>WAAF01016439.1:82197-669500 GCA_013400475.1 Tricholaema leucomelas
GAGAGGAGTGCTGGCCTAAGGGCCCTAAGCAAGGGAGGCCGGCTGGGCTGAGTGCCCTCAGCAAGAGAGGACTGCTGGGCTCAGTGCCCTCAGCAAAGAGAGGACTGCTGGGCTGAGTGCCCTCAGCAAAGAGAGGACTGCTGGGCTCAGTGCCCTCAGCAAAGAGGACCTGCTGGGCTCATGTGGAGAGTCAGGGCAGAAATAGGTATAGAGAAGTCACAGAAACACAGAATGAGTTGGTTGGGAAGGGAGCTCAGAGCTCGTCCAGCCCCAGCCCTCTGCCATGCCCAGGGACACCTCCCACCAGCCCAGCGTGCTGAAGGTCTCATCCAGCCTGGCCTTGAACACCTCTCAGGGAGGGGGCAGCCACAGCCCTCTGCAGGGCTCTCCTCCCCTCCAGCAGCTCCACAGCTGCTCCTGGTTGGTGTCCCCTGCAAAGTCACTGATGCTGGACTCAGTCCCCTCCTTCCCTATCACCTCCTGCTAGGCGGCAGGGCCCTAAGCCTTGGCCCCTCTGCATGGCTCGGCGTGGGTGGGGGAGGGAAGGGAAGGGAGCTCTGTCTGCAGGGCTGGCATGTGGCTTTCTTTGCTGGGGTTTTCCTTTCTTGACAGAGTTGTAATTAAGGAAGGTTTTGTTGCTGGAGAACAGCTGTTTCTCCTGGCAGAAACGTTCTTGTTGGGAGACAAAGAAGTGTCTACAGGAGGAAGAGTAATTCCTTTGTCAGTCTCAGCTTTGTATAGCATTTTCATCCAGGAGTGTTTGTCTTGAGCTGGGTTTTGACAAAGGAAATGGGGGGAGGGGGAGAAAAAAAGGCAAGAATAAAAAGTTGCTATCCTGGCAGGAGAAGGAATTGCAGCAAATGCTGCTGGTGCAGTGGCAGCTGTGGGGCTTTGTCCAGCTCTGGGCACCCCCAGCTCAAGTGGGACACAGAACTGCTTGAGAGGGTCCAGCAGAGATGCTGAAGGGAATGGAACAGCTCTGTTAGGAGGAGAGCCTGAGGGAGCTGGGAGAGGAGCAGCTGAGAGGTGACCTCAGCAGTGGTTATCAATGTGTGCAGGTGAGTGGCAGGAGGCTGAGCCAGGCTCTGCTGGGGGATGCCAGTGCCAGCACAGGGGGCACTGGGTAGAACCTGAGGTGTAGGAGGTTCCATGTGAACCTGAGGAGGAATTTTTTCCCTGTGAGGGTGCCAGAGCCCTGGAGCAGGCTGCCCAGGGGGGCTGTGGAGTCTCCCTCTCTGGAGATATTCCAAACCCTGCCTGGATGTGTCCCGTGTGACCTGCTCTGGGTGCTCCTGCTCTGGCAGGGGTCAGACTGGCTGAGCTCTGGAGGTCCCTTCCAGCCCCTGCCATGCTGTGATTATTTGCAGGGCTGCTGCTGCCTGCTCTGCTACCCTGAGGCAGGAGGAAGGCAGCTCTCAGCCTTCCCAGATGCTGTGCCAACAAATTAGCCGATGAATACACCAGGAAAAGGCAGAGGGAGAGGCAGGGAGGAGTGGCTGGGGAAGGGGTCAGCAGCTCAGCTCCAGGTGCTGCAGGTGTGTGAGTGTGCAGGCAGGTGAAGGAGCCTCAGAAAGGCTTCCTCTGCCTGCTGCTGCCCGAGCCCGGAGCACTGCGAGCTCCTCCTGAGTAATTTCCCAGTAGTCCTTGTTAATTCCTGAAGATTTTCCCCACCTCTTTTCAAAGCCCCAAGTTCAAAGGCACAGAAAGGAGCTGCCTCAGCACTTTCTTTTCCCTCTTCTTTCAAACCAGCCCAGGCTTTTCAGCAGAGCCCAATCAAGGCTCTTAACTCCTTGCTTCCCTTTTCCTCCCACAGCTTGAAGGGACAATGTCCGTGGGGCTCAGCTACAGCTGCCAGGCAGAGTCACCTGGAAGGAGCAGCTGAGAGAGCTGGGGGGGGGTTAGTGTGGAGAAGAGGCTGAGGGCAGACCTGCCAGGGAGAGCAGATCACTGCAGGGCAGTGGACTGGATAACCTTTGGAGATCCCTTCCAACCCAACCCAGTCGAGGATTCCATGATTACTGTGGGGCAAGGAAATCACAGGAGGCAGCAGAGTGCCCAGGTGGGCAGCAGAGCCAGTGGCATCCTGGGCTGGCTCAGGAGCAGTGTGGGCAGCAGGACAAGGGAGGTTCTTCTGCCCCTGTGCTCAGCACTGCTCAGGACACCCCTGGAGTGCTGTGTCCAGTTCTGGGCTCCTCCATTNGGCCGTGGCTGGAGGTGTTGAAGCCAAGCCTGGCTGGGGCACTTAGTGCCATGGTCTGGTTGGTTGGGCAGGGCTGGGTGATAGGTTGGGCTGGCTGAGCTTGGAGCTCTCTTCCAACCTGCTTGGTTCTGTGATTCTGTGAGTCTCTGTACCCCAGATGTGGACACCCCAGGAACAGCAAGGCTTTGCCCAGGGAGAGACTGAGGTCCCCCACTCTGCTTCCCCCTCCCCCCCGATAAACCTCCTGAACTAGAAACAAAAGCTGAGCCCTGCGCTGGTGCTGCGTGAGAGAAGCCAAAGCAGCAGAGCAGTTTGTAGCCTTTGTGCTGCAGCAGGGGCAGGGATCACTGCTTCTGTAGCCTCTGGCTTCACACAATCAATTCAGAACTGAGCCACGTGGAAGTCTGCAGCCCATTCCCGTGGACAGGGAGGGCAGGGAAGAGCTCTGCAATGATCCCCAGTCTTCTGCAGATGATTTATGAGGCAGGCTGTGGAGAGCAAAGGGAACCCTGGGTTGTTAGCTGTGATATTTAGAGATGATGTACAACATGAAAGGGAGATTTATTTCCTTCCAGTGCCTCCAGGCAGATGCCAAACAAGCCGTGGGGGCTTAAATAAAGAGCAGGGAAATATTTGCTTAATGGCAGGGGGAAGAGTTCCTGGCAGAGAGATGTTTGCTGCCAACAACTCAATGCTCCAAACTCCCTGCCTGGAGGGAAGGCTCCAGACCCTGTTTGCTCATCCACCAAGAGCCAAGAGCTGCCTGCAGCTGAGCACCCTGAGCCAGCTGGGCATGGCCAGAGGGGAATCACGAGGGCAGGGAGTGGCTTGGGTTGGTTCATCCAGCTCTGACCCCCTGCCATGCCCAGCGTGCTCAAGGACTCATCCAGCCTGGCCTGGAACACCTCCAGGGAGGTTGTGGAGCACAGAATGTGATCTTTGGTCCCATTCGGTGCTTCTGTGCTCCACAGCCTCCCTGGGCAACCTGTGCCAGTGTCTCACCACCCTCACCCTCAACAATTTCTCCCTCCTCTCCACTCTCACTCTCCTCTCCCAGCTCAAAGCCATTGTCCCTCCTCCTGGCACTTTCATCCCTTCTCCAGAGTCCCTCCCCAACTCTCCTGGAGCCCTTCAGCTCCTGCCAGGCTGCTCTGAGGTCTGCCTGGAGCCTTCTCCAGGCTGAACAGCCACAACTCTTCCAGCCTGTCCACACAGAGGAGGTTCTCCAGGCTCTTGGTGTCCTCCTCTGGACCCTCTCCAGCAGCTCCAGGTCCCTCTTGTGCTGCCCCAGAGCTGGAGGCAGTGCTGCAAGTGAGATCTGAGCAGAGCAGAGTGGAGCATAGCAGAATGGAGCAGAGCAGGGCAGAGCAGAGCAGAATGGAGCAGAATGGAGCAGAGCAGGGCAAGGAGGGATGGGAGGTGTCAGGCAGAACTTTCTGGTGGCCAGCAGGAGGACAACTGATGAGGTCTCCTGGGGCTCCAGCCGGCACCTGGGGAAGCCAGAGGGGGTCCTGCTGTTGAGGTGGCAGTTCAGGTGACATCAGAACGGTTGCTTGCAGCAAGCCATAGCCTTGCCCAGAGGACTGGGCTGAAATATTGCTGCTCTCTGTGCTCCAGAAAAATCTCCTCCAGCTCCAGCTCTGCACAGAGGAGAAGCAGCTGGTGGGAACCAGAGCAGAGAGGGAGGAGTCCCAAATGCATTGCAGAACCTTTCCCAGCAAAGATGGACTCAGAAGGTGCAGAGAAACGTAACAGAGCCCAGAGCATGACTCCTCCTTTAGCATCAGAAACTCTTTCCCTGGAAGCTGCTCCCCTTTGCAGAGGGCTCTGCAGCAGCTCCTTGAAGCACCACTTGCAGAAGCTCTCCTGCTGTCAGCTCCCCTGCAGGTCCTCTCCAGCCTTCCAGGAACCCAGCGTTAGGAGGGAGGAGGAGGAGGAGATTTCCAGCAGTGCAGCACAGCAGAGGGTGTGAACAGGATGCTCCAGGGGCTGGATGACCCCAACCCGAGGCTGCAGGATGCCTAAGATGACAGAACCCGAGAGATGTCTTTCTCAAGGCTGGACAAACTCAGCTCTCTGCCAGGCTGGCCTTGAGCACCCCCAGCAAGGAGGCAGCCACAGCCTCCCTGGGCAGCCTGTGCCAGGCTCTCACCACCCTCACACTCAACAACTTCTGCCTCAGCTCCACTCTAACCCTGCTCTGCCTCAGCTCCAAACCATTGCCCTTGGCCTGGCTCAGACCCCCTCAGCACAAGTCCCTCTGCAGCCTTCCTGCAGGATCCCTTCAGGCACTGGCAGCAGCTCTGAGGTGCCCCTGGAGCCTTCTCCTCTGCAGGCTGCACCCCCCCAGCTCCCTCAGCCTGTGCTCACAGCAGAGCTGCTGCAGCCCTGGCAGCATCTTTATGGCCTCCTCTGGTCTCTCTCTACAGCTCTGTGTCCTTCTCACTCTGGGGACAGCAGCACAGGAGGCAGACTCAAGGTGAAGTCTCACAAGGGCTCAGCTGTAGCTTCTCACCAGCAGCAGCACTGCTCAAGGATGGATTCACAGAAAGGCAACTTCATGCCTGCTGCTGGGGGCTGCACTTTACCCATCAGGGCTCCCAGAGGAGCCTGTTCAGGAGCAGGGCAATGTTTGCCTGCAGGGCTGTGGTGTGTGCTGAAGACACTGCCAACAGGAGGGCCCCTAAAGGATCCCTCTGCACAGCTTTCCACTCTTCCACCTGCAAATCCCATCCCTCGGAACTTCCCTGAAGTTCCACCTAGACCCAAAGCTGCTCTGCAGCTGGAGGCTGTGCATTGCTCAGACTCATTTGCTGGAAGCCTCCTCTTCTTCCTTCCTCTTCCAGGAGATGAAGAGGAGGCCCCTCTTCATCCCCCGCTCTGACCTACCTCCAGAGCTGACAGCAAACCCTCCTCACCCTTCCACCCCGCAGCAGCCAGTAACAAAAGGCAGAGTTCTCGGTGGGTAGTTGCTGGGGAGGCAGATCCCGAAGTGCTAATCCCTGGGAACGATTGCTGTGAACTGTTAACAATTGCTCTCTGCGTTCCAGATGCATTCCCGATCCCAGTTCTGCTTTGTCAGATCCCTGCTTCTGAGACGTTTCTCCTGGAAAAGAGCATCAGCAGCCCAAAGCTGCCAGGGTACCCTTCTGGCTCCTCAGCCCCCAGGCAGAGCAGAGCACTGTGGAGCTGTGTTCTAGCAGCACCACTAATTAAAACACGAGAGGATGGTTGGGATTGCTGTGCTGGGGGCTGGGCTGCTTTTGGGGTTGGCATCTTACTCATCTTTATTTGATCTGCAAGATATCATTTTAATTAAAAGCACTCTCCCTCTCCTCTCCTTCCCTCCCTGCCCACAGGATGCATTATTTATCCTGCCCTGCCTGCCTCACGCTAGCAGATCGGCAGCTGGGGGTGGATGCTGGATGCTGGCAGGGATCTAACCCACCAGGAGAGGACCTGGGGTGCCAGGCACGGTCATGGGCAGAGCTCTGCCTGCCTCAGCTGCCCGTGGGAAGGGCAACACCCTCGAGGAGACAGAATCACAGGGTTGGAGGCTCAAAGAATAGACTCACAGGGCTGGACACTCAGCCTCACAGATTCACAGAAGGGGTTGGGTTGGAAGGGACCTTAAAGCTCATCCAGCTCCAACCCCCTGCCACAGCCAGGGACACCTCTCAGCTGCTCAGGGACTCACCCAGCCTGGCCTTGAGCACCCCCAGCAAGGAGGCAGCCACAGCCTCCCTGGGCAGCCTGTGCCAGGCTCTCACCACCCTCACACTCAACAACTTCTGCCTCAGCTCCACACCATTGCCCTTGGCCTGGCTCAGACCCCCTCAGCACAAGCGTGCTGAAGGCTCTGCCACAGGAGGGCCCTGCAGACCCTGCTGGCAGGGCTGGCAGTGGCCTTTGCTCAGGGCAAACGCAAGCCTGGCAGGTGCGGGGCAGCTCCCGGCACACGCAGGGCCCTCAGGCTGCCCTGATACGCAGCGAATCCAGTGGGAAGATTCCTTCCCGGGGTTTAGCCTTGGACCCCGAAGGGAACAAAGGCAGTCTGCATTATTGATCCCCTTCTTAACCTGCTGAGCTGCAGCTGAACCCACCGCGGAGAGCAGGAGCCACTACAGGTTGTACAGCTGGCAGCGAGCAGAGGACAAGGAGAGCTCCCTGCAGGGCTGTGCCCAGCTGTGGGGTCCCCGACACAAGAGCTGGCCTGGAGCTGCTGGAGAGGGTCCAGAGGAGGCCACCAAGAGGACCAGAGGGCTGCAGAACCTCTGCTGTGGGCCAGACCCAAGGAGCTGGAGCCACTTCCCCTCAGGCACAGGTAGCAGTGCACAGCCTGAGCTCTCCCTGCAGTCCCCATTCGCCCCCAGAGCTGCCACCCTCCCCATGGGCATCAGCTCAGCTGCCCCCAGAGCTGCCACCCTCCCCATGGGCATCAGCTCAGCTGCCCCCAGAGCTGCTGGTTCCTTGCACCAGCAGGCAGGAGCAGAACTGTTCCCTGCCTGATTTCCCTTCATTGTGCCTCATTTCCATCCTTCTCCCCCTCACCCAGCTCCTCTCAGCCCCCCCTGCTTCCCTCCCCACTCTCCAGCTAGCTCCCAACTTTCAGAAGGAAAGCGAAGTGCTTTCAAGTAGACTAAACCAAACAAGGTCATTGGGGAAGATAAGGGATAATGAGTTCCTTTCTGCGGGACTCCCTGCCCAGCCCCCCCCGCCCCCTTTCATCTCACTCCAGGAAAAGCAAACTAAATCTGCACTAATCCCTCTGGAGCTGAGGCTCAGCTCCGCTGCGCTGTGTGCCGGAGCTGGCAGCGGCGCTGTGGGCTCAGGCTCCCGCAGCACCCAGCTCTGTGCCCTCCACACAGCCTCCCTCTGCCTCCCGTCCCAGCTGCCCTCCCCTGCAGCCCTCCTCTCTGCGCCGGCCTCAGAGCAGTCCACAGCCACCAGTGCTGCTTAGCGCCCTGGGCAGAGCAATCAGTGCCCCTTCTGCAAGGCTGCAGGTGGCACCAAGCTGTGTGGCACAGTCCCTTGCTAGAGGGCAGGGATCCATCCAGAGGGACCTGGGCAGGCTGCAGAGGTGTGCCCAGGCCAACCTCAGGACCTTCAGCAAGGCCAAGTGTAAGGTCCTGCAGCTGGGTGGGTGCAATGCCTAGCACAGCTCCAGGCTGGGTGGGCAATGGCTGAGAGCAGCCCTGAGGAACAGCCCCTGGGGGTCTGGCAGGCTGCCAGCCCCAGCTGCCTTTGCTGCCACTTGTCTGCAGCAGCAGCCCAAAGCTGCAGTGCCCCAGGCATGTGCTGCTGGTGCCCCATGCAGCCAGCAAGCACCAGCTGTGCACAAGGTGCCCTGTGCTTAGCAGAAGCCCTTGGCATGTGGGGCCTGAGGGCTTGGCACTGCTGCCCACCCTGGTGGCTTCAACCCTCAGATACTGATCCCAAGAGAGTGTCTGCATTCAGCCTAGGATCAGGAGATGGAAGGAGAGGAACTGGCCTGAAATTGTGCCAGGGAAGGCTTAGGGTGGAGAGGAAGGAAAATTTCTTTGCTGCAAGAGTGGTCAGGGACTGGCACAGGCTGCCCAGGGAGGTGGTGGAGTCCTCATCCCCGGGGGTGCTCAGGAAACCTGTGGCCATGGCACCTGGGGACATGATTTAATGGCTGTGGTGGGGGTGGGTTGCTGGTTGGACTGGAGGAGCTTGGAGATCTCTTCCAACCCACAGCATTCTCTGGTTCTGCCTGCAGCTCTGGGCTGGCACTGACCTGGCACTGTGAGCTCTGGGCTCTGGAGCTATTAGTGCCACATGCAATAAGGTCCCAAAGTGGCTCACTGTGGATCCCAGCCTGCAGCAGCTCTCCTTTGCTGGGGCAGTCATGGTGGCACTGGTGACCAAGCAGGGGTCTGCAGGCAGATCTGTGGCAGCTTCTGTGGCTGAGATTTGCTGGCACTGGCAGAGGAGTGGAGGGCCAGGCCAGGAGAGCCAGCCAGAAACCAGCAAGCTCAGACACAGCAGAAAGTGGCCGAGCTCAGGCCACCTGGGCTGCAGTTTTTCTAGGTGACCATCTGCAAATAAGGCCTTGTGCCCTGCAGGGCACAGCTCCAGATGGGCACTGAGGCACCCAACCAGGCCACCGACTGCCCAGGTCCTCAGACTGGTCTCAGCTGCAGCCTCAAGTTCACCTGGGTCAGTGCAGCCAGCAGAAGGCTTCCACACCCAGCTCCTCCTCCCTGATGCCCCCAGCTCCAGGGTCCCTGTGGGCTCTGCAGCACCAGCTCTGGGCACAGCAGGCTGCTCCCTTGGGCACCCAGCCCCTGCCAGCCCTGCCTCTACCTGCAGCCACACACATGCCCTGTCAGGACTCTGCTCAGCCCAGAGGCCAACGCTGCCCACAGCATCCCAGCATGGCAGGGGCTGGGAGGGACCTCTGGAGATCATCCAGTCCAGCCCCCTGCCAGAGCAGGGCACCCAGGAACACATCCAGCTGGGTCTGGAAAGCCTCCAGAGAGGGAGACTCCACAACCTCTCTGGGCAGCCTGCTCCAGGGCTCTGCTCCCCTCACCTCAAAGAAGCTTTTCCTTAGGTTGAAGTGAAACCTGCTGGGTGGTCGTTTGTGCCCCTTGCCACTTGCCCTATCCCTGGGTACCACTGACAAAGCCCAATCCCATCCCCTTGACCTCCACCCCCCCAGCTGTTGATCAGCCTTGATCAGGTCCCCTCTCAGCCTTCCCCTCTCCAGGCTCAGCAGCCCCAGGGCTCTCAGCCTCTCCTCTTGGCAGAGCTGCTCTAGAGCCTTCAGCACTCCTTGGCCCTCCTCTGGGCTCTCTCCAGCAGTTCCCTGTCTCTCGAGCAGCACTCCAGCTGTGGCCTCAGCAGGGCAGAGCAGAGGGGCAGCAGAACCTCCCTTGCCCTGCTGCCCACACCTTCATGCACCTCAGGATGCCCCTGGCCTCCTTGGCCATGAGGGCACCTTGCTGACTCCTTGTTCCCCACCAGCACTCCCAGGTCCTTCTCCACACCCAGCACCTGCACTGGGGCAGGAGGTTGTTCCTCCCCATGACTCTCCCCTTGCCCCAGTGCTCCCCCTGAGCTGCCAGGCTGGCACAGAGGCCTGTTTGCTTCTGCTGCAGGCTGACCCCCATGCCTGCCAGGCTGCTGAAAACCACTGAGGGAGCCCAGAGCTGATGGAATCAACAAAGCCTTGGGTGGAAATGGCTCTGCAGAGCTCTGCAGGGAGGAGGCAAGGGCAGAGGGAACTCCACAGCTGTTTTCTTTCATGTCCTTTAAAGCCTCCCTCATGTCAAGGGCTTTAATTAAAATGTTTGTTAGGAGGCTGATGAGATTTACTGCTCCTTGTCCTTGGTGGAGGTGAGGAGCACAGAGAACATCTGAAGGCTGCTGGAGGCAGTGCCAAAGCCCCCTCCAGCCTCGTGTGGCTGTGGAGCACACCTGCCCCAGCCCTGCAGGCACAGGGGGAGGCAGAAAGCATGGGCAGGACTCTGGGTACCAGGAGAAATTCCTTCACTGGGAGAGTGGTCAGGGACTGGCACAGGCTGCCCAGGGAGGTGGTGGAGTCCCCATCCCTGGAGGCGTCCAGGAAACCTGTGGCCGTGGCCCCTGTGGCCATGGGGCAGGGGTGCAGGTTGGGCTGGATGCTCTTAGAGGGCTTTGCCAACCCAAATGATTCTCTTCTCTGGTTCTCTGACTGTGATTTTATGTTTCTTACCCAGCTCCTTAGGCAAGGCACAAGCAGCTCCCAGCCCCCATTCTCATTCAGAGACTGCATCAGCTTGGCAGGGACCCTCCAAGGGCATCTTTGCCAAGGACAGCTCCAGCCAGAGCAGGCTGCCCAAGGACACATCCAGCCTGACCCTGAATGGATGGGGCCTCAAGCACAGCCCTGGGCAGCCTGTGCCAGTCTCTCACCACCCTCACTGCAGAGCTTCCTCCTGATGCCCAACCTCAACCTGCCCTGCTCCAGTTCCAAACCACTGCCCTCGTCCTGTCCCCACAGGCCCTGCTGAGCAGTCCCTCCCCAGCCTGCCTGCAGCTCCCCTGCAGACACTGAAATGCAGCTCTGAGGTCTCCCTGCAGCCTTCTCCTCTCCAGGCTGCACAGCCACAACTCTCCCAGCCTGGTCCACAGCAGAGGTTCTGCAGCCTCTGGTCACCTTTGTGGCCTCCTCTGGACCCTCTCCATCAGCTCCAGGTCTCTCTTCTGCTGGGGTCCCACAGCTGAGGTCTCCCCAGAGCAGAGCAGAGGGACAGGATCCCCTCTCTCCCTCTCTGCCCACCCTGCGTTGGATGCAGCCCAGGCTGCCCTTGGCCTTCTGTGCTGGCAGTGCCCATTGCTGGCTCCTGCCCAGCTTCTCACCCCCCAGCACCCCCAGGTCCCTCTCTGCAAGGCTGCTCTCAATCACCCCCCAGCCTGCACTGGCACCGAGGTCTGCTCTGACCCAGGTGCAGGACCTTGCCCTTGGCCTTGGTGAGCCTTGTGCCTTGCTTACCTAAAGGTGTTCCTCTCCACCAACCTCCTGCCTTAAGGTTGTGGCTGCTGGGTGAGCAGCTTGGCCACACCTGCCTCTGGCATGTGGAGCTGCCTCAGGTTAGTCCTTTCTGGTGGAGAAAGGTGCCCCGAAGGCCTTGCCCGGGGAAGGAGGCTGAGCTGTAGTCCCAGCCAGCCAGAATGAGCTGCAGATCAGGGAAGTTAGTGCTGTGCCTGGCTCAGCCCAGGCAGTCGTTGATGTTTCCACCCCAGCAGCAGCAGCAGGCACTGCAGCCTCCCTGCCTGCTGCTGAGGAGTAATGAGCACCTCCCAGGCAGAGCAGCAGCTGCCACCAGCTCCTAGGCGTGGGCAAGGGGAGAGCAGGGTTAGCAGCAGCAGCAGCTATAACCACTCCTTGGGTCCAGCCTGCCCACTGCAGCTTCGGGGTGAGGCTGGCACTGCGGGCAGTCCTCCTGCCCTCCCCAGTGGCTTCGAGGGGGATCAGTGTGGGGGTGGCAGCGGTGAGCTGAGCGGCGCCGCTGGGGCTTGGCACAGCACCGTGGCTCATTATGGAGGGACAGGAACCCCCTGGCAGCAGCCTAACCTAATGAAAGTCTGATTTGCCAGAGCAGCAGTTCATTACTGGACTTGCTGTGCACTCTAAACCCTTAAGGTGGGAAGAATAAAAACCCCTCTGCAAGGCTGCTGAATGCATAAGGGAGTCCTCCTGGGCCTGGCCGTTTGCAGTTCCTCTCCAGCTCTCTCTTAGGAGGGAGGAGGCTGCTTGCTCTGAAGCACAGAGGGGCATGGCCCTTGCTTAGGACACAGATGCTGTCCCCACGAGGTGCCAGGTGAAACTGGAGCACCTCTGCCCAGCCTGCTCCTCGCTCAAGGGCAGTTGGACCCTTCCATGGTGGTGCCCAGAGCTGTGCATTGTTTGGAATCACCTGGGCTGGAAAATCACAGAACCAGCCAGGCTGGCAGAGAGCTCCAAGCTCACCCAGCCCAACCCAGTGCCCAGCCCTGCCCAACCAACCAGACCATGGCACCAAGTGCCCCAGCCAGCCACAGCTATGCTTCTCCCTAGGCTGATGCCAAGCTGAGCTGCTGCTGGGGCTGAGCAGGCAGCAGAGGCGAGATGGCACCTCCATGCCAGCACAGCCTGGTGCTGCTGTCTGAGCTCCTAAGCTCCTGTTTGCCTGTGAGCTGTAACCCACTGGCTTGGCTGAGAGAAGCAAGCAGCCCTGCTTGGTGCAGAGGGCAGGGCTGGCTGTGGCACACAGGCAGCCTTGGCAGCAACCTTGCCCAGGCTCAGGGCAGTGGGAAGGGCACCACAGGAAGAAAGCTGAAGCTGGGTTCTGCCAGGGCCCATGAACCTCCTGTCCTGTGCAATCACAGAACTGTTTGGGTTGGAAAAGCCCTGCAAGGTCCTCCAGTCCCACTACTGAGCCAGCCCCCCCCAGCCACTAACCCATGGTCCCAGGTGCCATGGGAACAGGGTTCTGGAACACCTCCCTGGGCAGCCTGTGCCAGTCCCTGACCACTCTTGCAGCAAAGAAATTTGTCCTCCTCTCCAGCCTAACCTTGCCCTGGCACAATTTCAGGCCAGTTCCTCCCCTTCCATCACCTGAGGCTGGGCAGCAGAGCCCAACCCCAGCTGGCTGCAGCCTCCTCTCAGGGAGCTGCAGAGAGCAATGAGCTCTGCCCTCAGCCTGCTCTGCTCCACACTGCACACCCCCAGCTCCCTCACTGCTCCTCCCCAGCCCTGCTCCCCAGACCCTACCCCAATAGCCAAAGGGGGAGAAAAAGCCCTTGAAAGAAGACCTTTTAAAGGCCCTTTCCAACCCAAACCATTCTGTGGGTCCACAAAGCTGCGACTGACTGTGCCTGGCACCTTGGCAGACCCCAGGCCACCTTGTGGGGCAGCAGGAGTCCTTAACCAGGAGGATGAGCAGATGAGATGGGCAGAGTCCTGCTTGCAAATGCTAATCAAACACCATTTTCTACAGCTCAGTTTGGGTTTGCTGTGGGGCTTGGGGGTTTGGTTTTGTTGTTGTTGGTTTTTTTTCCAGGTAGAAAGATAGAAAAGGAAAAAAAAAAAAAGAGAGAAATTGTGACAAAACTTCACCACTGGAGGAGAGATTTTCTTATCCCTGTCAAGGAAAACAGCCACTTAGGAGACCTTCACACCGAGATCCAGAAGTACCTTGAGCAGTGCTGCTGAGAGGGAGGGGACATCCCCATGCCCATGCTCCCTGCTCCACAGCAACAGGCAGAGAAAGAAGAGGGACAGGGGACAGAAGGTCTTGGTCACTTGGTGCTGCCACAGAGAGTGCTGGCAGGGCCATGCCTAGGGGCTTTGGCACAGACCTACTGCAGAGCACGGCTCGAGATGGGATTGCATAGAACCATAGAGTGGTTGAGGTTGGAAGGGACCTCGAAGCTCAGCCAGCTCCTACCCCCTACCATGCCCAGGGGCACCTCCCAGCAGCCCAGGGCACCCAACCTGGCCTTCAACACCTCCAGGTGTCAATCACATTCTGTGCTTCTGTCATCCACAGCCTCCCTGGGCAACCTGTGCCAGTGTCTGCCCACCCTCCCTGTCAGGGATTGCTTCCTCATCTCCACTCTCAATCTCCTCTGGCCTTCAACTGCACCCTAACCTCTTGCCTCCCCTCTAGCTGGTGGAAGGCTCCCCGTGGGCTTACAGCAAAGGTGGTGCCCGGTGACAGCACAAGGAACAACAGGTGCAAGCTACAACACAGGAGGGGAAACCTCTTTGGTGTGAGGGTGCTGGAACCCCAGAGCAGGCTGCCCAGAGAGGCTGTGAGGCCTCCTCTTCTGGAGACTTTCGAGACCCACCTGCGTGAGCTGCCCTGGGCGCCCCTGCTCTGGCAGAGGGGGTTGCACTGGATGCTCTCTGGAGCGCCGCTGACGGTCTGCGGTTCTGTGGCCGTAACCGCACGGCCGCTGTGAGGCTGCGGCGCTGCCATCCACCACCAGAGGGCGCTCTGCTCCCTCCCACTGCCGCGGCGCCACGGCCCCGGCGGAACGTCCCTCGGGGTGCTCCGAGAGCCCGGGCGGGACACGCAGGGCTGAGGCGAGAGGAAAGACACAATCAGGGCATCATCCTGGGCATCTCCCTGTGCACCTCCACACCCTGTGCATCACTCTCTGCATCTCTACGCCCTGTGCATCACCACACCCAGTGCAACACCCTCTGCATCTCCCTGTGCATCACCACACCCTGTGCATCACTCTCTGCATCTCTACGCCCTGTGCATCACCACACCCAGTGCAACACCCTCTGCATCTCACCATACATCACTCTGTGCACCTCCCTGTGCATTACCTTGTGCATCACCCTGTGCATCACCCTACTCATCACCCTGTGTGTCTCCCTCCTCATCACCCTGCTCATCATGCTGCTGCTCATCACCCTGTGCATCACCCTGCTCCTCCAGGCAGCACTGCTGCCCTGCCACTTATGTCTGCAGCAAAGATGCCTTTAAATACACAAACGATGGGAACAGGAGACTGGAAAGAGGCAGAGCACGGCTGAGGCTGCACGCACTGCATTGGGTGGTGTCTGTGTGTCTGTGCATCTCTGCCTGTGCCTCTGTGTCTCTCTGCCTGTCTGTGTGTCTCTCTGTCTCTGTCTGTGTGTATCTCTGTGTGTCTCTCTGTCTCTGTCTGTGTCTCTCTGTCTGTGTGTCTCTGTGCCTCTGTGTGTGTGTCTGTGTGTGTTGGCTGACTGTAAAAAGGGCTAAGCCCACATTTAGCAGCTAGGTAGCTATGGAAACATCACCAAAATTGTGCTCCCACCTTTCTGCCACCCTGCAAACGCTGCCAGGGGAGGGCTGGATGTTGTTGCTTATAAATAATAGAATGCAAAGAGCTGCAGGAGGAGTCAGTACATTCGGATGCTGAGGCAGGGATGGCGCAGGCAGGAAATGCCCAGGTGCTGGACTATTGGTTTCTGGCATCCTGGCACTGCTAAGGGACTCCACAGCCTTCTTTTGTCTGCATTTCTGCCATTTACAGGAAGGTTCTGGCTGAGGAAATGTAGGAATTCTGTCTGGGTGGGGAGGGCAGGATGTGTGTGCAGGGTGGGGAGGCAGAGGTGTCACAGAACTGGACAGCTTGGGATGGAAGGGACCTTAAAGCTCATCCAGTCCCAACTCCCTGCCATGCCCAGGGGCACCTCCCAGCCTCATCCAACCTGGCCTTGAACCCCTCCAGGGAGGCTGTGGAGCACAGAAACACCCAATGTGATCTGTGATCTTTGATGCCACTCTGTGCTCCACAGCCTCCCTGGGCAACCTGTGCCAGTCTCTCCCCATCCTCTACCTGTGCCAGTCTCTCCCCACCCTCCCTCTCAACAACTTCTTCCTCCTCTCCACTCTCAATCTCCCCTCTCCCAATACTGGGAAGAATTTCTTCTTACCCTGCAGTCACTCACAGAATCCCAGCATGGCAGGGGCTGGAAGGCACCTCTGGAGATGATCCAGCTCAAGAACCCTGCCAAAGCAGGGCCACCTCAAGAGGGTCACACAGAGAACCAGAGGAGGTCCAGAGGAGGCCACAAAGATGATCAGAAGGCTGCAAAACCTCTGCCATGGGGACAGGCTGGAGGAGCTGGAACTGTTCAGCCTGGAGAAGAGAAGGCTCCAGGGAAACCTCAGAGCAGCCTGCCAGGAGCTGAAGGGCTTCAGGAGAGCTGGGGAGGGACTTTTGCCAAGGGCTGGCAGTGCCAGGATGAGAGACAATGGCTTAGAGCTGGGAGAGGGGAGACTGAGAGTGGGTTCACCTTGGATGTATCCAGGTGCATAAGGACAGGCTCTGTTGTATCCTCCACTGCTCCCCCTGTGTTGTCCTTGCCTTGGTACTCCTTGCTGACACCTCCAGAAGTGGCTGTGCCATCTCCTCCCAGAGAGGTGCCAGTTCATTTAGGCCCTGCTGCTCCACGGGCAGAGCTGCTGCTGCCTGTTCTCCCTGCGCGGCTGCCAACAGCAGCTCTCCTCCCCGTGCCACCACACAGCCCTTCTGCACTGCTCCACAGCCAGCTTCAGCTGGCACTGTCCTGAGCAGAGTGCTGCTTTCTGCTGCTCCCCTTTCCCAGGGGGTTTGTGGCTAGGAGAGCTCAAGCCCTGCCACAGAGCCCTGGAGGACATCACTGGATGCCTGCTCACAGGGCAAAGGATGCAGCTGGAGGAGGCTGCTGGCTGCCAGCAGCACCTCCACTCCCAGCCCATAGCAGCTATGTTTGCAAAGCCCTTCTTTGGAGGGCTCAGAAAAGAAGCTCAGCACTCCACGAGCACTGAGCTGATGCAAACACTGCTCTCTGCCAAGGCCAGAAGCCATCAGGCCTCTCCTCTTCCTCCTGAGGCACATCCACCCTTGCTTTCTGCCCCTCTCCTCCCCTCAAGCCTGGCAGAGCAGCATCTTGCCCTGCTCTCTCATAGAATCACAGAACCAGCCAGGCTGGAAGAGAGCTCCCAGCTCACCCAGGCCAACCTAGCACCCAGCCCTGCCCAACCAACCAGACCATGGCACTAAGTGCCCCAGCCAGGCTTGGCTTCAACACCTCCAGGCACAGCAGCTCCACTACCTCCCTGGGCAGCCCATTCCAATGCCAGTCTGCTCCAGGGGGTGCCTGAACATGCAGGACTCACATCAGCTTCGGGCCTTGGCCAGCTTCAGCTGTTCCAAGGAGAGAAAAGCTGGCAGGGGTTGTCCATCCCACAGATCCATGTGACACTCTGGAGAAGTTGGCTGCCACCAGGGCCCCTTGGCAGAGATGGCTCCTGCCAGGGAGGAAGGAGAAGGGGTGAGGAAGCAAATGCCTTTGGCAAGCTTCTGAGCTGGTGCTGCTGATTAGCAGCCACAGAGGGCTTCAGAGACAGCTGTGCTGCTCCAGCCCCTCTGCCATCAGGCTGCCAGCTTTGGCAGGCATCCCAGCCAGGCCACTGCCCTTCTTCAGCAGCGGTGCCAGGCATGGAAATGGCAATGCCAGCCTCTTCATCCTGTTGCCAGCCACATCACAACCCCGGGGTTGTCTTTCTGCGTTCAGAGGTTGGCAGCAGGTCCCTCTCCAGCCCAATGTGTTGCTGCTTTAAGGATCAGGAGGCTGGCCCCAGCCAAGCCCTTTGCTGTCCCTTGTTAACTCCCCTGCCTGGTGTTCCAGCACGCAGTGGGGTTCCTGCTCTGCTCATTAACCCAGCAGCAGAGCAGGATGGGGACTGCTCTGTGAGGTTCCATCTGCACCACTAACCTACAAATGTGAGGCCTTGGCAGCTGACTGCAGTCCCTCCCAGCTGCAGGGCTTCTGCCCCTTCAGACTGGAGCTGCTGCTGCTGCTGTGGACCACGCAGGGCTCAGCTGCCTCCTGGGAGCTGGGCAGAGAGGGAGATCTCGCAAGGCCTCTCCTCACACTGCCCTTCACAGAGCCACAGCAGGGCAGGGGCTGGAAGGGACCTCTGGAGATCATCCAGGCCAACCCTCCTCCCACGGCAGGGCACCCAGAACACAGCCAGGTGGGGTTGGAAAGCCTCCAGAGGAGGCTGCACAGCCTCTCTGGGCAGCCTGCTCCAGGCTCCAGCACCCTCACACCTAAGAAGTTTCTCCTCAGGTTGAGGTGGCACCTCCTGAGTCCCAGCTTGTGTCCCTTGCCCTATCTCTTGGTCATAGAATCAACCAGGTTGGAAGAGACCTCCAAGACATCCAGTCCAACCTTTCACCCAGCTGTTGATGCCACCAAACAGAGCCTGGCACCTTCCTCCTGGCACCCACCCCTCAGGTATTCACAGACACTGCTCAGTCCCCTCTCAGCCTTCTCCCCTCCAGGCTAAGCAGCCCCAGGGCTCTCAGCCTCTGCTCACAGCAGAGCTGGTCCAGTCCCAGATCATCCTCACAGCCTCCTCTGGACTCTCTCCAGCAGGTCTCTGTCTCTCTGGAACTGGGGAGCTCCAAACTGGAGCCTTCTCCTCTCCAGAACCACAACAGCCCCAGGGCTTTCTCTTTCCTCAGCAGAGACAATGGGAACATGGGATGCATGAGGAAGAAGACATGAAAGCAGGCATGGATCAGGAGGGAGCAAGGCTGAGAAGACACCAGCACAGGTTGCTCAGGGAGGTTGTGGAGCACAGAATGTGGCCCAGGACATTGGGAAGGGAAGAGACAAAGCCTGGAGAAGTCCTGTGGGAGAGAGCTGCTGGAATAAACTTCCTTGGTGAGAGTTGCAGGAAGAGCAGGGCCAGGAGGATGCTGAGAGGGCTGCAGCAGCTCTGCTGTGAGCACAGACTGGAAGAGTTGGGGCTGTGCAGGCTGGAGCAGAGGAGGCTCCCAGGTGACCTTCTTGTGGCCTGCCAGGATCTAAAGGGGGCTACAAAAAAGCTGGGGAGGGACTTTTTAGGCTGTCAGGGAGTGCCAGGACTGGGGGGAATGGAGCAGAGCTGGAGGTGGGGAGAGTCAGCCTGGAGGTGAGGAGGAAGTTGTTGAGAGTAGTGAGAGCCTGGCAGGGGTTGCCCAGGGAGGTGGTTGAGGCCCCATGGCTGGAGGTGTTTCAGGCCAGGCTGGATGAGGCTGTGTGCAGCCTGCTCTAGGGTAGGGTGTCCCTGGGCATGGCAGGGGTTGGAACTGACTGATCCTTGTGGTCCCTTCCAACCCTGCCTGATTCTGTGATTCTAAGAGAGCCCCTGGGGTGCCATACCTCAGCCCAGTATGCCAACAGTCACCAGTGAACATGTCTGGGATGCTGGAGAGCCCTGGGAGAGGAAAATACAGCAGTTAGCTAACAGAGTGGAGCCAGAGTCACTGCAGCTCTATTACAGCCACATATTTGCAGCAGGAGCTGCAGAAAAGGCTGTGATGGATGGAAGAGATCTTTGTTCTAAAGCAAAGAAAGAAATGCACTTTATGGAGAGTGGAAACCACTCCTAAATCTGAGTCTAATTGCATTACAAACAGCCTGGGAGTTTGCTTCCCATCCACAGCCTTCTGCACCCTCCACAGCCTTGGAGGCACTCGGCAGAGGACCACAGTGTGGCAGGGATGGCAAAGGACCTCTGGAGACCATCCAGGCCAACCTTCTGCCAGAGCAGGGGCACCAGGGCAGGGGCACTCAGAGCAGGTCACCCAGGGCAGGGCACCCAGAACACAGCCAGGTGGGTTTGGGATGTCCCCAGAGCAGGAGACTCCACAGCCTCTCTGGGCAGCCTGCTCCAGGCTCCAGCACCCTCACAAAGTTCTCCCTCCTGTTCCACTGGCACCTCCTCTGCTCCAGCTGGCACTCGGTGCCCCTTGGCCTGTCCTTGGCCACCCCTGAGCAGAGCCTGGCTCCAGCCCTGCACATCTTTAGCCCCCAGGCTCCTCTGCTCCAAGCAGCCCCAGCTCCCTCAGCCTGGCCTCCCAGCAGAGCTGCCACTGCCTGCAGCAGTTTGGGGGCTCTGGGCTGGGCTCTCTGCAGCACTTCCCTGAGCTCCTTCCTGAGCTGAGGGCCCAGAGCTGGACACAAGATTGCAGCTGTGGCCTCAGCAGGGCAGAGCAGAGGGGCAGGAGAACCTCTGTGCCCTACTGACCACAGCCCTTCCAATGCAGCCCAGGATGCCCTTGGCCTCCTTGGCCACAGGGGCACATTGCTGGCTCCTGGGCACTCTGCTGCCCACCAGCACCCCCAGGTCCCTCTCCCCTGTGCTGCACACCAGCAGCTCAGTCCCAGCCTCTCCTGCTCCCTGGGGCTGTCCTCCCCAGGTGCCAGACTCCACCTTTGGCCTTGTCTTTTCTCTCCAGTCTGTTCAACCTTCTGTTTCCATCTGGCATTGTCCAGTTCAAGGTTGACCTGCTGGAAGGAGTAAGAAAAATCAGCTGAAGTGCCCCAGGCCCAAATGCTTCACTCTGGGCTGAGCCAGACCCTGAGAGGGTTGTTTGCTTTGCCTGCCTGGTCCAAGGAAGTCTGCTCCTGAGTGGGAGCTGCCAGGATGGGTTTTATTTATCCTTTTGCAACCCATTTCAGCCATGGAAGAGCAAAACCCTCACAGCTCAAGGAGTCTGCAGACAGTTTGCACAGCAGTGAGCTGCTGCCTGCTCTCAGGCTGCAGATGAAGCTCTCTAATCCATCCATGGATTTGCTGTGTGGGAATTCGAAGTGGAACCAGGGATTGACAAACTGAGCAGTGGGCTTTGGCTAGAGCAAAGCTTTCTGGAGGCAGCAGCTCCCGCAGCAGGGCTGAGTGTAGCTCTGCCCTGTTGGACAGGGACGTACCTTGGTACCCACCAGGGAGTCAGAGGATGGCAGGGGTTGGCAGGGGCTGCTGGAGGTCATCGAGTCCAACTGCCTGCCAGAGCAGCATTACCCAGGGCAGGGCACACAGGAGCACATCCAGGCAGGCCCTGGAAGTCTACAGAGTAGGAGATTCCCCACACACACCCTCTCTGGGCAGCCTGCTCCAGGCCTCCAGCAGCCCCACAGTCCCCTACAGCCCTCCAGACAAAGCAGCCTCAGGTCTCTCAGCCTGTCCCCACGAGCAGATGTTCCAAGTCCCTTGCTGGACACTCTCCAGCACATCCCCACCCCTCCTGAGCTGGGGAGCCCAGAGCTGGATGCAGTGCATGGCATTGCCCTGCCCCAGCTGCAGGACCTTGCCCTTGGCCTTGTTGGACTCTGTGAGGTTGGCTTGGTCCCAGCTCTGCAGCCTGCCCAGCTCCCTCCCTCCAGCCTGTCAGCCACAGCACGCAGCTGGGGGTCACCTGCAGAGGGCTGAGGGAGCCTCACTCCCATTACTCTGCAAGGTCATTGCCAACCAAAGCAATTCCCTGGCTCGGTCCTGCAGTCAGAGGCTGACTCCTTAGCAGCTCAGCCGAGCGGAGCACAGCCCTGCAGAGGCAGGGATGCCCTGACACAGGCAGTGCCCCCTGGCAGTGCCAGGGGAGACATCCAGCTCTAGAAATCTGCTCCAGAAACAGGAACAAGGCTGAGAGCAGCGAAATAAATCAGTGACAAAAGGAGACAAATGAAGCTGGAATCCCTCCCTGTTTATTTTAATGTCTGGAACGTTCTCCAGCTGATTTATGCCCCTGCTCCAACCTGCTTCTCTCTCTCTTACTCTCTCCTTAATTTTTGTCTTTTTTGTCCCCCTCCTCTTTAAAATAGGAAGGGGGAAAAAAAAAACCAAACTTTGGGAGTTAATTGGATTTGCAGGCTTCAGAGCCAGACACTGTAATTGATCTCTGAAGAGATGGATTTGTCGGTTAGCTGGGCATGAATTCGACAACAGCAGCCTGAAGGCAAGAAAAATTCCCCCTGCACACAGAGCAGAAAGGAGGGGGGGACACAAAGACACACACACACTCTGGCAGAGCTGGCACAGCAGGGCAAAGCCTCTCCTTTGCCATCTCATTGCCCCAGGTTTCCAAGCTGAGCAGAGCTTTGCTGCTCTGGTCCCTGCTCCGTGCCAGCCAGGAGGGCTGAGCTGCCTGCCCTCAGCCCCTGGTTCAGAGCCTCAGAGCAGGCATTTTGGCTTCAATTCTCTGCCAGCTTTCTTGAAGCTACACGTGGAAAATGACTCCCTGCCTGCCAGCCAGGCCATGGGATACAATCAGAGAAGCACAGAGNCAGCCTGGCCTTAAACACCTCAAGGGCTGGGGCCACTCCACCACCTCCCTGGGCAACCCCTGCCAGGCTCTCAGCACTCTTGTGGTGAGGCTTGAGGCTGTGTCCCCTTGTTCTGTCCCTGGGTGCCTGGCAGAAGAGCCCAACCCCACCTGGCTACAGCCTCCCTTCAGCAATGAGCTCTGCCCTGAGCCTCCTCTTCTCCAGGCTGCACACCCCCAGCTCCCTCAGCCTCTCCCTGCCTCCCCACTGCCTGCTCGTCTTGTGTCCTGCCTTGCAAATCCATTGCCCCCAAATGCCTCAAGCAGCCCCACTGTGAGAGCAGCTCCTGCCCTCCCCTCACCCCACGGCAGGCACTGCTGTGAGCCCCAGACCAGCCTGCACCCCTCACCCTCACCCCACAAGGCAGCTGCACTCTCACATCTTCAGTGTCCTGTAGCCACAGACTGCTTCACACCATTAGGTGAAGAAAAGGCATTGGCCTGGGGGCACACTGCCCGGCCTGGGGGCACACTGCCTGGCCTCACTCTGCCCAACCACTTTCTTACCAAGGCTAATCAGTAGCTGAAGGTCACGGGGATGGGGCTGGACTCTTTTCACTGGTGCCCTGGGACACACCAAGGGGCAGTGGGCACAAACTGGAGCTCAGGAGAAAGTTGTTTGGTGTGAGGGTGGCAGAGCCCTGGCGCAGGCTGCCCAGGGAGGCTGTGCAGTCTCCTTCCGCAGAGCCCCCCTGGCTGTGCTCCTGTGTGACCTGCTCCAGGGGTGCTGGACTGGGTGGTCGCCAGGGGTCCCGTGCAGCCCCCACTACGCTGGGGTTCTGTGTGATGCTGAGTGCCCACCAGGCCAAGCTGACAGCACGGGGCAAGGGGTGCAGAGAGCCACACGCTGGAGCTCTGCAGGTAGCAATGAACTCTATCTTCTGCTCTCGGCCTGATCCTGCTCTCCTGGACAGAGCTGCACCAGAGGACGCTGTGCCTGCAGGTGCCTGGCTAGAAGCCTCGCTGGGGCCCTGCTCCCTGCTCCCTGCTCCCTGCTCCCTGCTGCCCTGCTCCCTGCTGCCCTGCTCCCTGCTGCCCAGCTCTGCAGCAGATGGCAGGCAGCCGTTCCCCACAGACTGCAGCCCGCTCCCGGCGCTGCCCCTGGGGAACGAAGGCTCCCAGAGCTCTCTGCAGGTAAGGCCGTGGGGGAATTGCTGCCAAGTGCACATCAGGAGCAGCTTTCAGAGCCAGCCCTGCAGCGTGGCAGGGAAAGCTTCGCTTCCCAGCTGGAGCATCCCAGAGCCGCAGCCCCCAGCCCTGCACCAACAGCCCCCAGCTACCAGCAGCCCTTGGCCACCTTGGAGAGTGCCACATCCCGGGGGAAGGCTCTGCCAGCTTTGGCTGTTTGGCACAAGACTGTTCCTCTGCAGCTCTCTGAGGTGGGTGGGGGTTGGCCTCTGCTCAGTGCTAACAAGGGATAGGAGGAGAGGAAATTGCCCAGAGGAGGTTGAGGTTAGGGTTAGGAGAGAAGAATGTGAGAAGAAACTTCTTGACTCAAAGGGTTCTCCAAGGCTGGCACAGGCTGCCCAGGGAGGTGGCTGAATGCCCACACCTGGAGGTGTTTCAAACAGGCAGAGCTGTGGTGCCTAAGTGGCAGAGTTAGGTCAAGGTTTGACTTTCTGACCTTGAAGATCTTTTCCAACCAAAGCAGTTCAGTTTCTGTGATTTATCCAAACCTCAGTCTGGAGGTTCAGCAGTGCAACTTGCAAGGAACCAGGGCAAAACCAAGAGCCTTCTTGAGCCAGCCTCCCCTCTGCCCTGTGGGTAACCCAAAGGAAGGCAGCACACCCCCATGCCCCTGCCAACCTGCCCAGGAGATGAGGAACTGCAGTCCCCTTACCTGTTTGAGACCCACCTGAGCAGCCAGGTGAAAGTGCCCATGGTGCTGTGTGGATGTTTGGCTCTGCAGAAGCGAGCCCAGAAGAGCTGACCCAGCACTGCTGCCACCAGCCTGGCACAGCCCTGCAGGAGGGAGCACAGAGCTTGCACAATGCAGCACTAAGCTGCACAGCCAACGTCCAGGGGCAGCTGTCCTGGCCCGGGGCCTGTGGCACTCTGGAGAGGAAGCAGCACCTGCAGGGACAGCAGAATCACAGCAGCACAGAACCAAGCAGGCTGGAAAAGACCTCTGAGATCATGGAGTCCAACCTCTCCCTAACCCTTCTGTTAACTAACCCCTGGCACCAAGTGCCTCATGCAGCCTCCTCTTGAACACCCCCAGGGATGGACACTCCACCACCTCCCTGGGCAGCCCATTCCAATGCCAATCACTCTCTCTGCCAACAACTTCCTCCTCACATCCAGCCTAGACCTCCCCTGGCACAGCTTCAGGCTGTGTCCCCTTCTTCTGTCCCTGGCTGCCTGGCACCAGAGCCCAACCCCAGCTGGCTACAGCCTCCCTGCAGGGAGCTGCAGACAGCAATGAGCTCTGCCCTGAGCCTCCTCTGCTGCAGGCTCACAACCCCTCAACAGCTGCAGCAGCTGAGAGCCGAACTTGCTGGCTGGGAGGTCCTGCCCCAGCCCTGTGCCCGTTGCTAGAGCAGCTGGCAGAGCCACCACTCTGCTGCCTGGTCAGCAGCAGCAGCCCTGACAAGTCTGAGGGTTGGGTCTGGCACAGGACCACAAAGCCCAAGGGAAAGAAATCGAAATGCAATCATGCCCAGAAGGCAGCTGAGGAGCTCTGGGTGCGGGGGAGGACAGAGCAGAGGCAGAGGCTGTCTGCTGACAAACCATCTCTGGCTGTCCCAGAGCAGCCCAGGAGGAAATCCATACAGAAAATCATTAAACAATTACAACCTGCACGGGAAGATCACCCCTGGAAGGCAGCTCCCCAGAAAGGTCCCTTGGCAGGGCTCACACAGCCCCTGCCCGAGCAGAACCACTGGCAGGAGAGGCTCTGGAGAGCAGCAAACACCGAGCAGGAGACACGAGGAGCCAGGGCAGCTCACAAGCACTGCCTGTGAGGGCAAACCATGGAATTGATCCTCTCATCCCCAGCCCACAGAGACCCAAACTGCTGCTCCGGGGAGCTGGTGGAGTCCCCATCCCCGCCGGGGCTCCAGACAGCCGTGGCCAGGGCACCTGGGGACATGGCTTGGTGGCCATGGTGGGGCTTGGTTGGTAGACCAAACAAAACAATGCTGTGACCAAGCACTCTTTGGAGAGGTCAGCAGCCCCAGCAGCAGCCTGTGCAAGCCCAGGGTGCTCCAGGGAAAGGCTGTTCCCAGGGCAGAAAGGGCTGGGTGTGGGCACAGAGCCATGGATGGGCTCAGAGCTTCCCCCAGGAGTCCTGCAATGGCCTTCTCCAGAGCACAGCCCTGCCCTGTCCCCATCGCTGGGGAAGGAGACCCAACCTCTGCCGGCACCAAGCCCTGCTCCTTCCTCTCCCCCTGCCCACCCCCTCACCCTCAGGACGCAGGGGACAGCCCTGCAGAGCTCATTAACAGCCACTCGACTGGAAAATGGTCTCTGGCCTAATGTGAGCACTGGGGGCTTCAGCTGGGGAGGGGAAGCTGGCTCAGGAGCCTGGCTGCAGGGAGGAGGGGGCAGAGCTGCTAACTGCTTCACCCATCAAGTGCACAGCACTCTCCGGGAGTGATTAATAATTAATTACAGCCGCCTTGAGGCTGTTGGCTCCGTGAAGCACAGCTCCTCGCTCCAGGGACGCTGGGCACCAGGAGGCCAGCTGCAGAGCAGCCCCATGGAGAGCTCGGCAGGGGCAGGGGCAGGGGCAAGGGCAGGGGCAAGGGCAGGGGCAAGGGCAGGGGCAGGGGCAAGGGCAGGGGCAGGGGCAAGGGCAAGGGCAAGGGCAGAACAAGGGGACACAGCCTGAAGCTGTGGCAGGGCAGGTTGAGGCTGGATGTGAGGAGGAAGTTGTTGGCAGAGAGAGTGATTGGCATTGGAATGGGCTGCCCAGGGAGGTGGTGGAGTGGCCGTGCCTGGAGGTGTTGAAGCCAAGCCTGGCTGGGGCACTTAGTGCCATGGTCTGGTTGGTTGGGCAGGGCTGGGTGCTAGGTTGGGCTGGCTGAGCTTGGAGCTCCCTCACAACCTGCTGGATTCTGTGATTCTGTGTTTCTAGCATTAAGTCTGGGGCCAGGCTGCCTTCCCCAGCATGCCAGGGCCCTTTTGCTTCTGCCTTCACTGGAGGCAGGGCCTGAAGCAGCTTTCAGGTAAGCTGATGCACAGCCAGAGGTGCTGGGCTGCAGCAGATGGGCTCCTGCAGCAGATGAGCTCCTGCATTCCATGTCTGCAGCGCTGCTGCTGCTGCATCCCAGGTTTGCCAGGACACAAAGAAATTCCTTTTGCATTCCAGGGAACATGGTTTTGTCATCTGCTTTACAAGCTGGATTCTATCATGCCTCTGATTTAAGCTGGTGATAGACTCCTAAGGCAGCAGCAGCAGCTTCCCTCACCCACATTTCATACCTTATTTCCCTTGTAAAACTCCAGATCCTGGTGAGCTGCTTTAATCAGTATGCAGCAAAGACAATCCCATGGAAATTGGTTTTCTTTGCCAGTGTGCAGTGGGAAAAGGTTTGCTTGCTGGAATTCAGATGGGAGCACACCTGCAAATAGCCACCACCAGGAAACAATGATGCAGAGCATCACAGGCTGGGCTGGGCTGGAAGGGCCCTCCAAAGGTCTCCCAGCCCAAGCCCTGCTCTCAGCAGGGACATCCTCCACCAGGGCAGCTTGCTCACAGCCTCCTCCAGCCTCACCTTGAAGAGCTCCAGGCATGGAGCCTCAACACCTCCCTGGGCAGCCTGTGGCAGGCTTCCAGCAGTCTCCTGCTGCAGAACTTGTTCCTCACAGCCAATCTCCATCTGCTCTGCTCTCATCTCAAACCATTGTCCCTGGGCAACCTGTGTCAGTCTCTCCCCACCCTCACTGCCAACAATTTCTCCCTCCTCTCCACTCTCACTCTCCCCTCTCCCAGCCCAAAGCCATTGTCCCTCGTCCTGGCACTCCCAGACCTTTTCCAGAGTCCCTCCTCAGCTCTCCTGCAGCCCCTCAGCCTCTGCCAGGCTGCTCTGAGGTCTCCCTGCAGCCTTCTCCTCTCCAGGCTGCACAGCCACAACTCTCCCAGCCTGGCCCCACGGCAGAGCTTCTGCAGCCTCTGAGCATCTTGGTGGCCTCCTCTGGAGCCTCTGCAGCAGCTCCAGGTCCTTCTTGTGCTGCTCCTCCTTATCTTAACGTTCTTGGCTTCCCTTAGCTCTCAGTCTGGGGAAGGAACAGAGAGGAAAGATGGAAGGAGAGCAGAAGTTAAAGGGAAGAGCAGAAAAGCAGAGCACTGCCAGGCTGGTGCAGGGAGAAGGACTCTGCTCAGCTCCTGTCCCCGACCTGCTGCCAGGGTAGAAAGAAGCCAGAAGAACCTTTCTGGAGGGAACTCTGGCAGCAGCCACCCTGCTGCAGGGAGGGTGAGAGACTGAAAGCCTCAATATTTTCTGTGGCACAGAAGTGCAAACATTCAGATCCACATCTGCCCTGACAGCTCCAGTCAAAACACAGCCCCCGGCGGGCTGCAGCCAGCACAGATTGCCAGGCTGCTCTCATGGCACAGCCTGCAGCCCCAGCACAGCTTCCACACTCTGCCTCAGCTTCTGCCTCCCGACAGCCAGCAGGAGCCTCCGAGCCTCACAATGCACTCCTCAGCCCATGGCAAGGAGCAGCTGTCCCGACGGAAAGCACCAATCAGGGAATCCCAGCAGGGCAGGGGTTGGGAGGGACCTCCAGAGACCACCCAGGCTAACCCCCCTGCCAGAGCAGGGCACCCAGAACACAGCCAGATGGGGTTGGAAAGCCTCCAGAGGAGACTCCACAGCCTCTCTGGGCAGCCTGCTCCAGGGCTCTGGCACCCTCACACCAAAGAAGTTTCTCTCTACATTGGGGAGGAACCTCCTGGGTCCCAGCTTGTGCCCCTTGGTCCGTGTGCCATCCCTGGGCACCACCAAACAGAGCCTGGCACCTTCTTCCTGACAGCCCCCCCGCAGGTACTTACAGACACTGCTCAGGTCCCCTCTCAGCCTTCTCCCCTCCAGGCTAAGCAGCCCCAGGGCTCTCAGCCTCTGCTCACAGCAGAGCTGGTCCAGTCCCAGATCATCCTCACAGCCTCCTCTGGACTCTTCCCAGCAGGTCCCTCTCTCTGAAACTGGGTAGCCCAGACCTGCAAGGCTGGAGGAGCCTCCTTTGCCCTGCTCAGTCTCTGCACACCTCAGAGGCAGAAGATGATTCAGGGCAAGACCTGCCCCGGCAGTGCCACAGCCCTGGCTCTGGCTGCTGCTCACAGCTGGGAGCTCTGAGGCCCTGCAGGCAGGAGCTCAGTGCCTCTCCTGGCACAACTTCAGACCAGTGACAGGGAGCAGCAGATCACACTGCTGCTCCCCAAAGACCCTTCCTTGACATTAAGTGATTAACGAATTCATTAACAGCTGGAAGCACACAGGGGCCTGGCACAGGCTTGCCAGGCTTGGAGAGCTTGGGGCTTGTCCCCCTTTTGGGGAGAGCAGGGAATGGTGGCCAAAGCTCCATGGCAGCAAGGCTGAGTAGGGTGGGGACATTGCCTGGCTCAGGCTCCTGCCAGGTTTGAGCTTCACAGATTGCATCGGGTTGGAAGGGACCCAACCCCTGCCCCCACAGCCCCTGCTGAGCAGCCCCTCCCCAGCCTGCCTGCAGCTCCCCTGCAGATACTGAAATGCAGCTCTGAGGTCTCCCTGCAGCCTTCCCTTCCCCAGGCTGGACAGCCACAATTTTGACCCTTAACAAGATGCTAAAGTCACAAAGCTACAGAAATGTTTGGGTTGGGAAAGGCCTCTGAGATCATTGAGTGCAACCTCCAACCCAGCCCCACCATGGCCACTGAACCATGGCCACAGGGTTCCTGGACACCTCCATGGGTGGGGACTCCACCACCTGCTCCCTGGGCAGCCTGTGCCAGTCCCTGACCACTCTTGCAGCAAAGAAATTTTTCCTCCTGGACTTGTAGAACCACAGAACCAGGCAGGTTGGAAGAGAGCTCCAAGCTCAGCCAGCCCAACCTAGCACCCAGCCCTGCCCAACCAACCAGACCATGGCACTAAGTGCCCCAGCCAGGCTTGGCTTCAACACCTCCAGCCACGGCCACTCCACCACCTCCCTGGGCAGCCCATTCCAATGCCAATCACTCTCTCTGCCAACAACTTCCTCCTCACATCCAGCCTAGACCTGCCCTGGCACAGCTTGAGGCTGTGTCCCCTTCTGCTGCTGCTGCTTGCCTGGCAGCAGAGCCCAACCCCAGCTGGCTACAGCCTCCCTGCAGGGAGCTGCAGACAGCAATGAGCTCTGCCCTGAGCCTCCTCTTCTGCAGGCTGCACACCCCCAGCTCCCTCAGCCTCTCCTCACAGGGCTGTGCTCCAGGCCCCTCCCCAGCCTTGCTGCCCTTCTCTCAACACCTTCCAGCACCTCAACATCTCTCTGCAATGGAGGAGCCCAGAACTGGACACAGCATTCCAGGGGTGGCCTGAGCAGTGCTGAGCACAGGGGCAGAAGAACCTCCCTTGTCCTGCTGCCCACACTGCTCCTGAGCCAGCCCAGGATGCCATTGGCTCTGCTGCCCACCTGGGCACTCTGCTGCCTCAGCTTCAGCTCCTGTCTGCTAGCACCCCCAGGGCCCTTTCAACCCAAGCCTCCTCTGGCACAACCTCAGGCCATTTTCTCTCCTCCTGTAGAACCTGCACCTGTGTGCCCTGTTTGCTGTGTGCCACATTGAAGCTGAGCCCCATCCCTACAGCCACCAAGCCCTGCAGAGGTTCCCTTCCATGAGGCCAGGTGGGAGCCCTGTGCTGCACCCCTCAGTGACACAGCAGTGCTGAGCTTGGCTTTGGCTGTCCTGAACATCAGCTCACTGCCAGCACAGCCTGAGGCTGCTTGTGAGGAGCAGCACCAGACCAGGGCACAGGAGAGCCCCTGGGCCTAACACTTGGTACCACCTGAAGGTAAGTGGAGGTGGCAAGCAGGCACCACAGCTTCCTGCCATGGACAGGGCTTTGGGAAAGTGGAATGGGGCAGGATCAGGCCCAGAAGCCAACTGACTATCAGAGACAGGTAGCAAATTGGGGAGAGCTGAGAGAGAGCCACTAGGAAGATGAAAGGGCAGGAGGTATTGATTGCTGCAGGAGGATCAGAGGAGCTCTATTTGTATCTGGTGGTTCAGCTAAGTGATGACTAAGTAGTTAAAGGCAGGAGTTTGAAGGACATAAACCAAGAGAGGGACCATTAGGGGGGTGCGGCAGAGGGAGCTTAATGGGAGCAGCAGAGGGAAAGGAAGGGAAAAGGGAAAGGCAAATCTCAGCTGCCGGCCTGGGGATGCTTTCTGGCAGGGAGACACCAACAGCCCCGTGGCCCCCACAGCCCTCAGCCACGTTTGGCAAAGCAGCTTCCCGAGGCAGCCCAAGTCCTGCCCTGCCCTTTGCTCACTGCAGCTCCTCTGGCAGCACAGCCCAGGCTGTGCCAGAGCAGCCAGCAGCACCTGGGAAGGTCCCCGAGGGGACACAAGGGACCCCCCAGAGGCTGTGCGGTGTGGGGGTGCTGAAGTGCCCCAGAGCCCTGTGCCTGCCCTAACCCAGACAGCACCCCGGGGGCAGTGACCCCCAGCCAGGGAGCTCAGCCCCAGCTGAGGGCTGCACTACCCTGCTCCAGCCACCCCAGAGCCTAAGGACCTCTTCCCCAGCTTGTAAATGTCTTTAAATCTTACAGAATCATTCTTGGAGCTCTTCCCTCTTGCCTGAAATGCTGCTGGCAGAGCACCAGCCTGGCCCTGGCACAACCCCCCCTGCCCACACAGCTTGGAGGGGACCCTCTGCTTGACTCTGCTCTGCCTTCACTCTGCCAGGCTGAGGCTGGGGCCAAGTCGGAGCAGCCAAACCACTTCTGTCCCTCAGGGGGATTGGGACCCACGTGAGGGAAAACTTAAGGTGACTTCAATAGGTGACCTCTGTGGGCTGCAGCTGGCAGAAGCCTCCTTGGTGCTTCCAACAAGGGCAGCAGCCAGGAGCATTTCAGAGGCCTTGGAACCCCACCCTGGAGAAGCAGCCTGGGCACACAGCATGGATTCAGCCTGGAAGAGACCCTCCAAGGGCATCTTGTCCAAACCCCTGCAGGGACACCTCCAGCCTGACCTTGGATGTCTCCAATGATGAAGCCTCAAGCAGCTCCCTGGGCAACCTTTGCAGTGTTCCAGCACCCTCATAGTGAATAACTTCCTCCTGATGTCCAACCAACCTTGCTCCAGCTCAAAGCCATTGTCCCTCATCCTGGCGCTCCCAGACCTCCAAAAGTCCCTCCCCAGCTCTCCTGCAGCCCTTCAGCTCCTGCCAGGCTGCTCTGAGGTCTCCCTGCAGCCTTCTCCTCTCCAGGCTGCACAGCCACAACTCTCCCAGCCTGTCCCCACAGCAGAGGTCCTGCAGCCTCTGATCACCTTTGTGGCCTCCTCTGGACCCTCTCCAGCAGCTCCAGGTCACTCTTGTGCTGGGGTCCCACAGTTGGCCCCAGCCCTGCAGCTGAGGTTTCCCTAGAGCAGAGCAGAGGGGCAGGATCCCCTCTCTCCACCTCTGCAGGAGCTGCAGCACAGATCACAGTATCACCAAGGTTGGAAGAGACCTCACAGAGCATCAAGTCCAAGCCATTACCACAGAGCTCAAGGCTAGACCATGGCACCAAGTGCCACGTCCAATCCTGCCTTGAACAGCTCCAGGGACGGCGACTCCACCACCTCCCTGGGCAGCCCATTCCAGTAGCCAATGACTCTCTCAGTGAAGAACTTTCTCCTCACCTCGAGCCTAAATTTCCCCTGGCGCAGCTTGAGGCTGTGTCCTCTTGTTCTGGTGCTGGCTGCCTGAGAGAAGAGAGCAACCTCCTCCTGGCTACAACCACCCCTCAGGTAGTTGTAGACAGCAATAAGGTCACCCCTGAGCCTCCTCTTCTCCAGGCTAAACAATCCCAGCTCCCTCAGCCTCTCCTCGTAGGGCTGTGCTCGAGGCCTCTCCCCAGCCTCGTCGCCCTTCTCTGGACACACTCAAGCATCTCAATGTCCCTCTTAAACTGGGGGGCCCAGAACTGGACACAGTACTCAAGGTGTGGTCTAACCAGTGCAGAGTACAGGGGCAGAATGACCTCCCTGCTCCTGCTGGCCACACCATTCCTGATGCAGGCCAGGATGCCACTGGCTCTCATGGCCATCTGGGCACACTGCTGGCTCATGTTCAGGCGGGTATCAATCAGCACCCCCAGATCCCTCTCTGTCTGGCTGCTCTCCAGCCACTCCGACCCCAGCCTGTATCTCTGCATGGGGTTGTTGTGGCCAAAGATGTTGCAGCAAGCAGTGGGGCAGAGCAGGAGCTGCAGCACAGATGCGGCACCAAGCAGTGGAATGTTTGGGGTTACCTCAGGGTCTCCTACCTGCCTGCTGCACTCCAGGCTGCAGCTGCCCATCACAGCCCTGCCAACACAGTCCTTTAGAGCAGGCATTTCCTACCCTGATGGAGAAGAGAAAGGAGAGATAAGGGAGACAAAGAGACTCTGATAAGAGAGCCTGACTGAATTGCTGTCACTGCCTGGGATACCCTGAAAACTTTATGGCCTCCCTTCTTCCTCTGCAAACATCGAGGAGAAGCCTTTGCCCTGGCGCTGGCAGGGACTTGCAGGCAGTTTAGATCGATGTCAGTGCTCTGCTCTCTGCCAGCTCTTTACCCACCCCTCGCTGGAGCGATGCTCTTTGCTGGGAGCGTTTGTAGACAGCGGCAGGAGAGGTCGTGCAGTAAGCACTGATGAAAAGAGAGCAGCTTTAGAGGAGGCTAAACGAGATCAGATACCAGGGGCAGGATTCGTGGCCTGTTATAGAGCTGCTAAACACGTTCTTGTCACCTTCCCCTGGCAGGTGTCACCACTCCCCCCACGATGTGTCATCAAGCCTGGCTACAGGGGGATCGGCACTGGAGAGTGGCTGCAGCAGATGACACCACACAGACACACGGACAGACACACGGACGCTGTTCCCTGCAGCTGCGAGGGGTCCCTTGGCACAAGCTGCTCAGCCCCACTCTGCATTGCCTGGGTGCAGTGCAGGGGGAAAAGCCTCCTGATGCAACCCGGTGCAAGCTACCAGCGCCGGGAGGCAGCAATGCAAACTGCAGCTACTTAGCATGTGAGAGATGACCTCAGACAGCTCTGCCTGCAGCCACGGAGGAGCTGAACAGCGATCCGACCAGGCTGTCCGTGCCCACCTGCCTTTGCTCCTTCTCTTGCCCCCACTTTGCCCCTCCTTTACCCGCACTACCCTCAGCTGCCCACACTTCACCCACAGAGTCACATCCTGCCAGGCTGGGAGGGACCCCAGGGCTCCTCTGCCCCAGCCTCTCTGGCTGGTGGTGCAGTTGAAAGGAGCTGCCCCAGCACCCTGGCAAGCTGAGTCCTCACAGTGCTCCACGGAGGGGACTGCACTGCTGCCCTCGGGAGCTGCCCCCAGTGTCTGACTCACCCCAATTTTACCCACAGTACCCTCAGTGACCCCATTTTGCCCACCTGGCTCTGCATGAAGCCAGCCTCCTCAAGTGCTTTCAGCAGAGGCTGAGAGAGCACAGCAGAGCTCTGCACTTAGCTTCTCCTGCAGCCGTGGGGATGCCTTGGCCAGGGGGCACAACTGTCCCTTCTCCTCTCCTTCCTCTCCTATCACCTGAGACTGGGCAGCAGAGCCCAACCCCCACCTGGCTGCAGCCTCCTATGAGCTCTGCCCTCAGCCTCCTCTTCCCCAGACTCAGCACCCCCAGCCCTCAGCTGTGGTTGGCAGCCCCGGCAGAGCTGTGCCGCTGAGTCTCCCCAGGCTGAGCAGACCCTGCAGAACGGTCTCAGCAAACCCAAGGAGTGGTTTCTGTTCAGCCTTTCCCCTGCCCTGTCCCCTCTACAACTCTTTGATGACTGAGCCCATTGGGGAGGGGCAAGCAGCTGGGAACTGTCACAGCTGACCTCAGCGGAGTGCAGATCCAGAGACCCTTGGAGCAGGACACCTCAGCAAGGGCCAGGAGAGGAGCAAGGAAAGCAGAACTGCAGGGCTGAGGGAGAGGGCGGTAGGGGATAGAAACCCCTCCTGCCCCACACAGACACCTCCTGCTCCTGCTCCATGCAGACCCCTCCTGCTCCAGCTCCACACAGACCCCTCCTGTTCCACACAGCCCCCTCCTGCCCCAGCTCCAACTCCACACATCTCTTGCACTGAAGTGCCCACAACTGACCACAGCATTCAAGATGTGACCTCACCAGAGCAGACTCCAAGGGGACAATCCCCTCCCTGCTCCTGCTGGCCACAGCATTTCTGATGCCAGCCAGGATGCCTCTGGCTCTCTGTGCCACCCAGGCACACTGCTGGCTCACATTCAGCTGCTTGTGGATTAGACCTCCCTGCCCAGGTCCCTTTCTGCTGGTAGCTTTCCAGCCACAGCTGCCCCAGGCCTTGAGGCTGAGGAGTGAGAGTGGGCACTGCACAGGTGGGCACTGCACAGGTGGGCACTGCACAGGTGGGCACTGCACAGGTGGGCAGGGCTCGGCTGCTCTCGATAGAGCTGCTGAGGTTTTCCAGCAGGAGAGCATCGACCTCTTGCCAGGGAGACACCTGAGCAGGCCAGCAGCACCCCCTGCTTGTTCCCCAGCAGGGCACCCAGCCCAGGGCTGTGCCAGCAGCACTACCTCAGCTTCCCCTGCCTTCCCAAAGGCCATTCTGGAACAGCCTCTCAGGCAGAAGTTTTTCTCCTGTTCCAATTGCTCCTAAAGGCCAAAATCGACTCTGTAAACGATCATTGAGTGGGGGAGGTGTCAGCAGCAAGCACCACACTGAGATGGAGCTCCACAGCTCTGCCTTAACTGGAAATTGCAGCTCTTGCTCAGCTCTGGGCATCAGCAGAGCACCTTGGTGGGCTTTAAAGTGGCAGAGAGAGCCTGGCCAGCAGGATGGAGAAGCAGGTTAAGGTGGGCAGCTGGGGGGCACTGTGTGGCAAATCTCACCCTGGGCTGCATCCAAAGCAGTGTGGGCAGAATAGAGAGCCTGCCCTGGGTGTAGCTGTCCCTGTGCCTGCAGGGCTTGGCCAAAGATGCCCTTTGCTGGTCCCTTCCAGCCCAGTGCAGCCTGTGAGAGGTAAAACTGCAGGCTGAGCTGGGAGAGGCAAGCGGCAGAAGGACGAGGTGAGAGCAGTGCTGGAGGGCAGGGAAAGGTGAGCTTGTGGTGCCAAGCAGGGGTCTGCACTGGGGGCAGCCTCCAGAGAGGGCCTGCCCAAGACAGACTTTTCAGGGCACTACTCCCAAGGTACTGCACTGAATCAATTTCAGCTCTGCTGGTTAGTGCAGACCAAACCATCTCCTTGCCTGCCCTCCACAGCAGGCTGCCTCCTGGGCCAATGCATCTCAGTGCCATCGAGGAGGAGATGTGGCAGCAGCATCTCCACCAGCCCTGGCTGCTCTGGACCCTGCTTGCCAGAGCAAGTGGGTGAGTGCTGAGTGGGTGGCTGGGAGGAAAGCTGCAGCCATGCTCTGCAGCACATTAATTGCTTATTAATTTGCCCATTAATCACAGTGACACCTTCAGCTGCAGCCCCAGGAGCACACTGCCAGCTCCCTGGCACTCTTACACTCAGCTGTGTAAACCCAGCTCCTTTGGCTGCCTCACTCCAGACCCCTACGAGGTCCTGACAGGTGAAGAACAAACCCAAAGTGCCCCAACTGAACACCTGGATGGCATCGTGGCAGGCCCTGGCCCAGTGTGGGCAGCTCAGAAAGGTGCCAGTGAAGATGCTGAGGGGCCTGAAGCAGCTCCTGTAAGGAGAGGCTGAGAGAGCTGCGGGGATCTGAGCAGTGCTGATCAATAGCTACAGGGTGAAGGTCTGGGCTCCTGCCAGTGGTGCCCAGTGCAAGCACAGGGAAAAGGAAAGAAAAGGGAAAAGGGGGGGAAGAAAATAAAAAAGAAGAAGGGGGGGGGGGAGAGAGAAAATACAGAAAAAAATGTAAGAAAAAGAGAAAAAATGAATTAAAAGAAAGGGAAAAAGGGGGAAGAAAGAAAGAAAAAAGGGCAGGAAAGGGGGGAAAAGATAAAATGGGGAAAGATGAAAGGAAAAAGGAAAAAAAGAAAAAAGGGGGAAAAAGAAAGAAGGAAGGAAGGAAGGAGGGCAAAGAGGAGAGCCAAGAGGAGCGCCAAGAGGAGAGCCAAGGGGAGAGCAAAGAGGGAAAAAAGAAAGAAAAAAAAGGGGGGAAGGAAAAATGAGGGAAAAAAAGAAAGAAAAAAAAAGCATAAAGAAAAAAGAAAGAAAGAAAAAAGGGAAAAATAAAGGAAGAAAAAGAAAAGGAGGGAGAAGGGGAAAAAGGAAAGAAAAAACGAGGAGGAAACCCCTCCAGAAAAGCCCCCAGAATGTAGGGAGCAGCTCATTTCCTTTGTCTGAACGCTGCCACCAAAGGGCTCCCTCTCGCAGCCGTCACTCAGTGATGCTTGCAGCAGCAGAAGGGGGGAAGAAAATCACTTTTTAAACAGAATTTAGCACCCACTGACCCGGAGCCTTCCCAGACCTCGCTGAGCTCTCGCAAACTTCGTTTCCACAGCAACGCGATGCAAGTCCGCAGCCTGCCTGGGCGCTGCTGGCGTTAACCCTTCCTGTCCTTGAGGGGTTGGTTGGTTCGGTCCTGCCCAGCTGGCAGGCACTGAGAGACCTCAGAGTTGGTCAGGGAACGGCTCAGCTTGGAAAGGACCTCAGATATCATCTGCTCTAACCTCACCTCACAACCAGCACAGGGTGCTCAAGGGCTCATCCAAGCCTGGTCCTGAACACCTCTGGGGAGGCTGTGGATCAAAGACCCCATTCTGTGCCTCTGTGCTCCACAACCTCCCTGGGCAACCTGTGCCAGGGTCCCACCACCCTAAGCCTGTGCCAGTCTCTTCCCCACCCTCACTCTCAACAATTTCTCCCTCCTCTCCACTCTCACTCTCCCCTCTCCCAGCCCAAAGCCATTCTCCCTCCTTCTGGCACTCCCAGCCCTTCTCCAAAGTCCCTCTCCAGCTCTCCTGCAGCCTCTTCAGCCTCTGCCATGCTGCTCTGAGGTCTTTCTGGAGCCTTCTCTTCTCCAGGCTGAAGAGAGGTACCAACCAGTGTGCCATGCTGAACACAAGCCCAGCAATAGCAACACCCAGGACTTGTAAGAAGCCTTTTCCATGCTCATTTCCTCCAATGCTAAGCCCAAAGGAATCAAGGAGGAAAATAGAGCAGAGCCCATGGAGTGCTTCAGCAGGAGGGAGCAGGGTCTGGGGGCACAATGGAGCAGGGTCTGGGGGCTCAGTGCAGCTGGACAAGCAGATACTGCTGCACTTCGGACTTCCAACAAAGCCTCCTTAACTTCTGCGGTGAGGAACTGGGGGCAGAACCTTGTGCCATGCTTCAGCTCTTCGCTGTGACACTTTGGCTTGGTGTAGAAACACCCAGAGCTGAGGCACCCTCCTGGCTGCCAGCTCACAGAATCACAGACTCAGCCAGGCTGCAAGAGAGCTCCAAGCTCAGCCAGCCCAACCTATCCCCCAGCCCTATCCAATCACCCAGACCATGGCACTAAGTGCCCCAGCCAGCCTTGGCTTGAACACCTGCTAACTGCCAGCCCCAAGCCCAGCATGCCAAGGGCTGGGCAGAGCCCTGCCATCAGCAGCAGCTCTGCCTTCCCCATGCAGAGCACTGTCCCTGGGAGTGCTTCACTCCATCTGCTTCAGAGGGCAGAAGTGGGGGGGAGAAAAAATAATTAACAGCCTCTTAATGCATCTGGCCACGTAAATAAAGCTGTAATGGTGAGGAAATAATTCCCCCCTGACCCCTGCAGCAATCAGCTGCTGACCTGGAGCCTGGGGATTGATGAGCCTGATCGTGCTGCAGCAGGCACAGCCACGCTCACCCATACTGGCCAGGCACCAGCAGCCCTTCCCAGCACCCACCGGTGCCACTGGGCCGTCTGACCCCCCCCGGCCAGGCCTTTGGCCAGCTAGGAGCAATCCCTGCTGCTGGGAGAGGACCTGCCCTGCCTGGCAGGCAGAGCCAGGGGGAGGTGGGCTCCAGCCCTGGGCAGCACTGCCCCAGGTGCAGCCCTGGGTCAGTGTGCAGGGAAAAGAGCTCAGAGGGATAAGCAGAGGGCTCCAGTCCTGGGCAGACCTCACCTGGAGCACTGCCTTCAGTCTGGGGCTCCCCAGTTGAAGAGGGACAAGGATCTGCTGCAGAGGGTCCAAGAGAGAGCTGCGAGGATGATGAGGGGACTGGAGCAGTGCCTGGTGAGGAGAGGCTGAGGGACCTGGGGCTGAGAGTCTGCAGAAGACAGAGAGGAACAGGACAAGCAGCAATGGATGGAAGCTGCAGCACAGCAGGTTCCAGCTCAGCACAAGGGCAACTTCTTGGCTGGAAGGGGCCAGAGCGGCTGTGGAGTCTCCTTCTGTGGAGCCTTTCCAGGCCTGTCTGGATGTGTTCCTGTGTGCCCTGAGCTAGATTGGATGGTCCTGCTCTGGCAGGGGTTGGACTGGGTGAGCTCTTTGGGTCCTTTCCAACCCCTGACTTCTGTGATCCTGCTGCCTCACAGACAGCAGAGGCCAAGCTGGGACTTTCCCCTCTCCCCCACCAGCAAAATCCCTTCCTGCCCACGCTGCTCACCCAGCATGTGCCCCCCAGGCAAGTGCCACTCTCCAGAGCTGGAGCATCACCTCCTGAGCTGATGGATCAGTGCCTGCTTCCGCAGCACTCAGCTCCCCACCTATCTGCCTCTCTCCACTGCCTCCACTGGACTTGGGCAACCACTTTTGGTCCCCAGGAGGAGCAAACTGGCAGATGACACCAGGACCAGGGAGTGAGTTGGTTTCTTCAACAGCTGGAGCTGTGCTGGCAGCAGTGGTGTGGCTGCAGGCTGTGCTCAGACAGCCTGACCAAAGCACAGCACCTAGAGAATGGCTGCAGTCAGAGGAGTCCTCTGAGGTCATCCACTCCAACCATGCCCTAACTCTGCCCAGGCTGGGGCTAAGCCATGGCCCTCAGCACCACAGCTCTGCCTCCCTGGAACACCTCCAGGGATGGGCATTCAGCCACCTCCCTGGGCAGCCTGTGCCAATCCCTCACCACTCTTGCAGCAAAGAAATTTGTTCTCCTCTCCAACCTAACCCTCCCCTGGCACAATCTCAGGCCAGTTCCTCTCCTTCTATCATCTGAGACTAGGAAGAAGAGCCCAACCCCAGCTGGCTGCAGCCTCCCCTCAGGAAGCAATGAGCAGTGAGGTCTCTGCTCAGCCTCCTCTTCTCCAGACCAGTCCCAGGTCAAAAGTGGCAGGAAATGGCCTCAGGTTGCCCCAGGGGAGCTTTAGGCTGGACATGAGAAGAACTTCTTGACTGAAAGGGCTCTCCAAGCCTGGCACAGGCTGCCCAGGGAGGTGTCTGAGTGTCCATCCCTGGAGGGGTTTCAAGGAGGCAGAGCTGTGGTGCTGAGTGCCATGGCTCTCAGTCAGGGAATGGTTGGAGTGGATCTGCTGAAAGGGCTTTTGCCTCTGCTCTGGTGCTGGGTGAGTGGTCAGCAATTATCCAGAGGGATGCTGAGAGCCAGACTGGAAGAGATGAGACTCTGACCCTGCTCCCTCTCCCTCCCAGGCCTCCCCAAAGGGCTGGCTGCAGGCAGGAGGTGCTCCATGCCAAGGAACCTAACCCCAGCCCATGCTTCCCAGCACCAGTGTTAGAGCAGACCCTCAAGGCCTGCCCTGCCCAGTACCTCTCTAAGGTTCCTCAGACGCTGAGCCTCAGCCTCCTGCCCAGGGCAGCACATTTACAGCATCTCTCCACAGGGAGCTCTGGAAATAAAGGAGCAGAGGAACGAGGAGCAAGAGAGGGAAGAGGACAGGCAGAGGAGAGTGGGGACAAAAGGGCCAGGGCAGCTGCACACTTCAGACCCAGACCTGCTTGACCTCTGCTCTCCTGGGAGCTCATTTCTTCGGAGGAGAGCCCCAATTAGCCTGTGGCTGGCAGGCAGGCAGGGAGCTGCTCTCCACAGACAGCACAGGAGGGAGGATTTAACTCACCGGCAGGGCTGGCAGGAGCCTGGGGTGCCCGAGCCTGTCAGGTGGCTGCCTGGGGCTCTTTAGTGCTGCCTCACGACTGGAGCTGAGCGAAGCAGTGAGTGTCTGAGTGGGAAGGTGCAGCACCTCTGCAGGACTCTGCTCTGGCTCTTCCCTCATTGCCTTCCACCACGGAATCATCAGGGAATGGCTCAGGCTGGAAGAGACCTCAGAGATCAGCTACTGCAACCCCCCTGCCGTCAGCCAGGACTCCTCTCACCCAGCCCAGCTTGCCCAAAGCCTCATCCAGCCTGGCCTTGAGCACCCTCAGGCAGGAGGCAGCCACAGCCTCCCTGGGCAGCCTGTGCCAGGCTCTCACCACCCTCACACTCAACAACTTCTTCCTCAGCTCCACTCTCCCCCTGCTCTGCCTCAGCTCCAAACCATTGCCCTTGGCCTCTCTCCAGACACCTCAATGTCCCTCTTGGAGAGAGGGGTCCAAAACTGAGCCCAGTGCTCAAGGTGCAGCCTGCTCAGTGCAGAGTACCTGGGCACAGTCCTGCTGCTGGTCACAGCACTGCTGACCCCGGCTGGGATGCTGGTGGGCAGGGGGGCACACGGAGTGGCAGGTGCCAGAGGAGTAAGCAGTGTAATGAAGAGAGCTGAGAGTTGGCAGCAGAGAGAAAGGAAGGGAAATGAAGAGGTGAGTGGCACAAGCAAAGCTGAAACTGAATCCCCCCCGAGGAAGCTCCTGGCAGCTGCTCCCTGCCTTCACCCTGAGGTTTTCAAGAGCTTTGCAGCTAAGTCCAAGGACAAACACCCACTGCAGCAGGCAGATTATGAACGTTTAAACAAGCCAGGGGGAGGCAAGGCCTGGGCAGAGAAGCAACCAGCATCCCTCAGGGCCAAGCAGGGTGCTGCAGCCCCTGGGCACAGGGTGCTGCTGTGCAGGGCAGAACAAGGAGGCTCTGCTGGTGTCAGCACTGGGACGATGTAGCCCAGGGCACTATCTGCTTAAGTAACAAATCCACAGGCTCAGGACATGGCAGGGGGTGGAGAAGCCCTCTGGAGATCATCCAGTGCAGCCCCTGCCAAAGCAGGGCAGAGAGGTGAGGTCCCACAGGGACACAGCCAGGTGGGATTTGAAGGTCTCCAGAGAAGGAGACTCTGCAGCCTGTCTGGGCAGCCTGCTCCAGGGCTCTGCCACCCTCACACCAAACAAGCTTCTCCTTCAGTTCAAGTGAAACCTCCTGGGTTCCAATTTGTGCCTGCTGCCCCTTGTCCTGCCACTGGGCACCACTGCAAAGAGCCCAGCCCCATCCTCTTGTCTCCCACCCTTTAGCTATTGATCAGCCTTGATCAGGTCCCCTCTCAGGCTGCTCTCCTCCAGGCTCCCAGCCCCAGGGCTCCCAGCCTTACCCCACCAGACAGATGTTCCAGTCCCCTCACCCTGCTCAAGGCTCTCTGTTGAACTCTGTCTCCAGCAGCTCCCTGTCCCTGTTGAAGTGAGGAACCCAGAACTGGACACAGGACCCCACGCGAGGCCTCACCAGGGCAGGGCAGAGGGGCAGGACAACCTCCCTCAGCCTGCTGCCCACACTCCTCCTCGTGCACTCCAGGACCCCTTTGGCCTTCTTGGCCCCCCAGGGCACCTTGCTGGCTCATGGGGATCTTGCTGTCCTCCAGCACTGCCAGCTCCTTCTCCTTGGAGCTGCTTCCCAGCAGCCTTGGCAGTCACTTGCACAGCTCCCAGCTGGCACCGAGCACACATGGGGAGAGCTTTCAGTGCCTGCTCACTCTGAGCTGCAAGGAGCAGCACTGCAGCTCAGGCAGGCGTCCCCAGGAGGATGCTCTGTGTGGCCAGGTGAAGGCTTTCTACCTGGAGCTGTCTAACAGAGACCCTTCAGCACAAGGAGGAAGTGGGGAGAGACTGGCACAGGCTGCTCCAGGGGGCAGCTGTGGCCCCCATCCCTGCAGGCATTCAAGGTCAGGCTGGATGTGTCCCTGGGCAGCCTGCTCTGGTTGGAGGTGTCCCTGTGACTGCAGGGAGGGTTGGCCAAGATGCCCTTGGTGGGTCCCTTCCCAACCCAATGCAATCTATGAGGCTGTAGAAGAGCAGCAGGCTCTCATCTGCAGCACAGAAGATTCAGTAATGAGGTGGCACTGAGCAGCCCCTGAACCAGTCAAGACAACAAATGAGATGCTGTAGCCAGAGTTAAAGCTCATCAATAACCTGAGCCCTGCCTTGCAAGCACCAGCCAGGCCCTACAAGCACTCTGAGTTGTTCTCAGGAAGCACACAGGCTGTGGAAGTGGCTCCTGGCTACCAGCAACCACTGAGCAAACATAATGGATGTGCCTCAGCAAACCTCCACCTGCCAAACCCCATCCCAGCATCCCCATTCAGCCTCCCCCTCAGCTCAAAGGCAGCATCCAAAGCAAGGCAAAGCTCCAGGAGATGCAGCTGGCATCAGTCCTCAGATCCCTGGAGCTTCCCAGTCAAGCAGGGGTCTGAATTAGAAACCAAAGGAGGGACATTAGAGGGATAGGACAATGGCTTTGAGGTCTAGGAGAGAGTGAGGGTGGGGAGACACTGGCACAGGTTACCCAGGGAGGCTGTGGAGCACAGAATGTGATCAAAGATCAAAGATCACATTGGGTGCTTCTGTGCTCCACAACCTCCCTGGAGGTGCTCAAGGCCAGGCTGGATGAGACCCTGAGCACCCTGGGGCTGGTGGGAGGTGTCAAAGGCACTCCTCAAGTCCAGGTCCACAGTGAAACCCAGTTCAAGAGAAACCTCCTGGGTTCCAGTTTGTGCCCCACTGCCCTTTGTCCTGGCACTGGGCACGGCTGACAAGAGCCCAGCCCCTTGACCTGCAGCCTTCAGCTGCCTGCTCAGAGAAGCTTCTCCTTCAGCTTGTGGCTCCCTTGGCTGTGAGGAGCTGCCCTGTGGCCAGCACACAGCTATCACCTCTCTTTTTAATTAGAGCCAATTGGTTCCAAGCAGAAAATGATTATTTGTCATTTCCTTTAGCCTGAGAAATAAGCTTGGCCACCAGGCAAGAAGTGAGAGGCACCACCCAGAGAGACCTTTCCAGAATGGCATTCCAGTGCAGGCAGCCAGAGCTGGGATGGGAAGCTGCAGAGAGTCCTCTCAGCACCCACAGTGGTTGCTGCTTGGCCCTGCCAAGCTTCACCTCACAGCAGCCTCTGCAAGCCAGGGGCAGCTCCTGCAAACCCAGCACCAAATGGCCTCGGACTCTCTTCTGCACTTCTCTAATCTGGTGGACAACAAATCTGGTGGATAAGAAGTTGTCCCTGGCACAGCAATGTGCCCTGTGGCCAAGACAGCCAATGGGGTCCTGGGGGGCACTGAGCAGAGTGTGTCCAGCAGATCCAGGGAGGTTCTCCTGCCCCTCTGCTCTGCCCTGCTAAGACCTCATCTTGAGAGCTGCCTTCAGTTTGGGGCTCCCCAGTTGAAGAGGGACAGGAACTGCTGAGGATGATGAGGGGACTGGAGCACTGCCTGGTGAGGAGAGGCTGAGGGACCTGGGGCTGAGAGTCTGCAGAAGAGGAGACTGAGAGGGGATCTAATCAATGTCTCAACTATCTGAGTCTGGAGGTCAGGAGGGGGGGACAGGCTCTGCTCACTGCTCCCTGGGACAGGACAAGCAGCAATGGATGGAAGCTGCAGCACAGCAGGTTCCAGCTCAGCACAAGGGCAACTTCTTGGCTGGAAGGGTCCCAGAGCCCTGGCACAGGCTGCCCAGAGAGGTTGTGGAGTCTCCTTCTGTGGAGCCTTTCCAGGCCTGTCTGGATGTGTTCCTGTGTGCCCTGAGCTAGCTTGGATGGTCCTGCTCTGGCAGGGGTTGGACTGGATGAGCTCTTTGGGTCTCTTCCAACCCACACAAGAGGGACAAGGACCTGCTGGAGCAGGCCCAGAGGAGGCCAGGGAGATGTGATCACCTTGAACACCTCTACTAGGAGGACAGGCTGAGAGCTGGGGGCGTTCAGCCTGGAGAAGAGAAGGCTCCAGGGAGACCTCAGAGCTTACACTTAAGATGCAGCCTCAGCAGTCCCCAGCAGAGGACAATCCCTGCCCTGCTCCTGCTGGCCACACCATAGCTGATCCAAGCCAGGATGCTGGTGCCCTTCTTGGCCACCTGGGCACAGCCTGGCTCGTGTTCATCCACCTGTCAAGCAACACCCCAAGTCCCTCTCTCCCAAGCCTGGAGCACTGCAGGGATTTGTTGGGGCCAAAGGGCAGGAGCCAGCACTTGGCCTTCTAGAAGCTGTGCTGGTGTTGGGAGAAGAGGGAGCTGAAGTTGGCAGGGAGAGGCAACACCTGCAGGTGGGGCAGCTGCTGATGCCCTGTGCTGAGCCTGGCAAGAAAGCTCAAGTGGCCTTTGCACCCCTCAGAGCTTCACTCCCACTCAGGTACATCACACTGGAGCTAATCAAAGATGCTGCCTCCTCTCCCTCCACAGCCTGGCTCCTGGAGCCTCAGCAAGACAGATGAGAGCCCGAGGAGGATCAATAGCCAGGTTGTGACTGAGGGAAGATGCACAACGCAGCAAATGGATACTGAAAAGGGCAACTCCTAGGCAGGACTAATAATGGGAGGTGGGGGTGAGGGGAGCAGAGGCAGCCAGGCTGCTGGGCCCTCTGTGCACTCAGGAAGGGAAGGATCTGGGAGGAGAGCCATGGCCAGAGGGCTCAGGCATCAATCCAGATGGCAGGGGAAATCACCAGATGCCTCGGGCTGGAGGGACCTTAAAGCTCATCCTGTCCCAAGCCCCTGGCAGGGGCAGGGACAGCTCCCACGGCTCAGGCGGCAGCGGTGCTGCCAGAGCTCTCCAGCTGCAGTGGGGGGGGCGGTTGGAGGCACAGAGCTGGGGGCCAGGGAAGGAGATGGCAAGTTACAGAAGGAAGTCTCACAAAGATAGAGGCTTGTGCTAGGAACAGACAACTCGAGCAGAGGTTGGGAATAAAAACCCAAACACAAATCCACTGCTCTAGAAGTGCACAGCCACGGAGGGGCAGAGGGGACCAGGACAGCCACCGGGACAAGGACAGGCTGAGACCTGGGGCTGGTCAGCCTGGAGAAGAGCAGCCTGAGGGGATCTCATTGACGCTGATCAAGAGCTAAAGGGCGAGGGTCAGGAAGATGGAGCCAGGCTCCTCTGAATGGTGTCCAGGACAAGAGACAGTGGAACACAGGAGGCTCCATGGCATAAGAACTTCAGCAGTGCGAGGTGGGCAGAGCCCCAGGGCAGGCTGCCCAGAGAGGTGGTGGAGTCTCCCCCTCTGGAGGCGTTCCAAGCCCACCTGGATGTGTCCTGTGCGACCCTGCTGCAGCAGGGGGTTTGGTCTGGGTGCCCTTCAGAGGTCCCTTCCAGCCCCACCACTCTGAGACTCTGCGCCAAGTCCCTCTCTAGCTCTCCTATGCCCTCAGCCTTTTCTCCAGCCACCATCTCCTCGCAGCCCAGAGCCCTGTGCCCTGCCAGGCTGCCTCGCACCGAGAGCCTCCTCCTCCAGGCTCCTGGCTCTGCCGGGGCAGCTGCGGAGGCAGCAAACCCACACTGCTGCTCCCGGCAGCAGCGGCGCAGCTCGCACGGAGCGCAGAGTGCTCGCAGCGCTGCTCCCCCGGAGGAAGTGATTAAAAGCATCAGGTTAATTCTGCAATTCACACCTAGGCTGCAAATGTGAGAGAGTCTGCAATGAGCTCTAATGAAATATTACACTGCTTAAAGAGCTCCTGCTGAAACTCACCTTTAATTGATTTTTGATCTGTGAAAGAACCACTGCAGAGAGAGAGAGAGAGAGAGAGGGGAGAGATATTACTCAGCCTCCTGTTTTATCACTCCTGCAAGCATCTTCCTTCCTTTGTTTCCTTTGTCCCCAGAGAATTAACACAACGCTAAAGAAAGCAGCCTGCGAGATAGCACAGAACCAATAACTACTGCTCCGGTGGGAGCCCTGAGCAGCACAGCCTCCCACGGCAGCCCGCAGCAGCCGGAGGAGTCTCCCAGGACAGCTCAGGCAATTAGGGGAGGGGGGTTCGTAGCTGCCACGTTCCGGCCAAGCCCTCTGGGCTGAGACCTTCTCTGAATGCACCCCAAGGGCCCAGCTGGTCCCAGCTCAGCCACCTGAGCATGTTTCATCTCACTGCTGGGATGTCGCAGGGGAGCTCCTGCCAGGGATGAATGACAAACAGCAGCAGCCAGCAGCAGTGACTGCAAAGTGCTGACAGAAGATTCACGGCGGAGCTGGTGTCTGGCTCGGGGCAGCAGCAGCTGCTGCGGGCAAGGAAGCAGCCCAGCATTCACCACTGCCCCCCACTTAATTCACTGGAAAGCTCTCCCAAAAACCAGCAGTAAATTGTCATAAAACAAACGGCCAAGCAGTAAAATACTGCCAGGAGAGACAGGAGGGAATGGATCTATAAACCTCGCAGGAGACAGAGGCAAAACCTGCTGAGAGACCCGAGCCGCCCCGTGCCAGCCCCAACAACCTTCACAGCAGGCAGAGCTGCTCAGAGGAGCCAGCCTGGGCCACAGGGACACAGAAATACAGCACAGTTAAAACAGGCAAACAAACAACCCCCAGCACAGCACAGCAGCCACCAGCCCCAAACGGCCACCAGAAAACCCCAACGGGTGAAAAGCCACAACTAAAAACACCAACGGCCACCAACCACCAACACCACCCAGCAGCCACCAACCACCACCACCCAACACTGCCCACCAGCCACCAACACCACCCAGCAGCCACCAACCACCACCACCCAACACCGCCCAGCAGCCACCAACCACCACCACCCAACACCGCCCAGCAGCCACCAACCACCAACACCCAACACTACTCACCAGCCATCAACCACCACCACCACCCAACACTACTCACCAGCTACCAACTATCACAACCAACAACCACCACTGCCCACCAACCACCACCACCAGCCACCACCAGCCACCACCAACCACCTGCCAACTACAGGTTTCTTGAGCACTCCACCACCTCCCTGGGCAGCCTGTGCCAATCTCTCACCACTCTTGCAGCAAAGGTATTTGTCCTCCTCCCCAGTCTAACCCTCCTCTGGCACAATTTCAGGCCAGTTCCTCTCCTTAGAATCACAGAATCAACCAGGTTGGAAGAGAGTTCCAAGCTCATCCAGTCCAAACTATCCCCCAGCCCTGTCCAACCAACTAGACCATGGCACTAAGTGCCCCAGCCAGGCTTGGCTTGGACACCTCCAGGGGAGATGACTTCACCACCTCCTTCTATCACCTGAAACCGGGCAGCAGAGCCCAACCCCCACCTGCCTGCAGCCTCCTCTCAGGTTGCTGTAGAGAGCAGTGAGGTCTCCCTCAGCCTGGTGCCTAAGGACATGCAGTGTTCTGAGCAAGGTCATGAAACTCAGTAGCAAGGATTCACCTGGAGCATCCTGGACTGTTGCAGAGGATCCAGAGGAGACCACCAAGATGCTCAGAGATTGCAGAACCTCTCCTGTAGGAACAGGCTGGGAGAGTTGTGGCTGTGCAGCCTGGAGAGGAGAAGGCTGCAGGGAGACCTCAGAGCAGCCTGGCAGGAGCTGAAGGGCTGCAGGAGAGCTGGGGAGGGACTTTGGAGAAGGGCTGAGAGTGCCAGGATGAGGGACAATGGCTTTGGGCTGGGAGAGGAGAGAGTGAGAGCGGAGAGGAGGAAGAAGGTCTTGAGAGAGAGGGTGGTGAGAGCCTGGCGCAGGATGCTGATGGAGGTTGTGGAGCACAGAGGCACAGATCACATTCTCCCTGGAGAACATCCACAACCTCCTTGGAGATGTTGAAGGCCAGGCTGGATGAGGCCCTGACTACCCTGGGCTGGTTGGGAAGTGTCCCTGCCTGGATGCTCTCAAAGGTCCCTTCCACCCCAACCCACTCCCTGGAGCTATGAACTGGGACCCAGCGGTCCCAAGCTGCTGCCCCATCACTGCCCTCGTTAAAGGCACAGCTGAGAGCATTTTTCACCTGATCCCTTTGAACCTTGCGGGCTGAGCTCTCCAGCTGCTGTTTGCCTGCCTGGGAAGCCTGCTCCACACCAGTCCCCTCGGTTCCCTGCTTCCTTGCACTCCGTCCTGTTCCCTGGCTGTGACGTCCCCAACAGCATCCTCGCAGCCCTTTGATTTGGTGTGGCCCTGCCCTGCCTGGCAGCTTCAGCTGCTGCCCTGCTTCCGTCTGGCTGCAAAAGTGAGCTCCCCTCCGACGGAGGCTTTCAGGCTTGCCGCACGAGGAGCAGCGTGTGGCTTTGGGGAGGGGGAGCAGGGGAGGGAGGATCAATCCAGCTTTTGTTTTACAGGCTGCTACAGCAGATAGCTTCCCCACGGGGAGGGTAACAGTGCCACATTATGCTGATAGAAAGGGTAATGAGTGGGAACTTGGAGAACTCTACCCTTAGGAAGTGCCTGACGAGCGAGAACAGCAGGTGTGGAGGGAGAAGAAAGCCTCCAAATCTTTCTGGCCTGACTCTCTCCTCTTTCATGTTTGCAGACTGAAGTCGGTGTCAGAAGCAAGCTGGCTCCGGCAGGTACATGAAAGCAGAGAGGATTGAATGCGGCAGGCGAGAAAAGCCAAGCAAAGAGGGGAAGCTGCTGCCGGGGCAGGAGCCCCAACCTCTGTCCCTGAGTGGGTGGCCCTGAGAGAGGCTCTGCTCAGCCACAGAACTGCCTCAGCTCACCGTGGGAAAAGGAAGAATCACTGCAGGGCAGCGCTGGGACAGGACCTCTGGAGGGCATCCAGCCCAAGTCCCCTGCCACAGCAGGGTCACCCCAGGCAGGTCACCCAGGGGCACAGCCAGGTGGGCTGGGAAAGTCCCCACCCCTGGGTGTGTGGCTGTGGCACCTGGGGCCCTGGTGGGGTTGGGCTGCTGGTTGGACTGGGGGATCTTGGAGGCCCTTCCCAACCAGAAGGGCGTTGAGAGTCTCTGGTTCTCTGACAGCAGGCAGGGCAGCAGCAGCCTCACCATGGAGGTGTGGAGCCAGAAATGCAGCCCTGGGACACAGCCTGCAGGGGAAGGTCCCCAGTGACCAGCGGCAAGCTGCACGCAGAGCGCTGCCAGCACTTGGGCTCCCCTCTGCTGCTGCTGTGCTCTGTCTCAAGTCCCCACGGGCGGGTTGAGGAGTGGAACACAAGGACCAACTCCTGCCTGACAGCTGGAAACAGCCAGGAGGGGAAAGGTGAGGCTGAGCTAAAGCAGAGAGAAGATCATCCATCTGCAGGTTCCAACCCCGGCCCGCAGAGCAGAGCAGCCCAGCTGCCATCCAGAGCTCCTGCAGAGGCTCAGGGATTACCAGGACTTGTGAACCATCTAATAAAGCATCTTCCCAGGGCTCCGGGGGCAATGCCTGCACAAACACACCTCACAGCTCCATTAAGACAACAAACAGCTGCTCTGCCCAGCCAGCAGCACTGCTCCGAGTGCCTCCACGGGAAGCAGGCTGCAATCCAGGGAGTCCTCACCCGTGGCAGCCACAGGGAGCCACACGAACCCCCCAGCACCAGCACCGTGCCCCCCCCGAGCCCGAGGCCAGAGACAGGAGCAGAGAGGAGGTGAAGCACAGATGATAAAGTCAAGCTTTGGGGAGGCAGAGGAGGCTGACAGGGCTCTGGGAGATGCTGGCAGAGGCTCTGGCCCTTGTCACAGGCAACAATCTCCTTCCACCAGGGGAAAGCTGCTCCTGTCCCGGCACCAGAGCACCCGCAGGAGAACCGCTCCTGCTGCCTTCCCGGGCCAGTGCCACAGCTGGCAGGACACAGGCTGTGGAGAGCAACTGGAGCACCTTGCCCAGAGGGAGCAGAGGGAGTCAGGCTGCAGCCTGCCGTGCCCCGGCGAAGCAGAGGTGCTGTGACAGATGGCAGAGAGCACTGGGACAACCCGGGACAGCAGCACCACCAGCAGGCAGCAAGGCCTCCGGATCGGAGCACCCTGGCAAGATGAGACCCACCTGTCAGGGACGGCTCAGCAGTGTGGCCCAGGCCGGGGTGGGAGACCACCAGAATGCCCCCAGGCTGTGCGAGTGAGGCTTACCCGGGAGCATGAGACCTTGCTTAGAGCCAGGAGGGCAGCAGAGCTGCGGCAGCGCAGAGAGAGTGCACCCACCTCACCCCCCAGGCCTTCTCACCTGGGCAGAGGGGCAAGACTCTGCTGGAGCATGTGGAGGTTTCTGACAGTGGCCTTCAGCCCAGCTGCACACAGGGGGCGGTGGAGGTCTCCGCGCAGGGGGCTGCAGGTGGTGCAAGCAGGGAGGCAGAAAGCTGCTAACTGCGGCTACAGCTCTGGACACAGATGCAGCTGTTCCACAGCATCCCCCAGCACTCCACACCCTGGGGCTGCAGCACCAGCACTAGGGCATGGAGATCTCCACTGAAGAACTGGGCAGAAGGAGCAGGGCAGGGATCATGCCCCTGGACCCAGGATTCCATGGCTGGTGGGGATGACTATTCCCATAGGCAAGGTGCTGGCAGAGGCTTGCTGAAGCCAGAGGCAGACACCAGGAGGGTGCAGTGCTGCCTGCACAGGCTGCAGTGCTTATTGATTTGCTACCCGACCTTGGCTAAGTCACTTAACCTCATTCCCCTGCTCTGCACATTGGGAGTTATGGGACTTGGAGAGCGCCACAGATTCATCAGAGGGAGCTACTTAAGAGCCCCATTATGATTTAATGGGATTCCCCACTCCAGGACGACTCCCCTGAGGACTGAAGCAGCTGGACTGGGACGTTCATAACCTGACTCCAGTATAAATGCAGAGCTGCTTTCTTTTCTCCCCCTCCCCTCCTAATGGATTTCCCCTCCCAGCCCCCCCTCCCCCCATAAATCAAGCAGCACAGTCTGAGGGTGTCCAAGTTCAAAGCTCCTCACAAGCTCTGATGTAAACGGCTTTGGCCTCATCACTCACCCATCCTAACAAGCCTCCTCCTTGCCCAGCTCATCCAGAGCCAAGGCACTGCTGTGCTGAGGTGCCCAGCTGGGTGCTCACGGAGTGAAGCCTGCCCAGACTCAGCTGCAGACTGGCACTTGGTGGCTGCCTGGAAGAAGAGAAAATTCAGAGGCACCCCCAGGGCCAGGGAAGGACCTTCTCAGACTCCTCACACCCCCACTCACCTCTTCTGTCTTTGTGCAGAACTCCTTCAGACCTGTCCAGCCCCAGGGGCTTTGCTCAGGAGGTCACAGGGGGCCTGTCTGCAGAGGGAGGAAGGCAAAGGAAGAGGATGCAACTCCCACGGGGGACTCCCAGGGCCCCCCCAGAAGGTCAGCAGGCTTTTGAGTCATCTGCTCTGCTCCCCAACACAGACAAAACCCCAGCCCAGTGCAGGGGCACTTGATAAAGAGGCTAATGAAGTGGAAGGAGCGTGGGGGGGAAAGAATGGTGCCCCCTCAGCCTGCCAGCTCCCTTCACCCTGCCACCCCCCCTCAGCCTGCCAGCCTCTGATGCTCCGTCCCGTTGCTATGGACACCTCAAAGAGAAGGGTTTGTTGCCTTGAAGGGCCTTCTCCCTTGACCCTTCCCGGGTCTGTGTGTCTGCCTGTGCACCTCTCTGCTCCTGCACAGATAAGGAACTCCATTTCTGCTCCTCTGCTCCGGGCTCTGCTGCAGCTGGGGGGACCTCAGCTCCGCCTGCATGGGGCTGGGTACAGGGCAAAGCCAGAGGGGAGCAGCTAACCAAGGCTGCTGCTGCAGAGGACCTTTCTTGCTGAGGAAGGACTTCTGGGGGCTCTGGAAACAGAAGGGCAAGCAAAGGTGCAAGAGAGAAGGGCAGCAGAGGAGCCAGGGGTCAGCCGTTCCCATGCAGCCCCTCCAGAGCCAGGGATCAAAGCACAGCCTCCAGCAGGCAGCACAGCCAGAGGCTCCTTCTCAAAACCAAGGCAGAGAGGCTGCTGCCAGTCCCAGCGGTGCAGAAGGGTTACCAGCAGTTGGCAGCTGTTAGAGAGGGATGTCAGAGCTGTTTAGACAGGTCAGAAGGGGTCTGCTTTAGGTGATAGCAAAGCAAGATGCAGAAGCAGCTGAGCAGACAGGGTCCTGCTGTGTTCTCTTCCCCACTAGAGGAGCATTGCCACAGGCTGCCCGGGGAGGTGGCTGAGGCTCCATCCCTGGAGCTCTTCAAGGTGAGGCTGGAGAAGGCTGTGAGCAAGCTGCCCTGGGGGCAGGTGTCCCTGCTGAGTGCAGGGCTTGGGCTGGGAGACCTTTGGAGGTCATTTCCAACCCAGCCCTATGAAAGTGTTTGCCAGAGTTTGTGCCTTCAGCTTGGGTCCCCTCCTGGCTCAGAAGCCACTTTAGGTCACAGAATCCCAGCGTGCCAGGCTGGAAGGGACCCCAAGGCTCCTCTGCTCCAGCCTTTCCAGGTGGACAATCTGGCCCAGCACCCTGGCAAGCTGAGGCTGCCCACTGCAGGTGCCAATATTTGCTCTCCATGTCAGGACACAAGTTCCTGTGTCCCACTGTGCCAGGGGACAGCCAAGGCAGTGAGAAGAGGGGAGGGAAAACCACCACACTGGGTAGGACAGGGGGCACAGGACTTGGCTCTGAACACAGACACAAACTGCCCCTGCCCTGCTCTCTGCCACAGGAGACAAAGGCAGCCAGTGGGTGCTAGCTGAGACTCCATCCAGAGCATAACTCCTGGCAGGAGCCAGCCCTGCTCTGGAGGGATGCTGCATGAGCCCTGGCAGGAGCCAGCCCTGCTCTGGAGGGATGCTGCATGAGCCCTGGCAGGAGCCAGCCCTGCTCTGGAGGGATGCTGCATGGGCCCAGCCCTGCCAAGTGGGGATAATGTGGGTCAGAGATGACAGCCAGAACCTGGCACAGGCCTGCACCTGCTCTGCTCGAGCTGTGGGTTAATGAGACCAGTATCAGGATGCCTTTAAACCACCAACAGAAGCATCCCAGGGTCAGATCTCTAAGTCCTTCAGGGATTTAGCTTCTGTCCCTAAGGAGACCTTGGCTGAGGCTTATGGCCACTGCCCTGTGTCTGTGCACTGCCTAACTGCACACAGCAGTGCCCCGAGCCAGAGAAGGAATTGATCTGAACAGAGTCCCTCAGGAGCAGCCTTGGCAGCTGCCTGCCCTCCACCTTCCAAGCCTGGCTAAGCTCTCTCACATTCCAACCGGCTTGGAGCACCTTGCTGCTGACACCTTGCCATACAGCACTCCAGGAGAGAAGACAGGGCGGGGGGGAAGTCACCCCAGCTGACAGGCAAACATCCCTGTTCTCGGAGGGGCTGCTGGTAGGATCCTGTTTCCATCTACCCCGGGAAGCTGCCCGAGTGTTGCTCTGCCCACAGCCCATGGCCCGAGCAGCAGCCAGCCCTGCCAGTCCATGCCCAGCCTGCCAAGCCACTTCTGACAGCCAGACCCAGCTCCTGCTGCCCTCAGCCCTGCACTGCCTGCGTCCCCCAGCAGCTCAGATGCCTGCTCTCTCTCAGCACCCCAGCCACACGTGTCTGGACTGCAGAGGGCCCTGCCAGGCTCTCCTGAGCTCCTCACAAGAGCAATAATAAAGGCAAGATAACATTTCCAGACGTGATGCTTGGGCTGGCAGCCCACGCTCCGGCAGGGAGGGGCAGGCAGCCTGGGAGGCTGTCTCACCCTGACAGGGATCTTGTCACCATAGATACAAAAGAGATAAACTTCCCAAAATAATATCCTCCTGCTGCCACCCAGGCTGGAGGAGACTTGGAGCAGCTCCTCTGCCTCCCCCTCACCCAGTTATGGCTTCTGCCAGCCCCAGCCCAGCACCCTCCTGCTGCGTTCCAAGGGGGGACTCAGGTTGCTCACCAGGTGAGAGCGGCAGGCAGGCAGCAGCTGGCAGCAGCAGGCAGACAGCAGCTGGCAGCAGCACCAGGCAGCCTGTTTATCCCTCTGTGCTGGGGTCCTAGAGCTGGACACAGTCCCCTGGGCCAGGTCTCGGCAGAGCAGGGGAGCAGAATCTCCTCTCTCCACCCTTGGCCATGGACACTGAGCTACTGACCACCCTTTGTATGCCCTGCCCAGCAGCCCCTCGTTCTGTGCTTCTGCCATCCACAGCCTCCCTGGGCAGCCTGTGCCAGGCTCTCCCCACCCTCACTCTCAACAGTTTCTTCCTCCTCTCTACTCTCTCTCCCCCCTCTCCCAGCTCAAATCCATTCTCCCTCCTCCTGGCACTCCCAGCCCTTCTCCAAAGTCCATCCCTAGCCCTCCTGCAGCCCCTTCAGCTACCGGGAGGCTGCTCTGAGCTGTCCCCAGAAGCTCAGGAGTTGAGTGCTGAGTGTTCCTCTGCTGCAGTAAAAGGTGACACAGAGCAGGTCCCACAGCTCCCCAGGAATACACAGAATGGTAGAACCATGGAATGGTTTAGGTTGGAAGGGACCTCAAAGATCATCCACTTCCAACCCCCAAACAATGCAAACCTGCTGCAGCCCTCAGCTGCTGCTTTGCTTGGTTTGGGCTTTAGGAAACTACTTTTCAGTCTCTCTTAGAACACCCCAAAGGACACAAACATCCACAGGAAATGTTTCTACAGAGTCACAGATTGCATCAGGTTGGCAGGGACCCTCCAAGGGCATCCTGCCCAACACCCTGCAGGCACAGGGACAGCTCCAGCCAGAGCAGGCTGCCCAGGGACACATCCAGCCTGACCTTGAGTGTCTGCAGGGATGGGGCCTCGAGCACAGCCCTGGGCAGCCTCTGCCAGTCTCTCACCACCCTCACTGTGCAGAAGCCCTGGGTCCTAGCACAGGATACCTGGGACCACAGCCCAGGGAGAGGACAGCTGCTTCATGAGCCATGCCTGCTCTCCTTGCTTCAACCCTTCTGCCTCCTCAGCTCTGTCCTACCTTCCTGAGGGGCAAAGCAGTTGGGCTGTGCCCACCACAGAGCTTCCTCCTGATGTCCAACCTAACTCTGCCCTGCTCCACTTCCAAACTCTCGTTCCTTGCCCTGTCACTCTCAGCCCAGACTAAAAGTCCCTCCCCAGACGTCCTGCAGGTCCCCTTCAGGCACTGTCAGGCTGCTCTGAGGTCTCCCTGGAGCCTTCTCTCCTCCAGGCTGAGCAGCCCCAGCTCTCCCAGCCTGGCTGGATGTGCTCTCCAAGAGCCCAAGGTGAGGCACCAGTTGGCAGCCTGCCACATCCTGCTGCCTCCCTGCAAGTGCCAACAGCCAGCCCCAAGGCAGCTGCTGGGGATGGTCTCCTTGTGTGGAGAACAGAAGAAATTCCTTCTGCTGATGGTGGGTATTGACCCTGGCTCTGCTTCACTGCATACCTGCCTCTTGGGTCAATAAATCCTCCTGTTCACCTCCGCAGCAGCCAGCATCTGCTCATCATTACATTAACCTTTACAAGGCAGGCAGCAGTTGGTGCTGCTGGTAAGGAGCTGCTGCGCAAATTGCATCACTCAGAAGATTTCTTCCTTGGAGTTGGACTTTGTTGTGGGTTTTTATCTTTTGTCTCCCAGCATTTTGGCTCAGACTGAAGCATGCAAAAGCTGCACACATGGAGGGCAGCACACGGAGCTGCCTGCCTGCCACAGCCGGCTTTGGTCACAGACCTGCCCAGAGTGGCAGGGGCTGGGAGGAAGCTCTGACCATCACCAAGCCCAACCCCCCTCCCACCACAGAGTCACAGAAGAGACTTCCAAGCTCACCCAGTCCAAGCCTCCACTGCAGGGGCACCACTAAACCCTGTCCCCAAGCACCAGGGCCACAGGCTGCTGCAACACTTCCAGGGATGGCAACTATACAGCACTGCCCTGGGCAGCCTGTGCCAGTGTCTGGGAACCCTCCCAGTGCAGAAATCTTTGCTGATGCCCAGCCTGAGCTTCCCCTCGCACAGCTTGCACCAAGGAGCAGAGGCTGCCCCCTCTTCACTCCACCCTCCCTTCAGAGAGCTGCAGAGAGCAAAGAGCTCTGCCCTCAGCCTGCTCTGCTCCACACTGCACACCCCCAGCTCCCTCAGCTGATCCTCCCCAGCCCTCTTCTACAGACCCTTCCCCAGCCTTGTTACCCTTCTCTGGACCTGCTCCAGCCCCTCAGTGTCCTTTCTGGAGTGAGGGGCCCAGAGCTGGACTCAGCACTCCAGCTGTGGCCTCCCCAGTGCTGGCCACTGTCCCCGCTGCCCACCCTGCTCCTGACACAAGCCAGGAGGCCTTTGGCTTTCCTTCTGCCAGAGCAAGATCTCCCAGAGCCAATCACACAGGAACAATTCCAAGTGGGTTTGGAATGCCTCTGGAGAAGGAGCCTCCAGGGCAGCCTGCTCCAGGGCTCTGCCACCCTCAAAGGGAAGAACTTTTTCCTGATGTTTATGTGCAGCCTCCTGTGCTGCACTTTGTGTCCATTACCCCTTGGACACCACTGGCAAGAGCCTGGCTCCATCCTCCTGACACTCACCCTTTAGGTGTTGATCAGCATCAGTGAGCTCCCCATCAGCCTTCTCTTCTCCAGGCCAACCAGCCCCAGCTCTCTCAGCCTCGCTTCAGATCTTCTCAGACCTCCTTGCAGGTGCTGAAGGCCATCCTGGATGATCTCCCTTCCAGCCTGAGCCATTCTGTGGTCATCTGCAAAGCAGAGAAGGTATCACCAGACACCCTGGGGAAACAGCTGGGGACAAGCTGCCACTTGCCTTGTGCCAGGTGTGCTCCTGGGAAAGATGCTGGTAGCCATGCCCAGGGACAGGGAGGTTGGACACATCACCTTCCAGCCTTGGGATGCACCCACCCTACCTCTGAGCTCCCAAGCTGAGCAGCTCTGGGGCTGCAGGACTCCTGTGCCCAAGGGCATGTTCCATGGAATCACAGAACCAGTCAGGGCTGGAAGGCACCACAAGGACCATCCAGCTCCAACCCCCCCTGCCATGCCCAGGGACACCTCACACCAGATCAGGCTGTCCACAGCCTCATCCAGCCTGGCCTTAAACACCTCCAGGGATCAGGCTTCCACCACCTCCCTGGGCAACCCCTGCCAGGCTCTCACCACCCTCATGCTGAACAACTTCTTCCTAAGCTCCAGGCTGACTCTCTCCATTTCCAGCTTTGCTGTCACTCCCTGACAGCCTCAAAAGTCCCTCCCCAGCTTTCCTGTAGCCCCCTTTAGATACCATCACGGTGATGCTCTCGGGATGGGCATTCCAAGGCAGGAGGCAGGGGCAGGGCAGCACAAGGGCTGATGGACTTAGAGCAGCTCCAAAACCTCTGCCCTTGTTTTCATTTGCCTTTCCATGGAGCCGAAGGGTTTCCTGCTGTGCTCCGGGGAGGGGCAGAAACAATGAGCAGAGTAACCTCTGCAATTAGCACTTGGCAGGACAAGCTCCCGGCCGCAATCAATTAACGGAACCAATTAGGGAGGAGGCAAAAACAAACAGATGCCATAAGGCAAAGCCCAGCTCTGCCAGCCTGTCAGCAGAGGCCGTTCTGGAGCAGGGGCACATCCTGCTGGGTCCAGGAAGGAGCAGGCAAAGGTTTCTTCCCGGTGCCCAAACCTTGTCCCGGTCAAGGGAGGGGGAGGAAAGCCAAAGCAGAGCTCTGGGAAAGCTGCCCCAGCAAACTGCCTGCCTGGCTCTGCCCCTGCTCCTGGCAAGCACAGCCCAAGTTCCAGCACCTCAGCCTCTCTCCTGTGCTGAGGGGCCCAGAACTGGACACAGCACTCAGGGTCTGGCCTGAGCAGTTTATGCCCTTTGCCCCTCATCCTGTCTCTGGGCACCACTGAACAAAGCCTGGTCCCATCCTCCTGCCACCCACCCTGTAAGCACTGATGAGACCTCCCTCAGGTGCTCTTCTCCAGACTAAAGCCCCAAACTCCCTCAGCCTTTCCCCCACACAGAGCTGTTCCAGCCCCCTTGGCAGCTTTGCAGCCCTTTGCTGTGCCCTCTGCAGCAAGTCCCTGTCCCTCTGGACCTGGGGGGGCAAGAACTGGAGCCAGCACTCAGCTGTGGCCTCAGCAAGGCAGCGCAGAGGCTGCCTTGACCTGCTGCCCACACTCCTCTTGCTGCACCCCAGGATGCCTTCTTGGGCACAATGGCTCCTTCTTGTCCAATGGTCAGCCTGGGGTCCACCAGGACTCCCAGGTCCAATGATCATAGAATGGAAGGGGCTGGAAGGGAACTTCTGGAGATCATAGGATCAGGGAATGGTTTAGGTTGGAAGGGACCTCAAGGATTATCCAGTCCACCCCCTGCTGACGGAGCAGGGCACACAGAACACATCCAGGAGGCTCCACCATCTCTCCGGGCAGCCTGCTCCAGGGCTCCTGCACCCAGAGCAGTGCTCACAGCCCCCGGGGCAGGTTGTGCCGCCGCATGCCAAAAGCAATAGCCCTGCAGGGCAGGGCAGTGGGCGGCTGGCTGCGGGGGCTGGGTTTAAAGCCGCCCTTCAGCCTGTGACGCCGAGAGACGCAGGGAGAGCTCCGGCAGGCAGCTCCCGCGGCCGCTGCGGATGCGGACAGCCAGGAGCCGACTGGCAGCAGGCAGATGCACACAGCAAGCGCCCAGGGGAGAGGGAGGGCAGAGCAAAGGCACAGCTCTGCTGCTCCAGCGCCTGTGTGTGTAAATATTTATTTCCTTTCGAGTACATCCACGAGATCAGAGGAAGTGGAGATGCTCAGGGAGCATCTGATGAGCTCTCAGTGGGGAAGATCAGCTGCCCCAGAAACGTCTTCCCATTCCTCCTCGGCTTCCTCCTGATGGCTCAGCCAGAGCACACTGCCCTGCAAATAAGCACCCAGCCACTGCTGGCCTTCTCCCAAGCCTTACACTGTTTACAGCCCATTCCATCTCCACTTACAGCCCTGGGCCTGCTAATCCAATCGCATCTCCTTCCCAGAGCTGGGCAGTTGCTGCCTTCTAAACACCTCCTGATCTGATCTGCACCGTTTGCGTCCTGGTGGCGCCCGCAGGAACCCAGCAAAGCAGGCAGCAGAGGAGCTCTTCCCTGCAGCTCAGCGTTTTGCTCAGGCAAGCTTCTGGCTGGATGCTCAAAGCAGGGGCTTGGGAGAGTCGTTTGGGACTCATGGAAGCACAGAATGGGTTGGAAGGGACCTTAAAGGACACCTCCCACCAGCACAGGGTGCTCAAGGACTCACCCAGCCTGGCCTTGAACACCTCCAGGGAGGTTGTGAAGCACAGAAGCACCGAATGTGATCTTTGATCACATTCACAACCTCCCTGGGAAGCCTGTGCCAGCCTCTCCCCACCCTCACTCTCAAGCATCTCTCCCCAGCCTCATCAGAGCTATCCTTTGTCCCAGGGCTCCAACCACTCACCCCACAGCTTTTGCCTCTTGGGCATGCCCTGAACAGAGAGAATCTCAGCCCCACACCCCCCTCCCACCCCCACCATGCACCTCTGAGTGATTAGCATGAGAACCAAATACAGACCTGGATCTGCCCAGTGCTGGCAACCAAGAGGGGACAAAATCTTCCCCCCCATGACTTAGCCACAGACTGCACCCCTACTGCTGCTGAAACAAAAGACACCCCCAAAGACATCCCAGCCTTGTGGTGGCCCAGCTGAGGCCGTGGCTGGTAAGGGACAGGTGTCTGGGAGAGCTGAGTCTGAGCTTCAATTAAAAACTGATTTCAATTGACTGGAAGCCAACAGGCTTCACAATGCTTCCATTTTCCTTCCCCTCCGTGTTTGGTCACTGAGTCTTGTTCCTCTCCACAGGGGACTCAGCTCGCTGAGCCTGGTTTGCCTATTTAAAACCCAGCAGCCTCAGCCCACTCCCATTTTGCCACCTGAGACCCCCAAACCTGGAGCCCTGGAGCCATTGAGAACAAGCTGCAATTAGCAGCCAGGCTGCCTGGCTCCCTCCCTCCTCTTTGGTGCCCATGTCTGAAGCTCCTTCCTTTGTGAGCTCTAATGTGTGTTTAATGTGCAACTTAATGATTTGATTACAATGGTGTAATTGTGTAATTGCAAGGCATTGTGCACGTTGGCTGGAGGGAGAGGGGAGCCTGCCTGGGGTACACACAGCAGCAGCGGCAGCCGGCAGGCAGAGCCGGGCGCAGGAGGTGATCAGCTGCAGAGGGGGCAAGCCAATGGGCACCTGGGAAGAGGGAAAGGAGCTGGAGCCTTTCACTGCTGTTGGAAATCAATTCCTCCTTCCTGCCTGCCCCTTCGGGACAGACTCACAGAACTGTTTGGGTCGGGAAAGGCCTCTGAGATCCTCCAGTCCAACCAGCAACCCACCCCCACCACGGCCACCAAACCACATCCCAAAGTGCCACGGGCACAGGGTGCTGGCACACCTCCAGGCATGGGCACTCCACCACCTCCCGGGACAGCCTGTGCCAGTCCCTGACCACTCCTGCAGCACAGACATTTGTCCTCCTCTCCAACCTAACCCTTCCCTGGCACAATTTCAGGCCAGTTCCTTCCCTTCCATCACCTGAGACTGGGCAGCAGAGCCCAACCCCAGCCGGCTGCAGCCTCCTCTCAGGGAGCTGCAGAGAGCAATGAGCTCTGCCCTCAGCCTGCTTTCCCCCCACCAGGCTAAGCAGCCCCAGCTCTCAGCCTCTCCTCAGATCAGAGCTGTTCCAGTCCCCTCAAGAGCTCAGTGGCTCTCCACTGGACTGTCTCCAGTAGTTCCTTGTCCTTCTTGAGCTGGGGAGCCAATTTATCACAGACCTGTGACTCGAGTACCTGGAATAGCTCCTTTGGTCCACCTCAGGGTGACAGAGTTATTCTCCAGCCTTCAGACTTGGAATCAGAATGTCCATGGACTGATCCTAAAAATGAGGGAGAAACAGTGACAGATGATGGCTGAGGTGAGAACAGCCACAGGGAAGCCGAGTGGAAGGAGTTGCAGATCTTAGAGCCTGAGTGCAGCTTTGTGAGCCCTCTGCCTTCCCCTGCTGCCCTGAGGAGGCTGCTCCCAGCTGCCCTCCCCAGCAGCAGCAGCAGACTCTGCAGGACACGCATGGATGGAGCCCAGACAAGCCCAGCTGCCTCACCCAGCTTCTGCCCGGGTCCAGCGCCCCTGCAGTGGCCCAGGTTTGTGGGGGAGACTCCAGCTCCTAGCAGTTATTCCAGGGAGACCTCTGAAGCTGTTTCTCATCACTCATTAATTGACAGCTACCAACCAGTCCTCTGCTGGCCCCGATCAGACTGGGCTGGAAGGGACCTCCAAAGCTCCTCCAGCCCAAAGCCTGCACTCAGCAGGGACATCCTCCACCGGAGCAGCTTGCTCACAGCCTCCTCCAGCCTCACTGTGAAAAGCTCCAGGGCTGGAGCCTCAACCACCATCCTGAGCAACCTGCTGCAGAGCTCCAGCAGCCTCCCGGTGCAGAACTTGTTCCTCACAGCCAATCTCAATCTGCTCTGCGCTCGTTTGAAGCCATTTGAGTTCATTAACATTTTCCTCCCAGGCAACAAAACAAAGAGAGGTCTTCCCCTGTGCATCTGGGCACCACTGGGGCCCCCAGCAGTGTCCAGCACCCAGCATGTGAGGTCTGCAACTCCTCCTGTGGCACCAGAGGGTCCCTGAGCTTTGCCAAGTGGTGGTGGAGAATGACGCTGTGCCAGGACTCTGCGACTCCCCAGGGAGGTCACCCAACTCTGTTAGGTACTCTGTTAGGTGCAATAAACACCACTCAGCACCAGCTGCCCCCTCCCACTGCTCCTTTTAGAATCATAGAACCAAGCAGGTTGGAAGGTCAAAGATCACACTGGGTGCTTCTGTGCCCCACAGCCTCCCTGGGCAACCTGTGCCAGTCTCTCACCACCCTCACTCCTTCCTAACATCCAGTTCCAATCTCCCCTCTGCCACTCCAAACCCATTCCTCCTCCTCCTCTCATTACCAGACCTTGCCAATAGTCCCTCCCCAGCCCTCCTGGAGCCCCCTGCAGATCCTGCAAGGCCACTCCAAGCTCTCCTGGAAGCCTTCTCTTCTCCAGGCTGCAGAGCCCCAACTCTCTCAGCCTGTGCTCAGAGCAGAGCTGCTGCAGCCCTCTCAGCATCTTGGTGGCCTCCTCTGGCCTGGCTCCAACAGTTCCATGTCCTGCTTGTGCTGGGGGCTCCAGCACTGCACACCATCAAGTCCAAGCCCCTGCCAGGATCTTCTAATCTCCAACCCAAGCCTCCTCTGGTGCAGCTGGAGGCCACTGCTGCTTGTCTTCATCCCTTGTTACCAGGCAGCAGAGCCCAACCCCACCTCCCTGCAGCCTCCTCTCAGGGAGCCAGAGAGAGCAATGAGGTCTCCCTTCCCTCAGCCTCCTCTCCTCCAGCCTGAAGGCCCCCAGCTCCCTCAGCCTTCCCTCACAGGACTTGTCCCCAAGGCCCCACGCACTCCCTGACCTCCTCCACTCCTCTGGTCACCAGGAGGCTGCTTTGTGGTCTTGGGTGCTCACACCTCAGCCTCTCCTCCCTGTTTGCCTGCTGCTGGGTGAGCCAGAGGCAGAGGCAGGCCTCTCCCCTGCCCGAGCCACAGGTGGATCCCTGACTCCAGCCTTGCCTCTCTTGGAGGAGCAGCTTTCCATAGGAGCATTAAATATCAATTACAGCAGAAGCCATGCAGGGCTTTAATTATAGTAATGAAAACTCAGCCATTCATCAGGGTGCTAATCAGCTCCCCCCTCGTAATAAGCTGGCAACTGTGATGTTATTGATTAACTCTTAACAAGCCACCCAGAGAAATCAATCCTGCCCTTTTTTTGGTGTTGCCTACCTCCTGATTCACAGCAAGAGGAATTCTCTCCTGGGCAGGCAGTGGAAAATGAGTTCCTTGCTGCTGCCTGCCTTTGGCTCCTTGCCTCTGCAGCCCAGCAGCACAGCCCAGGCTCCATGGGGAGGGCCCTGGCACCTCTCTCAGCTGTGGTGCAGGAGCTCCACCTCAGATCAAGAGGATGGGCAGAACTGAAGTGGGATAGGAGCAGCAGAGCTTTGAGAGGAGGGAGAAAAGCAAACCCTGAGCTGGCTTGGTCCAGCCTGACAAAAGGCAAGAGGAGGCACGGCCGTGGGGAAGGAGGGCTGGGAGGAGTGGAGAGGGCAGACAGGGAGGGAGAAAGCAGAGGTGGAAAAGAGCCACTCAGGGACAGGTGGACAAAGCAGCTGTGAGTTCAAACAGGCTGAGGGGCTGCCAGCAGAAGGCTTCCAGCAGCCTCCCCTCAGCCAGATCTGCACAGGGCTTTGGAGACTGGAGCTGCACACGGGAGAGGCAGCACTGCAAAGAGGCTTGCAAGGGATAGGGCAACTGCAGGCTCCAGGCAACCTGTCCTGCCCTCGGGAAGCCTGCTGGGATCCACATCCATGAATGCAGGCTCCAGGCAGCCTGTCCTGCCCTCGGGAAGCCTGCTGGGATCCAGATGCAGGCTGATGTGAAAGCCACTCGAGTAGTTATTGCCTCTGCTGACTTCTCCCACCTAGTGCTCAGCTCAAGACCAATTATTCAGGACCAGCCCATAATAACCCCAAGAGGCAGAGCTGTGGTGCTGGGGGCCATGGCTTAGCCCCAGCTCTGCTGCAGTGCTCTGCCACCCTCACAGCAGAGAGGCTTCTCCTGATGTGCAAGTGAGGATGCCACAGGACTGCTCTGTGCCCCCTCCCCTGCCTGCCTTCCTGGGCAGCTCTTGTTCAGCCTTGGAAACACTTTCACTTGTGTGGCCTGGGACAGGGACAGGAGTGGGAGTGGGGTTTGGGCTGCTCTGCAGGCTGGGGCTGAGGAGGACAATCGCCAGAGGGAGAAGAGGAGGCTGTGAAAGCTGCAAACTTTGCCAGGCAGCTCTGAGAGCTGCATAAAGGGAGAGAAAGGAGCTGGCTGGGAGCCCTGTGCCTGAATCCCCCCCAAGTTATTCATTCCTAAACAAAAGAGAGGCAAAAAACAACAGCCAGAAAGGAACCAGAGCAGAGGGCTGCTGGAGGGGGGCATCTGTGGGAGCAAGGCTGGTACAAGAACCCAGCCAGGGAGGGCTCTGGCACTGCTTCCCCTGTAACCACAGCCTCAGAGTTCATCGTCCCGAGGGGAACGGCAGGGGCAGAGAAGGCAGCAGGGCAGGGGCAGAGAAGGCAGCAGGGCAGGGGCAGAGAAGGCAGCAGGGCAGGGGCAGAGAAGGCAGCAGGGCAGGGGAGGCTCTGGTGTGCCAGTCAAAGGCTTTTGCTAGTGCCCAGCAGTGATCTCAGCCTGGATGGGGCACTTAGTGCCATGCTCTGGTTGGCTGGACAGGGCTGGGGGATAGGTTGGGCTGGATGAGCTTGGAGCTCTCTTCCAACCTGCTTGATTCTGTGACTCTATGAGCTCAGGAGCTCCAAATGTGGTTTCGTTCTACTGCAGTGAAGAGCCAAGCACTGAGCAGCCAAGGGGCAGGGGATGGGCAATGGGCAAGCTGCCACCCAAACCCAGCAGCCTCTCTCCTCCTGCTCCTTCTCTGCCCCTGCTGCCCAGCCCCTTGCAGCCGCTGCCCAGAGCTGTGGGAGGAAGCTGTCAGCCAAGGACTAATTCATGGGCACCTCACACTTCACGCTCAGCCTTTCAGCCTGGCTGCTTGCCCCAGGCCTGGAGATGGATGGCAGCAGCCCCCCGCGCTCCCCAGCTCCGCCTGCTCTGCTGCTGGCCAGCCAGGACCCCTTTGATCTCCTCACATCATCAATAGTGCATTAGCAGCAGCCCCCTCCCCAGCGCTGCTCCGAGCACCTGGGGAACGCTGCCAAGCAGAGAGCTTTGGCTGCTGTGGCAAGGGGACAAATGCTCCTGCCTGCAGGGACCCGGAGCGCCGGGGGACGGCGGGAGCTGGAAGGGAGCTCCAGAGATCAGCTTGCCCAGCACCCTTGTTGGTTTGCCCAGCACCACACAGCCAGGCAGGTTTGGACCCTCCCGGGCAGCCTGCTCCAGGGCTCCTGCACACTCACACCGAAGAAGTTTCTCCTCAGAGTTAAGTGGAAGCTCCTGGGTTCTACCTTGTGCCCACTGCCCCTTGTCCTGCCACTGGGCACCACTGAAAAGAGCTCAGCCCCATCCTCATAACCTCCACCCTTTAGCTGCTGATCAGATCCTCCCTAAGGCTGCTCTACTCCAGGCTAAACAGCCCCTGGGCTCTCAGCCTCCCCCCACAAGGGAGATGTTTCAGTCCCCTGCTGGGCTCTCCAGCGGTGCTCTGTCCCTGCTGACCTGGGGAGCTCATCCAGCACTCCAGGGGTGACCTCACCACTGCAGCAAAGCGGGAGGAGAATCTCCCCTGACCTGCTGGCCACAGGGAGCACTGCTTGGCTGCGAGGGCACTTTGCTGGCTCCTGGGAACTTCTTGTCCACCACCACCCCCAGGTCCTTCACAGAGCTGGGCAAGGATGAGCCTAATGAAGTCCACCGAGGAGAAGTGGAGAGCCCTGCCCCCGGGCAGGAGCGGCAGCAGGCACCACTGCAGGGGACAGGAGACTGCTGGAGAGCAGCGCAGCAGAGCAGGAGCCTGGAGCCCCTCCATGGGACAGCAACGAGGCCTGGAGCCAGCAAGGCCAAGGGCATCCTGCAGGGCACCGAGGAGAGTGTGGCCAGCAGGTCACGGGAGGCTCTCCTGCACCCTGCTCAGCCCCAGTTAGACCACAGCTGGAAGAGTGTCCAGTTCTGGGCTCCCCAGTGCCAGAGAGACAGGGAGCTGCTGGGAAGAGCCCAGGGGAGGCTCCCAGGGTTTAAAGGTCTGGAGCAGCTCCTCTATGGAGAGAAGCCGAGAGCCCTGGGGCTGCTTAGCCTGGAGAGGAGAAGGCTGAGAGGGACCTGGGGGGTGGGTGTCAGGAGGATGCAGCCAGGCTCTGCTCAGGGACACCCAGGGACAGGACAAGGGGCAATAGACAGGAGCTCAATCACAGGAGCTCCCATCTGAATGTGACAGAAAAACCTTCTCTGGTGTGAGGGTGGCAGAGGCCTGGAGCAGGCTCCCCAGAGAGGCTGAGGAGTCTCTGGGGACTTTCCAACCCCCCCTGGATATGCTCTGGGTGCCCTGCCCTGGGTGCCCTGCCCTGGCAGGGTGTTGGGCTCACTCTCTGGAGATCCCTTCCAGTCCCTAGCATTGTGTGAACATCTCAGGCCAGCTCAGCTGCTAACTTACCTTAGACCAGAGCCACCTCCTCCCCTCTCAGCAGCAGTCTGTGTGCAGGACAGAGCCATCTCAGTGTCACAAACCGGCAGAGGCACAAAGCCAGCAGCTGCTGCAGGCACCAGGGGGAGAACACAACCCAGGGCACTCCCCGCTTGAGCTGGGAAGCACAGAAGTGATTTGTCAGTGAGCAGCTCAGCCCTTCAGGTGTGTCCTGTTGGCCCAGGGAGGCAGGGTGCCCCAGGGCAATCAGACAGCAATTGGCAGGTGCTGTTGGATGTTAGGAAGAAGTTGTTGGCAGAGAGTGATTGGCATTGGAATGGGCTGCCCAGGGAGGTGGTGGAGTGGCTGTGCCTGGAGGTGTTGGAGCCAAGCCTGGCTGGGGCACTTAGTGCCATGGTCTGGGTGAGCTTGGAGCTCTCTTCCAACCTGTGTGATTCTCTGAAGGGGAACACCACAGTGCAGCCAGGGAGCTGCTGGGGCACTGTGGGCACTGGAGCCAGGCAGAGGAGCAGGAGCACTTTCAGCCAAGCACCAGATGAAGCAGAAGTCACCACGGATGCTATGCAGAGCACCAGGACTGATTCCCCCTCCTGCTCCAGGCTCATGTGACAACATTAATTAAATGTGTGCCTGACCCTGCTGAGCTTCTTTAAATATTTGCCATCCTCCACAAGCAGTGTTTGGTTAATGAAATGAAATTAATGAGCTCATTAGATCCTGCTGTAATCTTTCAGATGCGAGCTCAGGATGGCCCTGCCCTCCCCTGCCCCTCCTCTCCGCCTCAACTAGCACCGCTCAGCCCCGGCAGCGAACAGGGGAGCCACAGATGGAGGGGGCAGGAGGGAAGCCCAGGGCCAAGGGGACTCAGCTCCCTGACTTTCCCGTGGGAAACGTGCTCCAGGGTGGGCACGGGCACATAGCTGCCCCTACAGCTGCAGGGGGAAGGGCAGCCAGGGGAGCCTGGCATGGCAGGACCCGAATCTATGGCTACATCCACTGGGGTTCGCGGGGGACAGCCAAGGGCAGTGGCTGTGGGAGTCACCCACCCCCCACACAGTGAGTGCAGCCAGGCTAGACTCAGCCAGCAGGCAGCTGAGCAGAGAAGCTTTGCACTCCCAGCTTGGCACAGCGAGCAGATAGTGGCCACAGGCTGCAGTTATTTACAGCTGTGCACAGTAACAAAGGAGTTAAAGGTCGCACAGAAACGACAGTCCCCAGGAGGGGCTCCCAGCCGCCCTCCCACCCCCTCCCTTATCCCAGAGCCTGCCTTACCTGCAAGGGGAGCTGGGAGGGTCAGCCAGGGGGATTAGAAGCAGGAGGATTAGTTGGGTTGTGTGCTTCTACCCTGACTGCAGTGCCAGGGAGGCTGCTTGAGCCAGGCCAGGGGAGCTGCTGTGCCTCGCAGGGCTCTCTTGGCTCTGCTTGAAGGCCTTGGAGAGGTCTTTAGCCCTAACTCAAATCACAGAATCATAGAACCACAGAACCAACCAGGTTGGAAGAGACCTCCAAGCTCACCCAACCCAACCTATCCCCCAGCCCTAGACAATCAACCAGACCATGGCACTGAGTGCCCCATCCAGGCTTGTCTTCAACACCTCCAGGCACAGCAACCAGGGGTGGAGCAGCCCTGGGCAGCTCATCTGAGCTGAAGGAGTCTCCCCAAAGCCATGCTCCCTTCTTCCCTTGTCTTGTGATGCTTCACCAAAGAATTAACTCAGATCAAAGAGCCTCTAAAGCAACACAAAATCCTCTGACAGGGGGAGGGGGTGGGGGTTGTGCACAATAACCTGAAAAGGGCTCCAGTAAATCTCTTCCCAAGGGAGCAGTGCTGCATGCTCAGGAGCCCCCGGCCCAGGGGCCGTTAGCTATGGTGACTGCTGAGGCAGCAGAGGAATTCCGGGTGGGAAATGCATGCCAGTGGCATTCTCTCCGCGGCTGTGCTCCACAACAGCTCTGCTCTGAGCTCCATCCAGCCTTTGTCATTCACCTTTTTTAGCCCACAAGTCCCACGATGGTGAACTGGGCTTGCTGGGGGGAGGATGGGCACGGATGGGGGAGGGGGAGGAAGACATTCACACAGTGAGGCACTGGCAAAATTTAAGGCCAAGAGAAAAAAGAGATCCCCCTCACCTCCCAACAAAAGCCTCAGGGACAGGCAGGCCACAGCCACGGGCACTGCTGTGGGGCACATGGGAACATCCACCCCAGCAGCCTGCAGCTCCCAGGTGGCAGGATGGAAGCTGGAAAAGCTCCCCCAGCTCTGTTCCCACACTCGGCCAAGGCAGCAGCCTCCTGCATGCTAAAGCTGATCTCAGAGCACTCCTGAGCCAAGCCCCCTCCGTGTCTCACAGGATCCACAGGGAGAGTGATTGGCACTGGAATGGGCTGCCCAGGGAGGCGCTGGAGTCGCCGTGCCTGGAGGTGCTGAAGCCAAGCCTGGCTGGGGCACTTAGTGCCATGGTCTGGTTGGTTGGATAGGGCTGGGGGATAGGTAGGGCTGGCTGAGCCTGGAGGACTCTTCCAATCTGGCTGGTTCCATGGTTCTGTGATTATCTCATGTTAGCTCTGGAGGCAGCAACACCTCTGCCCTCTTCCCCCAGCTCTGACAGCTGCAGCTACAGCAGTCACAATGCCAGAGGAGTGCTGCCAGCAGGGCTAGGGAGGCTCTCCTGCCCCTCTGCCCTGCTGAGACCACACCTGGAAAACTCTGCCCAGTCTGGGTCTCCCCAGAGACAGGGACCTGCTGGAAAGAGTCCAGGGGAGGCTGTGAGGATGATCTGGGACTGGACCAGCTCTGCTGTGAGCAGAGGCTGAGAGCCCTGGGGCTGCTTAGCCTGGAGGGGAGAAGGCTGAGAGGGGACCTGAGCAGTGTCTGTGAATACCTGAGGGGTGGGTGTCAGGACCACAGGCTCACAGATGTCAGGGGCTGGAAGGGACCCAGAGAGCTCATGCAGGGGCTGCTTAGTCTGGAGAGCAGAAAACTGAGAGGGGATTTAATCAATGTTTATAACTGAGGGCTGGGGGTCAGGAGGGGGGACAGGCTCTGCTCACTGCTCCCTGGGATAGGACAAGCAGCAATGGATGGAAGCTGCAGCACAGCAGGTTCCAGCTCAGCACAAGGGCAACTTCTTGCCTGGAAGGGTCCCAGAGCCCTGGCACAGGCTGCCCAGAGAGGTTGTGGAGTCTCCTTCTCTGAAGCCTTTCCAGGCCTGTCTGGATGTGTTCCTGTGTGCCCTGAGCTAGCTTGGATGGTCCTGCCCTGGCAGGGGTTGGACTGGATGAGCTCTTTGGGCACCTTCCAATCCCTGACATCTGTGAGCCTGGGATCCAGTTACTTGTGAAGGGAGGGAAAGAGGGAGGGGGGAGGAGGTCTGGGCCGGGAGCCCTGCTGGGGACTGTTCCTGGCAGGGGCATTGTGTCTCTGTCTCACTTTTAACTCGTCTATAACTGTAAATATTGGTGTAAGTCGTGCCAGGCTGCAAACACAGCTTCATTCCTTACCTTCCAGCTGCCTGAGTCCACTCTGGGTGATTCTCTCCAGCGAGGGGGGGGGCGGCAGGTAACTCCCAACCCATCGCACCAGGCAGGGATGCTCTTCACACCACTGCACCTGCACCAGAGCAAACAAAGCCCCGAGGGCCCCGGGGGATATCTCTTGGCAGCTGGCTTTGCCCTCACACCTTCTCCTCCAGGCATGGGCACCCCAGGAGGCAGCTGCAGGCAGGGCTGGCAGCCCCTCAGAGGGGAGCCACAAGGCAGGAGGCTGCTCTGGCACAGGTGCTCGAAATGCAGCTGCACCTCCAGTGTGTTCCTGCCTTATCTGGGCTGCTCACCCATTCAACAAATCATTATTCATTAGCTGATAAGGTGCTTGCATGGAATTCCTGAGCCAGGCTCACAGCTAGCAGAGAGCAGCACTCGCTGGGAATGCCAATGGGGCACAGCCAGACCAAAGCTTGAGGCACCAGGCCTGCTGGGCTGGGCACCACAGGCTTGTGTGGTGCAGAACAGCCTCTTCTGGAGTTAATTACGGGTCTGAGATCCACACCCCCCAGCCATGGCAGTGCTGACCCTACAAAGCCAGCCTTGTGTCCTCTCTCCTGCCCTTGCATCCACCTCTGCCCTGCCCAGACCCTCCCCACTGCCAAGCACAAGCAGACACAGGACACCCCCAAACACCTCACTTGGGAAGCAAAGATTGAAACAGAAGAGCTAAGACCTGAAACCTGCAGCTTGAATAGGCAGGAAAGGTCTGAGCTGTGCTGCCTGCAGCCCAGGCATGGAATGGGTCGGGTTGGAAGGGACCTGAAAGAGCATCCAGCTCCAGCCCCTGACACCTCTCACCAGCACAGGGTGCTCAGGGCCTCATCCAGCCTGGCCTTGAGGACCTCCAGGGAGGCTGTGGAGCACAAAGGCACCGAATGTGATCAAAGATCCCATTCTGTGCTTCTATGCTCCATGACCTCCCTGGGCAACCTGTGCCGGTGTCTCACCACCCTTACTCTCAGGGATTTCTTCCTCCTCCTCCTCAGTCTCAATCTCTCTCTCAGCTCAAAGACATTGCCCTTGCAAAACCAGGACAGGAATCCAAAGCCCTTTCTGACCTTGTTCTCTCCTCTTACCTGTTTCAGCATGAATTGGGAGCCATGAGGAGGACCTAGAGATGAAAGGAGGTTGCAGTGAGGTGGGGGTTGGCATCTTCTCCTCAGTCTCAGGAGGTGGGAAAGGAGGAAACGATCTGAAATTGCACCGGGGAAGGGTAAGGCTGGAGAGGAGGGAAAATTTCTCTGCTGCAAGAGCGGTCAGGGATCGGCACAGGCTGCCCAGGGAGTCTCCATCCCTGGAGGTGTCTCAGAACCCCGTGGGCATGGCACCTGTGGAGAAGGGGAGACTGAGGGCAGAGCTCATTGCTCTCTACAGCTCCCTGAGAGGAGGCTGGAGCCAGGTGGGGGTTGGGGTCTGCTGCCCACTCTCAGGTGATAGAAGGAGAGGAACTGGCCTGAAATTGTGCCAGGGGAGGGCTAGGTTGGAGAGGAGGAAAGTTTCTTTGCTGCAACCCTCCCTCTCCTACCTCTCCCTCCCCTCTCCTTTCCCCCCTTCTCTCCCTCCCTCCCCTCTCCCCGGGCGAGCTGCCGGTCGGGGGCCGTCCGTGGGGCGCAGCGGTGGCGGCTGAGGCGGTGCGGAGCCGGGGCAGGGGTGGCGGCTGCCGGCGCCGGGGGGGGTGCAGAGCACTGATCCATTCCCCGCTCTCCTTAGCCCATTCGCGGAGCGGCGCAGGGCAGCTGCCCGCCGAGGGCCCTGCGCCTGGCACACCTTACCGGGTCGGTTCCGCCGCTCTCATTGCTAATTTATTTCCCTGCGTGAGCTGCCGAGCTGGGAGGCACAGAATTTCCTTCCCCCTCCCCCCCTCCTCCTTCTCTGCTTTTTGGGTTTTTAATTAAAATGTGTCTTTTGGGAAGATGAAGCCTCGGGAAGGCTCCAGCGGCGCACCCGAAGCCTGCTCCCCTCCCAGACTTGTTCCCCTCGCTGCAAAACAAGAGCCTAATAGCAGCTCTCATTAGAGCTCCGAATAGCCTTTGGATGCCTTCACAAAAGAACAACAACAACAGAGTCAATTAACTTTGCTCTGCACGGAGAACAAAGGGAGACGAGGAGGAGGAGGATTTGCACACCGGCTGCTACTCACAGGGTGGGTCTGGGGTCGCGCTGGGTTGGGCTCATCTTGAGTTTTCCCTGAGTGCTGCAGAAGAAGTTGAAGCAGCACTGCCTGTGCTGCCCCTGCCTGCAAAACACAAAGGCAAAGGCAGCATCTTGTAGGCTGGAAAAGCACTTTCAGATCCGATCCAACCATTCTCTAACTCTGGGGCTGAGACATGGCCCTCAGCACCACAGCTCTGCCTCTGGGCAACACCTCCAGGGGTGGGTATTCAGCCAGCTCCCAGGGCAGCCTGTGCCAGGCTCCGAGAGCCCTTTCAGTCAGGAAGGTTTTCTTAACGTCCAACCTAAACCTGCCCTGAGGACTCTAAGATGTGCACATCAGCAGCAGTCAGGCAAATGCCCTGAGTGATGAATTCCAGCTTCCTGGTGAGTGCTTTCCTAGGGATAACACCAGAAAGAGCTACTTTAAGCTTGCTGAATCTGGGAGAGGAGAGAAGCTGAGGGCAGTCCACACAGTGGCCAGACTGCCCTACATGGAAGCCCTCCTCCATGAAGATGATCAGGAGGCTGAAGAACCTGGCCTGAAGCGGCACCGATCAGCCTGGCACCTGCCAGAGCCTGCCCTTACAGACAGTGAGAAGCCAAAGAACCCAAACACCCACAAGTGCCAGATGCCAAGAGAGGGGGGTTTGTCCTGTCCCCTCTGCAGCAGCCTGGCCTGAGGCTCCTGCCAGCTGCCCCCCAGCAGCAGATGCAGCAGCTGAGCGAGCAGGGGAAGCCCAAGCTGCTGCCAGGAGGCAGCCCCCCCCCGGACACTGCTGTTTGCCCAGCACTTAGCTAATGCTGAGCACCACTCTCACGAGTGGTGCCACCAGATTAACAGCACCAGATTGCTTTGTAGACTCACTGCTTACTGAGCTCCCCAGGCAGATGTTCCTCTGCCTCCTCGGAAGGAGGTCTCGGGGTGTGTCCTGGCACTGAGCAGGCAGCCCCAGACACACTGCAAGGCTGCTTCTGTGCCTTCAGCAAAGCAACAGCACCCTCAGCAAGTCTGCAGGTGGCACCAAGCTGTGTGGCACAGTCACTTGCTAGAGGGCAGGGATCCATCCAGAGGGACCTGGGCAGGCTGCAGAGGTGTGCCCAGGCCAACCTCAGGACATTCAGCAAGGCCAAGGGTAAGGTCCTGCAGCTGGGTGGGTGCAATGCCAAGCACAACTCCAGGCTGGGTGGGCAATGGCTGAGAGCAGCCCTGAGGAACAGCCCCTGGGGGTCTGGGCTGATGCAAAGCTCAACCTGAGCCTGCAGTGTGAGTGCAGCCCAGACAGCAACCCTGTGCTGGGCTGCAGCAAGAGCAGTGTGGGCACAGGGCAACGGAGGGGATTCTGCCCCTTGGCTCTGCTCTCCTCAGACCCCACCTGCAGTCCTGGGGGCACTTCTGCAGCCCCCAGCACAAGCAGGACACAAAAGTGTTTGAGCCAGGCCAGAGGAGGCCACCAAGATGCTGAGAGGGCTGCAGCAGCTCTGCTCTGAGCACAGGCTGAGAGAGTTGGGGCTCTGCAGCCTGGAGAAGAGAAGGCTTCCAGGAGAGCTTGGAGTGGCCTTGCAGGATCTGCAGGGGGCTCCAGGAGGGCTGGGGAGGGACTATTGACAAGGTCTGGTAATGAGAGGAGGAGGAGGAATGGGTTTGGAGTAGCAGAGGGGAGATTGAAAGTGGATGTTAGGAAGGAGTGAGGGTGGTGAGAGACTGGCACAGGTTGAGGGTGGTGAGAGACTGGCACAGGGTGCCCAGGGAGGCTGTGGAGCACAGAAGCACAGAATGTGCCCACAAGGCTCTGGCTCATCTGATGCAAGCAAGACAAAAAAAAGCAACCCCGAGCCCAAGAAGCACAAGAGGAGGCAGCAGGCAGGTGACAGACCTCCAGGCCCTGGGACTGACAGAAATCCTTTGCAGCTCCTCATCAGCTCCTGCTGACTGCGCTGCAGAGGACCCTGAAGAGCTGCACAGTCAGACCCCACCAGCAGCACATCTGCCGAAGCTGTCACGGCAGCACAGAACCAAGCAGGCTGGGAAAGATCTCTGAGATCATCGAGTCCAACCTCTCCCTAACCCTTCTATTAACTTACCCCTTGCTCCAAGTGCCTCATGCAGCCTCCTCTTGAATGCCTCCAGGCACGGCGACTCCACCACATCCCTGGGCAGCCCATTCCAGTGCCAATCACTCTTGCTGGCAAGAACATCCAGCCTGACCCTGCCCTGGCACAGCTTCAGGCTGTGTCCCCTTCTTCTGTCCCTGGCTGCCTGGCAGCAGAGCCCAACCCCACCTGGCTACAGCCTCCCTGCAGGGAGCTGCAGACAGCAATGAGCTCTGCCCTGAGCCTCCTCTGCTGCAGGCTGCACACCCCCAGCTCCCTCAGCCTCTCCTCACAGGGCTGTGCTCCAGGCCCCTATGCAGCCTTGCTGCCCTGCTCTGTCCAGAGTCCCCATCCCTGGAGGTGTTTAAAAGGAGGCTGGGTGAGGCACTTGGTGCCAAGGTTTAATTACTTAGAAGGTGTTGGGTGATAAGTTGGACTGGATGATCTCAGAGGTCTTCTCCAACCTGGTTAACCCTGTGATTATACATGCCCAGCGCCCCCCAGCAAGGGATGGCCAGAACCTGGGGACACTGCCAGATGTGAGGAGCAAAGCCTTGGTTCTGAGAGGTGTTCTTGCAGCCTTGTGCTGGCTGTGATTAATAAGGCAGAGAGCAAACACTCAGTTAAAGCTGATCAGATCAATAGCAGCCCATGAATCACTTCTATAGGGCTCCTAACACACTCACACAGGATGCAGCTCTCAGCAAGGCTCTGGAAAATTATCTGCCCTGAAATTTATTCGGAGGGGGGGGAAAGTACTTTTTATATACTCTATTAAAGAATAGAAAATGTACTTTTTTATTCTCTCAGAGCTGAACTTCCTGGGGGGAAGCCTCAAGGAGCAGCACACTTGGCACAGCAAAGCACTCTGAGGCCACACTGCTGCCTCTTGCATCAGCTCCCAGACTGAGGGTGCAAGGATCCATGGAATGGGTTGAGGTTGGAAGGGAACTCAAAGCTCATCCAGCTTCAACACCCTGATATGGGTAGGGAACACCTCCCACCTAGCCCAGGTTGCCTGGTCCTGAACACCTCCAGGGAGGTTGTGGAGCACAGAAGCACCCAATGTGATCAAAGATCCCGTTCTGTGCTTCTGTGCTCCACAACCTCCCTGGGCAACCTGTGCCAGTGTCCCACCACCCTCACTGCCAACAATTTCTTCCTCTCCAGTCTCAGCCTGTCAAGCAGCAGTGTTCCCATCACTGCTCTCAGCTCTACCCCTCTGAACCCCACACACAAAGTCACAGAATTAACCAGGCTGGAAAAGACCTCTGAGATCATCGAGTCACAACCTGTATCACCCAGCACCTCCTAATGAACTAACCCCTGCCACTAAGTGCCTCATGCAGCCTCCTCTTAAACACCTCCAGGGGTGGGCACTCCACCACCTCCCTGGGCAGCCCATTCCAATGCCAGCCACTCTTGCTGTGAAGCACTCCTTCCTAACATCCAGCCTGTATCTGCCCTGGCACAGCTTGAGACTGTGTCAAAGGAGGTGATTCTCTCCCTCTACTCTGCTCTGGCAGGGGTTGCCCAGGGAGGTGGTTGAGGACCCATGCCTAGAGGTGTTTAAGGCCAGGCTGGCTGAGGCTGTGGGCAGCCTGCTCTAGGGTAGGATGTCCCTGGGCATGGCAGGGGGGTTGGCACTGGCTGATCCTTGTGGTCCCTTCCAACCCTGACTGATTCTGTGCTCTCTTGTTCTGTCCCTGGCAGAAGAAACTAACCCCTCCATCCTCATCCCCCCCAAGCCTCTCCAGCCATGGCTTGGCTGCTTCTGCTGTCTGTGGCTTACTGTTGGTAGGACAGAAGCAAGAGCAGGAGTGCAGCAGGGCCAGGCAGGGGGCAGGCAGGGGGCAGGCAGCCCTGGCTGCTGGCACTGTTCCGGTGCTGTCCACGATGCTTCCCAGGGCTGAGCCTTGTGCTGGGTTCGAGGAGCTCCTGCAGCAGAGAAATCGAGGCAGAGAATTTACATCACATTAATGAAACTAATTTTCTGAGTGGGCTCATCAGCTGAGAATTATCAGTGCCTTTGCTCATTAAATAAATTATCTGTGGCTTCCAAGGCATTAAGAGCACATCATAAATCACATCCTTCAGAGGGGCTGGCTGGGGAAGGGCTTCTGCCTTAGCCACTTCTCCTTTGAGGGTTTTTTCTCCCCTTTCTGCCTGGGCTTAAATGGGGGCAGGGGGGGAAGGCAAGAGGTGCTGGTGGGAGGTGCCCCTAGGCATGGCAGGGGGTTGGAGCTGGATGCTCTTTCAGGTCCCTTCCACCCCAACCCATTCTGTGGATCTGAGCTTTTTCAGGACTTGGTGCAGCACAGGCACAAGAGCCACACAGTGACACAGGGGACACAGCTGTGCATAAGGGGCTTGGAAACCCAGTCACAAGTGATGACTGGAACAGACTCCAGGTCAAAACTCTTGGTGAGGGTCACACTGCTGAGGTCAGCTCTAGATTTTAAGGCCAGAAGATCCTGGTGTTGCCCTCTGGCCTGTTTAACCCACAGCTCCCCAAACACCCTGCTGTAAAGCAATGGCTGCTGGTGGAGCAGGGGTACCCTGCAGCACCTGAGGGCTTCCCAGGGGGCATCTGCTGGGATTCTCTTCCAGCAGCCAGAGGCTTTTTCTACAAAGACGAAATACACAAAGGAAGAAGAAAACCTGCCTGGCTCCCACAAAGGTCTCTTGCCTTCAACTCCAACAGGTGGATCCCATCCTGGCACTACCCGGGAGGGAGCCCTCTGGTGTCAGGTTCCTCTTGAGCACCTTCTGCAAGTCAGGAAATGCAGTGAGCACTTTCCGAAGAGCCACCCCAGGGCACAACGCTCTCAGGTTTCACAGGAGTGCAGATTTTCCATCCCCAGGCTCTACCTTGAGCGGTGACATCAACTGAAGCAGCTGCAGAAGCGCCAGGGCTGGGCTCCAGCTCCGTGCCCTGCTCCGAGCCAGGCTGCGGCTGGTGCAGGGCTGCTGGCAGAGGCTCAGCCTGCTGCAGGGATGCTCCTCTTTGCTAGACAACATCCTCCCCTCCTGCCCCTTCCTTTCTAGCTCCTCCACAAGTCCAGGACCAGGGGAAATGGCAGGCAGGAGCAGGCCCATGGCCATCTTGTCCAGTGCCCCACTGCCAGGCTGGAGCAGAAGATTCCTCCCATGCACATGTGCAGATCAGAGCTCCTTCTGCAGCCTCCAGTGACCCCAAACCGATTTAACTCCTCACACACAGAGAGCAGACTCCCCTTTCAAAACGTCTGCTGCGGTCCCGAACCTTCTGGCTGCTTTAGCTACGCAAACCCTGCCCCAGCCTCCTCCGGGAGCCTGCCAAGTTCCTGACTTCAGAATCCCCTCCCGCAGCGCAGCGCCGTAAGGAACGGCTCGGAGCTGCCCTCGGCGGTTGCTAATCGGTTTAACGAGCGGTCCCCTCCCTCCTTTTGTCTCCTCTCCAGCTCCTTCTCAACCCGGTCGGTACTTGGAGGCACCTGAGGTGAAAAGCAACGAGGCGCTGGAGCCGCCGAGCTGCCTGCGCCCCCATTAGCCGTGCGGGGCCGGGCAGCGCCGCGCTCCGCTCCGCTGACGAGCGCTAAGGACGCCTGGCTCCGGCGGAGGAGCCCAGCCACAGCCGCTGCCCCTGCCCGGTTCTGACCGAACGAGGCAAAGGCAGGCAGGAAAAGCACCGAGCCAGACGCCGAGCGGCTAACAGAAACCCTCTCCCCCTTCTGAGCAGCTGGGCAGTCCGACAGGCACAGCCGAGCAGCTGCCGCGCACGGCAAGCACAGCGGCTGGGCAAGCACAGGTTCGTACGGCGAAGGGGAGCTGGGAGCTGAGCTCATTTCCACGCCCTGCAATCACACCAGGATTTAAAGGCCACCTTGCCCCAGCGGGCGAGAAGGGCCCGATTCCAGTTTGCATTCCAAATGTGATGGCAGGAGGAGGAAGGCCAGGAGCAGGACAGGCACAGCCCCTTGGCACTGCTGAAGGTGTGTTGCCATTTCCAGTTCTCCCAGAAGCTAACACTGGCAGGGTGCCTTCAGCTGCCTGGGTTTGTCCGTGGGCAGACCTTGCCTTTCATCACTGGGAACCAAGCCAGAACAAATCTTGATTCAACCAACGCCAACCTCACGAGACCCAGGCCCACCTCGAGAGCCCCTCTGGAAACCAAATGACAGCCCTGCCCTTTTCCAGCTGTCACTGTGCCCTGCTGGCCAAGCACAGCCCTGCCTCTGCTGCCTTACACCTTCCTCACTCGCTGGCAGGATTAACCTCACCTCCACCTTACTGCCAGGTGGTTCCTTGAAGGAACAGGAAAGGATTATCCCAAAGGCTGCAGAGACAAGAAGGAGAGCAGCTTGCACCACTGCCCAGGCCCCTCCTGGCCCTCAGCTCCTTGGTACACCACTTTTGCCAAGATAATGCCCAGTTCCAAAGAGAGAATGGCTGTGGTGGTGCTGCTGAATCACAAGAAGGGAGACAGAAATGGAGGAGGGGACCTTGCTCCAAGGAGGGCAGGAGTGCTCTGCAGAGGGACCTGCCCAGGCTGCATCCATGGCCTGAGGCCATTGGGATCTTCGATCACATTCGGTGCTTCTGTGCTCCACAACCTCCCTGGGCAACCTGTGCCAGTGGCTGAGCAACGATCAGAATCCTCAGTGCCCACCACCTGGCTGAGCCTTCCTCCAAAGGATGCTCTGAGAAGCCATCAAGAGAGCAATGCCAGCAGCCAGGCTTGGGAGAGAGCTGCTCCCCCTGGCAGGCTCCCCACAGCTGCCTGCCCCTGCTGGATAAAATGCCACAGAAGCAGAGAAATTCCACACTCGACACAAATAGATCAATAGCAGCAGAGCTCCTGTCAATAGCTGCCTCAGGCTTTTCATCCTGCACCCTCCAACATGTCCAGCAGTGAGTAATTAATGACCAAACCCAGTAATTATTGTCTTGATTTTGCACAAAACTGGAATTCACCACAAGAACTTTGAGCTCTGCCAGTGCCACCTCGCAGATTAATTCACTAAGTGCTGATCTTACAGGTCTTGGCTGCCTCCTAGAAACCATCTGCAGCAGAGCTGCCTGTCCTTGCTGCCTGCTGGAACCCTTCACCTGCTCTTCCTGCTGCCTGCCACAAAGGGCAGCACAGGGGAGAGGGACCTGGGGGTGCTGGTGGGCAGCAGGGTGCCCAGGAGCCAGCAATGTGCCCCTGTGGCCAAGGGCACCCTGGGCTGCATTGGAAGGGCTGTGGTCAGTAGGGCACAGAGGTTCTCCTGCCCCTCTGCTCTGCCCTGCTGAGGCCACAGCTGCAATCTTGTGTCCAGTTCTGGGCCCTCAGCTCAGGAAGGAGCTCAGGGAAGTGCTGCAGAGAGCCCAGCCCAGAGCCCCCAAACTGCTGCAGGCAGTGGCAGCTCTGCTGGGAGGCCAGGCCGAGAGAGCTGGGGCTGCTTGGAGCAGAGGAGCCTGAGGGCTGCCCTCAGTGCTGCTGCTAAAGATGTGCAGGGCTGGAGCCAGGCTCTGCTCAGGGGTGGCCAAGGACAGGCCAAGGGGCACCGAGTGCCAGCTGGAGCAGAGGAGGTGCCAGGGGAACAGGAGGGAGAACTTTGTGAGGGTGCTGGAGCCTGGAGCAGGCTGCCCAGAGAGGCTGTGGAGTCTCCTGCTCTGGGGACATCCCAAACCCACCTGGCTGTGTTCTGGGTGCCCTGCCCTGGGTGCTCCTGCTCTGGCAGGGGCTTGGGCTGGAAAGATGTGGCCACAGCACTTTGGGATGTGGTTTAGTGGTTGCTGTGTTCTCTGCAGGCTGGACTCAATGATCTTAGAGGGCTTTTCCCACCAACACAGCTCTGGTTCTGGGCTCCCATCCCCTGCAGCAGCGGATGCCAGTAAGAGCAGCTCTGCAGCCGCTCGTGCCGGTGCGGGCAGGAGCAGCACGAGCAGGAGCACAAAGTCAGTAAGCAAATTACTGGAGTAATCCTTCCCTCCCCACCAGGAATGAATTATTGTTTCCCTGCTCCCAGGAGCGTGGTTGTAGCTTGGGAGCTTAACATCCAATCTGACACAGACCTCCAGCATGCACTTTTAATCCCTCTAAGCACAGCGACAGCTAAGAGCCGCCCGAAGCCGCTGCGGCGCCGCACTCCTCTCCCGGCCTGGCATTACCATATTTTTAATTGGCTGGGAATAGCCTCTGCTTTTGTCAAAACAAATGCTGCTAAAGCACTGCTTCAGCCAGCAGCTGACAGAGAAGCCAAGAAAATCCCCCTGCAAATGAAGCGTTCTGCAAGGCAGGGAGGAGCAGGAGCGGCAGCTGCTCCCCGGCTTCTCGCGGCTCTTGCTGTACAAGCAAGTCCTTGGTGCTTGGGGGGGTTTCATGCAGGGCAGATGATGGAAAGGTACCAATTCAGGTAGAGCTGCTGACTTGGTCAGAGGCAACCTGAGAGAGGAGCAGAAATGATGATGGTGAGAAGGCTATTAAAGGAAAAGGCCATGGCAGGAGTCCATCTAGAAGGTCAGAGGCCAACAGCTGAGTGAGGCAGAGCTCGGAGCACAAAGTGCTGTGAGAGAGGCGTTTGAGGAGCATGGGAAGCAGAAGGCACTGGGAGGGCACTGTCAGGAGGAGCCTGGTGAGAGGAGGAGGAAGAGAAGCAAGAGGAAAGAGCAAACAGATTATGCTCATGTGGGCAAGCAGCTGATGACTTAGGAGCCTTTCCCTGGCTGCCTTCTTCCCTCTCCCCCCATCTCAGGAGAAGAGGATTTGGGCAGAGCTTTGTGCTCCGGTGCTTGCTTTGAGGGATTCCCTTCGCTTCTCATCAAAGCCCACCCGGGCAGGCGGCGGAGTCACTGTGCCTGGAGGTGTTGAAGCCAAGCCTGGATGGGGCACTTAGTGCCATGGTCTGGCTGATTGGACAGGACTGGGGGATAGGTTGGGCTGGGTGAGCTTGGAGCTCTCTTCCAACCTGCCTGATTCAGTGATTCAGCCAGCACGGGAAGGAGCTGTGTGGACGAGCAGAGTCTTCGTGCCGTGAGCCACAGCCCAGCTCTGCGGGCACCCAAGTGTGCACCAGAGGGCTGTAAGAGATGGAGATAATTCTCCTAATGTCTCCAGCACTTAAAGGCTAATTACTGCTGCTTCAAACACAGCCAGACCAGGGACTGAAGTGGCTCAAGACATCTGGCCCAGAGCTGAAGTGCAGGTGTCAAAGGAGATGCGGTGAGCCCAGAGCTCAAGAAAACAAGGCTGGGCTCTTTTCAGTGGCACCCGGTGGTAGGACAAGGGGCAACAGGCACAACTCTGCCTCAGCTCCAGGCCATTCCCCCTTGGCCTGTCTCCAGACACCCTCAGCACAAATCTCTCTGCAGCCTTCCTGCAGGATCCCTTCAGGTGCTGGCAGCAGCTCTAAGGTCTCCTGGAGCCTTCTCTTCTCGCCTCCAGCTCCCTCAGCCTGTGCCCACAACAGAAGTCCAAGAGCAGAGGGAGCCCACTGCCAGCCCAGCACACATTGGCTTAGCCCCACTGTAGAGATCCAAGTGCCAAAACCTGGCACCCAGAGAGGCCTTGGGACCTCATCTGAGATGCTGGCAGAGGAAACACAACAGATGCCACACAGCAAATCTCTTCTCCTACCTGCTCTGCTGCTTCCGCTGCAGGCTCAGCTCTGTGCCATCCTGCTGCTGCTGCAGGCTCAGCTCTGTCCCATCCTGCTGCTGCTGCAGGCTCAGCTCTGTCCCATCCTGCTGCTGCTGCAGGCTCTTCCATCTCTTCTCCATGGCTCTTTTTTTCCGAAGCTACAGCTTCTGTTTTCTGCCTTCTGCAGCTCAAAGACCTGGCTCCTGACTTACATCTTGCATCTCCAGACTACAGACACCTCCTGTCTTGCTTTCAGCTCCTCCAGCCTTTGGAGCCTTCCCTGGTACCAGCACTCGTGCATCATTTGCTTCCCTGTCCCTACCTTTGAGCTGTTTCCCTGGATTCACTTTTCCAGGAGCCAAAATCTTTCCTTTCTCCCTTCCTTCTCCCAGCACTACTCCAGAGCACTTCAGAGACTCTGCTCAGCCACCACAACACCCTCAGATGCCAGCAGTTAACCCTGAGGAGCCCCCTGCAGCTCTGCAAGCCTGGCACGCTGTGAAGCCAGGGCAGCCACCAGGTCGCTTTCTCCCCTCTCTGCCTGCAGCCAAGCGAGCTGCATCCACCCAGCCTGCTCCCAGCCCCAAGCCGAAGGCTTCCTGTGTACCACCGATGGAGATGGGCAGCACCTCCCCAGCCCTAATTCCTTACAGCTGCAAGAGCCTGGGCCAGTTGCCTCCTCTCCTCAGGAGATGGAGATTCTGGGCAGCAGTGTCCCTGTGTCCTGAGCTCTGCTAAAGCCCCACAGGACCTGAGCCACTTTCTCCATAGAGCCAACATTTCCTTCCTGGCCACAGCCCCTTCCTACTTTCAGCTGGGGGTTCAGCCCCCAGCAGGGTGATCAGTGTGGCAGCTGCCAGCACCACATCCACAGCATCGGAGAACAATGGGGGTTGAGGAAGGACCTCCAGAGGTCATCCAGTCTGCCCCCTCTGCTAAAGCAGGCTTGGCTAGAGCAGGCTGCACAGGAAGGTGTCCAGATGGCTTTGGAGAGTCTCCAGAGAAGGAGACTCCACAGCCTCTCTGGGCAGCCTGCTGCAGGGCTCCAGCAGCCTCACACCAAACAAGTTCTTTACGTTCTGATGGAACCTGCTGCATTCCAGTCGGTGCCCATTGCTCCCTGTCCTACAACCCAGCACCACTGACAAGAGTCCAGCCCCATCCTCCTGACCTCCACCCTTCAGACACTGATCAGATCCTTTCTTAGTCTGCTCTTTTCCAGGTCACAGCCCCAGGCCCCTCAGCATCTTTGTGGCCCTCATCTGGACTCTCTTCAGCAGTCCCCTGTCCAGAACTGCATCAGAGTCACAGCATGGCAGGAGTTGGAAGGGAGCTCCAAAGCTCAGCCAGTCCAACCCTTGCCAGAGCAGGAGCACCCAGAGCAGGTCACACAGCAACACATCCAGGCAGGGTTTGAATATCTCCAGAGGGAGACTCCACAGCCCCCCTGGGCAGCCTGCTCCAGGGCTCTGGCACCCTCACAGGGAAAAATCCTCCTCGCGTTTAAATGAACCTTCCTCTGCCTCAGCTTCCACCACTGCCCCTTGTGCTGGCACTGGCATCCCCCAGCAGAGCCTGGCTCAGCCTCCTGCCACTCACCTGCACACATTGATAACCACTGCTGAGGTCACCTCTCATCCCCTCCTCTCCAGCTCCCAGACTCAGCTCCCTCAGGCTCTCCTCCTAACAGAGCTGCTCCATTCCCTTCAGCATCTCTGTGGCTCTCTGCTGGACTCTCTCAAGCAGCTCCTTGCCCCTCTTGAACTGGGGGGGCCCAAAGCTGGACACAACACTCGAGGTGTGGCCTCAACACAGAGCAGAGGGGGAATAGAACCTCCCTCAGCCTGCTGCCCACACTCTTCCTCATGCACCCCAGGACCCCACTGGCCTTGGCCCCGAGGGCCATTGCTGGCTCACAGTGACCTCGCTGCCCCCAGCACTGTCAGCTCCTTCTCCTCGGAGCTGCTCTCCAGCAGCTGCCCCCTGCCCTGTGCTGCTGCAGGGGCTGCTCCTCCTCGGGGTCAGGACCCTACCCTTGCCCTTGCTGGATTCCTGAGGTGCAGCTTTGCCCAGCTCTGCAGCGCAAAGCTGCATCCACACCACGATGACCTGGCAGCTGCAGGCAGCTGAAATGGAATAAAGGCAGGGAGTGCCTGGTGTGGACTGGGCTGGGACTCACAGCTCTGCAGCCTGAGACATTCTCCTTCACCCCCAAGCTGCTGAGTACTAAATCTTCCCCTATCTGCCACGTCCATCAGGCAGGCTGTGGGCTGCAGCAGCTGGAGATCTGCTCCCTATAAATCCTCTGCCCAGAGCCTCCAACACTTGTAGTCCCTCTAAAGTAATGATTGGAGGAAGGGAGGAGAACAAACAGCTCAGCTGAACAGTTTATCTGATGAATTTAGCCTCTCCTCCTGCTGCTGCAATATCAGGTGGACAAATCCAATTTCCTCGACTGCATTTCTTGTTGGAGGTGATTTGACAAACACTTCCCCACACAATTGCCTCGACATCCACCTAGCAGATACTTAAAACCTGAGCTGGGCTCTTCAGTGAAGCCTCTGGCACTGCCCCCTGGGGCAGAGAAAGGTCTCTTCATACACTCCTACCCTCACCCCAGTATTAGATATTTCTGCATTACAAATGAGGCTCCCTGTTTTGCCAGCTCTGGTTCCTTGGCTGCCAGCACTTGGTGCAGCTGAACTGCCCATCACAAGTGAAGCTCAGGTTGGTGATCACCTGAAGAACCTGAAAGAGTTCAAAGCTGTGGGACCCAACAGGATGCACCCAGGGGTGCTGAGGGAAATCAGGGATGAAATGGGGACAGAGTGGCTGAGAGCAGCCAGGCAGAGAGTCACCTGGGGGTGCTGGTAGAGAGGAGCTGAAGAGGAGGCAGCAGTGCCCAGGTGGGCAGCAGAGCCAATGGCATCCTGGGCTGGCTCAGGAGCAGTGTGGGCAGCAAGACAAGGGAGGTTCTTCTGCCCACCCCTGTGCTCAGCACTGCTCAGGCCACCCCTTGAGTGCTGTGTCCAGTTCTGTGCTCCTCCATTGCAGAGAGATGTTGAGGTGCTGGAAGGTGTCCAGAGAAGGGCAGCAAGGCTGGGGAGGGGCCTGGAGCACAGCCCTGTGAGGAGAGGCTGAGGGAGCTGGGGGTGTGCAGCCTGCAGNTGGCAGTCTGGTGCAGTCCCCACTGACTGGAAGAGGGAAACAACTCCCACTGCCAAACAGGGTAGGAAGGAGGAGCCAGGGAGCTCCAGGCCAGGCAGTCTCACCGCTGTGCCCAGTGAGATCATGGAGCAGATCCTCCTGCAGGCACTACTGAGACAGGAGAACATTGAAGAGGTGATTGGGTGCAATCAGCATGGCTGCAACAAGGGCAAATCCTGCCTGACAGACCTGGTGCCCTTCCATGAACAGGTCACAACATGAATAGATGAGGGGAGAGCAACTGATGGCATTTACCTGGAGCTGTCCCACACCACATCCTGGTCTCCAAGCTGGTCACACCTGGGTTTGATGGTTGGAGCACTGGGCAGATGCAGACTGGACATGAGGAGGAAGTTCTTCACCATGAGAGCAGCGAGAGCCTGGTTCCACCTGCAGGCAGCTGACCTGCTCCTCCCTAATCACAGAATCAGGCAGGGTTGGAAGGCACCACAAGGATCACCCAGCTCCAGCCCCCTGCCATGGGCATAGACACCTCCTGCCAGCCCAGCTTGCTCAGGGCATCACCCAGCCTGGCCTTCAACACCTCCAGGGAGGTTGTGGATCCCATTCTGTGCTTCTGTGCTCCACAGCCTCCCTGGGCAACCTGTGCCAGTCTCTCACCACCCTCACTGACAACAATTTCTTCCTCCTCTCCACTCCCCCTCTCCCAGCCCAAAGCCATTGTCTCTCATCCTGACACTCTCAGCCCTTCCCCTAAGTCCCTCCCCAGCTCTCCTGGAGCCCTTCGGCTCCTGCCAGGCTGCTCTGAGGTCTCCCTGCAGCCTTCTCCTCTCCAGGCTGCACAGCCACAACTCTCCCAGCCTGGCCCAACAGTAGAGCTTCTGCAGCCTCTGAGCATCTTGGTGGCCTCCTCTGGAGCCTCTCCAGCAGCTCCAGGCCCTTTTTGTGCTGGGTTCCCAGAGCTGGAGGCAGTGCTGCAGGTGAGGTCTGAGCAGAGCAGAGGAGCTGTGGCCATGCATGTGTCAGTCTGAGCACTTCCATATCTCCAGCTGAGAGCTGCTCTGCACAAGATGTTGGACTAAAGACTTCCTGAACTGTTCCAGCCTTGAACAGCACAGCTGAAGGCAAGAAAAACAATGGCAGCAGAGCTTGAGGGCTGCAGCATCAAACTGTGGCCAATGTTTGCTGCTGTAATTGTTCACAGCAACACTTGGGAGGGGGAAAAAAAGAATAAAAACATCCATTTTTAGTCCAAACTGGAACCAAATCAACATTGGAAGCAGTGCTGAGGGACAAACATCTGCACTTCAGCAAACTCAGCTGCAAGGATGCATCAGCTGGGACCTAGGGAGGATCAGTGCCTGGGCCTCAAGGTTACAGAGGAAAGCTCAGGAGTCCAAGCAGAGCCAGAAGGCAAATAAAGAGAAATCACAACTCATTACTCATCACAAATCTGCTCCACCCTGCTCCAGGGCCCTGCCAGGACATTCAGCTCTGCAGGCACCGATGCTGCTGGGGAGAAGAAAAAGCCAAAGCCAAAACCAAAACCCCAACCCTGCAAACGTGACTCTACATTTGCTTTCCTTCCTTTCCCTCTTCCTTCCTTCCTCTCTTTCCATCTTTCCCCCTTCCTTTACTTATTCCTCTTTTCCTCTTTCCCCATTTCCCCCTCTATTTCCCCCTTTCTCCCTTCCTTCCATGTTCCTGGAAAGATCCTAGGGAAAAGCTTGGGAATGATGCCCAAGCAGATTCAGTTGGGAGTCCAAACCACCACATCAGGACACAGCTTTGCCTTTGTCACCCACCCACAGAGCAAGGCTGAGCAGTTAACAGGAGGGCAGTGGGAGCACAACTTTGCCTGTTCTTGGGCAGGGCAGCAGCAGGCAGCCTGCTTCTGAAACCCCTTCCCTGCTCCCTTAGTCAGCCAAGAGCCTTTGCATGCAGTGTTGGGATGGACACTTCTGGGCCCTCAGCTCAGGAAGGAGCTCAGGGAAGTGCTGCAGAGAGCCCAGCCCAGAGCCCCCAAACTGCTGCAGGCAGTGGCAGCTCTGCTGAGAGGCCAGGCTGAGGGAGCTGGGGCTGCTTGGAGCAGAGGAGCCTGAGGGCTGCCCTCAGTGCTGCTGCTAAAGATGTGCAGGGCTGGAGCCAGGCTCTGCTCAGGGGTGGCCAAGGACAGGCCAAGGGGCACCGAGTGCCAGCTGGAGCAGAGGAGGTGCCAGGGGAACAGGAGGGAGAACTTTGTGAGGGTGCTGGAGCCTGGAGCAGGCTGCCCAGAGAGGCTGTGGAGTCTCCTGCTCTGGGGACATCCCAAACCCACCTGGGTGTGTTCTGGGTGCCCTGCCCTGGGTGCTCCTGCTCTGGCAGGGGCTTGGACTGGATGATCCCTGCAGGTCCCTTCCAGCCCTTTAGGTCCTGGGGTTCTGTGGCAGCAGCTCCTCACATCCCCATTGTTTAGTCTGTGGCTTGCAGGGACACAGCCAGGCCAACCCATCCTGCCAAGCTGTGCAGCCACAGGGGCGGGGAGGGGGAGAGGAAGAAATCTCAGAGTCTCACTCCAGCAGCTCCCACCCACTGCCAAGATCAGCAAACAACACACGAGCACACCAGGCAGGCAGACAAAAGGAATCAAACAGGCTGAGACAGACTGAATTCCAACCCTGGGCACCATTCTTTCATTAGAGAAAAAAGAAGAAAAAGAGAAGAAAAGGAAAGAAAAAGAGAGAAAATAAAAAGAAGCTAAAAGAGGAAAAAAAAACCCAGGCAGAGGTGTCTCTGGCAGGGCCTGTTCTGGGGTTTGTGGCTGGTTTTCTAACCTGCAGCCTGTTCTGTTATGTCAGCAGTGGGTAAGGGGAGGGCTCATGGTTGGGGGTCTAATTCCTAGCTCCATGGCCAGGCTCCACTTTTGGCTGCAGGTCCAAACCATAGAAGGATTTGGGCTGGAAGAGACCTCCAAAGGTTCCCCAGTCAGCCCCCTGCACCCAGCAGGGACATCCTGCACTAGAGCAGCTCACCCAGAGGCCTGCCCAGCCTCACCCTGATACCTCCAGGGATGGGTCCCAGCCACCTCCCTGGGGCGCCTCTTGCAGTGTTCCCTCCTTTGCCCTGGGGGTGGTAAAGCAGCACAGCCATGAAGCCACAGAGGGGTTGTTGGCTGGGCTGCCCAGAGTCATAGAACCATAGCATCAGTCAGGGTTGGAAGGGACCACAAGGATCATCTAGTTCCAACGCCCTGCCATGGGCAGGGACACCCTACCCTAGATCAGGCTGCCCAGAGGCTTTTCTCCAGAGCTCCAGGTTGGCAGCTGGGCACGGAGCAGTGCTGTGCCAGCAGCAGGAACCTCTGCTGCTGAGGGTCCTCCCTTGCAGGGAGCTGTGATTCCAAAACACCTCCTAGCAGCCCACTTCTGGGCCTCATTGAGTGACAGGATCTGGAGCTCTGCGAAGAGCTTTTCCTGCTGCTGCCTCTGGGCAGCTTCTGTCAGGTGCCCGAGAGAAGCTTCAGCAGGTCAGAGGGGCTGCGGCTGTCCTCCAGCCCCTGGCTCCACCGCTGACCCATCCAGCCTCAACGGACTGGCTCCAGCTCCATGCCTTCTGCCTCTAGCTGCAGGAGCAGCAGGAGCCGAGGGGCAGCAGGATTTATGTCCCTTGCTGGAGCTGCAGCTTGGCTGGGTGGAAACAAAAGCCCAGGGCGAGCGAGGAGACGGCACCGTAACCGCAGTGCCACCGGCTGGGAGCCTCCCTCTCCACCCTGGCCACTCTTAATCCCATGCCTTCCTCCCCAGGGAAGGAGGAGGAGGCCCAGAGGGATGGTTTTCCTCTCTTGACCACCTGATGGATGGCAGGGGGCTCCCAGCAGCATGGTGAGAGACCCAGCTGGCAAAGCCTGGGCTTCAGAGCCGCGTTACGCCAGCAGACGATCCGGCCCAGGGCAGGCAGAGGGCAACCAGGAAATGCCTCTGACCTCCGAGGGAGAGGAAAGGAGGCAGAGGCAGGAGAGCAAGACAGGAGCCCGTCAGGAGCTGGGGCAAGAGCAGCACAATAGGCTCCTAAACTGCTCACCTCGCTCCGCTCTGGCGCAGTCGCGGGGGGGAGAGGGAAGGCAGGAGAGGGAGGGAATGCTAATGAAGCTGGGAGCTGCCCCATCCATTAATTACTCCTTTTTTTTTCCTGGAAAGGAGGCTGGAAGCATCCAGCCTGCTCCCCGTGGAAGGCAAAGCTGTGCTCAGGGATAATTAACCCAGGACGGGACGGATCCTGCCGCGCCGCCCGAAGCCAGAGGGCTCAATTTCTGCCCGGCTTTGCCCCTGCTCCCCGAGGAGACATCCGAGACCCGGCATGGCAGGAACGGCTCCTGGGGGGGAGCAGAGGTATTGTTCTGCTGCTGCCGGGGCCAGCCAGGAGGGAGTGGGGCCGGATGCTTGGCTCGGCAGCTCTCTGGGTAGCCTGTAGGGCAGGATGGCCTCTGAAGGACACAGCTTCATGGAGTGGGTTGGGCTGGAAGGGACCCGAAAGCTCATCCAGCTCCAACCCCCTGCCATGGCCACAGACACCTCATCCAGCCTGGCCCTGAACACCTCCAGGGAGGCTGTGGATGGCAGAAGCACCAAATGTGATCTTTGATCCCATTCTGCACTTCTGTGCTCCACAGCCTCCCTGGGCAACCTGTGCCAGGCTCTCCCCACCCTCACTGCCAACAGTTTCTTCCTCCTCCTCTCCACTCTCACTCTCCCCTCTCCCTGCCCAAAGCCATTGTCCCTCATCCTGGCACTTACAGACCTTCTCCAAAGCCCCTCCCCAGCTCTCCTGGAGCCTTTCAGCTACTGGAGGCTGCTCTGAGGTCTCCCTGCAGCCTTCTCCTCTCCAGGCTGCACAGCCACAACTCTTCCAGCCTGTCCCCACAGCAGAGTTTCTGCAGCCATCTTGGTGGCCTCCCCTGGACCCTCTGCAGTAGCTAACACCTTGTGGTCTGCAGACCTCCACCTTAGAGACAGAGCTGAGGGCACATCCATGGGACTCAGGCACTCAACTAGCTGAAAGAAATTGTCTGTTTCACTCTTTCCTCAAAACATCTCCAGGGGCTTTGGTCAGTGGAACTGTGAAACCCACTCCCCACACACACACCCCTGGGGCTCCACTGTGTGACAGCAAAAGCTTTTTTCCACAGCATCAGCTGCACTTTGAAAGCCTCCAAGCTGATGCTATGGCTGCAAGGGGACTCCTCTGTCCCTCAAAGGCACAGAGGTGTCACAATGCCTCTGTGGTTTTACTGTGACGTCTGACACCAACAGCCAGATGATGGAGAACACTTCCCCTCACCCCCCATCTGCACACCCTCCAAGTGGGTCCTCAAGCTCCCTTAGAGCAGGCAGCGTCATGACTCCACTCTCTCACATGGGAAACTGAGGCACAGCAGAGGAGATCTGCCACATCCCAGCTCACAGACCCATGGTTTGCTGCTCCCCAGGCTGAGCAGCCCAAGGCTCTCAGCCTCTCCTCAGCTGAGAGTTGTGCCAGGCCCCTCGGCATCTTTGTGGCCCTGTGCTGGGCTCCCCAGCAGTTCCCTGCCTCTCCCGAGCTGGGGATCCCAGAACTGGATACAGTACTCCCAGAGTGGCCTTACCAGGCTTGAGTAGAGCAGGAGGAGAACCTCCCTGCACCTGCTTGCTGGAGCTGTTCCTCCACTCGTCACTGCTTCCTGAGGCTCTCCCTGGCTCCTGCCTTCTCCCCAGCACTGTTCCCCGTGGCTGCCAGGAAGGGCACAGCAGTGGGGCTTGGTCTCCTCTGCCAAGTAACTAGGAATAGGACAAGAGGAGGTGGCCTGAAATTGTGCCAGAGAAAGGTTAGGCTGAAGAGCAACAAAACTTCCCTTGCTGAAAGAGTGGCCAGGGACTGGCACAGGCTGCCAGGGAGGTGGTGGAGTCCCCATGGCTGGGGGTGTTCCAGAAACCCATGGCCATGATGGGGTGGGGCTGAAGGTTGGACTGGAAGATCCTGGAGGTCTTTTCCAAGCAGAACAATTCCATGATTCTCTAATTCTATGAGATCAAAGAAGCAGCAAAACCCCCACCCAGCTGAGATGCTGACGCCCTCTGCTAGAGGGGAGAGATTTGCTCATCTTCTTCCCTGTCACATTAATGCAAGCTACACAATCTCCTCTTTCCCGTGCACTTCTCCTGCAGGCAGCTTCCCTCCTCTTTCTGCCTTTCCCGTCCCAGCTCCCTGCAGCAGAAGGGCCCTAGAGGCAGCAGCGACTTCAAAGGCACTGGCTCCAATGTGCGGCTCACGATAAAAACCCTCCCCAGCATCTGCTGGGCGAACGAACATCCCCCCCGAGCCCCCGGCCCCTCCTGCCAGCAGCAGGGTAATGAGATGCTCTGCTGGAGAGGAGGGGCAGCTGGAGCAGAGGGGGAGATGTGTTTAACGCATGCAAATCGCTGCTCAGGTAGCGCAGGGCTCCGGCGTGAGCCCAGCTCCGGCACCGTCTGTTGGCTCACCAGGGACGTCGGCAGCAGCCTCCTCGCTTGCCTGCCACGGCAGCGAGCTCAGGCTCTGCACCCTTCTGCAGCCTCGCTGCCATTTCCCACGGACCTCAGTCACTGCACAGCTTCACAGAGGAGCTTCCTTCCCCTTCCTGCAACCACAGAGTGTTCGAGAGTGGAAGGGACCTCCAGAGACCACTGGGAGCAACCCCTCTGCCAGGGGCACCCAGGGCAGGTCACACAGCAACACATCCAGGTGAGACCTTGGAAGGCTCCAGAGAGTAAGACTCCACCACCTCCCTGGGCAGCCTGCTCCAGGCTTTGAGAACCCTTCCAGTGAAGAAGTTTCCTTTAATATCCAATCCAAACCTCTCTTGATGCAGCTTGAGGTGGTTTCCTCTCCTATCCCCACAAGCCCTGATGAAACCTCTCTCCCCAGTCCTCCAGCCTTGGAGAACCCTTTCAGGGGAAGAAGTCTCTTCTGATGTCGAACCTAAACCTCTTCTGGGGCAACTTGAGGCCATTTCCTTTCATCCTATCCCTTGTTCCTTGGGAGCAGAGCCCAACCTCAGCTGGCTGCAGCCTCCTCTTGGGGAGCTGCAGAGAGCAATGAGCTCTGCCCTGAGCCTCCTCTGCTCCACACTGCACACCCCCAGCTCCCTCAGCTGCTCCTCCCCAGCCCTGCTCTCCAGGCCCTTCCCCACCTTTGTTGCCCTTCTCTGGACCTGCTCCAGCTCCTCAATGTCCTTCTGGCAGTGAGGGGCCCAGAACTGAACTCAGCACTCAAGCTCTGGCCTCAGCAGTGCCCAGCCCAGGAGGACAATCCCTGCCCTGCTCCTGCTGCCCACACCAGTGCTGATCCAGGCCAGACTGCTGGTGCCCTTCTTGCCCACCTGGACACCCCCTGGCTCACCTCCAGCTGCTGTCACCCAGCACCCTCAGCTCTGAGCCCTTTCCAGCCTCTCTGCCCCCAGCCTGCAGCCTTTGTGGGGCTGTTGTGACCCAAGGGCAGGACCCAGCCCTTGGCCTTGTTAAACCTCATCCCAATGGCCTCAGGCCATGGATGCAGCCCGGGCAGGTCCCTCTGCAGAGCATTCCTGCCCTCCAGCAGGTCAGCACTGCCACCCAGTTTGGTGCCATCTGCAGACGCCCTGAGGATGCCTCAATCCCCTCACCCAGACCATTGACAAAGACATTAAGGAGTCCTGGCCCCAGCACTGAGCCCTGGGGAGCACCACTGGTGACTGGGCACCACCTGGGGTTGTCTCCCACCCTTTGGGCTTGGCCATCCAGCCAGGATTTTCAGCCAGCCAGCTGATCACACAGAGCCTGCAGGCAGTCCAAGCACAGCAGTCAGCATCACTCCTTTTGTTCCAGCTAGAACCCTACAGGCAGAAAGAGGAAGCCTGGAAGATGATGTTCACCTGGGCAAGGACCAGGGGCAGCTGGCACAGAGCAGCTGGGATCATGGAGTGGTTGCAAAAGACCTTTAGAGCAGCAGGGGTGGGTTCCCCTTTCTAGGCTCTGCTGGCCAGGAGCAAGCTGCCCCTCTCCTGCCCTACCAAGGGACAGACCTGTGCAGGGACAGTGATGGAAATCCCTCCTCTTCTAAGTGACTGGGTTAAACTGCATTAACCTCTGTGTGGACATGGTCACTCCAGATTCAAGTGGCCATTGCTCAGTTTAATGTGAGCCACTTCAGTCTGACCTAATTCACTACCTGAGTAAATAAGCCAAGGCAAATAAAGGTTAATGACTGCAGCAGTGCCTCCCCAGAGCACTGCTCCACTCACAGCTCACCTGTCAGCCCAGCACAGACCAACAGCAGCCCACTGGCAGCCTCCATCTCTCAGCCCTCTGCCTGCAGCTCTGCCCTGGAAGAGAGCACCGCAGAGTCCTGGCTGGGAGCAGGGCATGGAGGGTCAGGGAGTGACCCTTGCCTCAGGCAGGAGCAAGGCTCACAAGCTGGGGCAGCAGCAACACTTCAGCCTGCCACACAAGGGCTGCCTGCCAGGAGCCTTGGCCAAGCCTGCCCAGAGGTGGGAACGGGGAACGACAGAGAGATGTTGGCAGAGCCACACACAGGATGGGCTGGAGGGGGCCCCAAAGCTCATCCAGCTCCAGCCCCCTGCCACGGGCAGGGACACCTCCCAGGCTGCTCAAGGCCTCATCCAAAACCTCCAGGGAGGGGGCAGCCACAGCCTCCCTGAGCAGCCTCTGCCAGTGTCTCCCCAGCCTCACTCTCACTCCAGTGCTGTTAAAGCAGCATCACATCACAGGGCCAGCAGGCAGCAAAACCGCATTACACAGATTCCAAACAACCACTGCCACCCACCCACCCTCCCCCAGAGCCTGCAGGGCCATGGCTGAGCTGCAGCCTCTAGCAGCCCTCTTCCAGGGGCTGCAGCTGCCGGGCACAAGAGGCTGGCAAGGGCAGTCAGCCGCCAATGCTTCCTGCACAGGGCACCTGCTGCTGTGGCATTGGCACAGCCCAACCACTGACTTGCCCCAGCGAGGCATTTCCTCTGCCCCAAAGTGTCCAGCAGGAGGGCTGCTCCTCCCCGTGCCACCCCACCCGCAGCTCTCTGCTGCCCGTGGCAGCCCCCAGCAGTGTGCTGGTGCACGCAGCAGGCAGCGCAGGGCAGTGTCCGTGCTGGCAGCTGCTCCCGCAGCGTCCCTGCGCTCATCCCAGGCAGAACCCCCCGGGCAAGCCTCCTCTCGCCCTGCCGCCTCCTGCCCGGTCTGTCACTGCCGGTGACAGGCCCCCACCGTGCCCCAGAGCTGGTGGCCATCTCCCCCTGTCACTGAGGGGGTGGGGGCGACCCTGCCAGCTGCTGCTTTCTCGGAGGATGAGCAGCAGCATGGCTCAGAATCTCAACGAGCTGCCAGCCCAGCACAGGCTCAGCACTGCTGTCCCGGTGCCAGCGCCATGGAAACAGGTCCCCTGGCCAGGCTGAGGCGTGGGGCTGCCTCCCCTTCCCACTCCTGAAGGCCCAGCAGCTGCTGGGGACGAAACTGCGCCAAGGAGCACCCTTGGACATTGCATGGTGCTGAGTCTGCCACCAGCACTGCGTGCCCAGCATGGGGGCACCTCCTGACTGCAGCAGCTTGGGCTCATAGAATCACAGAACCATTTGTGTTGGGAGAGATCTGCAGGATCACCCAGTCCAGCCTCCAGCCTCACCCCACCATGGCCACAGGGTTCTGGAACACCTCCAGAGATGGGCACTCTACCACCTCCCTGGGCAGCCTGTGCCAGTCCCTGAGCACTCCTGCAGCAAACAAATTTGTCCTCATCTCTAACCTAACCTTCCCCTGGCACAGTTTCAGGCCATGTCCTTTCACCTGAGACCGAGGAGCAGAGCCCAACCCCCACCTGGCTGCAGCCTCCTCCCAAGGAGCTGCAAAGAGCTCTGCCCTCAGCCTGCTCAGCTCCACACTGCACACCCCCAGCTCCCTCAGCTGCTCCTTCCCAGCCCTCTTCTCCAAACCCTTTCCCAGCTTGGTTGCTCCATTGTGCCTCTGAGCTTCTCCAGGAGCTCCTCCTCACCGCAGCACAGAGCTCACCCCAAGGCTCTGCGGTGCACTTTGTGGCTGCTGCACCAAACTGCTTTGTTGAGCCAACAGCTGCAGGCTGCTAGTGAGAGCTGCTGGCAGCCTCTTGTGTGAGGACCACTCTGAGTTGCTAAGCAATCTGCTTCCCCATGAGCCCAGGGTCCTCCAGCACCTAAACCCTGCTCCAGCTGTTTGACCCAAGGCACAGCAGGCAGCCAGCCCAGACCCAGCTCTCCACTCTCAGGTGAGTGTTCTGTGCTCCTCAGCTCGCTGGTGCTGATGGTTGCAGCAGGGGCTGCAGAGCAGGTTGGCTGCAGAGCAGGTTGGCTGCAGAGCAGGTTGGCTCATCCCAAACCAGGCAGCAGCCTCACCAACTCCAACTTCCCCTGCAAGATCTGTCCTCTGATAGCATGGCTGAGCAGCCTGGGCACATCCCCCAGCACATGCTGCAATCTGGATTGCTTCCTCATTAACTGCATGGGAGAAGAGAGCAAAGCTCCCTGCTCCCCTCCAGGATCCTGAGCAAGCTCCAGATGCAGAGAAAGCTGCTGCCCAAACGTGCCCAGCAGGGCAGGGCAGGAGAAGCAGTGGTGAGAGGTGGCCCTGGCAGCTCAGAACTGCAGCTGCAGCACCCAGGGCAGGTTAGGTGGCTGAGGTCAGTGGGTGCAGCATGCCCAGAGCACCACACCCCAGGGCCTGAGAGAAGCCTCACAGCTGGCAGCACAGGGATGTGCTCTGCTCAACTCTCATTGCAGGGTGGCAGGCAAGACATGCCCACAGCTGCTGCAGCAGCCCAGTGCAAGCTGTGACTCTGAGATTGTGCAGGAGCCAGAGAAGGTATCTGGGGGTCACTGATCCAGCTGGCTCCAAAGTGTGGGCAGAGCAGCAGTGCTGGGAGCCAGAGGGAAGCAGAGGCTCGTGGGGGGGTCACAATGCAGCTCAGCAGAAGGCAACTCCTGCAAGTCCTGCTTGGCACAAGGTCCTCTGTGCCTTGCTCTGCTCCTGACAAGCCCCTGGAGGCCAGGCAGGAGTAGATGCTAGGGACCATAGTTTTCCTTTCAGAAGATCGTTTTCAAGGTCCTCCCCTTGCATCCACACAGCACAGGATTCTCTCCCAGGAGCTGCTGGCAGACCTTCAGCTCACCTCGGGGAGCCCCAACAGAGAGCTGCCACCAAAGCGAGCAAAGGACTCACCCTGCCCAGGGTGGGCTGAGCAGGACAGGAATTGAGCTACGGAACAGGCTGCTGAAGGTAGAGCACCTCTGGTCCATGCAACAAGGCACACAGGTGACCAGAGGAGGACTTGCAGGTGCCAAGCTGAAAAGGACCTGGGGGTGCTGGTTGACAGCAGCTGACTGTGAGCCAGAGTGTGCCCAGGTGGCCTCCTAGACATGAGACAGAGTCACAGACTGCACTGGGCTGGCAGGGACCCTCCAAGGGCATCCTGCCCAACCCCCTGCAGGCACAGGGACAGCTCCAGCCAGAGCAGGTTGCCCAGGCACACATCCAGCCTGACCCTGAATGTCTGCAGGGATGGGGCCTCAAGCACAGCCCTGGGCAGCCTGTGCCAGTCTCTCACCACCCTCACTGCGCAGAGCTTCCTGCTGAGGTCCAACCTAACTCTTCCCTGCTCCAGTTCCAAACCACTGCCCTCGTCCTGTCCCCACAGCCCCTGCTGAGCAGTCCCTCCCCAGCCTGCCTGGGGGAGGGACCTGTGCTGAACCACAGCAGCAGGAACACAACCCCCGACACAAAGCAAACTCAAACACAAACCAACTCAGACACCGACCAAACCCAAACACAACCCAGCCCAGACACAACCCGGCCCCGACACAGACCCTCTGCTGTCTGCTGCTCAGGCTGCAGTAGAGCTGCGGAAGGGCTGTGCCGGGTGGCAGTGCTGCAGCAGCCTGCATGCCAGTACAGCTGCTGGCATTTCTGTAGGCGCAGGCTGGCTACCTGGGCACTGCCACTCGGGAGGGAGCTGCCTGACAGCAGCCTGCTGTGTGTTTGCAGCAGTGCTGACAAGCCCCAGCCCTGCCGGCACAGCCCTTCTGTCGCGCAGCCCCCGGGGCTTGTCTGGCTTTACTTTGTTCTGCCTTTCAGCTGGGTCAGAAATCGTTGCCCAACACTTTCCTTGCTGTCATTAAAACAAGTGACAGGGGAGAGAGAGCTGAATGAGAGGAGGGACCACAACAACTCACTGCTAATGGGCAGAGGATTGCAGGGAGGCGCTGGGAGATGGCTGAGAACACCGCGACAAGAGCAAAGTAACAGTGCCCAGACAAGGACAGGTCATGGAAGCACAGAATCGTTTGGGTTGAGAAAGCCTCCGAGACTCTCCAGCCCAACCTTCAACCCAGCCCCACCATGGCCACTGACCCACGGCCACAGGTGCCAGGGCCACAGGGTGCCATGCACACCTCCAGGCACGGGGACTCCACCACCTCCCTGAGCAGTCTGTGCCAGTCCCTAACCACTCCTGCAGCAGACATTTGTCCTCTCCAACCTAACCCTTCCCTTGGTGCGGTTTCAGGACAGCTCCTCTCCTTCTATCACCTGATCCTAGGCAGCAGAGCTCAATGCCCACCTGATGCATCCTCCTCTCAGGGAGCTGCAGAGAGCACTGCCCCAGTCAGCAGGAAACATTTCCTTGCTGGACTGGCAAGGGAAAATCATTCCATGGAAGCAGAAGTGGGGCTGAGAACAGACTGAGCAAAGAAAGGCTCAAGACAAACACCCAGAGGATGCTGCAGCCCCTCTGCTCCAGCCAGAGGAGCTGGCTCCATGCTGCTCAAACATTCAGAGAGCTGGGCAAAAGCCCAGGAGGGGAGCCCAGGGAAGCAGCAGGCAGATCAGCGTTTAACAAGTGTTTATCATCCCTAAGTGCCTGACAAGCCTCAGGCTTGCAGCAGCATCTCCAGGCAGGGTGTACTTCATGGGGATGCAGAGGAGGGTTTAGGAGGATCAGGGCAGCCAGCCAAGGCCAGGGCTGATACCTGCCAAACACAAGCCTGCAGCATCAAGCCGAGCCTAGCCTCACTCTCCATTGCTGCCTGGTGCCAGCCTGAGCCTGGTGCCCAGTCTGTGCATTCACAGCTTCCAGCAGCAGCACAGGCAGGGCTCAGGTCATAGCTGCAGTGGTACTGCAGGGTGTGAAGAAACAGCTTTGAGGTGAGAACCTGAAGGAATTCAGTTTAGTCTCCTCAATAGAAGGTTAAAAAGGAGCTTGACTCTGGTCCCTGCACTGGTGCACACAACGAGCTCTGCTGGTGGAGCCTCTGGAACCTTCCCAGCCTCAGCTGAAGGCTGCAGCTGGACACGGCCAAAGCCAGCGTGCAGGTGGCAGTGGCTGCCAGCTGGGGCAGGAGCTTCGCAGGTCCTTCCAGGAGAGATCTTCCCACTCAGTTACCAGTGGCTGTCCAGGTGACCAAAATTCAGAGCTCACCTCCTCCTGCCCGAGTTGTGCTGAAGCCAAAGCAGCTCTCCCTGGTTTCCCCAAAGCCTCATCCCTCACCCATGCCAGCTGCAGAGCCGATGCTGGAGACCAGTTCAGATCCTGCACCAGCGACACAAAGCAGGCTCAGAAGGTTACAGAGTCATAGAATGGGTTGGGTTGGAAGGGACCTCATAGAGACCATCCAGTCCAACCCTCTGCCCATGGGCAGGGACACCTCCCACTAGCCCAGGGTTCCCAAGGCCTTCTCCAACCTGGCTGTTAACACCTCCTGCCAGGGGGCATCCAGAGCCTCCCTGGGTAGCCTGCTGAGGGAGTCTCTGCTCTCTGGGTATTTCACAGAATCAGTCAGGGTTGGAAGGGACCACAAGGATCAGCCAGTGCCAACTCCCCTGCCATGCCCAGGGACACCCTACCCTAGAGCAGGCTGCCCACAGCCTTACCAGCCTGGCCTTAAACACCTCCAAGGGTGCAGCCTCAACCACCTCCCTGGGCAGCCCATTCCAGTGTCCAATGACTCTCTCAGTGAAGAATTTTCTCCTCACCTCGAGCCTAAACTTCCCCCGGCGCAGCCTGAGGCTGTGCCCTCTCGTTCTGGCGCTGGCCACACTTCTCCTGCTGCAGCCCAGGCTCTGCTTGGCTTTCTGTGCTGCAAGTGCACACTGCTGCAGAAACGCAAGCTGGACGCAGCATAAGCTGCTGTGGGGCAGAAAAGGGAGAGGAGATGTCAGGGACACTCACTTGAGAGTCGCTGGCAGAAGGGAGCAGGCTGAGGCAGCGAGGTGAGCACTGGAGGCAGATGATGCATGGCTTGCCCCACAGATGCAGAGCTGGGCTCTGCTAGGAGGATGGATGGCAGGGAATTTAGGAGGAGAAATAGATTTTTGTGCTAAGCTAATTAGCTAAAGAGGCTTGTCTGGAAACACAGGCCCCAGTGTGTCTGCAGCCTGCTGACACACAGCTCAAAGCAACATTTGTCTTCCCTGTTATTACTCTGCCTCCCAGAGCATCCCCCACAGGCACAGGGAGTGGGGAGGCTGATCCCTGCAGCAAACCACCTCAGGCACCCAAACCACCCCACACAAGGCTTCTGCCAGGCACTGCAGACCTCTGAGCTTGGGTGCACTCACCTGTGCCCCTGAGCCTGCACCCTCGGACACAGCACTCACCCAGACAGCCTGGGCTTGGGTCTGCAGCTCTGGACCTCTGTTACACCTCTTACCCAGCCCAGCCTACCAAAGGCCTCATCCAGCCTGGCCTTGAGCACCCCCAGGCAGGAGGCAGCCACAGCCTGTGCCAGGCTCTCACCACCCTCACACTCAACAGCTTCTTCCTCGGCTCCACTCTCCCCCTGCTCTGCCTCAGCTCCAAACCATTGCCCTTGGCCTGGCTCAGACCCCCTCAGCACAAGTCCCTCTGCAGCCTTCCTGCAGGATCCCTTCAGGCACTGGCAGCAGCTCTGAGGTCCCCTGGAGCCTTCTCCTCTGCAGGCTGCACCCCCCCAGCTCCCTCAGTCTCAAGCTGCACCAGGAAAGCTTCAGGCTGGATGTTAGGAGGATGTTGTTGCCAGAGAGGGTGATTGGCATTGGAATGGGCTGCCCTCCCTGGAGGTGTTGAAGCCAAGCCTGGATGGGGCACTCAGTGCCATGGTCTGGTTGGCTGGACAGGGCTGGGGGATAGGCTGGGCAGGATCACAGAATACTAAGAGGGGATTGAATGTTGGAATGTTGAATAAGTTTGGAAGGGACCTCCAGAGATCATCGAGTCCAACCCCTCTGCCATGGATGAGCTTGGAGGTCTCTTCCAACCTGGTTGATCCTACTCCATTCTACTCTACCCTACTCCATTCTGCACCACTCTGAGCAGAGCTGCTGACAGCCCTTTGCTTATCCTTGGCAGCTCATGACCAGCCAATGCATCATTTGTAGCCCCTGACAAGCAGCCTTGCTGCTCCCAGTGCTGCCAGCCTAGGAGGCCAATGCCCTCCTAATTAACCACAGTGCCACAGCCTGGTAGGGGTTGGGAGGGAGCTCTGGAGCCCCTCGGCGAGCTGGCAGCACTCTGCAGTCTGCCACCACAGGCTCTGCACAGGGCATGACAGACCTTGCTCCTCTGCCTCCCCTCCTGCTCCAGGGACAGACCTTGCTCCTCTGCCTCCCCTCCTGCTCCAGGGAATCCTGGTACACTTCAGACATCTAAGGAGGAGGCTGGAGCGAGGCTGGGACACAGCACAAGCATCCAAATAATTCTCCTGCTCAAACCCAGCCAGGGTCCAAGGGGTGGAGAGAACCACTGGGTGCTGCCAGGCACCTGCTGGGGAAACAACAATGAGCAAGGTGCTGCTGGCAGGCAGGCAGGCAAGAGCCCTGCTTCAGGAGCCTCCCCTCTGCCAGATGTGCTGGGGCACCTCCACAGAACATCTGCTGTGGGCTCTGCACCAGCTCCCTGTGCCCAGCCCAGGCTCTGCTGTGCCCTCCTGCAGTGTGCTCCTTGGGAAGGCAGGAGCAGAGCCCCTGCTGCACCCCCATCCTCACGCCTCAATCCCCATCTTATCACCATGGGAACCAACTCCCACCCTGACTCCTCCCTGCCAGCCAAGCAGCCCCTGCCAGCCCAGCCCTGGCCATGCTGCTGGTGTGCCACCTGCCCTGGCAGTGCCAGGATGAGGGACAGTGGCTCTGGGCTGGGAGAGAGGAGACAGAGTGGAGAGGAGAAAGAAATCGTTGAGAGTGAGGGTGGGGAGAGACTGGCACAGGCTGCCCAGGGAGGCTGTGGCTGCCTCCTCCCTGGGGGTGTGGGAGGTGTCCCTGCCCATAGCTGGGGCTGGGAACTGGATGGTCTTTGAGGTCCCTTCCAGCCCAAACCATTCTGTGGCTCTATGGCACCTAAGTTCAGTAGTAAGGAGAGAGCAGCCAAAGGCGAGGAGGATTCAGCCACCAGTTCCATAGCTGTGCCCTAACGACCCTCCCCACCCTGTGTGACCTCAGCACACAGCCCCCACCTGTTCCTGCTCACAGCACAGTGCCTGCCTCCTACAGACCCTTCCCAGCTGCCCATGGCAGGCTGCCCACCCCTCTGCCAGGGCACTGGGCTCAGCTGCTAGCCAAGGGCTGAGCTACCTGCAGAGCACAGAATGCCTTAGTGTGGGGAGGGCCTTAAAGAGCATCCAGCCCCGACCCTCTGCCATGGGCACAGACACCTCCTGCCAGCCCAGCTTGCTCAGGGCATCACCCAGCCTGGCCTGGAGGTTGTGGATGGCAGAGGTACAGAATGTGATCAAAGATTCTCTGCCTCTGCCATCCACAGCCTCCCTGGGCAACCTGTGCCAGTCTCTCACCACCCTCACTGCCAACAATTTCTTCCTCCTCTCCACTCTCACTCTCCCCTCTCCCAGCCCAAAGCCACTGTCCCTCATCCTGACACTCTCAGCCCTTCTCCAAAGTCCCTTCCCAGCTCTCCTGCAGCCCCTCAGCCTCTGCCAGCCTGCTCTGAGGTCTCCCTGCAGCCTTCTCCTCTCCAGGCTGCACAGCCACAACTCTCCCAGCCTGGCCCCACAGTAGAGCTTATGAAGCCTCTGAGCATCTTGGTGCCCTCCTCTGGAGCCTCTGCAGCAGCTCCAGGTCCTCCTTGTGCTGGGTTCCCAGAGCTGGAGGCAGTGCTGCAGGTGAGGTCTGAGCAGAGCAGAGGGGCAGGATCCCCTCCCTGTGCTGCTGCTCTCCTGCTCTGGCTGCAGCCAGCACACAGCTGGCTCTGGGCTGTGCCCAGTGCTGGCTCCTGGGCACTTTGGCACCAGCTGACACCCTCAAGGCCTTCTCCCCGGGCTGCTCTCAGCCACTCCTCACCCAGCCTGGATCCATGCTTGGCATTGCCCTGCCCCAGCTGCAGGACCCTGGCCTCGCTGCACTCGGTGGCGTTGCCTTGGGCCCTCCTCTGCAGCTCCCCCTGGGCAGTGCAGCAGGTGAGAGCAGAGGCAGTGGAGCATTTGGGGGTGTCTCTGAGTAGATGATGCTCCTCTGGCTGTTGTCACAGCTGTGCCCTGGCTGGTCTGCTTGACTCAGTCTTCATAAGAGCTCCAGCAGCGATAAGGGACAGCTGCCTGGTGAGGCTGCTGTGGCACCAGAGGGGCCCTCAGCTCTGCCTCCTCCCCTGCTGTACTGGGCTCATTCCTGCAAAAACAAAGCAGTGGCTGGGGCAGAGCTATCTGCTGCCAGATCAGAGGAGACAGAGGCCTGCTGGCTGTGTTATTGCCAGCTATAAGGCAGGACCCCTCCCATCTCTATGAACTGCCACTTCCAATTTCCTGACCTCCAGACAATTAGATCAGACCAAACTGGAAACACAAAAGCAGCCTCCTGCTCCTTCCCAACCACCTGAAGATGCAACTCCCCATCAGTACTGACACAGCAAACCTGACTCGTTCCGGCAGTCCCAGCTGGCTTGTCCTGCCTGCTTCCCACAGCCCCTGGGCAGGAGTCTCAGCAGGCACAAAAGGGATCCCCCTGACTTGTGGCTCTGCTGGGCAAATGGTTGCCAGCTTGCAGAAGGCACCAAACCTGCAAGCCCCAGCAGGAGCTCCAGCACGCAGCAAGAGCCAAGGCAGAGCTGAGGAGCAAGAGAAGGAAAGTCCCCAGGTGAGGCAGCCCCAGCCCAGGCATCTTGCTTGGGGCTGGGCCTGCAGGAAAGGGATCCTGGCAGAAGGTGTCCTGGCCTGGATCAGCTGCAGTGTGGGCGGCAGCTGTAGGGATGTAACTGTGCCACTCTGCTCTCCACAGCCTCCCTGGGCAACCTGTGCCAGTGTCTCACCACCCTCACTGCAAAGATCACATCCTGTGCTCCACAGCCTCTCTGGGCAACCTGTGCCAGTGTCTCGCCACCTACCCTAGATTAGGGTTGCCTTCCTACAACTAAGCACCACGCTCCCACAAACTGCCAGCTCAGTTAGGACCACCTGGCACCCATCACCCCATGCCCACAGGAACGTGGTGCCAGCCTGCAGGCAAGTGGAGGCAGTAAGTAGAAACATCTAACTGGGGCAAAGTGGGGGGGGGAGATGCCATTTCCTGACGTTCAGAATATCCCAACACTTCCAGGGAGGAATGGCACAAAGAGAGAGAGGAACCCACTCCTCCCTCCCTCCTCCCCCCCCCCCCAAAAAAAAAATAGTTCATAATTACATGTCATAAAAATAATTAGGTTATGGTGGATTAGTACAAATGTTTACAAGGCAATTGCCATGCAAAACATTCTGGGTAATAACTTGCTAATTGCTGTGGAAGCAAAAGCTGATTATGCTTCAGCACCATCCCCAGTTGCCAGCTCGGCACTTCCACCCAGGCTGCCGCCTCAGGGATGGTGCAGAGATGCCAGGAGAGCTGGGGGCAAGCAAAAGCAGGTGGCAGGTGGGCAGCCCACGGAGCTGCTGAGGCTGGAAGACAACTTCCAGATCATAGAATGGGTTAGGTTGGAAGGGACCACAAGGATCAGCCAGTTCCAACCCCCCTGACATAGGCATGGACACTTCCCACTGGAACAGGTTGCTCAAGACCTCATCCAGCCTGGTCCTGAACACCTCCAGGGAGGTTGTGGAGCACAGAAGCACCCAATGTGATCAAAGATCAAACCTCCCTGGGAAACCTGTGCCAGTCTCTCACCACCCTCAACCTGTGCCAGTGTCTCACCACCCTCACTCCTTCCTAACATCCACTTTCAATCTCCCCTCTGCCACTTCAAACCCATTCCTTCTCCTCCTCTCATTACCAGACTTTGTCAATAGTCCCTCCCCAGCCCTCCTGTGGCCCCCTTCAGATCCTGCAAGGACACTCCAAGGTCTCCTCCAAGCCTTCTCTTCTCCAGCTTGCAGAGCCCCAACTCTCTCAGCCTGTCCTCAATAGCAAGTCCAAGCACCCATCTGGAGCTCACAACCTCGCTGCCACTGAGCCACAGTCTTCAGTGCCACCTCCACAGCTTCTAAACACCTCCACGGGTGGGGGACTCCAACTGGGCAGTGAGAATGATCCCTTAAAGCACCAACTCCAACAGCCTTCCAGGGAGAAGCAGCTCCTCTGCTGGGATCCTCTTTGCCTGCCTCAGCCAACACTTGAGCTGCTCAGTTAAATGCTTCTCTGCACCCAGACTGCCTCGCTCAGGCAGCTCTTCACAGAGGCTGCAGCATCCTTTACAGCCTCAGGGGATGCTTCCTCCTCGCACATGCCCCGAGTGGATGGGTGCCCACATCTGCCCTCCTACTCACACGCCTCACAGCTCCACAATCCTGGAATTATTTGGGTTGGGAAAGACCTTTAAGATCATCAAGTCACAGGATCATAATCAAGTCCATGCATTCTCCAGCTCTGCCCAGCCTGGGGCTAAGCCATAGAATCAGGCAGGTTGGAAGAGAGCTCCAGGCTCAGCCAGCCCAACCTAGCACCCAGCCCTGCCCAACCAACCAAACCATGGCACTAAGTGCCCCAGCCAGGCTTGGCTTCAACACGTCCAGGGACAGCGACTCCAGCGCCTCCCTGGGCAGCCCATTCCAGTGCCAATCACTCTCTCTATGGCCCTCAGCACCACAGCTCTGCCTCTTGGAAACATCTCCAGGTGTGAAGTTTCAGCCCCCTCCCTGAGTAGCCTGTGCCAGCCTTTGAGAACCCTTTCAGGGAAGAAGGGATTGTTCAGCCTGGGGAAGAGGAGGCTCAGGGCAGAGCTCATTGCTGTCTGCAGCTACCTGCAGGGAGGCTGTAGCCAGCTGCGGTTGGGCTCTGCTGCCAGGCAGCCAGGGACAGAATGGGACACAGTCTCAAGCTGTGCCAGAGGAGGTTCAGGCTCGATGTTAGGAGGAAGTTGTTGGCAGAGAGAGTGATTGGCATTGGAATGGGCCCTCTTCCCTGGCCCAACAAACCATCACCACCACGTTCTGCAGAGCATCAGCTCCAATCTGTTCCTGGGCAGGAGGCTGCTTCAGAGAGCAGCTCTGCAGGAGGCAGAGCAGCCCCGGGTTTAAGGCAGCTCTCTGCAGACTGCTTGTAAAGCACTCCTCAGAAGACAGTCTGCAGCTCTCTCCCTCTGACGCGCTGCCTGCTGCTCAGCAATCCTCCCCCAGCACCGAGGACGTGGCCAGACCTGCTGCTCTCAAAGCCTGAGCCGCAGCGGCCACAGCCGCCCGGGCAGGAGCCTCCGGGGACGCAGCTCCTCCTCGTTTCCTCCCCCAGCTACTTCAGCGGGAAGGAATTCTCAGTGCTGGAGTCACAGAGCTCTCCAACTGCTCCCGAGCAGCCCATGGCAGCGCCAGCAGGGCTCGATAAGGCTCCAGGCTCGCCTGCTGCCCCCACCACACAGAGCTGCCTTGGCACAGGGATGGGGGCAGCAGCTGCCGAGCAGGCAGCAGGAGCCTCAGCTGCCTACCACCCCTGCCTGCTCACAGGCTGCACGACTTATACCTGGCACATCTCCTGGGGTCAGGCTGACTTGGCAGCTCAGGGTGGCTGAGGCTGAAGTGGTTTCCCTCTCGCTCAGCATGGGTTGCCAAGGCCCTGCCAAGGGGCAGTCTGAGGTGCACATCCAGCCAGGCTGGCAGCAGCAGTGCTTTGCTGAGGGGGGAGGTTGCCTGGGGAGGCACAGCTCTCCACCAGGCTCTGAGCACATCCAGCCTTCAGCATTCACACTCAAGTGCTGAAGCATCCCAGTTGCTCCCTGGCTGCACTCCTGGCCCCAGCTCCACTGATGGATCCCATCAGGATGTCAACTGCTGTTTAGGTTGAGAACCCTTCCAGAGAAGAAGTTTCTTCTGATGTCCAAAGCCTGGCACAGGCAGCCCAGGGAGGTGGCTGAATGCCCATCCCTGGAGGTGTTCAGAAGCAGAGCTGTGGTGCTGAGGGCCATGGCTCAGCCCCAGCCTGCGCAGAGTTAGGGCATGGTTGGAGTGGATGACCCTGGAGGCACTTTCCAACCCAAACCATTTTGTGATGCTAAGCACAAGCTCACAAAAGCCACAAGTTCCTCCCAGGAGCAGCTCAGCAGTCAGCTGCCTCCAGCCTCCTTCTGCTGACAGTCCTGACTGCAGAGGCAGGGAAGAGCTGCCTTCAGCCCTGCTCCTCCTCCACATCCCCAGGGCCTCTGTTCCAATCAAGCTGTGGCTGCTCTTTCTGTACAGAGTGGTTCTTCACAAGGTTTGGTCCTTGTCCCATGTGCTGTGGGGAGAGGGCTCCAGAGGCAGGAAGCTGCTCTCAGCACCCAGCAGCACATCTGCAGAGCAGCACAGCCAGTCCCAGCACAGCTCACGGTCCTGGGAAACCACCTCTCAAACCTGCTAAGCTTAAGGAGAGGGCAACAATCATAGCCTCAGAGTTGTGTGGGTTGGGAAAGCCCTCTGAGACCATCCAGTCCAACCTTCAACCCAGCACTGCCATGGCCACAGGGTTCTTGGACACCTCCAGGTGCACTCCACTACCTCCCTGGGCAGCCTGTGGCAATCTCTCACCACTCTTCCAGCAGAGACATTTGTCCTCCTCTCCAACCTAACCCTCCCCTGGCACAATTTCTGACCAGGTCCTCTCCTATCACCTGAGACTGGGCAGCAGAGCCCAACCCCCACCTGGCCCCAGCCTCACTCTCAGGGAGCTGTAATGAGCTCTCCCTCAGCCTCCTCCTCTCCACACTGCACACCCCCAGCTCCCTCAGCTGCTCCTCCCCAGCCCTGCTCTCCAGACCCTTCCCCAGCCTCACTGCCCTTCTCTGGACCTGCTCCAGCCCCTCAGTATCCTTCATACAGTGAGGGCCCAGAGCTGAAGGCAGGGCTCCAGGTGCAGAGCAGAGTGGCACAGTCACATCCCACACTGCAGCTGATCCAGGCCAGGACACCTTCTGCCAGGATCCCTTTCCTGCAGGCCCAGCCCCAAGCAAGATGCCTGGGCTGGGGCTGCCTCACCTGGGGACTTTCCTTCTCTTGCTCCTCAGCTCTGCCTTGGCTCTTGCTGCGTGCTGGAGCTCCTGCTGGGGCTTGCAGGTTGTGCTAACCCAACAGACCCTTGTCAGCCCACAGCCTGCGGGCAGCAGCAGCATTCACCTCTCCTCTCTCCACGTTTCTTTCTTCCTCCCTCCCTCTATCAATATTTGATGAGGGCAATTTCAAAGACTTGTTTGGTATGATCCCCACACGAGGAGTGTTGATCACGTCGGAGGTATAATTACATTCAAATCCTGAGACACAGTTGCCAGGGTTACAGCTGCTGGTGGCTCCTCCAGCTTTTGTGTGTCTGCAGGCTCCCACCGCCCCCCGTGCGCACACACTCCCCCTCCCGTCCTCTGCCCCTCGGGATGCTGAGGTACGAGAGGAGGAGGAGGAGGGGCAGGTTAGCGAGCAGCAGTGGCCAGGGCAGGGCAGAGCAAGCGGCCAGAGCAGGCCCCAGCAAAGCAGCCCCCTCCCAGCCTGCAGGAGAAGGCAGCGGCTCCAGGCAGGGCACCTGGGCTGCTGGGTCCGAGGCAGAGCAGAGCCCTGAATGGAGATGGCCAAAACCTTACAGGAAGGACCTCAGCAGCTGCAGAAGGTCCATGGAAGGAGAGGCAGAAACATCTCTGCTTCATCCCTCGAACCCCAGCTCAAGAGAGAAAGCTAAAGAGCCCAGACAGATGTTGCCAGGGACAAAGGGCATGACCCCGAGGGAGAGGGCCAAGAGGCCCCTGCTGCTGCCATGCCAGCCTGGGACCTCCTTTGGCTCAGCCTTCCCCACTGCCAGGTATGGCACAGCCACACAGCCCTGCCCAAGCTCCTCCACTCTGACCAGACCAGGAGAAGCCTCCTGAAAGACATCTGCAGCCCAGGGCCTCCAGCTCCATGTGCAGCAAGAGAAGGATACCAACTTCATCCAGCATGTTCTAGCAGCATTCCTGGCACAAGCCTGCCCCAGTGCCCATGCAGATGCCCTGGGCTCGTGTTCCTGGCTGTGCAGGATGGGAAGGGGCTGCCAGCTGAGGCTGCTCCCTGCCTTCAGCTTAGCAGGAGCCCAGCTATAGCAGGGAAACCTGCACAAAAGCACCTCTGAGCAGCTGGCAGTGACCTTGGCCTCACTCTTAGCTGATGATGCCACACAACTACCATGCCCCCAGGCCCCTGCTGTCCTGGAAGCCTTTTAGCCAGCCAGGGGCAGAATCTGAGCATCTGCACTGCACACCACATCCCTGCCTGCTGCTGCAGCCTGTTTGCACACCTGTAAGTCAATAGCAGTGCTCCACAGGGCATGAATCACAGCATGGCAGGGCTTGGAAAAGGAACCTCTGGAGATCATCCAGTCCAACCCCCGGGCAGAGCAGGGGCACCCAAGGCTCCAGAGGAGGCTCCATAATTTCTCTGGGCAGCCTGCTCCAGGCTCCAGCACCCTCACACCAAACAAGTTTCTCCTCATGCTGAGGTGGAGCCTCCTGGGTCCCAGCTTGTGCCTCTTGCTCCTTATGCCATCCCTGGGCACCACCAAACAGAGCCTGGCACCTTCTTCCTGACAGCCACCCCTCAGGTATTCACAGACACTGCTCAGGTCCCCTCTCAGCCTTCTCCCCTCCAGGCTAAGCAGCCCCAGGGCTCTCAGCCTCTGCTCACAGCAGAGCTGGTCCAGTCCCTGCATTGCCCTCACAGCCTCCTTTAGGCACTCCCCACTCCATCCCTGTCCTTCCTGAATGGGCAGCCCAGAACTGGACAGAATAGTCCAAACGTGAGGGCAGAGCAGGGGGGAGGAGAACCTCCTTTGAATGACAACCACCACGGCAAGGGCAACCCTAGGAGAAGCCATTCAGGCACTGACACTGAGTGGAGCCTGCCCAGCCAGGTTTAACTCCCCTGGCTGGCTTCAGCAAGCCAGGCACAGCCCAGCTCACCCCTTGCACCTCTGGACAAGGCCAGAAAGATGCCACTTGGCCCACAGGGTGAGGACGTGGAGTGGAACTGCCTTTGGCCTGGCTCCAGTTCTACCTGACACGAACCTGCAGAGAGCAGGCAGAGCTCTCACCAGTTCCCACAGCCCAGCCCCACACCAGGCAGCAGGCACCGTGGGGAGGACAGAGGACAAAGGCTGCAGGAATAGGAGGAGGGAGGAACAGCCAGGAGCTCCCTGGGCTACACAGAGGGCACAGGCAGCTGTGGTCACTTCACCATCAATAAAGAGCATTTTCACAAATCACAACAGAGCCAACGACCACAAAACCCAAACTGAGCCCAGAGCAGACACAGCCCCCAGCAAGCCCCAACCCCAGCCCAGCTGAAGGCAAAAGCCTGGGGAGATACTTACAAACGCTTCAGCAACAGCAGAATCTGCCCGCAGGAGCCTGAGAGCTACAGGAACCTCCCAGCCTCGTGTGCTCCAGACAGGGCAGCCACTTCCACCCCCAACCTCGCACCAGCACAGCCTGCCCAGGGCTTCAGCCAGCCTGCCCTTGAACACCTCCAGGGAGGGGCACCCACAGCCTTTTATCACCCACAGCCTGTGCTGATAATGAGGATTGATCTGACCCAGCTGCAGGACCTGGCCCTTGCCCTTGTTGAACTTCATGAGGATCACCTGTGCCCACTGCACAGCCTGCCCGTGGAATCACAGCATGCCTGGGGCTGGAAGGGCTCCAAAGCTCATCCAGTCCAACCCCTGCCAGAGCAGATCACACAGGAACACATCCAGGCAGCTCTTGAATATCTCCAGAGAGGGAGACTCCACAACCCCCCTGGGCAGCCTGCTCCAGGGCTCTGGCACCCTCACAGGGAAAAAATTCCTCCTCATGTTCACATGAACCTTCCTCTGCCTCAGCTTCCACCACTGCCCCTTGTGCTGGCACTGGCATCACCCAGCAGAGCCTGGCTCCAGCCTCCTGCCACTCACTCTGGGCTCCTTGCTTCCAGCTGCACCAAAGGGCCAAGTACAGCAGATGCAAAAGGAAGAATCCTTTTTTCTGCCCTCATTTTCAGTCGTCTTAAAGCAAGCAGGTCCCAGCTGAGCACCCACAGTCTCCAGCAGGCCTCGGGAAGCAAGGAGCTGCAGTCCACACTTCTATCCCAGGCAGCACTTCCAGGGTGGCTTCCCTGAGCCACTGCACACCAGAGAAAATAAACCCAACCCAGCCCTCCACAAAGCCCATGCCAAGAAAATTCCTTCTCCTGCCGCTTTGCTCAGGCAGCCTCCGATCGGGATGCCGGAGAACGAAGCCACTTCGGCTGCAGGCAGGAGCCAAGGCTGCAGGCAGCAAGCCCGCGGCAGGTCAAGCAGCCAGGGAGCGCTGCCAGCTCCCCCGGGAACACCCACGGCAGGCACTCGCCCAGCTCCGGGCTGCAGGGAAGCGGCAGGGAGGAGGCTGAGACTCGTTTCAGCTTTTATTGAGTGCAATTTCCTCTTCAGTACAATTTCCTCCGAAAGTTACCGTTACAAACTCCGACAATGGCAACACAGTCAACAAACCCGGGAGTGAGCGGGGAGGAGGGCAGAAAGAAATGACAAGGGTGAACCTTTCACAGACATCTCACTGGGTATGTACAGCACAGGGTACGGCTGGCACGGGCACGCCGCAGCTCCGCAGGGCACAGGGCTCCTGGGCTGCTGCAGACACCTCCTGGAGCAGCATCTGCTGGGGGCGGGGGGGAGAGCAGTCCCTGGGCACCATCATCAGCCCCTCTCTGGCGCTGCCGCAGTGCTGGAGTCACCATCCCTGCAAGGCAAGAGGGAGGGAAACAAGGAGAGGGTGAAGCGAGCTCGGGAGGTGCTCCCCAGCAGGCAGGTTGCCCCCCTGCAGCTCGGGTGACCCTCGCAGTGGGGGCTGCACCCAGCAGGCACAGCCCCTCGGGGCACGAAGGGGAAAGCAAGCAGGGGGTGGGGAACAGGACGGTGGCACCAAAAGCACTCCGCATTCCCTGGCGGGGAGGGACAGTCCCTAGCGAAGCTGAGCTGCTCCGGGAAGCAGAGAATCACAGAACCAGTCAGGGTTGGAAGGGACCACAAGGAGCAGCCAGTGCCAACCCCCCTGCCGTGCCCAGGGACACCCTACCCTAGAGCAGGCTGCCCACAGCCTCAGACAGCCTGGCCTGAAACACCTCCAGCCATGGGGCCTCAACCACCTCCCTGGGCAACCCAGTCCAGGTTCTCGCCACTCCCATGCTGAAGAACTTCCTCCTCAGAGCAGAGCCTTGGCTCCACCTCGATCACATCACTGCATTACCATGGCCAATAAATGCTTTTTTATCCCCCCCTCCCCCTGCAATACCCACAGCAGAGTGGGCTTGGCAAAGCCCCTGCGGTCACCCATCCCAGCCAGCCTCTACGTCTGCTGGGGCTGCTGCTCCCTGCCTCTGCAAAGCACCTCCAGGGGTGGGGGTTCAGCCACCAACACCCCCAAGTGCAAAGCAGGAGCAAACAGCAGGCACCATCCAATCACTCTGCCAATGTAACAAACCTAAACCATTTGCTGTGCTGCCGGGGGAAGCCAGAAGCTCACCAGAGCAGAGGAGCGGCCTCAGGAGCTCCTCCTTCTCACCCTGCAACCCAGAAGTGGTACCTGGCAGCAAAATCCCATCCTTCAGCCTCTCTGGAGAGGCAAAGATGCTTTTAATATCCAATTGCACCTTGGAAACAGAAAGGAAGGCCCCAGGAGGGACAGCAAAGCCTCGGCTGGGCCTCCTGTAGCTGGTGCTCGCTGCTGTGAGCACTACTCAGGGCTCTGTGCCTCTCCCTCCACGCTGCTGCTTTCCTAACCCAGCTCCAGCTGCATCTGACGTTTCTCCTGTATTAAAATCCATCACACCCCCGAATGGAAACCTCTTTTTGCTTCAGCAAACCCAGGCAGCCTGAAACTTTGCTGCAGCAGTTCAGTGTTTGGCAGAAAGTGGAGCACAGGAGAAGGAGGAAGAGAAAAAGTGAGATTACCTTAAAACAGAACCACAACAGCAACAGAAAGCATTTGGGCTGGGGGCAAAAACATCTCTGTGTGTTCCTGAGTCCACTGTTGGTGCTGTTTGGAGACTGAGTGCCATGAGAAGGCTCCAGGGAGACCTCAGAGCAGCCTGGAGGGGCTGCAGGAGAACTGGGGAGGGACTTTGGACAAGGGCTGGCAGTGCCAGAATGAGGGAGAATGGCTTTGAGGTGGCAGAGTGGTGAGGAGGAAGAAATTGAGAGTGAGTGTGGGGAGATGCTGGCACAGGCTGTCCAGGGAGGTTGTAGATCACAGAAGCACAGAATGTGATCTTTGATGCCAGAGCAGGACCATCCAAGCTAGCTCAGGGCACACAGGAACACATCCAGACAGGCCTGGAAAGGCTCCACAGAAGGAGACTCCACAGCCTCTCTGGGCAGCCTGTGCCAGGGCTCTGGAACCTTCCAGGCAAGAAGCTGCCCCTTGTGCTGAGCTGGAACCTGCTGTGCTGCAGCTTCCATCCATTGCTCTTGCTGGTGACCAGAACAGTCCTGCCCTCTCTCCCATCACCTGCTGAGACCCCTGAGGATCACAGCAAGAGAAGAGCAGGTTCAGCCCCACTGCCATGCCAGCTCCTGGGCACTGCGCAGTGGTGAGAGAAGGGAAGCCACAACCCTGGTGGATGGGGACAGCCTCTCAAGCCTTGTTTACTTGAGAAGACAGAGGAAAGTTGACTCCAATTAATTTGCTGGAGTGGATGGGCACTAATCCTCCTACACTCAGCCAGAATTAACGTGGCCTTAAGGAGATGTTTGCCTAATCCACTTCCACGTCCCCCCAGAAGGGCTCCTCTGCCTCGGCAGCCAGCACAGCTCCCTTAATCCACTCACGTTCATGTGGCTGCCTTGCTCGGATCCACCTCCCCCATGGGCCAGGAGACCTCAGCACCCTCCACGGTCACCCCACACAGCAACACAGCTGAGTTGTCCTCCACCTGCTGCCCACCTGGCAGGCTCCACTGTGACCTGTGCCAGTCCAAAAGCAGCACTGCCGTGGAGCTGTGCAGGGAGCATGGGCAGCAGGGGGGGCACAGAGCCATGCAGTGGGCATGGAGCTGTGCAGGGGGGCACAGAGCCATGCAGGGGGCCTGGACAGCAGGGGGGCACAGAGCCATGCAGGGGGTGATGGGCAGCAGGGGGCATGGACAGCAGAGAGGCAGCAGAGCTGTGCAAGAGGGAGGACATAGTCAAGGGGTTCCCAGTCAGGAAGAGGGGAGCAAAAGCAATAGAGATGCTGAGGCACAGAGATGGGGAGAGAGCAGCAGCTGTGCCCAGCTGGAGGGATGCTCCCCATGCTACTCTGTGGATTGCTGCCAGCCAGTGTGGCCCTGGGACACTATTCCCAGATGCCAGCACCTCTGACGCAGGAGAAGGGCACTGTGGTCACCTCTGGCAGGGGCATTCCCCTGCCCAGCACTGATCAGGAGAGCAGACCAACTGCCGTGGGTGCCCTGGGCCCCAAAGGCACCTGCCTGGTGCCTGGTTCAGATCTGCCACCAGGCAATACCCTGGAGCAGCCTTGTCAGGAAGATCAGCACCCTGTAGGAGAGCAGGAGAGGTCTGCAGGGCTTGGGACTGAGCATGGGGAGCTCCTGAAGCAGAGATACAAGAGAAGGGAAGGGGAATGGGGAACCCACAGCCCTGCTTTCATGGAATCACAAAACACATCTGGCTGGAAGGGATCTTTAAAGGCCATCTTGGCCAAACACTCTGCAGCTAGCAGGGACATCACCAGCTAGAGGTACACCAAGCCTGACCTTCAATGTCTCCAGGGAAGTGGCCTCAAGCACCTCCCTGGGCAGCCTGTGCCAGTGTTCCAGCACCCTCCTAGCAGAGAACTTCCTCCTGATGTCCAATCTACCTGGCTCCAGGTTCAAGCCACTGTCCCTCATCCTGGCACTCCCATCCCTTCTCCAAAGTCCCTCCTCAGCTCTCCTGCAGCCCTTCAGCCTCGAGCCAGCTGCTCTAAGGTCTCCCTGGAGCCTTCTCCAGGCTGCACAGCCACAACTCTCCCAGCCTGTCCCCACAGGGGAAGTTCTGCAGCCCTCTGAGCATCTTGGCAGCCTCCTTTGGACCCTCTGCAGCAGCTCCAGGTCTTTCTTGTGTCAGGGGCCCCAAAGCTGGACACAGCCCTGCAGGTGAGGTCTCACCAGAGCAAAGCAGAGGGTCAGAATCCCCTCCTAAATGATTCCCCTAGGGAAAGCAGAATTGCAAGCACCAAGAGCTGCCAGGCTCAGAGCTGCTGCTCCAAGTTCCAAGCCTATTTAAAACTCATCCTCCTGCTGCTTCCATCCTGAGCCCTGCCTGACTTGCAGCAACATTTAAAATTAAAGATACACAGGCACGTTGGCAGAGCTGTTAATTGGAAGGTCACCAAATGCCACCAAACTCATCCTTTCCCCTTCCTTTCTCTCTGGGAGAGGCACACAACAACGTTCCCAGCACAGCCTCCCCTCCGGGCTCTGCAGCTCACTCAGGCCTGGGCTGTGCTAGCAGCTGGGTCCAGCTCTGTGGGCAGCAGCTCCTTGTTGCTGCTGCTGCTGAGGGAGCTGCCCCATCGCCTGTGGCACAGCCTGGCAGGGATGAGGGTCGGCAAAGACCCTGCAGAGCCCAGGGAGAGTGATGTAGCCCTTGGCAGGGGAGGGACACAGCGGGGCTGGCACTAGAGGCAGTTGGCAAATACCCATCCCAAAGATACCATGGAATAGATTGAGTTGGAGAAGAGCTCTGAAGTCATTGAGTCCAAACATTCTCCTTCTCTGCCCAGGCTGGGGCTAAGCCATGGCCCTCAGCACCACAGCTCTGCTTCTGAAACACCTCCAGGGGTGGGCAATCAGCCACCTCCCTGGGCAGCCTGTGCCAGGCTCTGAGAACCCTTTCAGTCAAGAAGTTTCTTCTCATGTCCAATCTAAACCTCCCCTGGGGCAAACATAGGCCATTTCCTCTCATCCCTTGTTAGCAGGGAGCAGAGCCCAACCCCAGCTGGCTGCAGCCTCCTCTCAGGGAGCTGCAGAGAGAGAAGGTCGCCCCCAGGTCCCAGGACGCAGACATCTGCCCACCGATGATCACTGCCAGACACTGTCCCAGCCTGTCCCCACAGCAGAAGTTCTGCAGCCTCTGATCATATTGCTGGCCTCCTCTGGACCCTTTCCAGCGGGTCCAAGTCCTTCTTGGGCTGGGGGCATCAGAACTGGAGGCAGAGGTGCAGGTTGTGGATGCCCCCTCCCTGGAGGTGCTCAAGGCCAGGTTGGATGTGTCCTTGATCAACCTGGGCTGGCAGAGGTGTCCCTGCCCGTGGCAGGGGGGTTGGGGCTAGATGATCTTTTCAACCCAACCCATTCTATGATTCTATGAACTTAAGGCAGGGACTGGTGGCCCTCAAGGGTGCTGTGGTGCCCACTGGAGCATGGTGCCAGCTGACCACAGCTGGCACACAGCCAGCCCAGAGCCTGATCCAGAGCTCATCCACTCGATAAGCTCCCAGCACGACAGGCAAGGGCACAGGAGCTTGTCCATCCCGTGCAAAACTTGGCACACACCTGGCAACGTTCACCATCGTCAGAGGAGACAGGGGCAGGGAAAACACCAGAGAGCACAAATGGCCCAAGGGGAACCTCCACTGGGAGAGGCTTTGAGGAGGCAGCAGCAAAACACGGAGGAGGACAGACAGCTGGACAGAGAGGCACACAGCACCCACCTCTGAAGCCAGGAATCCCAGGATGTGAACCAAGACCAAAATCCATAGTCCACAAGACAGGGGGAAAAAAGTCCTCCATAGCCATCTTCCAGGCATCTCCCAGGCCCTGGAGGCCTTAGCAGTCTGCTTCCCAGAGCATCCATCCCTCCTCCTTCTCCAGCAGCCACCAACCCAGTCTCAGCCACTGGGCAGCTCCTCTGGGCCCTTTGCTCCCCACGCCAGCTGGCCCTTGGCGTCCTCCCCAGGCGCAGGCTGCTGAGCACCAGCCGGGGCAGTGCCCTGCTGCCTGTCACTCCCGGGGGCCGCAGCAACCACCCCGGCCCTCCCCGTGGCCACAAAGTCGTTGATGATCTTCAGTCAGGGACAAGGAGGGCGCCCAGGGCAGGGTGAGAGGGCAGGGAGGCGCAGGGAGCGCACAGACACGGGGGACACCTCCACGGCCAGGGAGGTGGCTCCTGGGGCTTGGGGGTTTGGGTTTTAATCCTTTTGTTTCCTTTTTGCAAAAAAAATGCAAGCAAAAGAGAACAACCAAAAGCCAACAAAGGTTTCTATGGAAGGTACATCTCTGCTTCAATATGAAGACATTAACTGGGTTGAGTCGCATCCCCCACGCAGTGCTCAGAGAAGTCCTTTGGTAGTCGCCGCAGCGGCAGCCGGGTCCGGACGGGAGCTGTGGAGAGCTCTGAGGATACCTCCGCCTGGTCCTTGGGCAGGGTGAGCAGGAGGGGTGGTGGAAGCAGAGCAGGAAGGTGGCTTCTCCAGACTGGACACCGCCTCTCGGGCCTCTCCCTTCCCCAGCGGCCCCTTCCTCCTCCTCCTCAGTGCTGAGCGCTGCTGCGCCCGGCTGGGGTGCGCTGTCTGCCCTCTGGGTGTGGCTCTCGCGTTTCAGTGTCTGCTCTGTACATATTTATAGGGTTCGTAGGCTGCTCCCCAGGCCGGGGCCAAGTCTGCTTCTGGGGGTGAGCCACGGAGGTCACGGCTCACAGCTGAGTCCCGGGAACGTCCTCCACCCGCGGGCGCGGTCCCCGGGCAGCGGCGGCACCCATCGGAGCGCTGCCGCACAGCGCTCCTCAGCCCCTCCCAGCGCTGCCCTCCCCGAGCCCTCCCCGGCAGGCAGGCGGTCACGCCATGGAGCTGGGGGACTGACTCAGCTGGACCCGCATGGACTGCACGCTGTTCAGGAGCTTCTTCTGGTGCCCAGCCAAAGTCACTCCTACTCGCAGGAGGTCTCTGGAAGACAGAGGGAGGACACTCAGGGGGTTGTCCGACCTGCATCTCGCAAACACAATCACAGGACTGAGCAGGTTGGGAAAGACCTCCAGGATCATCCAGTCCTACCTGTCACCTAACCCTCCTAACTAACCAACCCCTGGCACTAAGTGCCTCATCCAGCCTCTTCTTAGACACCTCCAGGGATGGGGACTCCACCACCTCCCCGGGCAGCCCATTCCAATGCCAACCACTCTTTCCATGCAGAACAAAGCATCTAAGTGAGGGCAGGGACCCAAGCTCGGCTGCTCCACACCTTCCAGCAGCAGAACAGCCACAGAGCAGCCCCATGAGCATCACTAGAGGCAAGATGGGACCAAGAGCGGGCAGAGACCTGCACGCTGATGCCCAGATGGTGAGCACAGCCACCTCCAGGCTCAGAGTGCTGCTGACTGGCATGAAGGACGTCCATAGCCTTCCTCTGCAGGTGCCCTGAACTGAGACTACTCTAAGTGCTGTGAACCTCTGCCTGTATCTCGTGCTAAGCTGCCAATACAAAGCTCCCTTCCTCAACCTCCAGCCAGCTGAGTCTAGTCTGGGTGATTTCATAGGAGTGGGGGTGGGTAACTCCCAAACCATCACAGCTTTCCACCTCCCTGCACCCCCCCTTGCCCCGGGCAGCCCCCAGCCTCCGGGCAGCTCTGCTGCAGCTCCCAACTCACTCGGCCGTCATCTGGGCGACGAGCTGCAGGGAGGTGAAGCCGGCGGCCAGGAAGCTGTCCCGGTACTGGCTCATCTTGACGGCGCTCAGCCAGTCGTCCACTGAGGTAAAGGCAGTGAAGTCGGGGATGGAGCGGTCGAGGAGGGGCTGAGAAGGCCTGCAAGAGGACACAGCGCTGGGGACGTGCCCGGACAGCAGGACGGGGCTGCCACACGCCAGCCCAAAGCCTCCTCCCTGTGCCCTCGTGCTGCCCCCGGACACTGCTCCCAGCCCCTGCCCGAGGCAAGGAAGGGCACGGGAAAGAGCTGTGCCATGGGAATGCCAGCGCCCTGCCAGTGGTGCTCTGCAAGCCCCACGCTGTAAGCAGGCTGTGGCAGATACAGGCACGGCTGCCCCCCCACGCATCCTCAGGCACTGCTCCCTCGGGGCCTCGCTGAGGGGTGGGCTGGAGGCACCTGATGGGATGAGCCAAAAGAGTCTCCGTGAGTTTCTCCTGTGCCTGCACCGAAGGGCTCAGCTACACAAAGTCTGTCCCAGAGCTTATGGGGTCATCCCGGAGTGGCACCTCCCTAGCTGCCCTGCAGGACCCAGCACATCGATGGCCTGTGCCCAGGTCCTTTGTCATAGAGATACCAAGCAGGGACAGCGCTCATCTCAATAGCAGGGGACAGTGGCTGTTGCTGGCCTGCCAACCACTCGTTCCTTGGCAGGCTGGCAGGCAGAGCCGAGACAGACCCCTCCCCGTGCCCGGCAGACGATCCGTGAGCCCCGTTCCTGCCCCAGCAGCCCGTGCCCGGCGTGCCGCCGACTCACACAGCGGTGATGGTAGCCAGGGCCTTGAGGCTGGCCGGGTTGCGGATCATCTTGTCCAGGGTGCTGACGATGTCCCCGAAGCGCGGCCGCGCGTTGCGGTCCTTCTGCCAGCAGTCGAGCATCAGCTGGTGCAGCGCCGCGGGGCAGTCCATGGGCGGCGGCAGGCGGTAGTCCTGCTCGATGGCGTTGATCACCTGCAGGGAGCGGGCAGCGGGTAAGGACGGAGGGACCTGGGGGCACAGGTTCGCCCCGAGAGCAGCCTCGGCACGTCCGCAGAGGGCAGGAAGCTGCGCGGCAGCGTAGGTCTGCCGGAGGGCAGGAAGGCTCTGCAGAGCGATCTGCACAGGCTGCTCCAAGGGCTGAGCTCAGCTCTGTGAGCTGCGGCAAGGCTACGGGCTGGGTCCTGCACTTTGGGCACAACAGCCCCAAGCAACGCTGCAGCCTTGGGGCAGTGGCTGCAAGGCAGCCTGGTGGAGAAGGATCCAGGGGTCCCCATTTTCAGTTGGCTGAGACTGAACGGGCAGTGTGCCCAGATGGCCAGGCAGGCCACCAGCATCCTGGCCTGGATCAGGAACAGTGTGGCCAGCAGGTGCAGGACAGGGATTGTGTCCTGTACTTGGCCACAGCTTGAGCACTGGGGGCAGTTCTGGGCACCACAGTGTAAGGGAAGAGCTGGAGGGTGTCCAGAGAACAGCAATGAGGATAGGAAGGGGTTTGGAGGGCATGGAGTGCAAGGAGCAGCTGGGGGAGCTGAGGGTGTGCAGTGTGGAGAAGAGGAGGCTGAGACTTCATTGCTCTCTACAGCTCCCTGGAAAGAGGCTGCAGTGAGGCTGGGGTTGATTTCTTCTGCCAAGTCACCAGCGATAGCACAAGAGGAATTGGCCTGAAATTGTGCCAGGGGAGGGTTAGGTTGGAGATGAGGACAAATTTCTTTGCTGCAAGAGTGTTCAGGGGTTGGCACAGGCTGCCCAGGGAGGTGGTCAAGTGCTTATCCCTGAAGGAGTTCAAGAAGCTGCAGATGTGGTGCCTGAGGCCACAGCAGTTGGGTTACAGCTGGACTCGATCATCTTAAAGCTCTTTTCCAACCTCAATGATTCTATGAAGGCAAAACCGCAGCCACGGCAGAGGCTGAGCCACCCTCACCCTCTCCTCTCTCCCTGGACAGGCAGAGGTGGCAGAGGCTGGGAAGGCAGCTGCCAGCCCACTCGATCAGCAGCAAAGGCAGCAGGAGGAGCTGCTGCGGCTGCAGGGCTCCCGAGGTCACTCTGTGCTCTGATGCCGCCGGAGGCTGCCGCTCATTATCCCTGCGCAGGCAGCTCCGCAGGCAACTGCCAAAGCTCCTTCCCCACTCCTAAAGCTTCTGAAGGTTTTCAAAGGCTCTGCAGCTTCCTGAACTCCAATTACCAGGCACTGCCTCTGCTTCCCGACTCCCCTCCTGCCGCCCGCCCACTCGCCAGCCTGCTTCATCTCCACCGCCGAGCGCCGCCGAGGCTGCCGGCAGGAGCAGGCTCACTTCGGGGCTCTCTGAGCAGGGAGCCGCAGAAGAACCCCCGCTGCTTACGTCTTGGTTGGACATGTCCCAGTAGGGTCTCTCCCCGAACGACATCACCTCCCACATGACAATGCCATAGCTCCAGACGTCGCTGGCCGAGGTGAACTTGCGGTAGGCGATGGCCTCTGGCGCTGTCCACCTGACTGGGATCTTCCCCCCCTGCGGACAAAGCAGGTGAGAAGTGGCTCCCTTGGCAGGCGAACCCCCATCAGCCAGAGCCAGAGTCACAGCTGTCCCACACACCCCCAGCCACTGCTCCCTGGGGACCTCGCCGAGGAGTGGGCAGGTGGCACCTGGTGAGGCAAGCAGGCAGGAGCCAGAAGCATCTCCACCAATTCCTTCTGTGCCTGCACGAAGCGCCTCAGATGCAGGGAGCAAAAGAGCTTGTCCAAGAGTTTGCCCACTCAGTGTCACCCCCGAGGGACACCTCTGTACCCCAGCTACCCTGCAGGACCCAGCACACTGATGGCCTGGCCCCAGGACCTTTCCCAGGGAGACATCAGGTGACAAGGGACTGTGCCAGTGCTCATCTCAAGTTAAAGAGCCACAGGTTCCACCATGCCTTGGCCTTAAGGGAAGCAAAGCCCAACCTAAGAGCATCCTCTCAGGCACTGTCTGGGCTCCCACAGCTGCTGCAAGGCCCTTCCAGCCTCACCTTTTTGTGGCAGCAAAACACAAAACACCTTTAAGGCCCCAAAAGGAGACCTGGAAAGCAGTGGAACAGGAACATGCCTCTGGCAAGCGAGCTCCTCGTGTCCTCCCCGAGCTCAAACCCAGGCTCAGCCTCGCAGCCTCTCACTGCTGAGGCCACACCACAAATACTGGTTTGGGCTCCTCACTCCCAGAAGAGCTTTGGGGTGCTGGAGCACCTCCAGAGAAGGGCAACAAGGCTGGGGAAGGGTCTGGAGAGCAGGGCTGGGGAGGAGCACCTGAGGGAGCTGGGGGTGTGCAGTGTGGAGCAGAGCAGGCTGAGGGCAGAGCTCATTGCTCTCTGCAGCTCCCTGAGAGGAGGCTGCAGCCAGCTGGGGGTTGGGATCTGTCTCAGGTGATAGAAGGAGAGGAAATGTCTTGACATTGTGACAGGGGAGGGTTAGGTTGGAGATGAGGACAAATTTGTTTGCTGCAAGAGTGGTCAGGGATTGGCACAGGCTGCCCAGGGAGGAGGTAGAGTGCCCATCCCTGGAGGTGCTCAGGAAACTTGGGGCCATGTGTTAGTGGCCAGGGCGGGGCTGGGTGGAAGGTCAGACTGGGTGACCCTAGAGAGCTTTTCCAACCCAAACGATTCTCTGATGAGTGACCTCATCAAGCCAGGACAGGTCCAAGCACCTGGCTGGATGGGAGGTACTGGAAGCCATGCCAAGGGGGCAGAGGGGCTGTGGAGGGGACAGCCTGCAGAGAAGGGACAGCTCCTCGGGACAGGAGCACTGAAATAAGAGGGAAAGAGACCACCAAAAGAGCCAAGATCTGGAGAAGCAGAGCCAGGTCCAGGACTGGGTGAAGGCAGAGCTGCACTGCCCACAGCTTGGTGCCATCACTGCCACGGCCTCTCCGGCACGGTGCCAGCTGCTTTGAAGGATGAATGGCAAAAAGATTTGATTTGAGGAAGCAGCAAGTGGAGAAATTAACTGCTGGGTTGTTTTTGCTGCCTTTCCCCCAGAGCTAACCCCTGCTGTGGGAGGCAGAGTGATGCAATCGCAGACACAGCATCACTTTCCAGCTGCCAGGGAGATCTATTACAGCCTAAATTAACTAAAGGCCCAGATGAGATAATCTGCTTTAGCTCCAGAGGTGGGGAGAGGGCTGCTCCATGCCTCGGCCCAGCAGCTACTGCTGCAGGCTTGGCACAGAACAGAAATGGTGGCTGTGCGCTTAAAGGCTTCTGCCTGCCGGAGGGCTCTGGGCAGCTCCAGGGTCGGGGGAAACTTCCCATGAGTAAGGAAGAAGTGAGGGGCTGCAGTCAAGCCAAAATGCAAAGTCAGCCTGCCCATGGATTCCCCATTCCAGAGCCTGGAAGTGCCCTGGTGCCCAGGCACAGCTCAGCAGCCCAAGAGACAGCTTCAGCAGGAGTGGTGCAGCCTCCTGTTTGCACCCAGCACCTGTGTCTTATTTATTGCATTGGACTCATAGATTCATGCAATGGTTTGGGCTGGAAGGGACCTGAAAGCTCATCCAGTGACAAGCACCTGCCATGCCCAGGGACACCTCCCACCAGCCCAGGGTGCTCAAGGCCTCATCCATCTCCAGGCTGGGGGCATCCACAGCCTCCCCGGGCAGCCTCTGTCAGTCTCTCTCCAGTCTCACTCTCACCAATTTCTTCCTCATCTCCTCTCTCAATCTCCCCTCTCCCAGCTCAAAGCCTTTGCCCCCTGTCACCAGAAGCCCTTGGCCAAGAGGTTGTTCCTTCCCCTCTCCTCTGCTCATCCTTAACACCACTCACTGGCAGGATGCTGCAGCAGGGACCTAGGGTCTGCTAGGGCAGCAGGGAGCAAGGAGAGAGCAGGGCTGCCATTGCCCATAAACTAGCTAAGGAGGAGAAGGGTGGCTGGGGAAGGGCAGAGTCCTGTTGGGCTTCTCTCTTTAATTTCATGCTTGGAACAAGTTTCCAGCAGGGAAAAGCAGACCAGACCTGGAGGGCTGAAGCTGTCACTGCTGTGACATCTGGTGATGCTGCCATCTCCCTGCCTCCCTTTCCCATCTCTCTAGGGACTCCTTTGTGCACCTTCCCTCCAAGGAGGAGAAGGAAGAGGCTGATCTGGAAACTGCCCAGGGCAGAAAGGTGCTTGGGGGAAGAAGGAGGCAGAAAGCTCATGAAAGCGAGGAAGAGGAAGGGGTGAAAAGAGTTGGAAACCACAGGCATGGTTTATGGGCCATGAGTTCATGTGGTGGGAACCTTCTTGAGCTGCTTCTACCCATGCTAGAGGCTCCAGGGCATTGCAGCCCTGACAGGTTCAGCTGGCAGGGGGTGCAGGCGTGGGCACAGAGCCCTGTGCTGGTACGTACCAGAGAGCTGGTGTAGGTAGGGTCCGAAGTGTCGTCCTGCAGGTAGCGCGAGAGGCCGAAGTCAGACACCTTGCACACCAGGTTGCTGTTGACCAGGATGTTCCTGGCAGCCAGGTCTCGGTGCACGTAGTTCATCTCTGCCAGGTACTTCATGCCAGCAGCAATCCCTCTGAGCATGCCCACCAGCTGGATCACCGTGAACTGTCCGTCGTTTTGCTGCCATGGGGAAGAGCAGGCACGGGGCTGAGGGTGCTGAGCCCACCCTGGCACCACAGCTGCTCACCCCCAGCCTTGGCAGGATGCTGCACCTCTCCAGGGGACTAAGCAGCTGCACTGCCCTGCCCTGCCTGGTTAAAGCAGAGCATGGCAGCACCAAAACACCTGTGGGGTAGCTGGCACTTGGCCATCAGCTCCTGAGCTAAGGACACAGGGATTCAGTAGGGCACAGGGATCCAGCAAAGCACCAGTGCACAGGGATTCAGCAGGGCACCGGGATTCAGCAGGGCACCAGGGCACAGGGATTTGGCAGGGCACAGGGATTTACAGAATGTGATACCATCATCTATTTCCCAGATGCCACAGCAGAGGGCAGGAAGGTGCTTGTGGCAGGAGGGAGGCAGCAGACTCCGAAAAGGCAGGGAGGGAGAGGAGCGGCAGGCTCCTGGCAGTGTCAGGAGGCTGGCAGTGGCAGGGAGGCTGGCAGCAGTGGGAGGCTGGCAGCGGCGGGAGGCTGGCAGCAGTGGGAGGCTGGCAGCGGCAGGGAGGCTGGCAGCGGCAGGGAGGCTGGCAGCGGCAGGGAGGCTGGCAGCGGCGGGAGGCTCACCCGCAGGAAGGAGTCGAGGGCACCGTTCTCCATGAACTCGGTGATGATCATGACCGGGCGGCTCTTGGTCACCACCCCCTCCAGCCGGATGATGTTGGGGTGGTCGAACTGCCCCATGATGCTGGCCTCGCTGAGGAAGTCGCGGCGCTGCTTCTCCGAGTAGCCAGCCTTCAGCGTCTTGATGGCCACCGAGATCTCCCTCTTGCCAGGCAGCTTCAGGCGCCCCTTGTACACCTCTCCAAACTCCCCTGCCGGGCGACAGCAGCAGCTGGCACCTCCTGCACACGCAGCGCTCCGCAGGGGCTGGCACCCGGAGCTGCTGGGCCGGCAGGTAAGGGCACAGCCACGCAGCCCCCAGCGCCTCCAAAGGGGCAGCCTCTGCTGCTGAGCGGCTCCTCGGGCTGCAGCCTGCTGCCCGGTGGCAGAGCCCAGCACAGGCAGCAGCAGAGGCTGGGGCTGCTCCGGCCAATTTGCAGAGCAAAATGAGGAGCAGTGGGGACAAGCCACTGGCTGCGGTGTCCACACTGAGTGAAAGAGCTGTGGCCAGGCTGGGAAGTGGCCAGAGAAGGGCCAGCGAGGGCTCACAGGCCTGGCAGCCCTGCCACAGAGGAGGGACTGAGAGAGCTGGAGAAGAGAAGGCTGAGGGGAGACCTCATTGTCATGGCCCAGTGGCTGCCAGGTGCCAGGAGTGGCTGCCAAGAGGATGGAGACTCCCTTTGGAGTGCCAGGGGAAGACCAGGAGCAGTGGGGACAAGGCAGTGCTGGGGAGATCTCCACTGGCCTGCAGGGGGAAATGTTTGCCGTGGGCACAGGCAGACACTGGGAGCAGCTCCCGAGGGCAGCAGTGCAGTCCCTCTGTGGGGGACTCAGCTTGCCAGGGTGCTGGGGCAGCTCCTTTCAACTGCACCACCAGCCAGAGAGGCTGGGGCAGAGGAGCCCTGGGGTCCCTCCCAGCCTGGCCCTCTGGGACTCTGATCAGAATATCGCTGTTGAAGGACTGCTTCAAACACAAGGTGCTGGCACTGCTACCCTGGGTGTCTTGGAGGCTAACTGGGCTGCTTTCATTGCTGCCCCTCACCCACAAAAGAGAAAGCCTCCTCTCCTTTGCAGTGGGGGAGCTCTTCCTTCAGCCAGGCAAATTGTGCCACTGGAGGACATCCAAAACAGGCTGGAGCCTGGTGAGAGCAGCTGATCCATCACTGAAGATGGTCCTGGCCAAAGCAGCTCCTTGGAGGAAGCTCTGCACAGTGAGGGTAGTGCAATACCGGCAGAGGCTGCCTGGGGATGTGGCTGAGGCCCCATCCCTGGAGACATCCAAGGACAGGCTGGATGCGTCCCTGGGCAGCCTCCTCTGGCTGGAGCTGTCCCTGTGGCTGCAGGGGGGTAGGACAAGATGCCCTTTGAGTGTCCCCTCCAACCCCATGACATCTGTGAAGCTGTGATCTGTTGCTTCTTTGCAGTTTCCCCCTTGGCTTCTCCCTTTCTCTTCTCCACGTACAACGGTGACTGAGCCACGGCAAGAGAAGCAGCACAGCTGGCACAGCTGGCACAGCTCTGTGCACGTGTGCCTGCACATGGGGCTGCCTTTCCTTCCTGTCACACGTAGGAGGTCCCAAGAGGCCCCACAGCCAGCAAATATCTTCACAGAGCCTCTTCCACCCCAGAGCCACTCTGAGAGCAGGCACCAAGCTCGTGTCCGCCCTAACCCACCACAGCCCCAGGAAAGTGTCACATCTTGGGGCTCACTCGAGGGTGTCCTGGCGAGGCACCACATCTGCCCCCTCAGGAAAGTGCCCCAGGTGTGTGCTGGCCATGCAGGAGCAGCAGGGAGCACAGGGAGGCTGCCCAGACCCACCTGCTCCGATGACCTCCTCGATCTTCACGAAGGACACATCAATCTCCTTGGCAAACTCCCGCACCGCCTCGTTGGGGTCCTCATAGGTGAAGGGGTCGATGTAGATCTTCATGCCTGGGGATCCTTGTGGCAGGGAATATGGGAGAGAAACCAAGAGTGGTCGTGCCACAGGCAGGAACTGCAGCCCACTGCCTCCCCGTGCCCACCTCTGCCACCTCTGTAAACCATTATCATCCTCTTTGGTCTACCTGCTCCAGCTGATCCTCTCCTGATGCCTCTCCCCTCCCTCCCTGCCCTCTGTTCTTTCACTGCTATCCCTCCTCTTCCTCCTGCCCAGCACTGGGGAGCAGTTCCAGACCCAAACTCCTTTCTGGTGAGAGGAGGCTCTAGTGCTGCAAAGAGAGAATGTACCCAAGAGAGGTCTGAGAGCTCGATGGAGGCAGCTGAACTGGCAGAGTGCAGCACCTACCATCACCAACCCGCGTGCAGCCACTGGGCACAGCCTGGGCAGCCCTGCTGACAGTGTGTGCTGCCCTGCACGGCAGGACCTGCCCATGCTGCAGGGCAATGGAGCCAGTGGGCTCCTGCCCTCTTCAAAGGCACTGCAACAGCCCCCCCTAGCCCTCAGAAGGGCTTTGGACACTCCGGGGCTTGCAGAGCTGCCCGGGGGCATGGCATCAGGGCAGAGTGCAGCCACTGCCACCTCGGGGCTCAGCAGGGCACCTGGAATGGGCTGTGGTCTCTGTGGGATTTGTCCTCCTGTGCCATTCCTTATCCCAGGATTACTGGGGGTGGTGCAGCAGTCAAGGTCATCTCTAGAAGAGACCAAGAAGGACATGGAGAACAGGGCTGGGGAGGAGCAGCTGAGGGGCCCAGAGCTGTTCGGTGTGGCCAAGAGGAGGCTGAGGGAGACCTCATTGCTCTCTACAGCTCCCTGAGAGGAGGCTGCAGTGAGCTGGGGTTGAGTGGGGATTGGGCTCTTCTCCCTGGCAGCAAAGGATAGGAGGAGACAAAATATTCTCAAGCTGCACCAGGGGAGGTTTATGTTGGATATCAGAAGGAATTTCTTCCCTGGAAGGGTTCTCAAAGGCTGGCACAGGCAGCCCAGGGAGGTGGCTGAATGCCCACCCCTGGAGGTGTTTCAGAGGCAGAGCTGTGGTGCTGAGGGCCATGGCTTAGCCCCAGCCTGGGCTGAGCTGGGGAATGGTTGGACTGGATAATCTGAAAGGGCTTCTCCAACCCAAACTATTCTATGGTTCCATGACATTGCCACCTGCTCTTCCTCCCCAGAGCACCTCTCCCCCGTGGTGATCAGCAGCATTTGGTTCACTCCTAAGGACCTTGCCCAGGGCACAAGCCTCTTGTGCTGCCCCTTCCCAAAGCCTTCCCAGCCCACAGCCTCTGCCTGAATCATCTCCCAGCTGCTTGGTGCATTTGCTGCCCAAGGAGCTCAGGAGGAGGCTTAGAAGCCCTGTGGTGGGGCACTGCTGGTGCCAGAGCAGAGCAGGTCTGTCTGCAGGACCCCCTCAGCAGGTAGCCTTCCCCTCCTCCAAGGAGCCTGTGGGGCAGAAGCTCTGCAGCTTGGAGGCGAGGGGGAGGCTGTGATGAAGCCATCTGAGCATCTCCCACTCCATAAATGCCTTTACAGCTCTGTCTCACAGCCTTTAACTGCCCCATAAATTCCTCCCCGAGAGCAGCTGCTGCTGCAGCCAGGACCACAAAGGGATTTACAGGATCGTAACCAAGACTGACTCACTGACCAAAACTCCGCCGAGACAAAGCAGACCAAACTGCCCTGCTCGGCACCGCCTCGGCCTGCCCTGCCAACGCCCTCCCATGTGCCCCGGGCATAGCTGCCCCTAGTGCCCATCCCACACGGATGAGTGGGGTTAGGGCAGCTGAACCCAGCTGCTCCTCTGCAAACCTCAGCCATCAGCTCACCACCACCACAGCTCACCATCACCACAAGCTCACCACCACCACAGCTCACCAATAGGCTGTCAGTGGCAGACATCACCAAAGGCAACCTGTGCTGAGCCTGCTCTTAAAATCATCCTGACCCTTCTAGGAACGAGCTCAGGCCTTTTGCCATGCTGCAGGTGACAGCGAACTCTTCACCCCTCTGGCAGAGCTGCAGCAGCTGCACCGTGACCCTGAGTGCAGCCTCAGGTCCCTGCTGGCATCATCTCTCTCCGGGAGCGATCGTGCCCTGACCAGGAAGCCTCTTGCTGCCCGAATCAGCAGCACTTCCACAGGGCCTGCCCTACCTCCCCTGCCTCAAAGCTCCTGGTGAAGCAGAGTCAGCACAAAACCAGCAGACTTGCAGCCCGGCTGACCCTCACCTCGCCCCCAAGCCCCAGCCCGGGCAGCTCTTGCTGGCAGCAGGCAGGGAGGCTGCAGCTGCGGCAGCGCCAAGCACATGTGCGATGCGCTCCAGCAGAGGCTCTGCTCCTGCATTAGTCTCTCACCACTAATCTCACACCTGCTCTGCTCCAGCATGTGCCACAGCCAAGTGCCTGGAGGCTCACTAACCTTGAAAGGCTCTTGCTGCACGTCCAGAAGCTGCCCCAGCACCCCTGGCTTTTGGACACCAATCTGCACCGCTCAGCTTTAAAACCCAGACACAGGCACCCCCTTCAGTGCCCTCCTACCTGCTTTGAGCACTCCAGCATGCCCTGGGGTGCCTGGGGATGCACCAGGGATGGTGGAGCACTCTGTGGTGCTCTGGGGATGCACCTAGTGGCTTGCCAAGGGGATTAGCACTCCCGAGCCAGGTAAACCCTCCCAGCTCCTTGGCTGCAATTCCTTCCTGAAGCAGGCAGCAGGGCAAGCATCAGCTCCACGCCAGGGCAGCAGCAGTGTCAACACCCTGAGTGCCCCTAGTGCTGAGGGCAGCCCAGCACCACCCCTGGGCTGGGCAGAGCCTGTGGGAGGAGCTCATCCTGCATGAAATTGTCTCCTTCCCTTCCTCCTTTGGGAGTCTTCACAGCAGCCTCTCCCCATCTCTACCCACTACCTCCCTCTCCTGCCCCTTGCATTCCCCTTGCCCACCCAGCCCCCAAAATGCCACTGCTTTACTCACTCTCAGCGCTGCACCACTCCTGCAGGAGAGGAGGCTGAGGAGGTCTCTCAGCAGTGCTGCCAAAGACCTCAGGGGCTGGCAGCAGGGTGGGGCCGTGACAGGAGAGGAGGCAATGGGCAGAAGCCTGACCAAGAGAGGCTCCATCCAACATCAGAACTTCTGTGCTGTGAGGGTGGCAGAGCCCTGGAGCAGGCTGCCCAGAGAGGCTGTGGAGTCTCCTGCTCTGGAGGCCTTCCAACCCCACCTGGGTGTGTTCTGATGCCCTGCCCTGGGTGCCCTGCTCTGGCAGGGGGCTGGACTGGGTGACCTCCGGAGGCCCCTTCCAACCCCTGCCATGCTGTGACTCTGTGACACACAGGTGCAGACCACTCCCACCCTAGGGTGCTCCCCATCTGCACCCTGGGACTCTCCTTCCCCCAGCATGGCCATGAGAAGGTGCAGGGTGGTGCAGAGACTGGGGCGGAGTGGCGCAGGGGCTGGGGCAGGGTGGCACAGAGAGGCACAGGGTGGCAGAGAGGCTGGGGCAGGGCACTCACCTCTGCCGGTGCTGTAGTGCTGCAGCTTGTCGCTGTACACAGCCTCCTTGCTGTAGCCTCGCTTCCTGCAGGGACAGGGCACACAGGGCTCAGCGCTGCCATGGCCCCACACTGCCTGCCAGCAGCACTCACCAGGCGCTGGCAGCTCCAGGGGGCCCTCACCTCCTACCCAAGAGGAAGGCTCAGTGTGACCCGGGCAGGCTGGGGAGCTGGGCAGGGAGAAACCCACTGAACTCCAAGCACGGCAAGGGCAGAGCCCTGCAGCTGGGGCTGGCAGCTCTCTGCACCACCACAGCTGGGGGCTGAGCTGCAGGAGAGCAGCTCTGGGCAAAGGACCTGGCATTGGTGGTGGACAACATGGTGCCCACGAGTCATCAAGGTGGCCTTGTGGCCAAGGCGGCCAAGGGCATCCTGGCGTACATCAAGTAGAATGTGGCCAGCAGGCCGAGGGAGGTTCTGCTCTCCCACTCTGCCCTGGAACACTGTGTCCAGCTCCAGGCTCCCCAGTTTGAGGAGGAGATGTCCAGAGGAGAGCCAACAGCTGGGCAGGGACTGGAACTACCTTAGGGGAGAGGCTGAGCCGGGGCTGGGGGGGAGTTCACTGATGCTGATCAGCACCTAAAGGGAGAGTGTCAGGAGGATGGAGCCAGGCTCTTGCCAGTGGTGTCCAAGGGGCACTGGGCACAAAGTGGAGCACAGGAGGCTGCACATAAACATCAGGAGAAAGTTCTTCCCTTTGAGGGTGGCAGAGCCCTGGAGCAGGCTGCCCAGAGAGGTGCTGGAGTCTCCTTCTCTGGAGGCATTCCAAAGCCACCCAGACATGTTCCTGGCTGATCCTGCTCTGTCAGGGGGCTTGGACCAGATGATCTTCAGAGGTTCCTTTTACCTCCAACCACTCTGACATCTCTCCCAGCTATGTCTGACCACCTCCACCTTCCAGGGGCACAGCATCCCACAGGGACCCACCTGCTGCAGACAATGGAAATGGCCACCAGAGAGACGATGAAGACGACCCCAGCTGCCGCCGAGCCTGCGATCAAAGGCAGCTGCTCCCTCAGCTCGGACTTGTAGTCATCTGCAAGAGAGGGCTGGGATGGATTTGCCCTCCCACACTCCTGGAGTGGAGCAGCCTCCTGGGAAGGGCTCCTGTAATGCACCAGATTCCACGGGTGCTGCTCCCATGGGAGGGTGATGGGACAAAGAGGGTCCAGGTGGGAGCATTGGTTGGTGCTGGGAGCCACAGTGGCACAGGGAGGAGTGGACACAGGGAGGCTGTAGCCAGGTGGGGTTGGGCTCTGCTGCCAGGCAGCCAGGGACAGAAGAAGGGGACACAGCCTGAAGCTGTGCCAGGGCAGGTTCAGGCTGGATGTTAGGAGGAAGTTGTTGGCAGAGAGAGTGATTGGCATTGGAATGGGCTGCCCAGGGAGGTGGTGGAGTTGCCGTGGCTGGAGGTGTTGAAGCCAAGCCTGGCTGGGGCACTTAGTGCCATGGTCTGGTTGGTTGGCCAGGGCTGGGTGCTAGGTTGGGCTGGCTGAGCTTGGAGCTCTCTTCCAGCCTGCTTGGTTCTGTGATTCTATGACATGTGTGGAGGAATGCCAAGAAAGTCACTTGTCACCTCTATGGAGAAGAGAAGGATGCAGGGAGAGCTCATAGCAGCCTCCCAGTGCTTGATGGGGCTCCAGGAGATCTGGGGGGGCACTTGTGACAAGGGCTGGGGGTGCCAGGATGAGAGACAATGGCTTTGAGCTGAGAGGGGAGAGACTGAGAGTGGAGAGGAGGAAGAAATTGTTGGCAGTGAGGGTGGGGAGAGACTGACACAGGATCTGCAACGATCACATTCTGTGCTTCTGTGATCCACAACCTCCCTGGAGGTGTTCAAGGCCAGGTTGGATGAGGCCTTGAGCACCCTGGGCTGGTGGGAGGTGTCCCTGGGCATGGCAGGGGATCGGGGTTGGAGGCTGTCCCAACCCAAACCATTCCATGATTCCAAGCAGGAGAGCAGGCAGAGCTCAGAGGTTTGGAGTGGGCAGAACTCAGGGGTTTGGGGCAGGCTCCTGCAGCTAGCAACCTTGGGCAGTGCTGTCAATCCCCTGGCTCTCATCAGGCTGCCTCTGGCACACAGCTTGGTGGGGAGAGCCCCTGAGGGTAGGCAGAGCCCCCAGCTGCCCGCAGCCGCCCCGCAGCGCCGGCACTCACCGTCGGTCAGGGTCTGGAAGCACATCTTGCCGCTGTACTTGCCGTAGCCTGCCACCGTGCGCGCCCGCACCTGCACCACGTAGAGCATGCCCGGCCGCAGCCCCTCGATGCGCGCAGTGTTGGTCTGGCTGCGTGCCATGGACGAGTTGTACTCGCTGTGCTCCTGCTGGGCACAGCCGGGAGAGCTGCTCAGCAGCGACGGGCAGCAGCCAGGGGTAAGCAGCCCTGCAGCCCACCCGCCCCTCTGGATGGCAGGGATGAGGCTCATCCGCAGGGGGCCTAAAGCGGCGGCCCTGGTTTTGCTCCGGGGCTCAAGTGTCAGAACCTGGGCAAAGGGGCTCGGATGCTCCCAGCTGCAGCCAACCCCTGATACAGAGGTCCCCTGAGGAACAAGGCCATGAACTCTGGCTGGCACCTGAGGAGGTCCCCACAGCTTGTGCCTCCCCGCAGCCCCCTGGTGCCACCACAGCGAGCGTGGCAGGGGCTGGAAGGGACCTCCGGAGATCATCCAGTGCAAGCCCCTGGCAGAGCAGGAGCACTCAGGGCAGGGCACAAAGCAACACATCCAAGTCTCCAGAGAAGGAGAGAAGCATCCAGAGCAAACCCACTCGTGAGTGGCAAACTCCTCTGCCAACCACTGATGTCCCTGCACGTTCCCAAAGCATGCTGATGCTATGGGAACACCAAAGCAGGCCTGTGAGAGCTGCTCCAATGGACTCAAGGGCAGCTCGCCCCTGCCCGGAGCCTCTGCGGCCCCTGCCCTGCTGTGCTGTGCTAAACCTCACACATCCCAGGTCTGGCTCCTGGCAAGGCTGCCCTGTGAAGGGGCTGCTGGGGAGATCCTCTCAGCACCTCCTCACTGCTCACACCCACAGCAAGCTGCTAGAGCTGGCAAGAGGCAGGAGGGCAGAAGCAGCTTGGGCTCACCACGCTTCAGCGCAAGGCTGCAGAGGGGAAGGCAGGAGGCAGTGCCCCGGGGCAGGGACAACCCTGACAACCTTTGCTGCTCCTCACTGTCCCTCTCCTCTCCTCCTGACACCTGGGAACACGGTCTAGTAGCCATGATGGTGTTAGGTTGAAGGTTGGACTGGATGATCTTGGAGAGCTTTCCCAACCCCCTCGGTGAGTCCGAGTGCTCAGGCGGCAGGTCTCTGCTCACCCCAGCAGACAGCAGAGCCAGGGCAGCAAGAGGAATGGGAGAAGAGCAGCTAGGGAGAATCCTGCCCAGGGCAGGAGCTGGTCTGCACACCCACAACTCGCTCCCCCTCCTCTGCCTGCACGTTGTTCCCCTGGTGCCTGTGGGCGAGGTGGTACCTGTCCCACCCCCTGTCCCCCCCCACCCCGAGACCTGCCCAGTCAGAAAGCCTCCCTCAAAGCTCACAGATGTTCCTCCTCCCCAGCAGCGAGGGGCAAGCTGCAGCTCCCCCAGCCCAGCCTTGTCTGGAGCCTCCCCCAGCTTACCGCGGCGGGCCGGGAGCCGCCGGGGCTGGCGCCGTCGGGCGTGCAGATGCGGCTCAGCTTCTCGTAGTAGCGCAGCTCATAGTCGAGGATGATGCCGTTGGGCTGCTCGGGCTGCGGCCAGGACAGGGTGATGCTCCGCATGGTGGCACTCACCTGGTGCATGATGGGCACGGTGGAGGGTGCTGCCCGGGAGGGAAGGGAGGGAAAGTTAACGGAGAGCAGCGGGACAGAGCTCCCGGGCGTGTGGAGCGCCTCCCGTGCCTGTGGGGACAGAAGCACCTCAGCAGCTTGTCTGGACCCAGAGCAGCAGGTCAGAGAGGGAATTCTGCTCTTTAAACCAATTATTCTTTCTAATTAGGGGCTTAAAAATCCTCAGTGCTCCTTCTCCCTGGGATTGCTTGCTCCAAGGCTGTCTCCCAGGGTGGAGCACACAGAGAAAAAGCTCTCCCCAGAGGAGACAACCCAGGCTCAGTGGTGGCCTCCAGCTCTGATTGCCACTTTCTGCTGCAACTGTCTGGGCAAGCCACCACCCAGCGCTGCCAGAGCCTGTGCCATGGCTGCGACCCCACAGGCTGGCAGTAAGAGAAGCAAAAATCATCTGCCCACCCAGAGCACGATGACACCAAACACCACGGCTCAGCAAGGGGACCCCCGGGGAGCTGGAACTTGTAGCACAGCTCTGGCTCAGCCCTGTCCCAGGAGAGTGGCCCTCAGGGGATGCTCACCCTCAGCTCCCAGGCCTGCTTCTCCTGCCAGCTTTATTTCCATGGCTTAAACACCTGCAGCAGAGTCTCAAACCCTCCTTTGGCTCCTAGCCCACCCCCAGGCCATGGTGTGAAGGTGGCTGGAAGGGCAAAGGTGTCCCAGACAGCAAAGCACAGGGGTCCTGTGCATCTTGCTGGAGCAAGCAAGAAGCATGCAGGCATTTGTCCATCTGTACCACCCCCTTCTCTCCCTGCCTACGTTTCTAACCACTCCCCAGCCATGCCACGCAGCACCACTCTGCACCAGCTCATGCGACCAGCGGCAAGCCAGCAGGCCTCCTGAAACAGCTGCCAAGCACTGAACCCCCACTGCTGCTCCCTGCCTCATCCCTCCACAGGCACTGCAGCAATCTCAGGGCTGCCCTGCACCTGCTGGGGAGCAGAGTGTCCCTGGAGCAGAGCATGCCTGGGGCAGAGCATGCCTAGCAGCAGCAATACCATCCTCCCATCACCAAGAACTATGGAATATCCTTGGTTGGAAGAGACCTCCAACATCACCCAGTCCAAGCCTCACCCCAGCACTGCAGGGGCACCACTAAACCCTGTCCCCAAGCACCAGGGCCACAGGCTGCTTGAACACCCCCAGGGATGGTGACTGCAGCAGTGCCCTGGGCAGCCTGTGCCAGTGTCTGAAAACCTTTCCAGTGCAGAAATCTTTCCTGAGATCCAGCCTGAGCCTCCCCTGGTGCAGCTTGGATCCAGTTGGATCCACGTCCTCTAGGACACCAAACCTCTCCCTTAGCCAAAAGCTCCTCTCCAAAGGCTTTTTGCCCCCCAAGTTACACTTGAAAGGGCCAGAGCCAGACAACAGGACCTTGATCCTGCACCTCACCCACCAAAGGCCTCCAAGACAGCCGTGCCAAGTCTCTCCACACCTCAGGTGGCACTGGCATGACCTGCCAGGAGGGTCATCTCCCTACGCAGCCTTCTTCTCTATCCTCCTCCTCTTCTTTGCCATGCAGGCAGAGCTGAGTCCGGCATGATCAGCTCAGGGCACAGCATCGTGCCAGGGAGCACATGGGAGCAGCAGGAGCTGGCTCCACGTGGCTGCAGCTTAGCACCACCTTTGTTTAGCCAACACATTTAATCCTGTTGGGTGTTCTTTGGGTTTTGATCTCTCCATCTCCACTCCAGGAAGACGCCCGTGGGCTGAAATTAAACACTCAGCTTGATTGCTGCTTGCTTGATTGCTGCACTGTCTGCCTCCCTAGTGCAGGCATGGGCCTGGCACCAGCCCTGCGGGGCCAGATGCACTAAACCAGCCCAGATTCGGCCCCCTGTGGGGAAGCTGTTTGGAAATCCAAAGGGATTTGAGGTGGGAATCTCACAGCAAAGCCAAAGGGATTTTAGAAGCACAGCCCTGTTGCTGCCCCTGACACCCCTGCTGCACTGCCATCAGGTTACTCCACAGGTCTGCTGGCCCTGGCTGCTGCCAGCTCCCAGGCAGTCTGAAGGGAGGAAAATGAGTAAATAAACACCAAAATTCCCACCCTGGAAAGCAGACCTGAAAGAAGAGGCAGGTTGGAGTGCACAATGCCAGCCATGCACAGGTGTGCATCTGAATCCCTAGAACAAGGAGGCTGCAGTATTTGCAGCAGGTTTCTTTGTCCTGCTCACCTGAGGCAGCAGGTTGGCACAGGCTGCCTGCTTGGCACAAAGCAAGAATTACCAGCCCCTGTCTCTGCCCACAGCAGATGGGTTTCCATACCCTCCTCTCCCTATGCTCCTCACTGCAGCCTGGGACCAGGTCCCCCAAGCCATCTGCACATCCACTGTGCCAGCATCCCAGCTTGGCTCAGAGCTGCTTGTTCAGCTCCCAAGGCCTGATCAGGAAGAGGGAGGGAAAGGGACAGGGAGCCTGGAAAAGGTAATCAGAGGAAAATGATGGGAGAGAGATGGAGCCAGAACTCTGCCCTGGGATGCTGTGCCCACAGTGCTGTAAGGTGGCCAGCCTGGACTCAGCCCATCCACCTGCTCCCACCTGGAAAAAGTGAGGAATGGCAATGCTGTTCCACCCCCAGGGAATCCAGAGTGGGATAAAAACCTGACAGCAATCCTCACCCTCATCCCTCTCACAGCTCAGCTCTCCCTTTGCCCATCCCTCTCCCTCCCTCTGTTCCTGGCTCTTCTCCCCACTTGCTGCTTTCCAGCGCATGAGGACAAACTGCAGGTCCCCTGCAGCCACCACGCACCACTCACACCTGGGAGCTTTGCTTTGTCACACAGAATGGGTTGGGTTGGAAATGGACCTCAAAGCTCATCCAGCTCCAACCTTCTGCCATGCCCAGGGACACCTCCCACCAGCCCACGGTGCTCAGGGTCTCATCCAGCCTGGCACTGAACACCTCCAGGGAGGCTGTGGAGCACAGAAGCACCCAATGTGCTCCACAACCTCCCTGGGCAGCCTGTGCCAGCATCTCTGCACCCTCACTGCCAGCATTTCCTTCCTCATCTCCCATCTCGTCACCTCCTCCCACAGCAGGGCTGGCAGTTAGCAGGGCAAACCCCCCCCACACCCCCTTGGCACGGCGCAGGACTCACCGGCTTGGTTGGTGGTGATGTTGACAGAGACGTGCTGCGGGGGGAAGGGGCTCTTGCTGGAGACGCCGTTGACAGCCTGGATCTCGAAGGTGTAGGGGGTGTGTGCCCAGAGGCTGCTGATGAGCACTCGGGTGCCTGTCAGCCCCAGCTGGCGGGGCACGAAGTCGACGTTGTCGTCGCAGCGGGCACAGGCGCGGCGGTCGGAGCGGCACTTCCTGCAGACGATGTTGTAGCTGAGGTCGTGGCGGCCACCCGTGTCCCGTGGCGGGTGCCACTCCAGGATGATGGAGGTCTCGTTGACGATGGAGATGACGTTGCGGGGACCGGAGGGGACACCTGGTGGAGAGGAGAGCCCTTCAGAGACGGCGCTGGGGCTCAGCAGGGGCCAGGGCGACACTGAGGGACACTCCAGCACCGCTGGGGCTCAGCAGGTGCCAGGGAGACACTGAGGGACACTCCAGCGCTGCTGGGGCTCAGCAGGGGCCAGGGGGACACAGAGGGACACTCTTTGACCACATTCGGTGCTTCTATGCTCCACAACCTCCCTGGAGGTGTCCAAGGCCAGGCTGGATGAGGCCCTGAGCACCCTGAGCTGGTGGGAGGTGTCCCTGGGCATGGCCAGGAGGGCTCTGCAGCCAGCCCCACCAAACACTGAACAAGGCAAGAGACAGCTCAGTGGTGCTGGCTGGGCTGAGAGCTGCACTGGTCGGGGAGAGAAAGGACTGTCCCGATGGGGGCAGCAATAAAAACGATGCAGGACTCGACCTGTGAGGAAAGGTTAAGAGAGCAAAGAGCACTGGAGCTTGGAGAACCCCAGCCCAGGGGAGCCCTCCACCTGCGCGTGTGCTGGGGAACATCCTTAGTGGCTGCAGATAAATTATCCCCTCCACTGCCTGAGAATGGGATGGGCAGGGGCAGCTTCCTCCTCAGAGGGGAGATGTGGCTGCCGTGATGGAGAGGTCATCCTGCACAGAACCACAGAGCTGTGTGGGCTGAGAAAGGCCTCTGAGATCCTCTGGTCCAAGCAGCAACCCAGCACCACCACAGCCACTAAACCATGGCCCCAAGGGCCATGGCCACAGGGTTCTTGGACACCTCCAGGCATGGGCACTCTACCTCCTCTCTGGGCAGCCTGTGCCAATCCCTCACCACTCTTGCATCACAGAAATCTTTCCTCCTCTCCAACCTAGCCCTCCCCTGGCACAATTTCAGGCCATTTCCTCTCCCTCTATCACCTGAGACTGGGGAGCAGAGCCCAACCCCCACCTGGCTCCAGCCTCCTCTCAGGGAGCTGTAGGCTGGCACCCTGCTCTGGCCACCACTGCCAACCAGCTCTGGTGGGCCACAGGAAGCCACCTCTGCCCAGCTCTCTGCCTGTGCTACCCTCTGCCCCTGCCCCCTTAGCTGCACCCGGGCAGGCTCTTTGGGAGCCTCTGAGCCGTTGCCATGGATACCATGGATTAAAGCATTGTGCTACGGTGCTGAGAGGAGCAGCAGCCTCTAGAACCAAAGACTGAATAAAACAAGATGAAGAAATCCATTCCCTTCCCATTTCCTCCCCTGTGCCTGTCTGGGAGCAGCTGCAGTGCAGTGTCCTCACTGGAGCCAAGGCACCAGAGACATCTCACCGTGGGCTGGCCCCACAACGCCAGCAGCTCAGTGGAGCTGTCAGAAGGGCGTTACAGAAGGGATGTGGGGCAGGAGGGAGGTTGCCCGCAGAGAATGCAGAATCTCCTTCTCTGGAGACTTTCAAGACCCATCTGGATGCCTTCCTGTGTGACCTGCCCTGGGTGCCCCTGCTCTGGCAGGGGGGTTGGACTGGATGACTTCTGGAGGTCCCTTCCAAACCATCCAGCCCCACTGGGATGTTCAGGCTCCAGGGAGCCCTTAGAGCAGCCTTTTCTTTCCAGGCTGAACAGCCCCAACCTTCCCACCCTGTAAACACAGGAGAGGTTCTCCAGCCCTCTGATCACAGAATCAAGCAGGTTGGAAGAGGCCTCCAAGATCATCCAGCCCAACCTATCACCCAGCTCTATCCAGTCAACCAGACCATGGCACTAAGTGCCTCATTCAGGCTTTTCTTTGTGCTCTCTTCTGGGGGCACCATAACTGGGTGCAGTGCTCCAGGTGAGGTCTCAGCAGAGCAGAGCAGGGTGGCAGAATGCCCACCCTTGTCCCACTGTAGCTGGGCACAAGCCACCCGGGGCACTGGTCCATCACAAGTGCTAGCATGACCCACAGGCAGATGCACTGGTGAAGGTACACAGCTGGTGCCACAGGTGCCAACAAGTGCCACGGGTACCAGGGCAGCTCAGCCCCTGCTCTGAATGAGGCAGAGCCAAGGTCTGCTGGCGGGGATGGGCACGGGGTTGTGGTGTGCCAACCTCAGCTGGCTGCCTTCAGCAGCAGGCTAGGGGGCAGAAAACGAGACCAAAAAGCTCCTGGCTTCATCCCTGCTGTTGAGGCCCTGCAGCCCCCCAGCCCTGCTCTAATACTCACTGGTGCAGGCGGCTGTGGGGGGGTCCAGGTCTGCCCGGTAGAAGCCATTGCGGCAGCTGCAGAGCGACGCAGCCTCGGCGGCAGAGCGGCTGTTGGAGGGGCATGGGGTGCAGAGCCCTGTGCCCTGGCTGGCCTTGAACGTCCCCACGGGGCAGGCTGCAAGAGACAGGACAGCAGAGCTGTTGGAGGGCAGAAGAGGTCCTGGCCTTCACAGGGGGCAGGAAGTGAGAGGAGAAGGAGAATAAATAAAGAGAGAAAAGAGAGGGAGGCAGGGGGAGGAGGGGAGATCACAGAATCATGACTTTGGAAAAGCCCTCTAAGAGCCTCACTCCAACCTTCAACCCAACCCTAACACGCTCACTAAACCATGTCCCCAAGCGCCATGGCCACAGGTTTCGTGAACACCTCCAGGGAGGAGGCAGCCACAGCCTCTGTGGGCAACCTGTGCCAGGCTCTCCCCACCCTCAGTCTCAACAGTTTCTTCCTCCTCTCCACTCTCACTCTCTCCTCTCCCAGCCCAAAGCCATTGTCCCTCATCCTGGCACTCTCAGTCCTTCTCCAAAGTCCCTCCCCAGCTCTCCTGCAGCCCTTTGGCTCCTGCCAGGCTGCTCTGAGGTCTCCCTGCAGCCTTCTCCTCTCCAGGCTGCACAGCCACAACTCTCCCAGCCTGGCCCCACAGCAGAGCTTCTGCAGCCTCTGAGCATCTTGGTGGTCTCCTCTGGAGCCTCTGCAGCAGCTCCAGGTCCTTCTTGTGCTGGGTTCCCAGAGCTGGAGGCAGTGCTGCAGGTGAGGTCTGAGCAGAGCAGAGGGGCAGGATCCCCTCCCTGGATGCAGCCCAGGATTGGGCTGCCTGCGCAGAGCCAACCCCCCCTCACTGTCACAGGGTGAGGATGAAGTGACAAAGATGCAGTCCCTCCCTCTTGCCCCACTCCCCCAGTCCTAGCACTCTCACCCCCTTGACATGGCCCTCAGGTGACCCCTGCAGAGCACAGGCTGGGGAAGGACACAGGTACCAGACTTCCACCTCCCGGCTGGGGGGAGCTGATCCTGCCTCACCCAGAGGTGGTCACACCTGCGCTTGGCTCCTGGCTGTGCCCCCGTGCTGCTGCCACCCCCGAGGCAGGGCTGTGCAGAGGAACACCCTAAGTGCCTGATAACCAGGGGGATGATTGAGATAATGGGAAGTGCCTCTTAGCCCCTGCCTGCTGCAGCAGGATATGAGGCAGCTCCAGCAGGCAGCAGAGGAAATTAATGGGAGCAAGCAGGAGGAACCACTTTGATGCAATTTCCTTAGCAGATAGTGGAGCATCTAATCTTTATTGGGGCCCTTTAACCTGCCGCTCAGAGCTCGTCAGGCCTGCTGCTCTCACGGGCCTGCCAGATATTAAAAGAGGATAAAAAAGGATAAACCCAAACAACATTGTACAGTTTCATTACTCAGGGCAGGGCTCGGCTGGCTGCGACCAAAGCCTGCTCCCCAGCAGCAGGCCCAGCAGAGCGGGGATGGGACACGCCGGGGGGAACGGCCACCCCCACACTGCCCTTCCTCCTCCCACCACGGCAGGACTGCAGAGTCCTCTCCACGGCCCAAGCGCTCCCATGGGGGCACCATGCGGGTGGGCACGGCAGGGCTGGGCAGAGCAGAAGGCAGCCAGAAGGAGACCCTTCCTTTTATCAGCACCCCTGAGCACAGCACACCTGCAGCCCCTGGCCTCGGCTTCCTCCCACCTCTCCTCCTACCCACCCCTCCTTGTAGCTGCAAGCAATTGGCTCTTAACTGTTATTATTACCAATTTGCTTTTCTCTCCTGCAATTACAGAGACTCTGCCTGCCTTAAGCCTCCTGCAGCTCCAGGGGAGGCTGCTCTGATGCCTTCCCTTTCTTGCAGCCCTCCACTCTTCTGCTGCCTGACTCACCTCTTTCTGGGGGAGTTGGACCATGAACCTCACACTGACAGCAAAGCCAAAACCATCCACAGAAGAGTTGGAAGGGACCTCTGGAGATCATCTTGTTCACCCCCCTGCTAGAGCAGTACGACTCAGTCAGTCACACAGGAACACCTCCAGGCAGGTTTGGATGCCTCCAAAGAAGACTCCACAGCCTCTCTGGGCAGCCTGCTCCAGGGCTCTGCCACCCTCAGAGGGACGATTTTTTTTGCCTCATGTTTAGATGGAGCCTCCTGTGCTCCCCTCTGTGCCCTTCGCCCCTTGTGCTGTCACAGGGCACTGCTGACAAGAGTCTGGCTCCATCCCCTCAGACATCAATGAGCTCCCCCTCAGCCTCCTGCCCCCCAGGCCAACCAGCCCCAGCCCTCAGCCTCTCCTCAGGTCAGAGCTGTTCCAGTGCCCTCGGCAGCTCAGTGCCCTGTGCTGGGCTCTCCCCAGCAGGTCTTTGTCCTTCCTGGGCTGGGGAGCCCAGACCTGGGCACAGCACTGCAGGTGAGGCCCCAGCAGGGCAGAGCAGAGAACACCTCTCAACAACACTCTTCTTGCTGCACCCTGGGACGCCCTTGGCCTTCTTGGCCAGGAGGACACCTTGCTGGCTTATGGCCATCCTGCTGTCCACCAGGGCCTTTTCCCCAGAGCTGCCCTCCAGCAGCTCAGCCCCAAGCTGTCCTGCCCCATGGGGTTGCTCTTCCCCAGGAGCAGGGCTCTCCACTTGCCCTGGTTGGTCTTCATTGTTTCTCCCCATGCAGCTGCCCAGCCTGGAGGGCAGCACAGCCTGACAGAGCCCCACCAAGCTTGGGCCCCAGCACCCTTCTGGTGGCTAACCCCAGGCTGGGTGCAAGGCTCAGGCAGAGCTCTCCAGCCCGGCAGACATCAGCCAGTCCCTCAGCCCATCCAGGGCAAGCTCAGTGAGGGCCTTGACTTAGGGGTGCTGCAGGGAGGGTCCCAGAGCCAGGTCTGGAGCTGCAGCAGGAGCTGGGCTGAGCAGGGACGAGGCTTGGCCTCAGCTCTGCCTTGCACCAGGGCTGCGGTGAGCTCTGCACCAGCTCAGCCTGCAGATTAATTGATTGTTGATTAGGTGGGCTGGGAAGATTAATGATGTGCTTAACGATCTGCTTCCACGTGCTTGAGCACCAGGGGTGTGTTTGTAAACCATCAGGCACAAAGCCTGGCACAGGGCTCGATGGCTTCGGTGCTTGCCGGCGCTGAGCGCTCATCACTTAGCCACCCAAACACTGCCCCTGCTCTGCTCACCCTGCCCACACCACCGGGCACAGAGCACGGTTGGCTGGCAGGGGGTTGCCAATCCCTTTCCTAGCGGGGACACAGACGTGTAAGGGTGGGAGGGAGCATCTTTAGGGGGCTGCTGAACCCCAGGCTTCTTGCAGTAAGAGATCATTGCCAAAGGTCTAGGGACCTGAGGGGTGACGGTAGGGGTGGCAGCTGTGGGGTGATGGCAGGGGTGGCAACCAGCTTGCAGTGCCCCAGAGGGCTGGAGCAGGCTGCCCACAGAGGTGGTGGAGTCTCCTTTTCTGGAGACCTGCAAGGCCTGCCTGGATGTGCTCTGTGTGACCTGCTGTGGCAGGGGGGTTGGACTTGATGGCATTCAGAGGTCACTTCCAACCCCTGGCACGCTGTGATTCTGTGACTGCGGGTCAGGGTTCTCCCTCTTCCCCAGAAGGCCTGGGGTGCTGATAGGCAATCTCCTCCTGCCCAAGGCACTGTCCCCAGAACAGACCCCGGCACCCCAGCAGGCTGTGAGCTCGGTGGGTGCCCAAGCATTCCACTCTCCAGACTAAATCCTCTGGGTAGCACCAACCTGCACTTCTTCATTACTCTCTCAGGGAAACTTTAGCCAAAGAGAGGAGAGGAAAAGGGGAGTCTGAGGACAGCACAGCCCACAAGCAAAGCAGGGACTGCAGCCCAGTGGAAAAGGATTCGAGGCCGTTCCCCCCCTTTCTGCAAACACCTCCTCATTAAGAAAGCAACCAAGCAACCTGGCTGCCAAAGCAAGCACCTTCTGCAGGAGGCTCCCCACCTCCCCACGACCCCCCCAGGGCAGGCAGCAGGCACTTGCTAGAAAGCTCCTGCACGTTCTGCAGACAGCTTCCATGTGAGATAGATTTATCTTCAAGCACACCAAAAAGCAGAAGAACAAGAGGGAAAAAAAAGCAGCTCATCAATTTTTCAGCCTTCAAACGCATTCTCCCCCACGGCAGGAGTGTTAGTGCCGAGGCAGCTCCCTCCTCCCCCCCGCAGGCAGGCTGGGAGCCCTCCCAGCTGCTTTCAGCTGAAAGACAGCAGCCAGGCAAATAAACGCCGCCAGCGGATCGCAGGCTGCAGCAAGCGACGGCCAAGGGGCTCCTGCCAGGCAGGCAGCGCTGCCCGAAGGCACAGGCCCCCGCCCGGGGCTGCAGAGCCCGGCCTGGGAAACATCCCCCCCGGGGCTCCTGCACCTCCGAGGAACAACCCCCAGCAGCACTACAGCTTGGGGCTGACCTGCTGCACAGCCCCAGCTGCAGGCAAGGATCTAGCAGCACTGGTGGGCACCAGGCTGCCCATGAGCCAGCGAGGTGCCCTCGTAGCCAAGAAAGCCAAGGGCTTCCTGGGGTGCGTGAATAAAAGTATGGCCAGCAGGGCTAGGGAAGTTCTCCTCCCTCTTTACTCGGCCCTGGTGAGGCCTCATCTGGACTGCTGCATCCAGCTGGGGGCTCCCCAGCTCAAGAAGGACGAGGACCTGCTGGAGAGAGTCCAGTGGAGAGCCACTGGGAGGAGGAGGGGACTGGAACAGCTCTCAGGAGGAGAGCCTGAGAGCCCTGGAGCTGCTTAGGCTGAGAGCAGCCTGAGAGGGGATCTGATCCATGCTGACCAACACCTAAAAGGTGGAGGTCAAGAGGATAGGGCTGGGTTCTTGTCAGCAGTGCCCAGTGATGGGGCAAGGAGCAACTGCCACAAACTGGAACCCAGGAGAAACTTCTTTGGTGTGAGGGTGGCAGAGCCCTGGAGCAGGCTGCTCAGAGAGGTTGTGGAGTCTCCTTCCAAGGAGAGTTTCCAAACCCACCTGGATGTGCTCCTGGGTGCCCCTGCTCTGGCAGGGGGTTGCACTGGATGATCAGTGAGGGTGGTTGAGACACTGGCACAGGCTGCCTAGGGAGGATGTGGATCCACAACCTCTCTGGAGGTGTTCAAGGCCAGGATGGCCTTGAGTGACCTGTTCTAGTGGGATGTGCCCCTGGGCATGACAGGGGGCTTGCAACTGGATGATCTTCGAGGTCACTTCCAACCTAACTCATTCTGTGATTCTATCTCTGGAGGTCCCCTCCAGCCCCTGCCAGGCTGTCATTAGCAGCCAGCTAGAGTTAAAAAAACACCTCCTGCTGCCCAGCTGGGGTGAAAAAAAATCCCTTTCTGCAGTCGCTGTGGGAGAGCTGCTGCCTGCTGGAGAGCTGCTGCCTGCTGGAGAGCTGCCCCAGAGCCGGGTGGGAGCCTCCTCCCTTGGCAAGCACAGCACAGCCGGACGGCGCCGCTCCCGCAGCAGAGCCTGACGTGAACACAACAACAAGCAGCCAAAGACCCCAACGAGAGCCCCCCACCACAGAACACAAAAGGGAAAAGGTTCCAGAAAGGCTTCAGAGCCCTTGAGCTGACTCAGTGGCTTGCCAGGTGCTGGCTGCTCGCAAACAAGGGTGGGAACAATGGAGCTGCCGGACACGGGGCCGGATCCTGCGCTTCCTTGCGGCTCTGCCATTGTCCAGGAGAACAATCCCTGCTCTGGCCAGAGAGCAAAGGGCCTCTGACAACATGGCACGGGGCTGGGGCTCCAGGCTGATGTAAGTGGGCGAGGTTAGAAATGCTCACAGACTCCCAGGGGTCATCCACCCTGGAAAAGCCCTTTAAGACCACCCAAGTCCTGCCACAACCCAACTGCCGTGGCCGCTAAACTGCACCCTGAAGAAGCCACATCTGAACACCTCCAGGGATGAGGACTCCACCCTCCCTGGGTAGCCTGTGCCAATCCCTGACCGCTCTGCCAGAGAGCCGTGCCCACAGCAGCCCCTGCAAGGTCAGGTGGAGCTCTGCTCTCCGGTGTCTCCCAAAAAAATGAGTTTTCCCAAGCAGTTTAGCTCCTGTAAAACCCTTCCTGGATGGGCCATTAACCAGCCAGGGCTTTGCCAGCAGATTTATGCCCCTGTTTGTAAACAGGCTCATGAAAAGACCCTTGGGGAAGGAAAAGCATTAGAAGACACATCAAGGAGGGCATTTTTCTTCCTCTTTTAAGACCGGAATCAATAGAAGACTCCAAAGTTCTCACTATGGGGAGGGGAAGCATAAATGGTCCAGCAGAAAAAAAAGTGACAGACAGCAAACTAAAGGCACACTTCAGAGCTCTGGGGGCAGTCCCCAACCCCTCCGAGGCCACAGAGGCCTGGCTAAGGAGTCCAGACCCATGATGCCCACCCAGCCTCCAGCTATGCCTGGCCCAGGGAATTCTCGGGGTCCCTCCTGAAATTGTGCTGGGGCAGGGATAGGTTGGAGAGCAGGAAAAAGTTCTCCGCTGCAGGAATGGTCAGGGATTGGCACAGGCTGCACAGGGAGGTGGTGGAGTCCCCATGCCTGCAGGGGTTCAAGAAGCCTGTGCCCACGGCACCTGGGGCCATGGGTTAGTGGCCGTGCTGGGGCTGGCTTGAAGGCTGATCTTAGATGACCTTAGAGAGCTTTCTGCACCAAAACAATTCTGTGATTTCTCCTGTGGTGACCCAGAGGCAGACCAGACCCCACTCAGGACTGGGGGCCAGAGGCAAAGAGGGGCTGGTTGCCCATGCCAGCAGCCCTTGGCACACAGGCTCCTTCCCCAGCCCCGTGCCGGGGACAGAAAAGGGCCGAAGCCACCACAGGAACATTCTATCTAATCGTGCCTAATTAAGACATCCATTACAACCCATCACACTCATTAAACCAACATTTAACAAGGTTTTCCTGGCCATTTTCCTTGCTGAATTATTGGGGAGGTTAATGGATGCCTGCATTAAGGAATCGCTGTGGACGGAAAAAACTCAACATCACACTTCTGCTCCGCTCCTCTCTCTCCTTTTGGCTCCAAAGGCTTCTCCCCGGCAGCACGGCGGTGGTAAAACTGGGCTGCCTGTTCCACCCAGTGGTGGAAGCTGGGAGGCGGCTGCCAGGCAAAGGCAAAGCCCCTGCAAACAAAGGGCAGCATCCCAGCCCCCCGCCCCAGCAGCACCGCCCGAGGAGCCGCAGCGCTGCTGCCTGCCAGCGCTGCTGCCTTCCAGCGCAGCCCAGCCGGGCACAGCAGCTTGGGCTGATGCGGGATGGGAGGAGGAGGCAGGAACCTGATCACAGGATCACAGAACCCTCTGGGTTGCAAAAGACCTTTCAGAGCATCCAGTCCAACCATTCCCTAACTCTGCCCAGGCTGGGGCTAATTCATGGCCCTCAGCACCACAGCTCTGCCTCTTTCAAACACCTCCAGGGATGGGCACTCAGCCACCTCCCTGGGCAGCCTGTGCCTCTGAGAATCCTTTCAGTCAAGAAGTTGCTTCTGATGTCCAACCTAAACCTCTCCTGCTCCAGCCTGAGGCCATTTCCTCTCCTCCTGCTCCTCCTTACTAGAGAGAGGAGACAGTCACAGGTCTCACTGGGTTGGAAGGGATCCTCCCAGGGCATCTTGGACAAGCCTCTGCAGTCACAGGGACACCTCCAACCAGAGCAGGCTGCCCAGGGCCACATCCAGCCTGACCTTGAATGACTCCAGACACAGGGCCTCAATAACCTCCCTGGGCAGCCTATGCCAGTCTGTGACACCCGTGGAGCTTTGGCAAAGGCTGAGCACAGCCTGGTGCAGGGCTCAGACAGGGATGAGGCAGGGCAGCAGCTGCCTTGTGGCATGCCTGGCAGCTCATGGAGCAGCCTCTGCATGGGCAGCTCAGGGCAGTCCTTATTCTGAGCTGTTTTGGTGGTGGTTTTTCCCTGCTGTCACCCTGCCAGCTCAGATCTCCAGCTGCTGAGAGCCAGCAGGGCACTTCCTGAACTGGAGGGGCAGCAGCTGGCAGGCCCCTGGCCACCCTGGGCAACGGAAGGGCAGCCAAGCCAGGAAGCAGCAGGGCTGCTCTCCCACACTGCCCCCCCGGGGTTAGAAACACAAAATGAAATCCCAGCACAAAACTGACCTCCATCATGAGGCTTCAAACAGCAGCAGAGAAAGGGTTTAACAACCTCCCTGGAGGGCAAGGAGCAAAATCCCACACACACTCCTTCAAGGTCTCCTCACCCCACCAGCAATCCCTGCTGCTTCTCCTCCTCCCCAGCACAATGATGCACTGCACCTTGGCCGGGCATGGAAACCATAAAGCAAGGCTGAGGGATGGGGCAGAGCAAGACAAATGGATTTAATATCCCCCTGAATGGAGCCCAGGCCACCACAGCACCTGAATTATTCACGTTGGGTACAACAGCAGCCTCACCCCACACTGACCCACAGCACCAGGAGGTGCCAAGAGCACACAGGAGGCAGTGCCATGGGGCTTGTGAGCATGGCATACCATCAGCCCACTGAGAGCAACACCAATGCACCCCAAGCCCCAACCAGGAACTAAACAACAATAAAGGAACTCTCACAGAACAGACTCAGAATCGTTTAGGTTAGAAAAGACCTCCAAGATCAGGTCCAACACTGTGCAGGTCCTGCACTTGGGTGCAGCAACCACATCAGCACTGCAGGCTTGGGGCAGCGTGGTTGCAAAGTTCCCCCTAAGAAAAGGAGCTGGGGGTGCTGGGTTGCAGCAGCTGGAGATGAGCCAGGGGGTGCCCAGGTGGGCAAGAAGGGCACCAGCAGTCTGGCCTGGATCAGCACTGGTGTGGGCAGCAGGAGCAGGGCAGGGATTGTCCTCCTGGGATGGGCACTGCTGAGGCCACAGCTTGAGTGCTGAGTTCAGTTCTGGGCCCCTCACTGCCAGAAGGACATTGAGGAGCTGGAGCAGGTCCAGAGAAGGGCAACAAAGGTGGGGAAGGGTCTGGAGAAGAGGGCTGGGGAGCAGCAGCTGAGGGAGCTGGGGGTGTGCAGTGTGGAGCAGAGCAGGCTGAGGACAGAACTCATTGCCCTCTGCAGCTCCCCGAGAGGAGGCTGCAGCCAGCTGGGGTTCGGCTCTGCTGCCGAGGAACAAGAGGTAAGATGAGAGAAGGGATCAGGCTGCACCAGCAGAGGTTTAAGTTGGACACTGAAAGGGTTCTCAAAGGCTGGCACAGGCTGCCCAGGGAGGTGGTTGAGTCCTCACCCCTGCAGGTGTTTCTGAGAGGCAGAGCTGTGGTGCTGAGGGCCATGGCTCAGCCCCAGCCTGGGCAGAGCTGGAGCCTGGCTGTGCTGGGTGATTTCCAAGGCCTTTTCCACCCAAAATGATTCTCTGACTCTATATAAAAGAACCCAAAAGCCATGAAATAGCAAAATCTGCGCCAGAATCTCCTACCCAACACCTCCATGACCCTAAGTGCCAGGCAGCTCTCTCCATCCCTCTCACTCTCAGTCTCAGCCTGTGCCCCCATCCCCTGACCCCAAACCACACCAATCAGCCTTCAGGGCCGGTGAGGGCTGCACCATGCCCGCGCCACCAGCGGGCAGCAAGGCACTGCGGCACTGCTGGCCCAAGCTGGCCTCGATGGATCCCTCAGCAGCCCCCAGCTCTGCTGGCAGCACGAAGCTGCTCCACTCCAACACCCCCTGACAAGCACAGCCCCCAGGTGGGGGTGGGAGGGATGTGAGAGGGCTGGGAGCTCCCAGCTCTATTTCTGTCCCCCACTCAGGAACGCAGCCCATGTGCTCAGCCCCCAAATACCAAAGGAGTTTTGTTCTCTCCTAGCTTTATTTTCCTCTCTCCCTGGTGACAATTCCCCCAGGCTTGTTAAGTGGCTCAGCTCAGGTTGATGAAGGCTTTGAGCAGATGTCAGCAGCACATTGCCTCCCAGGAGCCTCCTGGCAGCATCCCTGTGAGGTGAAGCCAGCAGGTGAGTGAGGCACAGGCACACAGCCCCCCAGGCAGGCAGGAAGTCAAACAGAGGAGCAGGAAACTGCTGTTTCTGAGCCTTACAATGTGCAGTCTGCTGCTGCCTGACCTTTGGCAAGGGCAGTGTCCTGCAGAAGAGAAGGCTCCAGGGAGACCTTAGAGCAGCCTTCCAGTACCTGAAGGGGGACTACAAGGGGGCCTTTGGGAAGAGCATTGTCCAGTTCTGGTGTCCCCAGCACATGAAGGACCTGGAGCTGCTGCAGAGGCTCCAGAGCAGGCCACCAAGATGCTCAGAGGCTGCAGAAGCTCTGCTGTGGGGCCAGGCTGGGAGAGTTGTGGCTGTGCAGCCTGGAGAGGAGAAGGCTGCAGGGAGACCTCAGAGCAGGCTGGAAGTAGCTGAAGGGCTGCAGGAGAGCTGAGGAGGGACTCTGGAGAAGGTCTGGGAGTGCCAGGATGAGGGACAATGGCTTTGGGCTGGGAGAGGGGAGAGTGAGAGTGGAGAGGAGGAAGAAACCGTTGAGAGTGAGGGTGAGGAGAGACTGGTACAGGTTGCCCAAGGAGGCTGTGGAGCACAGAAGCACTGAATGGGATCAAAGACCAAAGATCACATTGGGTGCTTCTGTGCTCCACAACGTCCTTGGAGGTGTTCAAGGCCAGGCTGGATGGGGCCTTTAGCACCCTGGGCATGGTGGGAGGTGCCCCTGGGCACGGCAGGGAGTTGGAACTAGAGGATCCTTAAGATCCCTTCCAACTCAAAACGCTTTACAAATCTACACCTGGATGAATCCCAGCCCAGGCGCCAAAGAGGAACCACTCCAGGACAGGTCAGTGGCATGGAGCAGATTGACCCAAACACTTTGTCTGGGGGACCAAACGTTTTGCCCGGCACAGCAATGCCAAAGACAGCAGCTGGTGACCCAAGGGCAGCAGCTGGTGGCCCAAGGGCAGGCTTACCTCTGCAGGCCACGTTGTTCTCAGGCTCATAGCCAGCCTTGCAGGTGCAGCGGCCGATGGGCACCATCCACTCGCCGTCGCCGTTGCAGTAGAGCTTGATGGGCACATCCACCTCCTCCGCGTTGGCGATGCAGGTGCCGCGGGCGGTCACCAGCGAGGTGCTCTCCGCTCCTGTCATCGTCTCTGGGAAGATGGCAAAGTTCTGCACCACGCTGGGGCACTTCTTGAAGAAGACCCTGACGGACAGCAGAGACATACAAGCCCCGTAGTCCTGGAAGGCCAGGTAGAAGCCGTTACGGGTCAGGGGCCCGAAGCTCCTCACTTCTGTGTTCACCTTCATCAACCTGCCCCCAAAGTCCACCTGGGAGAAGCTCTCGTCAGCAGCAATGGTGTCCACTTTGAGGTAGGGAGCCTCCGTCCAGAAGGCAGCCTTCTTGGTGGCGATGACGGCGTCCGTCTCGTAGTAGTAGAGGTTGAAGGTCTCCTTGCAGGAGCCGGGCACGTTGGGCAGGCTGCTGCAGTCGCGCACGGTGAAGCGCATCTCGGCGTAGATGCGGTGGGCGCCGCGGCGCTGGATGAAGGTGGTCAGCAGCCAGTTGTTCTGGTTGGGCTCGAAGACGTTGCACACCTGGTACGTGCGGATCGTGTTCAGGTTCTCGTCGTAGCCGCTGACCTCTTCCCACTGCAGGGCAGAGAAGAGAGAAGGGATGAGGGTCACAGAACACCTCTGGCTGGGAGAGGCCTCCGAGATCACACGAACATAGAATCACAATATCAACCAGGGTGGAAGAGACCTCCAAGAGCACCCAGCCCAACCTAGCACCCAGCCCTAGCCAATCCACCAGACCATGGCACTAAGAGATCATCCAGTCCAACCTCCCACCCGGCACAGGGTCAGTCCTACACCCTGGCCCTAAGCGCCAGCTCCACAGGCTGCTGGGACACCTCCAGGGATGGTGACTCCAGCACCACCCTGGGCAGACCATTCCCTCTCTGGGAAGAAGCATTCCCTAGCACCCAGCATGGCACAGAGAGCCTCCCTGGGAAGAAACATTTCCCAGCATCCAGCCTGAACCTCCCCCTGTGCAGCTTGGAACCATTTCCTCTGGTCCTGTTGTTGACACCAAGGAGAAGGAAGCAAAGGAAGTGGTGGTGGCCATGAAGATGCTGCTCAGGCTGCACAGGGCAGGGCTGAAGGAGAATGCCAAAGCTCCGTGAACATGGCCATGGACACAGGGCATCATGCACGTGCAGAACAACCACCCAGGCCAAGGCCACCCTGCTGCCCTGAACGCCTCTCACCATCACTCCCAGCTGATGAAGAAGCATCTTTCCACAGAATCACAGCAGGGCAGGGGCTGGAAGGGACCTCTGGAGGTCATCCAGTCCAAGCCCCTGGCCAAGGCAGGATCACCTAGAGAAGGACACTCAGGAAGGTGCCAGGGGGTTCTGAATGTCTCCAGAAATGAAGACTCCACCACCTCTCTGGGCAGCCTGCTGCAGGGCTGTGCCACCCTTCAATTGAAGAAGTTGCTCCTCATGCTCAGATGGAACTTCCAACGCTCCCATTTGTGCCCACTGCCCCTTGTCCTGTCTCTGGGCACCACTGAACCAAGCCTGGGCCCATCCTCCTGACACCTTCGGCCTCGTCTTGATTTTTCCACATGAACAACCACCAGAGCTGCCCCGGGACCAGGCAAAAGTGGAAGCAAGCTGGTGCCTGCACCCTGAGGCAGGAGAGAGCAGCACAGGAGGCTGCGGCTGCAGGAAGGCCTGAGCCAGCAGGGAGGCTGCAGAGCAGCCTGAGCCCCAGCTCTCAGCACGCAGAGTTGCTCCCCGCAGCAAGGAGGAGCAGGGCAGTGACAGGGGAGTACTGCGAGGAGGCACAGCTGCCTCTGCAGCACCACTCATGGAATCACAGAATCAACCAGGCTGGAGGAGAGCTCCAAGCTCACCCAGCCCAACCTATCCCCCAGCCCTGTCCGATCAACCAGAGCATGGCACTGAGTGCCCTATCCAGGCTTGTCTTAAGCGCCTCCAGGGATGGCAGCTCCACCACCTCCCTGGGCAGCCCATTCCAATGGCACAGCAGGGCAGCAGCTCCACCCAGACTGCAGTTCCAGCTAGGGGACAGCAGCAAACTGTCCATGTCCCTGCCAAAGATGTCCAACAGCTTCCATGCCAGGACAGATACAGATGCTCTGCACCCACCCAGAGCAGGCCTGATGCTGCAGAGGGAAGTCCATGGGCACGGGGGCTGGCCACACTCCTCAACACATGCTCCAGACTACAGCTTTGGAAGAAAGAACCTGGGAGTTGAAAGTGCTTTGTGAAAAGATGCTCCTGTAAAGACTCCCCAGTGACTCTCAGAGGAGGGAGACTTGGCTGTGCCCAAGGCAGGAGCCCCCCTTCTGCTTTGTGTGAGCTGCAGGCAGCTATTCAGGCTTCATCTTCACCACCTGCACATGGCCCTCCTGCACTTTGCCAACAGTTTACCCAGGCCCAGGCCTCTTCCAAAGCCACTCAGTGGCAAAGTGCCACACTGCAAGGGCCTCTGAGGTGCCTGCAGAGGATTTCTTGCCCACTGTGGCTCAGCTTTGGCGGTGGTGTGCAGGCGTGGCCAAGCCAGTCACACACCAACAAAGACACAAGCTGGCATCCTTTCCCCTTAGTGCCACATCCTGGAAGCCACAGGGACAGACCTTGCTGCTGGACCCATCTTTGCCCATCCAGCTGCCCATCCCACCGTGATGTCCGTCCATCAGTTGGCATCCCCTCCCACCAGCCTTCCTCTGCTCCCTGGCTTGTCTCTCAGTGGGTCTGCCAGGGCAATGTGAGTCAGGCTGTTTTATGCCTCCATTCCTCAAAGGCTCCTATTCTATATAAAAGCAGGTTTAAGTGCCTCAGGGTGTTTTGTTCCTCATTACTTCATAAAAGTGACATTAATAGCCAGGGAAGAGCACTGCCGAGTGCAATTAGGGATGATGTTCCAGGTAGGAAAGCTGCTTTGAGCCTGCTAATGCCTCCTAATTACAAGTCTTTTGGCACAGGCAGAGGGGAGGCACGAGCTGGGGACAGACCCTTCACCTGGGAGGAGAGATGGTGAGGGTCCAGGAGAGCTCCACCTTGACCCTTCACTTGGGAGGAGAGATCATGGGGGTCCAGGAGAGCTCCACCTTGCCCCTTCACCTGGGAGAAGAGATGGTAGGGATCCAGGAGAGCTCCACCTTGACCCTCCACCTCGGAGAAGAGATGGTGGGGATCCAGGAGAGCTTCACCTTGACCCTTCACCAAGGAGGAGAGATGGTGGGGGTCCAGTAGAGCTCCACCTTGACCTTTTACTTGGGAGGAGAGATCATGGGGGTCCAGGAGAGCTCCACCTTGACCCTTCACCTGGGAGAAGAGATGGTAGGGATCCAGGAGAGCTCCACCTTGACCCTTCACTTGGGAGGAGAGATCATGGGGGTCCAGGAGAGCTCCACCTTGACCACAACCCAGGCCTGGTTCAGGGAAGGGACACAGCCCTGGAGCAGCCACACCTGGCAGCGCGGCAGCGCCCTGGCCGCCCCACACAGCACTGCTGCTCCCACTGCCGCTTCCTCAGATGCCCAGCAGCATTTTCAGGTAAAGAGGTGAAGGCCACGAGCCGGCACCAAGCTCAGCTGGGCAGAGGGCACTTACCCCTGAAGGAGGGTTGGCAGTCCAGCCCAGCTCGGCCGTCGCCGTCCGCGTGTCCATCAAGGTCTCTGGGGAAACACAAGAGCAGCACACTGGTTACTGCCTGGGCTGGTTGGAGGCTCACTGGAATGTTCTAATGAGAGGAATTAGACGACAGGCTGTGAAAAGGAAACAGTGCTGATGTCTGCCTCACTCAGAGGCTCGCTGAGATGCACAAAAGCAAGGCCACGAGCACAGATAAGACAGTTCTGTCCCTTAGAGTCTTTCAGGGTCTGGGTTTTCTCCTGGGCTTCTGCTGCTCTGCTTGGATCTGTGTAACTAATCCTTCTGCTTCTAACCCCCCTCGCCGACCCTCCCAGCTCACTCTGCACATCAGGCAGACTCTGGGATAAGGTAGAGGGGTGGAAAGAAGGTGGAAGGGCGGTTGGGAGCCCGTCCTGGGGACTGTGGTCTCTGGGAGGGGAGCTGTGTTTCTGTGGTACCTTTAACTTGCGCATTGCTGTGTGCAGCTGTGTGTATTTGTGACCCGTTGTAAATACCTGCCTGGGTGCTGTGCTGAGCTGCGAATGTAAGCCTTCAGTCCTCGACTTCAGCTGAGCCTGGCCTGGGTGAATTCACTGTGTGTGGGGGCAGGTAACTCCCAAACCATCACACTGCCAAAGGCTTCCGTGGCATCATGAGCACAAAGCCATGGGCAAACCTTCATCTGCCTTCACCTGAGCCTTGGAGCTGCTCAGGAGCAGAGCAGCAGGCACCCTACTGCCTCTACATGGTGGAGTCTACTACTGCCTCTACACAGTGGAGTCTCCATCTCCAGGGGCACTCCAAACCCACCTGGATGTGTTCCTGCGTGACCTTGTTTTTAGGTGAGCCTGCCTTGGCAGGGGCTTGAACTGAATGATCCTGGAATGGCTCAGGTTGGAAGGGAGCTCAGAGATCAGCTACTGCAACCCCCTGCCATGCCCAGGGACACCTAACTAGACTCAGCTGCTCAGGGCCTCATCCAACCCGACCTTCAGCACTCCAAGGAGGCACCTACAGCCTACCCGGGCAGCCTGTGCCAGGCTCTCACCACCCTCACACTCAACAACTTCTTCCTCAGCTCCAGTCTAACCCTGCTCTGCCTCAGCTCCAAACCATTGCTCTTGGCCTGTCTCTAGACACCCTGATGAGAACTCCCTCCGCAGAGGTTCCTCCCAGCCCCACCACTGTGTTCTGTGGCATGCAGCTGGCATGCAGCTGGCACTGCCCAGGTTTGCTCTTAAAATACCAAACCCAACCCAAACAAAAAACCCACACCGGCAACCAACAAAGCACAACAAGCAGAAGAGTGAGAGCAACAACAACAGGCAGAAACAGACGGGCAGCCCCCTCCAGGTTGCATTTGTTTGTTTGCAGACTGGCAGCTCCATGCCCTCACCTCCTCTGGCTCACCCGAACGGGAGCAGGAGATGCGCTGCCATCGCTGCCAGGGCCGAGAGGCCCCCGTCCCCTCCCTGCTGCCAGGTACCGAGGGCAGCAGCAGGACAAGGGAGCGACCAGAGAAAGTAAAGGCAGGAAGCCAAAGCCAGCCCCGGAACTGGAGCTGCCGCCCGAGCGCCGCCGTGCGCCCCGCAGCCGCCGCGGCGCTGGCCGGAGGGAAGCGCAGCTCCGGTCCGCTCCCGCCCCGCGCTGCCTGCCGGCCGCGGCACCGGCACCAGGAGCTCCCCACCCTGCCAGCACAGATAAGCATCCCCGCTCCCCACAGCCCTGCCACGGCTGCTGCCCAGGCTCTCGGGGAAGGGCCGAGGCAGCACGGCCGGGGCAGCCCTCACAGCCCGAGGAGGTGCCTGTGGAGCCTGCAGAGCTCCCAGCCCGGCGAGGCTCCTGGGGTGCTGCTGCAGCACTGCCACAGGGGCTTCCAAGCCCACTGCACCCAACTTCGCATGTGTCTTGCACGGTGCCAGCCTGCTCCTGCTGGCAGAGCGCCCTGCAGAGGTGCTGTCCCACCCTCAGTCCACGCAGGAACGGCACAGCCGGGTGGCCTTCCCACTGCACGTTGCCACTTGGTAAGGTTTCAGACCCTTTCTGGTGAGATTCAGAGTCGTCCGGGTTGGAAAAGCCCTCTGAGATCAACCCCGACCAGTCCCTAATTCTGCCGAGGCTGGGGCTGAGCCATGGCCCTCAGCACCACGGCTCTGCCTCCTGGAAACACCTCCAGGTGTGGGCATTCAGCCACCTCCCTGGGCAGCCTGTGCCAGCCTTTGAGAACCCTTTCAGTCAAGAAGATTCTTCTGATGTCCAACCTAAACCTCTCCTGCTGCAGCTTGAGGCCATTTCCTCTCATCCTATCACCGGTTACTTGAGCGAAGAGATCAACACCAACCCTGCTCCAACCTCCTTGCAGGTCACAGAATCACAGAATGGTTTAGGTTGGAAGGGACCTCAAGGATCATCCAGCTCCAACCCCCTGCCATAGGCAGGGACACCTCCCACTAGAGCAGGTTGCTCAAGGCCTCATCCAGCCTGGCCTTAAACGCCTCCAGGGAAGAAGTATCCACAACCTCCCTGGGCAACCTGTGCCAGTGCCTTACCACCCTCACTGTATAGAGGGTCCCTCCACTGCTCCCCACCAGACCTTTCTCTAGAACCCTCAACAGCTTCCTTGCCCCTCTCCCACTTCAGCTTCTATTCAGGAGCCAGCTAAGAACAACGAACCCCAGCTACAATCCTCCCCAGGCTCAAAATGAGCAGGGGGCTCATGCTGCAGACCGCCAGCAAGTTCCCACTCCCACCCCCCTCCACCTCCCTCCACCACCAAGCCCTCCTTCCCTTGCAAGCAGCCCTGCTCCTCATGAGCAGCCACTAAGCCACACCACAGCCCTTCTAACAAGCAGCCTGCTGCGGTGCCCAGGATGACATGGTGAAAGCAAAAGGCCATGCAAACACCTAAAAGTGCCCCTCCCAGTGAGGCTATGTAGGGAGAGCTTCTCTGAGAGCCCCTCAAAGCTTGGTGGCTCTCCCTGCAGCACATGGGGCGTCCCTGTGCCACCCAGGGGAAACTGAGGCAACAGAGCACAGGGTGATGCAGGGACTATTGGCTGGAACCCTACAGAGAACTCTCTCTGTGCAGAACTTCCTCCTAACATCCAGCCTGAACCTGCCCTGGCACAGCCCTTGACCCCTTGTTCTGTCCCTGGCTGCCTGGCAGCAGAGCCCAATCCCACCTGGCTACAGCCTCCCTGCAGGGAGCTGCAGACAGCAATGAGCTCCTCTGCTGCAGGCTGCACACCCCCAGCTCCCTCAGCCTCTCCTCACAGGGCTGTGCTCCAGGCCCCTCCCCAGCCTTGCTGCCCTTCTCTGGGCACCTTCCAGCACCTCAACATCTCTCTTGACTGGGCTGCCCAGGGAGGTGGTGGATTCCCCATCGCTGAAGGTGTTTAAGAGGAGGCTGCAGGAGGCACTTAGTGCCAGGGGTTAGTCAGTTAGAAGGTTAGGTGATAGGCTGGAGTCAATGATTCTAAAGGTCTTTTCCAGCCTGGTTAATTCTGTGCTTCTGTGTGCAGCCTGGAGAGGAGAAGGCTGCAGGGAGACCTTAGAGCTGCCTGTGAATATCTGCAGGGGAGCTGCAGGCAGGCTGGGGAGGGACTGCTCAGCAGGGGCTGTGGGGACAGGACAAAGACAGTGGTTTAGAAGTGGAGCAGGACAGAGTTAGGTTGGACATCAGGAGAACACTCAGTAAGGGTGGTGAAACACTGGCACAGGTTGGGCAGGAATATGGGTGAGGCCCCAACCCTGCAGACATTCAAGGTCAGGCTGGATGTGTCCCTGGGCAGCCTGCTCTGTCTGGAGCTGTCCCTGTGCCTGCAGAGGGGTTGGGCAGGATGCCCTTGGAGGGTCCCTTCCAGCCCAGTGCAGTCTGTGACTCTGTGAGGGATGCTGACACACTTGGTGGGAGAAGTCTTCAGGCCCTGAGCCACCACTGAAGGCAGCTGCCCAGGCAGCAGTGGCTGAGGGGGAAGAGGAGCAGTGCCGTGGAGAGCTGAGCTCTCGGAGTGAAGAACCTTCAGCTGCACGCAGTAGATTTTCTTTAATGGACACGTTACTTTAAACTAAGCCTTCGCCATCTGCTCCAGTCCCTAATTATCAATACAAACCCAAACGGCTCCTCACAATTACACCCCTAACGAGGAGAGATGCCAGCAATTAGAATGCAGCAGCAGCAGCCTTGCCACCGAGCAGAGCACCCATCTGTGGTGGCACTCCACGAGGCGGGCAGGGAACGCTCGCTGCCACCCTGGGCTCCACACAGCCTCCCGGGGAAACTGCCCACAGACCTGTCCAGAGCTCAGAGACCCACGGACTAGGTGGGGTTGGGAGGGACCTGAAAGCTCAGCCAGGTCCAACCCCCTACTATGACCTGATGAGACCTCAACCAGCCTGGCCCTGAACACCTCCACAACCTCCCTGGGAAACCTGTGCCAGTCTCTCCCCACCCTCACTGCCAACAATTTCTCCCTCCTCTCCACTCTCACTCTCCCCTCTTCCAGCTCAAAGCCATTGTCCCTCGTCCGGGCACTCTCAGCCCTTCTCCAAAGTCCCTTCCCAGCTCTCCTGGAGCCCTTCAGCTACTGAGAGGCTGCTCTGAGGACTGCCTGCAGCCTTCTCTTCTGCAGACTGCACAGCCACAGCTCTCTCAGCCTGTCCCTACAGCAAAGGTTCTGCAGCCCTCTCATCATCTTGGTGGCCTCTTCTACACCCACAGCAGCAGACACTGCAGTGTGGAGGGGCAAGGGCCAAGTTGGTACCATTCAGGGCTGTGAGGATCAAGTCACATTCAGGGTGAGAGCAGCCAGGCGTGGAGCAGGGGTGTGTGAAGGAGATGCTCTTTAAGCTCCCTTCCAACCCAGCCCTGCGTATGACCCTGTGAATAGTGCATCCCAAGCCTGTCTCCTGGACCCCCATCCTGAAACTTAATTCAGATGTCCCCAACAGGGAAGACTTCTGCTGAGTCCCACCAGAAGGTTTGACTTCTCCCTGGCAAAGCAGCAGGGCCTAGCTGTGTGCAGAGACAAGGCGAGGAGACCGAGCCAACTGCACCACGTCTTGGCACTGCCACGCAAGAAAGAGCTGTGACAATAAACTTTCTGTGCAGGGAGGCCACGAGAAAACTCTGAGTGCTGCACTTCCCCCAGCAGATGCCCAGGGAAGGTGGAGCCTCTCCCCAGGCAAGGAGCAGCAGCTCTCGCTCCTGCAAGTAGGTAGCAGCAAGAGCCAGCCTGAGGCACTCGAAAGCAAATGCCTGGGCATATGCAGGGAGAGGCAGGCAGGGCTAAGACAGCCAAGAGGAAAAAGATAGAAATTAAGGGAAATAAGGAGAGAGAAGGCTTGATAACAACAGATGGGGAGAGGAGGATTTGGAAAGCATGCCAGCTGCTGGAAAGAAGCCCCCCGGGCTGCGTGGGGGGCAGGGAGAGAGAGGGCAGTGCCCAGTGAGAGGCAGGGCAAGGGTGGCCACATGGGGCTGGGGTCTCAGCTCCGAAGGGGCAGAGGACGCCCCCTGGGTGGGATCTTCAGAGACTTGGCCTGACCAAGTGCCAAGGGGTCACTGCAGGGTCCAGCCCCGGGGCCAAGCCCCAGGGCAGTCGCAGCCCCATGCCATGCCTCCCAGACAGCAACCAGGAGGAGCCTTTTCCCCGAGCGTCCTTCCCCTGGGAGGCTCCCAAGTGCCAGGCGTTCTCCCTGCCCCCTCTCGGAGAGCTTCGGCAGAGCCAGCCCAAGGCGAGCGCACAGCTTGGGAAGCTTCTGTCCAAGTTTGGTGACATTCCCAGAGACAGGGAACAATGGAGAGGCAGAGCCAAGCTACTTCCTTACAAGGACCAGCACCAGTGGCATTAACTGCTGAGCTGCCACCAGCTCTGCCTTCCTGTGCCTGCCGTGACCCCAGGCTGAGCACCACCTGCACACTGCTGCCCTGCACCACTTCTCTCCGTGCCAACGGCCACAAAGTCTCAGAGGTGCTGGGGGACTAACTCAGATCTCCCCCTCACGACCCCCCATGGATGGAGTGGCTCAAGCACACACCAGGAGGTTACCCAAGGAATTCCAGGTTGCTCTCCATGACCACACTTCTGACCACAGCATCCCAAGGACATGGTCCAGGCCACTCCTGCAAGGCTTCAGCATATCCTGAACCTCAGACTTCCAATCCAGTGCATTCTCTGAGAGGAGTGCTGGTGGGCACCATGAGCCAGCAAGCCTGGCATGAAGAGGAGCACAGCCAGCAGGGCAAGGGAGGTTCTGCTGCCCCTCTACTCTGCGCCTGGGCGGGGGCTGGATGGACTCCAGCATGGCAGGGGCTGGAAGGCACCTCCAGAGATCATCCAGTCCTATCCCCCTGCCAGAGCAGAGGCACCCAGGGCAGGGCACACAGAACACAGCCAGGTTGGTTTGGAAGCAGACCACAGGTGGGTCTGGGAAGCCTGCAGAGCAGGAGACTGCACAGCCTCCGTGGGCCTCCTGCTCCAGAGCTCTGCCACCCTCACAGCAGAGAAGTTCCTCCTCATGTTTAGATGGAGCCTCCTGTGGTCAGGTTTGTGCCTATTGCCTCTTGTCCTGTCACAGGGCACTGCTGACAAGAGTCTGACTCCTTCTTCACACCCACCCTTGAGATGGTTATAAACAACACTAAGATCCCTCACAGCCTCCTCTCCACCTGCACCCCACCAGCTCCCTCAGCCCCTCCTCACCCCCAGCTGCTCCAGGCCCTTCTCCAGCCTGACTGCCCTGCTCTGGAAGGGCTCAGGCCCCTCGAAGTCCTTCCTGTGCTGAGGGCTCCAGAGCTGAACACAGCACTCGAGGTGTGGCCTCCCCAGTGCTGAGCATAGAGGAGGATCCCCTCCTGTCCCTGCTGCCCACCCTGCTTCTGACACAAGCCAGGGTGCCATTGGCCTGCTTGGCCACCTGGGCACTGCTGGCTCACGTCAACCAACACCTCCAGGTCCCTCTCCAAGCTGCAGCTTTCCAACCACACGAGTCTGTAGCTCACCCTGGGGTGGTTGTGACCCAGGTCACATCACCCCAAAGGAGAGCTCCAGTTAATCACAGGGACAACCTGGAAAACCTGCCTGCAAATAAATCAGAGGGAAGGGAAAGGGAGAGAGGAAGAGAGAGAGGAGAGAGAGAACTGCAGAGATAAGAGAGAGGGAAGGAAGGAAATGACTAAGAGTTGCCTAAACAAAAAGCCTGCAGGGCAGGGAAAGCAGACAAAGGGACTCACACGGGAGGGGGAGATGAGAGAGCCGACACAGGGCCCTGAGTACCTTTTGCTTTCCGAGCTGAAGACCTGATGTAGAAAATTTGGGAACACAGATTCATGGAATGGCTTGGGTTGGAAGGGACCTTAAAGCTCATCCAGTGTCGTGCCCAGGGACACCTCCCACCACGCCCAGCTTGCTCAGGGTCTCATCCTGCCTGCCCTTGGACATCTCCAGGGAGGTTGTAGAGCACAGAAGCACAGGGGGAAAGGCAAAGCAATCTGTGGCACCCTGGCAGAGCAGGGAAGCCTCCAGCAGGACAGGTGAGGGTGACAGAGTGGTGAGGCTTGGGAGGGACCTCTGAAGAGTTGACCCTCAGCTAGAGCAGAGGCACTGGCAGCAGGCTGCCCCGGATCAAACCCCTGCAAACCTGCCCTGTGCATGCAAAGAGTGCCCAGGCACTGCGGGCAGCCTGCCCCTGGCTGCAGCACCCTGGCAGGAAAGACGTTTTTCCTGCTCTGGAAACGGATGGGAAGGCTCTGCCTGGAGCCTCTGGCACAGTGCCCTGTGGCCTGCCAGGTCCCCCCCGCAGGAGGTTGCACAGGTGGGGTGAAGGGGGTGGGAGGAAGCCATCGGGTCCTGCACCAAGGGCAAAGTGCCCTACAGCAGGCCCTTCTGGGCTGCCCTCTGCTCTGGCCCCAGCTGCCAGCCCTGCCTCCTGGCATGCCCTACAAGCCCAGGGCAGTCTCTCCCAGCCAGGCAGTCGTGTTTTTCTCTTTGCCTTTCCACTTTCAGATGCATTCAAAGCAGCCAGGGGCCAGGATCTGGAACTATCCAACATCCTCTCAGCATCTGACTGTCAACTTCAGACAGCTTTAGGGACCTCTGCACTCAGAGGCTGCCCTGGGACGACACAGCAAACTGTCTGGCAGGATTCCCAAAGGTCCACCCAGGCAAGGTGCTGAGCAGCCTGCTGGGGCCAGCAGGGCTCTGCTGGAGTCGCACAGAACAGCTCAGGATGGAAGGGACCTCAGAGCTCAGCTACTGCAACCCTCTGCCATGCCCAAGGACACCTCTCAGCTGGACTCAGCTGCTCAGGGCCTCATCCATCCTGGCCTTCAGCACCCCCAGGCAGGAGGCAGCCACAGCCTCCCTGGGCAGCCTGTGCCAGGCTCTCACCACCCTCACACTCAACAACTTCTGCCTCAGCTCCAAACCATTGCCCTTGGCCTGGCTCAGACCCCCTCAGCACAAGTCCCTCTGCAGCCTTCCTGCAGGATCCCTTCAGGCACTGGCAGCAGCTCTGAGGTCCCTCTGGAGCCTTCTCCTCTGCAGGCTGCACCCCCCCAGCTCCCTCAGCCTGTGCTCACAGCTGAGCTGCTGCAGCCCTGCCAGCATCTTTGTGGCCTCCTCTGGCCTCACTCAGCAGCTCTGTGTCCTTCTCATGCTGGGGACAGCAGCACTGGACTCTGCCAAGTGCCTGCTCCTCTTTGCCTCACAGGGCTGGCAACCTCCCTTTGGACAGTGCCCTCCAAGGGGGTGTCCAGCAGGGGCTTCAGGACCCCTTCACAAGCTTTAGGCAGACTGCTGCCTGCCTACTACATGAAGAGGCAACACCAGGGCCTCCATCCCACCACATGCCCTTGTGCCAGGAGCCCTGGAGCTCATCCTCTGGGAGAAGGTACCCACGAGCTGCTCCATGCCAGCCTTAGGTCCCCACAGCTCAGGGCTGTGCTTATGCTGAGCTCTTCCTGCACTGCAGCAGGAGCCAAGCTGCTGAGCAGCCACAGCCCCACCAGCCGTGGGGGGAAGGAAAAGGAGGAGGAGGAAGAGGAGGATGCTGGCAGGAGGCACGGCTTGGCAGCCACCCGGCCAGCAGAGCCCTGCCCCCAGCCCTGGCGCCTGCACGGGTACGAGCTGGGCAAAGGCTGCAGCATGGGGACAGGCATCTGTGCGGCACAGCTGTGCCAAGGCCAACTCAGGGGACCCTTCTCCCCTCCTCAGCAGGACGTCTCCCTCCCCCCGTGCAGCCCCTCAGCAGCACAGCCGGAGCAAGGCAAGCAAGGAGGACTCCACCAGCAGCACCCCCAGCAGCCTGGCAGCCCCCAGGAGGTGCCCAGGAGCCCCACGGCGGGTGAGGGGTGGCGCTGGCAGGGCTGGCACAGCTCCGCTTCACGCCGTGCCAGCCCTGCTCATCTCTCAAGCGGCACCAGCAGATGATAAACTTCCCCTGGAGCTCATCTCCAGAGCCACCCCTTCTGCTGCTGACACTGACCCATCCTCCCCGATTGTGCTTCCCTGCTGAAATCAATCACCTCGAGTGCAGGCTGTGCTCTGGGCCTCATTACCCTCCATCATCCCCTGCACCACACAGCTGCCACAAGCCCTCTCACCACCAGCAGCCCTTTAGGAGAGCAGACAGGTGGGGAGAAAGCACCCACAACTCAAAGAGTGCCAGGAGCTGCCCACCCAGCTGCCGGGTGCCAGGCCTGCACCACCCCCACCACACTCCCCATGGCACAGCAGCTCGGCAGAGCAGCAGGAAGGAACAACAGGCACAAGCTGAGGGCACTGCAAGCCAAGTACCCAGAAGCTGTAGCGATGACAGCAGCAAGGGCAGATGCACCTGGATGACCAAGAGAGCTGTCCCAGCAGGGAAACCTCCATCAGAAGAGGTGGCAGAAATCCTCTCCCCACACCAGCCTTAAAGCAGAAGCACCTAAAGGAGGGAAGGAGGAAGGGCTGTGTGCAGGGACAGCAAGGAGGCCACCAAGCCTGGTGCCATGGTTAGGGTAGCAAGCACCATGCCCACAAGACTTAGAATGGGGTGAGTTGGAAGGGACCTCAAAGCTCATCCAGCTCCAACCCTCTGCCATGCCCAGGGACACCTCCCACCATGCCCAGGTGGCTCAGGGTCTCATCCAGCCTGCCCTTGGACACCTTCAGGGAGGTTGTGAAGCACAGAAGCACAACCTCCCTGGGCAACCTGTGCCAGTGTCTCACCATCCTCAACTCTCAACAGAGGTATAGAGGGGACTTCTGGAGATCATAGAAACATAGAATCAGGCAGGGCTGGAAGGGACCACAAGGAGCAGCCAGTGCCAACCCCCCTGCCATGGGCAGGGACACCCTACCCTAGAGCAGGCTGCTCACAGCTTCAGCCAGCCTGGCCTGAAACACCTCCAGGGATCGAGCCTCAACCACCTCCCTGGGCAACCCCTCCCAGCCTCTCACCACTCTCATGCTGAACAACTTCACAGTCTCACAGCATCGCCAAGGTTGGAANAGCAATAAGGTCTGCCCTGAGCCTCCTCTTCTCCAGGCTAAACAACCCCAGCTCCCTCAGCCTCTCCTCGTAGGGCTGTGCTCGAGGCCTCTCCTCGACTTCCTCCTCACCTCCAGTCTGACTCTCCCCACCTCCAGCTTTGCTCCATTCCCCCCAGTCCTGTCACTTCCTGACAGCCTAAAAAGTCCCTCCCCAGCTTTTTTGTAGCCCACTTCAGATCCTGGAAGGCCACAAGAAGGTCACCTGGGAGCCTCCTCTTCTCCAGCCTGCACAGCCCCAACTCTTTCAGTCTGTGCTCACAGCAGAGCTGCTGCAGCCCTCTGAGCATCCTCCTGGCCCTGCTCTGGACACACTCCAGCACCTCCACAGCCCTCTTGTCCCAGGGGCTCCAGAACTGGACGCAGTGCTGCAGGTGGAGTCTCAGCAGAGTGGAGTTGAGAGGGAGAATCACCTCCCTGGCCCTGCTCGACTTCTGTAGCAGCAGGGGACAAAGGGGAACACCTCTGGAGCCGCAGGGGACAAAGGGGAATACCTCTAGAGCTGCAGAGGGGCAAAGCTCTCAGAGGCACAGGAGGCAAAAACCCTCAGAGGTGCCTCTGCAGCAGGACACCATCACTGCCAGGAAGGTGGCCCCAGAGGCTTTGCTCAGCTCTCCAGCAGCCCACTGCAGAAGGCAGCCCAGCCTGGGGGTCCCCTGTGCCCTGGTGTCCTGGGGCGCTGGCAGGGGCTGCAGGGAGCCGGCGTGCAGCAGCCAGCAGGCACAGAGAAGAGCACAAGCCATTAATCTGGGGGAGCTGGAGGAAATGAAATCATTATGTCTGCAGCTACAACATCCCAAAGAACAAATTTCCTGCCTGGATAATAAATGGATTCTTTTGTTTCACGTTGGCCCCAGCCACGTGATGCTCTTGGCCTGTTCCTCATCCAAAACATCTTTGCTGTGTAAATACCCAGACGGGATCCACTTTCAGCTGCTAAAAATATGTTTTAATTACAATAATATATAATAATAACAAAAAAAAAATTAATCCAGATCTACAGGCTCCTAAACAACCTCTGAAGGCTTTCCAGCACGCAGGCGAGCAGAGAAAGAAGTGCCAAAGTTGCCAGTTCTGGCTGAAGAGCACAAAAAGCGACCTTGGAGAGGCTGCCCTGGGCTAAAGCCTGCAAGAAATCAGCCCTGACAGAAAAGCAAGGATGGGCACAAGTGTCCCTGTGGCCAGGAGGGCCAAGGGCAATAGAAGTGTGGCCAGCAGGGCTGGGAAGGTTCTCCTGCCCCTCTGCTCTGCCCTGCTGAGGCCACAGCTGCAATGCTGTGCCCAGTGCTGGGCTCCCCAGCTCCAGAGACAGAGACCTGCTGGAGAGAGTCCAGAGGAGGCTGTGAGGATGATCTGGGACTGGACCAGCTCTGCTGTGAGCAGAGGCTGAGAGCCCTGGGGCTGCTTAGCCTGGAGGGGAGAAGGCTGAGAGGGGACCTGAGCAGTGTCTGTGAATACCTGAGGGGTGGGTGCCAGGAGGAAGGTGCCAGGCTCTGTTTGGTGGTGCCCAGGGATGGGGCAAGGACCAAGGGGTACAAGCTCGGACCCAGGAGGCTCCACCTCAACATGAGGAGAAACTTCTTTGGTGTGAGGGTGCTGGAGCCTGGAGCAGGCTGCCCAGAGAGGCTGTGGAGTCTCCTTCTCTGGAGCCTTTCCAAACCCACCTGGCTGTGTTCTGGGTGCCCTGCCCTGGGTGCCCCTGCCCTGGCAGGGGCTTGGACTCAATCATAGAATCACAGACTTGTTTCAGTTGGAAAAGACTTCTAAGACCTCCAAAAGTCCCTTCCAACCCCTGCCACTCTATGACTCTGTGAGCACTTCAAGCACCAACAGCCAAAAGCACCTTGCAGGTCACCTCTCAGCAGCAGGATGGGGTCCAAAGCCATGCAGCAGGCCAGCGACAGCTCCTGGCCCCACGCTCTGGGGCTGTGCCTCTTTTCTGTGAGCCAGGTTTGCTTCTGGTGGCTTTTGGGTGCTTCTCCAGGGCTTGGGATCTCCGAGACAGACAGGGAGTGCAAGCTGTTCCAAGCCCACCTGGCTGTGTTCTGGGTGCTCCTGCTCTGGCAGGGAGTTGGACTCGATGATCTCCAACCATCACCATTCCATGATTCTAAGGTTTCCAAGGTCCACAACACAATAGAGGGTAGTGATCAGCTAAGAAGCAGGAGCCACTGCAGTGCTGGGGCAGGGCTGAGGTGCCCAGGCTGGCAGGAGCAGAGGCTCTGCAGTGCTGGGGCAGAGGCTGAGGTGCCCAGGCTGGCTGGAGGGCTCCAGCAGGCTGCTGCAGCCAGGCCATTAGCAGGGCAGTGTTATTCCAGGTAATAAAGAGCAAGGCCTGAGGACTGGCCTGGGAATTCAAATTTACAGCCTGTATCACATTCAGGTGCTGTAAAACCTCAACTGCTTGGTGAGTTTCTGGACCACTTCATAAACCATGCTGCATTATTATTGTTTTCTGCCTCCCCTGCCCTCATAAAACTCCTGTCCCTGCCTGTGTGGGTGCTGCATTACAAACATTTGCACTTTGATTCATTCAAGACTGGAGAAAGCTTTCAAGGTAACCTATCAGGAATAGCTTCAGTGCTTCAAAGGCAGCTCAGCTTCCCCCGAGCAGCACACAGCTTCAAACAAAGGAAGACAAACGTTGCCTTGCCTTGCAAAACCACCTCCAAAAACTTGCCGGGCTGCTGGCACAGCCCCTGGCAGAGGGATCTTGGGGCAGTCACTTGCCCACAGCTCTCCCCAGTGCCCCCTCAGTAGCAAGCCCCAGGGATGCTGCCCAGTGTGTGTCACTGGTTGGAGGTAGAGAAACCAATTTCTCCAGGTTATGGACACAGATCCAGGCTGGGTGAGGAGTGGCTGAGAGCAGTCTGGGGAGAGAAGGCCCTGGGGGTGTCAGCTGGTGCCAAAGTGCCCAGGAGCCAGCACTGGGCACAGCCCAGAGCCAGCTGTGTGCTGGCTGCAGCCAGAGCAGGAGAGCAGCAGCACAGGGAGGGGATTCTGCTCCTCTGCTCAGACCTCACCTGCAGCACTGCCTCCAGCTCTGGGAACCCAGCACAAGAAGGACCTGGAGCTGCTGGAGTGGCTCCAGATGAGGCCACCAAGATGCTCAGAGGCTGCAAAACATCCCCTGTGGGGACAGGCTGGGAGAGTTGGGGGTTTGAAGCAGATGCTCTTCGAGATCCCTTCCAACCCAACCCACTCTGTGAGTGCCTGACCTGACCATGTGAAACCAGGAGCTGCCCTGGCCCAGGCAGCCCCAGCAGCAACGCCCAGCACTGGCACACAAAGGCAGAGCTGCAGGCAGCTCTCAGCATCCTCCTCAAAGCAGCCCCTTTGCTCTGGCCTGGACACAGCCTGCTGAAGTTAATGAGCATCTCCTCGCAGCTTTCAGCAGGCTCTGGAAAGAGCCTTTCAGCTCAGCAGTCTCCGGTGTGTGCCAGGCACTGCCAGGCACCGCCGCACTAACCCGCACACGGCAGGAGCGGCCAGCACGAAGCTGCTTTTGAGGAGGACACTGAACACCATAAGCTCACTACCTGGCACTTCCCCCCCAGCTCCTCTGCAAGGTCAGCTTCAGCTCAGAGGCTGGAGGTCAGCAGGGCCCTACCCAAGATGGGTCATCCTGCGGCCAGCAGGAGCAGCGCAGTGGCTGCTGCCCTGTACACTGCTGAGGCCACAGCCTGAGTGCTGGGTTCAGCTTTGAGCCCCTCACCACAAGGACACTGAGGGGCTGGAGCAGGCCCAGAGAAGGGCAACCAAGCTGGGGAAGGGTCTAGAGAAGAAGGCTGGGGAGGAGCAGCTGAGGGAGCTGGGGGTGTGCAGTGTGGAGCAGAGGAGGCTGAGGGAGACCTCATTGCTCTCTGCAGCGCCCTAAGAGGAGACTGCAGCCAGCTGGGGTTGGGCTCTGCTCCCAAGAACAAGCAATAGGATGAGAGGAAACAGCCTCAGTTTGCCCCAGGGGAGGTTTAGGTTAGAGATTAGGAACAATTCCTTTCCTGCAGGAGTGGTCAGGCACAGGAAAAGGCTGCCCAGGGAGGTGATGGAGTCCCCAGCCCTGGAGGTGTTCCAGATCCCTGTGGCTCAATGATCTTAGAAGCCTCTTCTAACCCAAACAGTTCTGTGACAAAGAGCAGTTGGTGCCTGTGAGTGCTCTCAGCTCTGTGCCACCCTCCAGGTGGCTGCAGAAGTGAGGCCACCTGGTGCCATGCATGTGGCTTCAGGAGCCCATAAGTCCCTCCCCAGGAAACACACTCTGATCCTTCTGGAGTTTGCTACACCAGAAACGACCACTCCACAGCTTCCTACTGCTCCCAGCCACGGTGACCTCACAGGGCCTTTCTTGAGAGCCTGACAGTGTCAAGTGACTCAGACCCCCAGCAGCAATTTCACCTGCAGGGGCAAAGCCTGCAGAGCCCAGGCCATCTCCTCACCTCCCGTGGGTTGGGCAGCAGCTCTCTGCACCTCAGCCCTGCCCACAGCCAAGTCCTGCCCTGCCTGGGGCATTGATGCTGTCAAAAGTAACTCCAGCAGAAGCACAGGGCACGTGGTGAGGGCAAAGGACCACGGCACAGAACCATTCAGGCTGGAAAAGCCTTCTGAGATCACCAACCCAACACCACCAAGCCCACTAGACCCTGTCCACAACTTCCATGGCCACAGAGTTCTTGAACACCACCAGGGATGGCAAAGGTCCCGAGAAGCATTGCAGGAAGCCCTCCTGGCAGGGCTGGTGCTGCTGCAAAGCCAGGTCTGCCTCTCAAGCCCCGGGGTGCCAGCTGCACAGCAGGGCAGGGTGACAGCACCCAGCGGGTCCCTTCCGTCCCTCCCTGCCCACCTCCTTGCTCGCAGGTTTGGAAATGTGAAGGGCTCAGGTGTGAAACAAGTGATAAAACCCCAAGTGCCCATCCACCTGCCAGGGCCATGCCAGCTGTCTCCTCAGACCATGCCAGCCTGTCCCCAGTACCTCAGGCTGTCCCCTCCCAGCTCCCCACAGCCTGAGGGCAGCCCAGTGAGGCCAGAGCAGACCCCCACAGCCAGCCCCAGAGGAAGACATTTCCTTTCCAGCTCTCCTGCTGGGGCCCTGCTCTGCGAGGGCAGCAGCAATTCACACTCCTCTTGCAGCTGATTTAAGGTCCCCGAGCAAGAAGCAATGATCCTGATAGCAAGAGGGCCCCGGAGCAGGGCAAGGAGCAGCTCAGGAAGCAGCTGGAGCAATCCAAGGCACATCCCCAGTCCCTGGCTGCAACAAAAGGAAATGAAAGAAACTCCATAAAACTCCATCCCTGGCTGCTCTCTGCTCCATCCTTCCTTCTGCAGCCTGTCCTTTAACACCAGCAGAAAGAGGACCGGCACCAGCCACAGGCCCCTCCTTGCCTTGGCACCCAGGGTACGTTTTGGCTGTTCTTTGCCAGCTCACCTGCACCACAGAGCCACAGAACATTAGGGGCTGGAAGGGACCTCTGCAGATCATCCAGTCCAAGCCCCTGCCAGAGCAGGAGCACCCAGGGCAGGGCACCCAGAACACAGCCAGGTGGGTTTGGGATGTCTCCAGAGCAGGAGACTCCACAGCCTCTCTGGGCAGCCTGCTCCAGCTCCCTCACACTCACAAAGTTCTCCCTCCTGTTCCCCTGGCACCTCCTCTGCTCCAGCTGGCACTTGGTGCCCCTTGGCCTGTCCTTGGCCATCCCTGAGCAGAGCCTGGCTCCAGCCCTGCACATGCCCATTGACCACTACTCTGCTCTGACTTCTTTTCTCCAAGCAGTTCACATCCACCTCACTCCTGCCTTCGCAGACCTCACCGCCCCCTCAAGCAGCCCGAGGCAGGGGGCAGGTAGGGGGCAGCTGCTCTGTGCTCAGCGGCAGGCAGCACAGCCCTGGGGGCTGGAGGAAAGGCACTCCCCATCCGGACTCCAGTCCAGAAGGCAGCAGGAAGGAAACCTGCCCTGCCCCAGCACAGGCATGCAGGGCCAGACAGAGAGAGGCTGCTCCTTGCAGCCAAGAAAGTGTCTGCCCTGCAAGCAGAAAGGAACTGAGAACAGGAGGCAAAGACCTGGACAGGTAACAGGCCTGGGGCTCTGAGTGCAGGAGAGGCTCCCTGGCAGGTGGCAGAAGCAGCAGGGCAGAGCATCCAGTGCTGCCCAGCAGGCTGAGCTCCTCTGCCTCTCAGAGAGACAGCCACCAAAAGCCAGACCGGTTCAGACCGACGCAGGGAAGATGCTGGCTGGGTTTGAATCATCCAAACCTCGGTGCCCAGCTGCTGGCATCAGGCACACAGGGCACTGGTACACCAGAGGAGGGCAGGGGGTGAGGAAGATTTTTCAGGAGAAAATATGGTGAAACAATCCATTAGAGGCAAATGAAGAACCCACCTGGGATGGGAGGGAGCAGCCTTGAAGTGCCCAGCAGGGTGAGGCAGGGGATTCTGCCCTCTGCTCTGCCGAGACCTCACCTGCACCACTGTGTGCCCTCAGCCCCCGCTGGCACAGTGTGCCACTCCAGTGCCCCCAGCACAAGGACACAGAGCTGCTGGAGAGGGTCCAGAGGAGGCTACAAAGATGATCAGAGGCTGAAGAACCTGCTCCCTGGGAGGGCTCCACCTGCTCATTAAGAGGAGCAACTTAAGAGCAAACAAGTAAATGAAGATGCATTAACTACGTCCACTCCAAACCCTGTCTTCTTCCAGCTGCCTGCCTGCCATGCCCCTCCACCTGCCCAAACAGTGCCTCGGAGCCAAGGGAGGGCAGATTGAGACTGGAGAAAGGGAAGCAACTCTTGAGAACAAGGGTGGGAAGACAACCTGGAGGTGCTCAAGGCCAGGCTGGATGAGGTCTTGAGCACCCTGGGCATGGCAGGGGTTTGGAACTGGATGGTCTTTAGGGACCCTTCCAACACAGTCTATTCTAGGAATCCAGGCTGGCTTTCTGCCTGCAGGGATCAGCTGCTCCCAGGCTCCAGGAGCATCTTGCTCACCAGCTTTAGAGTGGAAGAAGCAAGGCCAAAGGAGTCTTCCTCAGGCACGGCTGGGCACAGAGCCCCTTTCTCTTTGAACTCTGCCTCTGTGATTCTGCCCCGCAGGGCTCCCAGCAGGAGCTGATTAAAGCCGGAGCAGAGCAGGGTCTGCTCTGATCGTAATTAGGTCACCCTGGGTTGTGGGCTTAACAGGCAAAAAAAACCATCATTCTTTAGCAACACCAAGCTGAAATGCCAAAGAGCCTTAATGGAGCTCAGCTAATTAACCAATTTCAACTGAGAAACTGATTAGCTTAGGGGAAAAAAAGAAGAAGAAGAAAATCAATGATCATAGACAACATTTTCTTCTAACAGGTTGTTTTCTTGCAGCAATCCTCAATTGCATGAAAGGAGCCCAACAACCCCTGCTAACCAAATATTATTGTAATTAAATATTCAGCAGAAAGCCTCTTCAATTATTCACGAGGCTGATAGCACTTGGTTATAATTGGGGTGGTGGGAGAGGCTTCCAGAAGCAGAGATTCTGCACATCGGCTGCCTGCAGCTGCAGAGGCCGACCCCACGAGGGGATGGGGCTGTGGCATTGGCACGGGGTGCCAGCCTTGGCGTGGTTCTGGCCACCACTCTCATAGAATCAGAGAAGTGTTTGGGTTGGGAAAGATTTCTAAAGAGTCCAACCATCGACACCACCCCACTGCGGGCACTAAACCGCGGCCCTTGGCCACATGTTTCCTAAACAGCTCCAGGGATGGGCACTCCACCACCTCCCTGGGCAGCCTGTGCCAACCCCTGACCACTCTTGCAGCAAAGAAATTTGTCCTCATCTCCAACCTAACCCACCCCCGGCACCATTTCAGGCCATTTCCTCTCCTATCACCCGAGATTAAGGAGGAGAGGCCAGTCCCCGCCCGGCTCCAGCCTCCTTTACAGCCCCATCCCTCCTGCAGGACCCAGCCAGCTGCTTTCAGCCCAGCTGCAGGGGGTGGCTGCCCCGGTCCGTGCTCTCCGGCTGGCTGCTCTCAGCTCAGAGGTGTAGGTGACTCATGGCCACTTGCCAGGTCCCACACCGCTTCCTGGTGGCAGCCTCCCCCCCCAGCAGAGCGGCAGTAGGAAAAGCAGACCCCAGTGGATCATTATAACTCACCATAGGAAATTACAAATTAGCTTCTCAGCAAAGGATCCAGGGATATTTAGATTAGCTGGAGAGCAGCTACGGAACCTGCCAGCCCATTTATCAAAGCCCTCCCAGCTCCAACTCGCAGGGAAATGAAGCAATAATAAATATTGAGCCAGGAAAGTTAATCTCCGCTGAACGCACTTTAATAATTCAGAAGTTGTGAGGAAGCAGGGAGTGAGGCACGGAGCCTTCAGCTCCTGCAAACACCAGGCCCATCCTGCTCACCACTTCTCAGGACAGGACTCTGTGGGCAACAGATGCCACCAAGAAAAAACAAAAGGCAGACCCCCCCCAAAGAAAAACCCAAAGGGAAAAAGCAGCTGCAGAGCAGTGACGGCAGAGCAGGAGCCCATCTCTGCCTGCCCTGCTCAGGGAAGCCACAGAGCTGAGCCCAGCCACAGCTTGCTCTCACTGTCACCAACGGGAGGGTTGTGATGCCTCTGCCTGCTGCTGGGTGTCTGCGTCAGTGCCCTGCCCACTGGCAAGCAGCCTCTCAAGCTGCTCACCTGTGGAGGGGCTGCAGCTTCATCCCCCAAAAGCTGGGCTGGTCAATGACCAGCTCGGTGCCCCAGGGCCACCCAACATACCATCTGCCTGCCAATGCTCTGGCTTCACCCCAGCCCTTCCTGCACATCTCTGCTCCTGCTTCAAACTCCACTGAGAACAGATGCCAGGGGCCCAGCTGGACCATCACAGAATCATGGAGACATTCCAGCTGGGAAAGACCTGTAAGATCTTTTAAGACAAACCATTACTCAACTCTGCCCAGGCTGGGGCTGAGCCATGTCCCTCAGCACCACAGCTCTGCCTCTCTCAAACACCTCAGGGATGGGCACTCAGCCACCTCCCTGGGCAGCCTGTGCCAGGCTCTGAGAACCCTTTCAGTCAAGAAGTTTCTTCTCATGTCCAATCTAAACCTCCCTTGGGGCAAACTGAGGTCATTTCCTCTCATCTTATCCCTTGTTCCTTGGCAGCAGAGCCCAACCCCAGCTGGCTGCAGCCTCCTCTCAGGGAGCTGCAGAGAGCAATGAGCTCTGCCCTCAGTTCCTCTGCTCCACACTGCACATCCTCAGCTGCTCCCCCCCAGCCCTCTTCTCCAGACCCTTCCCCAGCTTGGCTGCCCTTCTCTGGACCTGCTCCAGCCTCTCAGTGTCCTTGTCCTGAGGAATCACAGAAACATTCCAGTTGGAAAAGCCCCTCAGGATCACAAAGTCCAACCTTATCCCTGCTCTACAAAGTTCACCCTTAAACCATATCCTTCGAGCACCTCCTGTGCTGTGCCCTCACAGCTGGGCCTCGATGCAGCTGCATGCCTTCTGGATTCACATTCATTTGCCATCCTCACCACCCACAGCCACTCAGCAAGGTGCTCTCGGTCACCGGTGGACTTCAATTCCCACAGCAGAGGTTGTCTGAATCATTTCCATCACACTGGGAGAGGTGAGGGGCACTTCAGCTTCCTAGCAGTAAAGCCAAGGCCATGCCCCTGCCAGCTGCTCCCCAGCGAGTCTCCAAGCTTAGCCTTGGCCTTGCACAGGAGCCCTGTGCCCAGCACTGTGGAGCTCCTGGGCTTGCACAGAGAGAGCAAGGTCACAACCAAGTGCACCTTCACAGCCTAATGAGTGCTGGGGGACACCTCCCTGCCCCCAGCCCCAGCTGCCTGCCCAGCCTTGCTGTGCTGCTCAACGGCTGCTCATCCTGACCCCATCCGTCTGGGGGGCAGGGACTGCTGCAGCACCCTCTGGGCAGTGCCAGCCCAGAGCTCCTACATGAAGCCATTGCCATGCCAGAGTAGGGAGAGCTCAGACACACAGCTAGCAGAGGCAAAAACAAGCCTCCTTGAGCTGGCTGGGCCTCCGACAGAGCAGCCCAGCACAGCCCACAGGCAGCACTCCACCAGCCTCAGACTTGCTCCAAGCATCTCTTCCACCAGGCTCAGCCCACAGCACTCTGCTGCACCTGGGACCAGCATCTCCAGGATTCCGCAGAGCTGCTCAGCACCCAGCTACTCACTGCCCGAGGTGCTCCTTGCCCCTGCCCACCACACCTGAGCTTGCTAGAAACATCTATTATTCAGCACTGCAGCCTGGATCCACAGACAGATGAACACATTTGGGTTACTTCATCTACAAGCATCAATATTTTCTTCAGCTCTTTAAGGCCAGTTGTGTCTGCAGCTGCACCCAGGATGGGCAAGAGGCCACCTTGCAAACCTGCCAGCTAATGCCACAGCAGACCAGGCCACTAAACACAAAGGAGCACCAGACAGCAGCTCCATTTCCATGCAGAGCTGGTGAGCAGAAGAGGAGTATTTATCACAAACCCCTGTCCCATCCTGCCTCTCACCCAGCTCCTTCAGGGGCCCTATTTGCATTAACTGCTCCAAGCCCATCTTCGGTGTCAAATAAATACCAATAACGGCAGCCCCAGCGGCAGGCTCTGTGCTGCCAGCACTGCCTTTCTGATCCCTCCATCATCTCCAACACTCCTTTTCATCTCTAATGGGGCTTCCTGAGCCCAGCCACCAGAGCACTGCAAGTTATTCAACTTCAGGCTGTGAGCATTCATGGGGAGGGAAACGCCAAGCTTTAATTAAAGCAGAAGAACACAAACCTTCACCTCGAGAAAGGAGAGCAGCGCAGAGCCGAGGCGCAGGCGAAGCTGCCCACGAGATGCGTCTGAGCCTACTGAGGGACAGCCACACCGCTGCCACCTGTGCCACGAGCTGAGCCGTGCTGGCACAGCCCAGGGGCAGAAGTGTCCCTCTCGGCCCTTCCGGCATCTGTCCCAACGTGCGGCACGAGAAGCCGCAGGGCCTTTGGGAAGGCAGGGACACTGCCTGCCCTTCAGCCCCGTCCCCCAGCCCGCAGCGGGAGAGAGGAAAGCAGGGAGGCTGGAGCAGGCAGAATGAGTCAGTGATAACAGCAATTAGTCAAAAAAAGGCAACATAAGCATCTGCAGTCTCGGGCCCCTTCTCCATGACTTGACAAAACGCTTCCCTCCAGGCTGACAGGAGCTGGGCGCTCTCAGCCTGCCAAGAACCTTTCTCCCCTTAGGGCTTTCTTTTCCCCAGACAGCCTGTACAAGCCAAAGGATGGTTAGACACTAGCGCTTGCAAATTCCCTCCCGAACGACTCATTTTCAGCTTCTCCCCGAAAAGCTCTGCTCTGGGTGAAGCAGCTGGGTCCAAGGTGGACGCCCAGGTGGTACTGGTGGTTGTGGCGACGGCAAGGGCGGCTCAGAGCCCGGCCGGCACAGGCACCGCTTCGGCGCCGGCTGGAAGAAGAGGAAGCCCCAAAGATGCCTGCAACAGATGTGTGCATCCCGAGGCAGAACGGGAGGAGAGCGCACGCCCGGAGCGGGCAGCACGGAAGGAGCAGGAGTTGGCGACCGAAGACCCACGCCCAGCCGTCTCCAAGAGTGCGGTCTGTGTGCGGCCTCAGAGGCCAGGCAGGCAAGCCAGCAGATAAGCACGAGGAGAAAAACTAAGCCGGATCCACCACTTCCAAGCAGGGCTTTGCACCTCCCTCCCTGTGCTTCGCTTGTCGTAGTACTGCAAGCAGCAGCAGAGAAAGCCGGGTTTGAAAGGAGCAGGGAGATGATGGATAGGCAGGCAGGTAGGCAGATTAAATAGCATCTCTGGAGGAGCTGCACCAAAATGGACATCTGCCCCCCCTGACCTCCCACCACCTCCAGCGCTGACAGCTCCGAGCTAAAGGGTGTAAGGCAGCCCATTACCACCCTCTCTATATGCTAAATGTGATTATATTTGGTTCAGCTAGCACGAGAGAGCTCCTGAGTGATTGCAGGGTGTGGGAGATTCGGAGCGCTCATTCCTGTCATCTTCTCCTCTGCCTCTTCCTCTCTGCAAGCCACACACACACAAATCACTCTAAGCGTCCAGGTGTCAGCTAAGCCACAGGAACTGGTAAAAAATTAAGCTGCCATAAGAAACCTCAGAGTAGTGACTCTGCCATCTCCGGGCTCACACACCACAGGCAAGGAGTTAGCAAGGGTTTATAGAGGATAAAGAGAGATGTTTGCAGGCAGCCCTGGTCCCCAGCCCAGCTGCGTCCTCCACCCGCTCCAACCAGCTCCAGACCCCAAAACATCTCCCCGCTGGCACCCCAGGAAAAGGACTTTTTGTCTCGATGGCTGCTTTGGGATGCAGGGAGCCACCTCTCTCTCAGCTGCTTCTGCAGACTGTGCCAGAGCTGAGCTGCAGCCACAGCTTTGCCTTGCTGCTGGAGAGGTCTGCTGGCAAAACCAGTCCTGCGGCCGCACCAGGAAAGCTGGACCCCAGCACAGGTCAGGCTCTAGGAGATGATTCACCTTGGTTAGAGAAACGCCCACTTCAATCACAGAATGTTAGAGGTTGGAAGGGACCTCCAGAGATCATTGAGTCCAGCCCCCTGGTCTGGCAGATGCACCAGAAGGATCCATAAGATTTCCATACAAAGGTGTTCCCTCAATAGCAGTGTGCCAGGAGACCGTCGCCTTCACTCCAAATCGGATCCAATTGCTTTGCCTCAGAAATTTCCAGCCCAAAATCTTCCCTTAAATCTGAGATCTCTCCCAGGATGCTACTTCACTATCCGAGTACTTTCCTCAGCAGAGCAGCAACAATGCTGATCTTCAACAGGTTCAGTGCCCAGCAGGAATGGTGGCTCTGCCAGCCTAGCACGCACTCCCAGAGGCGGCTCGGGCCAGACCCTGCACGGCACAAGGGCACGACCCCCAGGAGTGCTGTCAGGTAGCCACCGTGCCGAGGTCTCCCAGCCGGCCACGACTCCAGCAGTGCCTCGAGGAGCAGCTGACACTGCAAATGCCAGCTAGCCAAGTGCTGCTCACGGCTCCTGCATTTCACGTGCGGCTTCACTACGCAGCAACCCTCCTGTCTGCACCACGCCTGGGCAAGGCAGCAGCCTCTGCTCCTCGGCTTATCCCCACAGCGATGCAACGAGCAGGAGGACGGAGAAATAAGGAAAGCAAACGCCTGGGTCCACCAAAAGCCAACGCAAATCGGAGCCTGCAGCAAGTGGGCCTGCCCACCACCACCCAGCAGGCACGCCCGGGAGCGGAGGGCAACCACCGCCAGCATCCACCCCCTGGAGACCTTCACAGCAGCGCTGACTGCTGAACCACCTCCATGCCGCCTGCAGCTGAGCGACCAAGCTCCAGCTGACTCCAGCAGCTTCCCATTCACAACCATGCTCACATCAGCTAAAACCCCTCAAGAAGCAGCCGAGCTCCACACCAACCAGCAGCCCACTTTGCCCACAAGACCTCTCATAACCACACGTTTCTTGCTGCCAACAAGCATGGGGCCACACCACATTCCCTGCTCACAGCCACTGCTCAAGTGCTGGGCAGCCTCTTCCACAACGCTTTTTGCCCACGTTGCACCAGGGGAAAAAAAGAGGCAGCAGCAAAATAAAGGCAAAGCACAAGGACCTCAGCAGTCCTTCCAAAAGCAGTGCCAGCCACGCAGCAGCCGCGCACCACCAGCATCGGCTTGACCTCGTGGTCTTGCCAGGCCCTCCGTGCGGAGCCTGGGCACTGCGGGCACCGTCCCAACGCACGGCAAACCCCACGACTGGATGGGTGACAGGGAAAAGACTTCAGATTCACCTTGCTTATGTCCTGCATCTGCCCCACGGTTCCACCAACAGACGGAGCACCGCCCGGCCCAGTCCGACTCAGAGGAAAGCCCCTACCCGCACACCTCCTGCTGCACCCACGCTCCTCTTCCACAAAGCTCCCCCGAGCTGCTGCGGGTGTGTGGAGGTACGGGAGGAGGAGGATGACCAAAGGCAGCCCTTCGAAACAGTCCCAGCCCCGCCAGGTGTCCAACACCGCCAGCCCTGCCAGGAGGGATCCAGAGAGTACCCTGGAGGTGTCCCTCACCATGACACCGCGCAAGAGCCTCCCGAGGACCAGATCCAGAACAGTCTCCCGTCCCACGCAGAATCGGCCCGGTTTCCCGCAGCCGTTCCCAAGAGCCAGAAACCCCTTACGCCTTCCTGAGGCCATCCCCAGAGCGCGGGGCGAGCCCCGGATTACCAGCACCGCCTGCGGGCCGGTTCCCGCCGGGATGGGCTACGGCAGGGTGCCTGGCACAACCCGTCGGTACCAGGGGAAAGCTCCGCGGCCCCCGAAGCGAACAGGCGCTGTGCCGGGAGCCTATTCCCGCAGCTTGGCAGATTCACGGTACACTACACGGTGGCGAAGTCGGTTTCCCAGCTGACCTCCGGTTGCAAACGCCAGCGAGCGGCGCTTCCAGCCCACGCGCAGCGGCGAAGGGCGCAGGGAACGGCGGCTAAAGCATCCCACCTTCCTGCCCCGCCACCCGCGCTCCGCTCCCGCCTTACCTTCCACGGCGGCCGCAGCGGCGGCCAAGCAGAGCAGCACCACCAGATCCGCAGCCATCGCCTTCCCGGGCCCCGCGAGTCGCTGCTCCGCAGGCGTCAGCCGCTACCGGCGGGCGGCCGTGAGCGGGCATGGGGTTACGTCCGCGGGCCACGCCGGGACGAAGGAAGGCAGGGCCGGAACGGAAGAGACCAGGCCGGGGCGAGACCGCGGGACAGGACCGCGCCGCCTCCCCACGCCGCCCGGGTCACATCGCCGCCGCGAGTGGGGAGCGCGGCCACGCCGCCGCCGGCCCCCGCCGCAGCTCGGCCCCGCCCCACCAATCCCCCGGGTTCGCCCCGCCCCCGGGCCCCGCCCCGCCAATCCCCGAGGCCCGCCCCGCCTTCGCCCCGCCCCCGCCTGCCGTCGTCCGAAGAGGGACGGCGCCCCCTGGCGGACAGACAGGCCCAAACCCTCCCGCCGCAGCTTTTCCGTTCAGCGCGACCCCTCCGCGCGACGCAGCGGACCCGGAGCCCGGGGCACAGGGTAGCGGGAAGGGACGTGTGGGACACCGGCTGGTATAGGCTGCCGCGGGCCATGTCCCCCCTTTTCCTCTCTAAAGGAAGCTGCAGCAAAGCTTGTATCCTCAAACCTGCTCCCACCCCGGGCTCAGAGCAGGGCAGCCCCACACCGAGGTGGGTCCCTTGTACCCCAAAACGTGCCAGCTCCCACCTCGGGCTCAGAGCAGGGCAGCCCCACAAGTCGGTACAGGCCTTTCCTCAGACTCTTGCCTTCTCCCACACCTTCACCGCTGCTGCAGAGTCCGATGGGCACCCAGGTGCAGGGAAGCAGCAGGCTGCCCTTCCATGCCCAGGGCTCAGCAGAGTCCCCAGCCCTCGGCAGCCCTCTGCCAGCACCCCTGTCACCACCAACCCAAGCCCACAAAGTCACTCACACCCAGGGTGATTTCTGGCAGCACAGGATGTCCCTCCTGCCCAGCCAGGAGTGATAGAAACCTGCAGCTGCTGAGGAAAGAGGCCCTTCAGAAAGAAACTCACCCAGTCCCCCTCACCCGTGCCCTGTGTGCAAAGCCAGCTCCGGCTGCCCTTCCCAGAGCTCCGCATCCCCCTTAGCTCCTCTCCCCAGCCAAACAGCAGCTTCCTCTGGCAAAGAGCTCAGCCCACCCCTCCCTCCTTCCTCCTGCTGGGTTCGTGCCTCGCAGCACACAGGGGAGCCAACAGCCAGGGAAGGCAGCGAGGGCTGCTGCGGGTCAGAGTGCCCTGCTGGCAGCCAGGCCGTGTGTCTGCCACCACGCTGGGACCAGCAACGCCTCACAGAGGTACCGGGCACCGGCAAAACACCAGCATGCAGTGGAGGAGCGCACCAAAAGCAGTGAGCAGTGCCACAGGAACAAGAGTTTGCTGCTGTAGCTCTGCAAAATGTGTTTCAAGCAGCTCCTGTTCAGCCCAGCAAATAACAGGGAAAAAATTGCCGAGAACCTTCTGGCTGAGTTTTTGGAGATTGGCTTTCATCTTGACAAGCTCTCTTCATTCCCTTCCCGTGAATATCTCAGCAATCCAGTTTACTCACTCAGAGGATCACAGAGAGAAAACTGTGAAGTAAATGTCAGTATTATTTGCATCTTTATCCAGTCTGCCACAAAAGCAACACCATGTTATTTATCGGATCCAGCACAGCTCGGTAACAGCTCAGGGATGGAATATTCATGATGCACAAGCAAAAAAAACCCACACCCAAAAGTTAAGGGTTTGAAAACACAGGAGGCAAAGAGCTGAGCCTCTGAGCTACCCACACCACTGCCTTGGTCCTTTGCAGTTGGGTTGGGGTTACCACCACCACCACCCCCCAAATAGAATCATAGAACCATACAGGTTGGAAGAGAGCTCCAGGCTCAGCCAGCCCAACCTAGCACCCAGCCCTGGCCAACCAACCAGACCATGGCACTAAGTGCCCCAGCCAGGCTTGGCTTCAACACCTCCAGCCACGGCCACTCCACCACCTCCCTGGGCAGCCCATTCCAATGCCAATCACTCTCTCTGCCAACAACTTCCTCCTCACATCCAGCCTAGACCTCCCCCGGCACAGCTTGAGGCTGTGTCCCCTTGTTCTGTCCCTGACTGCCAGCACCTCAACATCTCTCTGCAATGGAGGAGCCCAGAACTGGACACAGCTCTCCAGGGGTGGCCTAAGCAGTGCTGAGCACAGAGGCAGAAGAACCTCCCTTGTCCTGCTGCCCACACTGCTCCTGAGCCAGCCCAGGATGCCATTGGCTCTGCTGCCCACCTGGGCACTGCTGCCTCCTCTTCAGCTCCTCTCTCCCAGCACCCCCAGGGCCCTCTCTGCCTGGCTGCTCTCAGCCACTCTGTCCCCAGCATGTGGTGCTGCTTGGGGGTGTTGTGGCCAAAGTGCAGAACCCTGCACTTGGCCTTGTTCAGTCTCATCCCATTGGCCTCTGCCCACCCATCCAGCCTGGCCAGGTCCCTCTGCAGGGCTCTCCTACCCTCCAACAGCTCCACAGCTGCTCCTAGGTTGGGGTCACAATTGTGATCACCTGAAAACCTCCCATTCAGAAACTTAACACCTGACTGACAAGAGCCTGGCAGCTTATGTACAGGGGGGAGAAAACCCAAACCAGGACATCAATATTCTTCTGATTTCTTTTCAGCTGGCCAGAGTGGTGGGCAGGAGCCAGCTGTGTCTGCTCAGAGCTCTCTGCTCTGCCAGCCTTGCCCTGGACACCAGCACTTCCTGCTCCTGGAGCACCTGGGTCAGGAACAGTCTCCTCACCCTGCTGCTCCAGAGGGCAGGCCTGGGGAGGTGGCAGCTCCGTGCCACAGGGCCACTCTTTCCTGCTCACCTGATGGGATCACAGCCAGCAGCTGCCCCAGAGCAGTTCCACAAACCTCTTTGGAGGATACCCCAAGGACACTGAAGCCAGCTCCATTTATGGCATGTTTTCATAGGCTCTTAGAATGGCTCAGGCTGGAAGGGACCCCAGAGCTCATCTGCTCCAACCTCCCAGCGATGTGCAGGGACACCTCTCAGCTAGACTCAGCTGCTCCAGGCCCCAGTTTTGCTCCATCTCCTTCTCCGAGCAGGCCATCACTGGGAGGCTTCTCCCTCAGCACCCTGCCCATCACCAGGTCCTCACACCAGGACAGAAGGTCAACAGTGAGGTCTTAGAGCCATGGAGCAGAAGGCACTGAACCATTGACCCTTAGAAGGCAAACCCACCTCTCAGGACCCAAATCACCTGCAGCCCTGCTTACCAGGTAGCCCTGCAGGAAGGACCCAGGGCAGAGCCCTGCAAAGGGCACTGGCAGCCTCTGGGAAGGCTTTCGGCAGTGCCATGCCCAGGGAGCAGGGCCGATGCCTCTATTCCTGTGGCACACAACCAGCAGCACATGGAGATGGTGGCAGTCAGCTGCCAGAATGAGCTCTGTCTTAATTAACAACTCTGTCTTTGTTCACTGAGGAGGCTCCAGGCAATGCCAAGCCCTTTCTGAAGGAGGCAGATCTGGGATCCCAGCAACACAAAGCATCAGGAGTGATTACACCCCACGAAATCCCCTGGAGTCACACTCAGGATTCAAGGCATCACAGCCTGTCACTCTCCCCTTCCCACCCTGCCACACTGCCAAGAGACCAGGTGAAGCACAGAGGGAACAGAATGGGTTGGGTTGGAAGGGACCTCAAAGATCATCCAGTGCCAACCCCTCTGCCATGCCCAGGGGCACCTCCCACCATGCCCAGGTTGCTCAGGGTCTCATCCAGCCTGGCCTTGAACACCTCCAGGGAGGCTGGGGAGCCTGTGCCAGTGTCTCCCCACCCTCACTCTCAACAATTGCTTCCTCCTCTCCAGTCTCAATCTCTCCTCTCCCAGCTCAAAGCCACTCCCTGACAAGTCCCACTTGAGTGTCACTCTGCATGTGCTGGTGACAGCCACGCTGCAAGGTGAGCTCTGGACCCTAAATCCTTCACGTTGCAAAGAGGCAAGCCCAAGGCCTGGGAGCCTGGCACCTGGCTGCATCTTTAGGTGCATCAGCCAGAGGGTGACCAAGGCTTCTGCCCTGCACTAGAGCTGGGGTGCCCACTGTGAAGGTGCCCTCAGCAGCAGGAGTTGCCCAACAAGCTGGTTGCTAAGGCAGGGCCAGCTCAGAGCAGGCACAAAGGACAAAGAAGCCTTCCCCTGCACCACCTTGGCAGAGGAGCTGCAGAGGACACAGGAGCCTGTCCTAGCCTGAAGAAGCCCAGGGGCTAAAGCAGCAGTATAGCTCCTGGTTTGCTCTCCAAGCCAAGGCCAGAAGCTTTCTGCACCAGGCAGGAGCTCTGCTCAGCAGTGCTAAGGCAGCGCAGCCTGCCCCCAGCAGCTTCCTTTGCACTAATTGCAGAGAACAAGCAGGCACCTCCAGCATCCTCCTCCCAGAAGCCCAAGAAGCTGATAAATCCTCTCCCTGACAAGAGCAGCAGACTGCTCCCATCTCCCAGCCTTGCCCAGGGTGCCACAACACGCGAGGTGTGCGAGACAGGTCAGCGTGGGTGACGCTGGAGAGCGGCGTCCTGCAGCACCGCCTGTGCCATCCAACCTCCCTGCTTCCAAGTCCAACTAAATGTAATCTGAGGTAATAGCATTAATTAGCAGCAGAAAACGTTTGGTGTATTCTGGGCACAGCTCAGTCGCTTGGCACGGTGCAGGCCACACTGCTCACTGTGCTCCCAGGAGAAATCATCTCAGGGAGACTTTGAGACTTAAAATATCGGAGGAGAGCAAAGCGAGGAGAGAAGTGATGCCGCTCCATGGGCAGCCAGGGAAAGCTCAGGTGTCTGAGCAGAGGCAGGAGCTGCAGCAAGGACTCCTTTGTCATCTGAACAATTTGAGGACTAAATGGAAGCAAGAGCAGGGGAGCTGAAGGTTAATTTGGCAACCAGAGCAGGAGCAGAGGGAGCCTGGAAGAGTCTGCTAATTCCCTGGGCAGAAGAGGCACAGTCACAGCCAGGACTGGGAGGAGCTCCCTGTGCAGGAGCAAAAGATAAATTGCAAGTTCTTCTGGTGGAATATTCTGTTGATTGAGGACAGAAATAGGAGACAAGCAAGAGCCTGGAGCCTCCCAGCACCCTGGAACGTGTCAATCACTGCAGATGATTGAAGGAGAGATGAGAGCTGGTGCAGCGCCAGGCACCACACAGCCTAACAGACCTGCGGCTGCCTCCACTCCACACTGACACCAGCTGTGCAGGCAGGGAGACCACAGCTGGAGTGCTGTGCCCAGTGCTGGGCTTCCCAGTTCCAGAGAGACAGGCGTCTGCTGGAGAGAGTTCAGCAGAGGCTGTGAGGATGCTGAAGGGACTGGACCAGCTCTGCTGCGAGGAGAGGCTGAGAGCCCTGGGGCTGCTTAGTCTGGAGGGGAGAAGGCTGAGAAGGGACCTGATCAATGTCCATAAATACCGAGGGGTGGGTGTCAAGAAGGTGGCAGGCTCTGTTCAGTGGTGCCCAGTGACAAGACAAGGAACAAGGGGCACAAGCTGGGACCCAGGAGGCTCCACCCCAACATGGGGAGAAATTTCTTTGGTGTGAGGGTGCTGGAGCCTGGAGCAGGGAGGTTGGACTGGATGATCCCTGGAAGTCCCCTCCAACCCCTGACAGTCTGTGTTTCTCTAGCAATGTGAGGCAGGATGACCCTTGTGTGCAGGCCAAGGCCGAGGTCAGTGAGCTCTGCTCCTCCGACCAAAACCTTCACTCAGAACTGCTGCACTTTTGGCTCTTCCCTTCAGTTGGGTTTGTCAGGATGGTTGCAAGTCGTAGCCATAGAATGTTTTGGGGCTGGAAGGGAGCTTTAAAGGTCACTTGGTCCAATCCCCCTGCACTCGGCAGGGACATCTTCAACTAGAGCGGGTTGCTCAAAGCCTTCTTCAGCCTGACCTGGAGTATTTGCAGGGATGGGTCATCTCCCACCTCTCTGGACAACCTGGGCCGGGGTCTCACCACCTTCATAACAAATTTCTTCCTTAGATCCAGTCCAAATCTTCCCTCTTTTAGCCTAAAGCATCATCTTTGATCTGCCAGTCCTGCCCGGCAGCCATGCCAGCATCAGGACAACACAGGCAGGGCTCAGACATGCCGTTTGCTCGGCGCGTTCCCTCTTCTGCTCCAGGTGGAAGGAGCTCTTTGTTCCGTTCCAAGGCAGAGGATTAACAAAGGCAAATGCAAAAGAGCAAAACAAAGCCTCTTTTGTCTGAGCTGGGCGACTTCGCTTTATCTGTTTCTAATCTGGCTTCAACTTTTATTTCTTTAGGACAAAGGAAACCTGAAGACTGAGCCTGGTGCCAAGACAAGCTGCAATAAGTGACAGGAGCAGCCTGGCTGAGGCTCTGCCGCTCTCTGAAGTCAGAACGTTCAGGGCGAGGAAAGCAAAGCACGAACACTTTGAGTGGAGACTCAGAACACAAACTCCTCTCATGTTGCAAATGCAAGAGCTACAGAAAAGAGATGTCTCCGCTCCGAGAAAGCTTCATTATCGAGAAGCAAAATGCAATTTCTCTTTGGAAGCGTTTAAAAAAGCAGGGAGGGGAACCTGCCACAAGAGCTTCACTTGATCACAGCGCTGCCTCGTTCCGCTCCGAGCCGGGCTCCTGCTTCTGCAAGCAAACGAGAAGTGAAGTTTCCAGGTGCAAAGCTGCCCAAAGCAGCAGGGAGGAGGGAGGCTGGCCCAGCCCACCCCATAGCTGCTGCTTCGGGCTCCCATGCAGGAGGTTTTTTCCTTACCCAGGTCATCCCCTAGAGTGCAAAAAGCTGGCTGGGAGCAGGTGCCCACCTCAGGCACAGGAGAGTGCCTCTTTTTTCCTCCTAGCCGGTGATGAATTTGCAGTTGTCACCTTGATCAATGGCCTCACGGACGCTATCATAAGGCTAATATGGTTTTCCCCCTTCCCTCTCATGCACAGAGTAATTACACGGATGGCTGCACTCAAGGGCAAGAGCCTGTGCCCTGCAGGCACCTTGCACGCTGCTGCTGGGTGCCAGGGTGAAGGCAACCACACCACAAGTATTCAAACCTACAAACTTCCAGAGTCTACCACCCTCACTGTGCAGAGCTTCCTCCTGAGGTCCACCCTAAAGCTGCCCTGCTCCAGTTCCAAACCACTGCCCTCGTCCTGCCCCGACAGGCGCTGCCGAGCAGTCCCTCCCCAGCCTGCCTGCAGCTCCCCTGCAGATACTGAAATGCAGCTCTGGAGCCTTCTCTTCTCCAGGCTGAACAGCCACAACTCTTCCAGTCCATCCCCACAGCAGAGGTTCTTCCAGCCCTCTGAGCATCACAGTGGCCTCCTCTGGATCTGTTCCTCCGTGCTGAGGGTTCCACAGCTGGACACAGTACCCCAGGGGAGGTCTCACCAGAGCTGAGCAGAGTGGCAGAATCACCTCTCTCGACCATGCTGCTTTTAGGTTGAAGAAGACCTTCAAGATCGTCAAGTCCAACCATTAACCCTACTCCACCACGTCGCCCAAGCACCACATCTACACAGCTTTTGAACACCTCCAGGGACAGCTCAGCTTCCTGTCGGCATTGAGGAGGGGATGAAGACTTCATCTTCTTGCTGTGACAGGCAGCAGAGGACCCTTCAAAGGATGTGCAGACTGCAGAGGTCTCAGCTGCCAGCCCTGCACCGAGCTGAGGGTGCCCAGGCACCGCACACAGCCCCTCCTGGGTGCAGCTCCTCAGGCCAGCCGCTGGGAGAGGCCCGAGGGGAGTCTTCATCAGACTTGATTGGCAGCAGTTGTGGAGAAGCAGGCAAGAGGAGAGGGGCAGGTTTGCACCTCGGCAGGGCAGGCAGGCAGAGGTTTGCTCAGAGGAAAGAAGGGAGCAGCAAGGCTGCTGCTGCATCCCATAACATCTGGCAGCTGCGAAGCTCCCAGATCATTCTGCCTCCATCCTCCAGAGAGCTGGGCTCTGGGAGGGGTACCAGGCACACAGCAAGCAGGAGGGGGTGAAATTCCTTCACAGAATCCAAAACAGGCAGGCAAACGTCACCATGGTCTTCTCCCTTCAAACAGTGACTCCTGGAGGCTGCTGGAGACGCTGGGAACCGAGCGTTTTCCACCTAGGTGGAAGGGGGAGGAGAGCAGAAAGGGAGATGCAGGTGGGGGAAGGGGGAACAGACAACAGCTGGGGGGGGTTCACCAAAATCTCTGCTGTGTCATCAAAGTCTGCCAATAAAGCTTTCGTGTGCGACCTCTGCTGCCACTGCCAAGAGCCAGCGTGGAACCCCGGCGCGGCTCGGGTGGGAAGGGACCTCAGGGACCATCTGCTGCACCCCTCTGCCATGGGCAGGGACAGCTCTCAGCTGGACTTGGCTGCTCAAGGCCTCATCCAACCTGGCCTTGAACACCTCCAGCCAGGAGCCATCCCCAGGGTTTCAAGTGTTGGCTGCAAAAACAGAGCTTTGCTCCCTTTTTGCCCAAACCCAGACTTCTTTCTGGCTGTTTTCTGTAACCAAACCTCAGCCTCTGTACAAGGCAAAAATTTGACTCCAGGGGACCTCAGAGCTGCTGCCAGTGCCCAAAGGGATCCTGCAGGAGAGCTGCAGAGGGATTTGTACTGAGAGCGTGTAGAGACAGGCTAAGGGCAATGGTTAGGAGCTGAGGCAGAGCAGGCTGGAGCTGAGGCAGAAGTTGTTGAGTGTGAGGGTGGTGAGAGCCTGGCACAGGCTGACAGGGAGGCTGTGGCTGCCTCCTGCCTGGGGACGTCCAAGGCCAGGCTGGATGTGGCCCTGAGCAGCTGAGTCCAGCTGAGAGGTGTCCCTGGGCATGGCAGGGGGGGTGCAGTAGCTGAGCTCTGAGCTCCCTTCCAAGCTGAGCTGTTCTGTGGCTCCATGATGGACCACCGCAGCTGGCAGAGCTGCTCAGGGCTCACTCCAGGCCAGCTGCCTACTCTCCACGGTCACTCGGGAGGGAGCAGCAGCGTTAGGCTCACCCCAGACTCATTCCAGGGCTGCAATCCAGCCCCCCGAGTCCCCTCCGGCCGTGCAGACCAAGGGGTTCTCACAGCAGCCTCTGGAGGTCAGCAATCAGCAGCGCTGGGATGGGCATCAGCAGCTGCCGTGGGAGAGACAAACAACAAAACCAACCCAGGACACAGCCCCAGGGCAGGCAAACAGAGACCCAGAGCCAGCCCAGGACAGCAGGCAGTGCGCGGGCACAGGCAGCAGGCTGGGCACAAGCGTTGCCACAGGAGTGCAGGCAGCTGACTGGAGAGGAAGCAGGGCAGAGTGCCCCCAGACCCACCAGAAGCCCCCAAAGGCCTCTCTGAGGGCAGGAAAGGAAAAGCTCTTTTTCACCAAGTATAGACTGAAGGAGGAAAGGAGGAGGAATCCTCCTGCCTTCCCCAGCCGCGCAGGCAGAGACAACAGCTCCACGGGGACCAGGCTGACTTCTCCCCTGGGGCACTGGGGAAAGCCACCACAGCATCCCCCAGAGCCACATCTCTGCTGCCTGCCAGGAGCTAAACGATCGCCAGACAGGAGTGTCCCCGAGGTGGGGCTGTGGCAGGCTCCTGGCTGGGCAGATGACTGGAACCAGTTCTGCCCCCTGGGAAGGAGCCTGAACTGCTGAGTGCCATCCGCGCTCCGGGAAGCACAGCTCTGAGGACGACCAGCTCTGCTCCCGCTGCCGGGCGCCCGCCGCTGTGCTCTGCAGGCTCTGGGCTCGCAGCACAAGCGGAGCCTGGCTCCATGGTGCACCACTATGAGATCGCTCCCAAAATTGCCTGGAAGCAGATTGAAGGTCACAGGTCCGGGACCGGGGAGACAAGAGAGGAGGCCATCGCCTGGCAGAGGACAGCCTGCTGCTGCCTTCTCTCCCTCTCAGCGCCCCAGAAGCTCCCTGACAGGCAGCACAGGCTGTGGGACACAGAGTCCAGCGCAGCACTGACAGCGGGGTCCTCGCTTCGCTTCCACTCTGAAAACGGCCCCACCCTCAGCCCCCTGGAGCTCCCCGTGCCAGGAGTCAGCCTCAGGGTGATAAGGCAGAGATGCTTAGGTCAAGCTGGGGCAAGGAACAGATGAGCCCTGCTCTGCCAGAGGCAAAGACAAGCACTTTACTTGCTGACAGTGCCTGCCACTGTGCCAGGAGTCAGCCAAGGCCAGCAACAGGCCTGCCCTGCCCACCCTGAGCACCACCCCTCTCTGAAGCACCCAGTACAGGACCTCAGTCTCTGCAGCAGCAGCACGCCAGCCTTGCACCATCCTTGCTGGGGAACAAGGAGAACCTCATATGGCACCCAAGGGGACAGGGCAGACACAGTTGCTCACCTCATGCCCCCATCACCACAAGGGAGGCAGTCAGAGCCTGCAGAGGTTCCTGCTGTTCCTCCCTCAGGACTGCTCCATGCAGCAGAAGCCCAGTGCCACACACCAGCATAGCCTTACCAGACACCCAGAGATACCAGGCCAGGGCAGGTTCCCCAGCCACATCCACTGTGGGTGCTTTGCTCCAGCACATGGCCCCCAGCTCAGCTATAGAGCTGCTTGCACCACAGCAGCTATCCAGAACCTTCTGCACTGCACCTGGCTCCTTACTTATCCCTTGACCAAGTCCAGCTGCCACTCATTTCTTCTTAAGTGGTTTCCTCCCCAGTCAGGCTCGAGAGCAGCCCACAGGCAGTGCCCAAAACTTCTCCATATCATTGATTCATGGAATGGGTTGGGTTGGAAGGGACCTCAAAACTCACCCAGCTCCAGCCCCTGCCATGCCCAGGGACACCTCCCACCAGCACAGGCTGCTCAAGGCCTCATCCAGCCTGGCCCTCAGCACCTCCAGGGAGGAGGCAGCCACAGCCTCCCTGGGCAACTTGTGCCAGTCTCTCACTTGTGCCATTCTCTCCCCACCTTCAGTCTCAACAGCCTCTTCCTCCACTCTCACTCTCCTCTGTCCCAGCTCAAAGCCATTGTCCCTCATCCTGGCACTCTCAGCCCTTCTCCAAAGTCCCTCCCCAGCTCTCCTGCAGCCCTTCAGCCTCTGCCAGGCTGCTCTGAGGTCTCCCTGCAGCCTTCTCCTCTCGAGGCTGCACAGCCACAACTCTCCCAGCCTGGCCCCACAGCAGAGGTTTTGCAGCCTCTGAGCATCTTGGTGGCCTCCTCTGGAGCCTCTGCAGCAGCTCCAGGTCCCTGTTGTGCTGGGGCCCCAGAGCTGGAGGTAGTGCTGCCTCTTTCTGACCATGTAAGAGCTCTCAGAGATTGCAGGCTGCAGAGTTGCTCCCAGGCTCCCCAAGCTGAGTGAGATGCATCAGCAAGGGAGTCTGGGCTGAGTCGATAGGTCATGAGCTGATCTCAACCCAAACTGCTCCACATTGTGAGGTACAGGACTGGCACCAGCATCCATTTGCATGCTGGCAGCCTGCACTCACCTATTATATTTCTCCCTCTTTTCCCTCTGGAAGCCTCAAGCATCTCCTGGTGACATTGTGCTACACCTCCTTCCTCTCCCTGCCCTCTCATTTCTCTCATCAAAGCTCCCTTTCATCTCCCACCTCTTGCTGCAGGGTCCCTGCTCCCATCAGCAGCCCGCAGAGCCATGCTGCTGTGCTGGAAAGGGATCTATGCCCAGACGGAGGTGGGGAGCAGGCACCAGCCTAGAGCCCTCCCCACAGGGAGCAAACACCTGCACGGGAGCAGCTGAAAGGCTCCTGAGCCTCAGGAGCTCCCCACAACATCCACAAATAGCAGAGCTGCGTGGGGTGGGTGCAGGACTGCCCCTGCCAGACAGGCACAGGTAGAGTAAGGCAGAAATAAAGAGGGGACCTGCCCCTTGACTCTGTTGAGACCTCACCTCCAATCCTGCCTCCAGTGCTGCTGTCCCCAGCATGAGAAGGACACAGAGCTGCTGGAGTGAGGCCAGAGGAGGCCACAAAGATGAGTCAAGAGCTGGAGCAGCTCTGCTACAGCAGGAAGGGCAGGAGAACAGCCTGAGTGAAGCACCATTGTCAGCATCTTGGGCAAAGCCATCCCTTCACTTCAGACCAGCTGGGTTTGTGTCTCTGGGTTCTCCTGAAGGGCAGAACATCTGTGCAGGTTTGTAGCTGTGTGGGCATCCCTACAGCTCCCTGAGAGGAGCCTGGAGCCAGGTGGGGTTGGTCTCTTCTCCCTACTAACAAGTGATAGGTCGAGAGGAAAGCCTCAAGCTGCTCCAGGGCAGGTCTAGGTTGGACATTAGAAGAAATTTCTTCCCTGAAAGGGTTCTCCAAGCCTGGCACAGGCTGCCCAGGGAGGTGGCTGAGTTCCCATCCCAGGAGGGGTTTCAGAGGCAGAGCTGTGGTGCTGAGGGCCATGGCTCAGCCCCAGCCTGGGCAGAGTTAGGGAGTGGCTGGACTGGATGAGCCGAAAGAGCTTCTGCAATCCAAACCATTCCATGTGTGCTTGAAGCAGGTCCTCTCAGGGAGCTGTAGGGAGCAATGAGGTCTCCCCTCAGGCTCCTCCTGTCCAGCCTGAACAAGCTCCCTCAGCTGCCCCTCCCCAGCCCTACTCTTCACATCTTCACAATCTCCTCCTCTGTACAAAGCAGTCCACTGCTTGCTTTCTGAACACACAGAGCCCCAACAAGCTGAGGAGCTCAGGACAGCAGAGCCTCACCTTTGAGCCCTGGGGGTTTATAGGATGTGCCATAGCTGGCTGCAGCCATGCAGAGTGCAAGATGCCAATCTGGCTAACCAGTGAGGGGCTGGCAGCACGCAGGCTCTGCTGCTCTGGTTGCCCTCCAGTCTGTGCATTGACAGTGCCAGCTTGTTTGCCCCTCTGGTGATCTGAACCACGGAGCAGGCAATCGGCTCCTCTGCTGCATGCCCTCAGCTCAGCTCTGCTGTGATTTTAAAGCTGACAAATGGCACCAAACCATGCAAGGGAGCAGGGTAGGGCTGCTGCCCAGGCCAGGCAGCTGGAAGGACACTCAGGTGTCCAAGGGAGGTGGAGGTGGTAAGAAACAACACTGGGACCTGGGGCTGGCTGATGGTCATGATGGGATCATGCCAATGCTTTGAGGCTGGAATGGATTTAAGCCTGGGTGTTAACTCTTCCTCTTGGATGTTAGCATTCCCTTTCTCCTGCCTACAACCCACTTGAGTAATCAGCTGTGGAGCTAACAGCTTGGGCCCCAAATCAGCACTGTACTTGAGCACATGCTGAAGGCCTATCAACAGAAATCAGGATCACAGAATCACAGAATCATTTGGGTTGAAAAGCCCTTTAAGACCTTCAGCTCTATCAAGGCTGGGGCTGAGCCATGGCCCTCAACACCACAGCTCTGCCTCTTTGAAACTCCTCCAGGGATGGGAACTCAGCCACCTCCCTGGGCAGCCTGTGCCAGCCTTGGACAACCCTTCTGGGGAAGACATTTCTCCTAATGTCCAACCTAGACCTGCCCTGGTGCAGCTTGAGGCCATTTCTTTTCCTCCTATCCTTTATTACTAGGGAGAAGAACCCAGCCCCAGCTCACTGCAGCCTCCTCTCAGGGAGCTGCAGAGAGCAATGAGGTCTCCCTCAGCCTCCTCTGCTCCAGGCTGAACACCCCCAGCTCCCTCAGCTGCTCCTCCCCAGCCCTGTTCTCCAGAGCAGATTTGTTGCCCCTCTCTGGACTCACCCCAGGTCTTCAATGTCTCTGTTGCAGTGAGGGCCCCAAAACTGATCCAGACTTATCCAGGTGCTTTGCTCTGTGGGGAGGGCACTGTGAGCAGAAAGCAGCAAGAAGGTGGTTCAGAACAGGTGCACTGCTCTGTGGAAGCAACCCACACCCACCTGAGTGGTCTCCAAACTCCCTCTTACTACCTGCCAGGGACCCATCTGAAGCACAGGAAACAAAGCCTTAGCCCTGGCTTATGTTGTTGGCATCCAAAACTGAGCAGGCTCCAGAGGATAGTCCTGGGGCTCCCAGGCCCTGCATTCCTCACAGCCATGCCGAGAAGACAGGTCCCAGGGTGCCCTGAGCCAGCATCTGCAGAGGGCATGCAGGACACAGCACCCACAGTCACCCCAGGCAGGACCAGCACAACCAGCTCCTATCTCTGCATGGAGCCACTCTGAGGCATGGGAAGGCCCCAGCAAGCTGCGGGCAGGCTTTGACCAGAGCTGCTCCCTGCAACACCACCCCTGAGCAGCAGGGAAGCAGGGCTACAGCCTGGGCACCCCAAAACAAGCCCAAGCTCCTTATCAGCATCAGAATCATGGAGTGGCAGGGGTTGGAAGGGACCTCTGGAGATGGTCAAGTCAAACCCCTTGCCAGAGCAGGATCACTCAGGACAGGAACACATCCAGATGGGCCTTCAAAGTCTGCAGAGAAGGAGACTCCACAACCTCTCTGGGCAGCCTGCTCCAGGGCTCTGCCACCCTTGCAGTGAAGCAGCTCCTTCTCAGATCAGATGGAACTGCCCATGGTCGAGTCCATGCCCATTACCACCTGTCCTGCCACCAGGAGGACTTCTGTCCTGCACTATCAGAGTGGCTGCCCAGGTTCTACCCTCTCCCCGTGGGGGATGAGGGTAGAACTGCAGCCCCATGCATGCAGCCAGCCCACCCGTGACTGCCCCAAGCATGCCGAGGGGCTGCACGAGCTGCCTACAGCCTTGAGCAGCTTCCTGAGTCCTGTCTTTTTCAGGCCCTTTTGCTTTTGCTTGCAGAGTGCTGGGGAGAGGGGAAAAGGTGCCAGGCGCAGGGTGGCACAGGGCTGCGCAGGGCAGCACGGAGCAGAGCAGAGCCGGGCAGGGCAGCACAGAGCAGAGCAGGGCAGCACAGAGCAGAGCAGGGCAGGGCAGGGCAGCGTCCCTTGAGCCCCAGCCTCTGGGCCATTTATACTGGGTGCGAGTACCCAGCCAAGCACCAGCCCGACTCCAGCACAGGCTCCCGCACGGGGCCGCACACGTGTGGGAGAGGCCTTTTGCTGTTCCCCCTTCAAGCCTGCAGGATGGGGGTGAAGCAGTTTTCACGCCTCCTTCTCCTCCCCATTCAAACCCGCGGCGGGGAGAAAGAAGGAATTTGGAGTGCTCCAGAACACTTGCCCTTGACCCCTCCTGAAGAGGTGCCCAGGGAGTGCAGGGGGCCAGCCCCGGGCCCGCAGAGCCCCAGGCCGTCCCTGCCGTGCCGGCGCCCGCAGGCACAGAGACCTGCGGCGGGCAGGACGAAGCTCCGGGTTGGAGCAGCCTCCGCAGAAAGTCAAGCGCAAAGTCAGAGCAGCCCTTTGGGCAGAGGCAGCTGCAGGGTGAGGCCAGGCTGGGCCTCCGTGCCGGGCCCCGAGCGGTTCCCGTGCTAATCCCGGTGTGAGCAACCCGAGCTGGCACCAGCAGGGCCAGTTGTCTGCCCTCGGCCCTGGCACGGAGGGGCAGATGCAGGGAGCGGTGCAGCGGGGGCTGGCTGCCCGGGGCCGCGGGCGTTCGCTGCCAGCGAGGGGAGCTGGGCGGAAAGGCAACCACAGGGCACATCTCGGCTGTGGAGAGCTCTTCCCACGGCCCCGCAGCGCTCAGCAGCAGCCCTGCCCTGGCTCCTCGCTGCCTCAGATGCTCTCCGCCCACACACCTCAATAGCATTAACAAGCCCAGTGGCCAAGCCCAGCACCTGGGCTTCAGACAGAGTGAGGGTGGGAGCACAGCTGCAGAGCTGAGAGATTCACAGAACCACAAACTCTCTTTGGTTGCAGGAGACCTCCAAGCCCACCCAGTCCAACTCTCACTCAGCACTGCTGGGCCACCGCTAAACCATGGCACCAGGGCCACAGGCTGCTTGAGCACCCCCAGGGATGGTGACTGCCCTGGGCAGCCTGTGCCAATGCCTGAGAACCCTTCCAGTGCAGAAGTCTTTCTTGATGCCCAGCCTGAACCTCCCGTGGCACAGCTTGCATCAGTCCTGTTGCCGGACACCAGAGAGAAGAGGCTGCCCCCTCCTCACTGCCCCTCAGGGAGCTGTGAGAGCAATGAGGTCTCCCTCAGCCTCCTCCTCTCCACACTGCACACCCCCAGCTCCCTCAGCTGCTCCTCCCCAGCCCTGCTCTCCAGACCCTTCCCCAGCCTGACTGTCCTTCTCTGGACCCGCTCCAGCCCCTCAATGTCCTTCATACAGTGAGGGGCCCAGAGCTGAGCACAGTGTGGAGGTGCTCCCAGCCGCCGGCCACACTGCAGAGGCTGCTCTGCTCCTCCTCCTTCCCCCGCCTGGACCCTCAGTGGCAGCTGAGCCAGAATTGTCCTGGTTTCAGGTTGATGGATCCGAGCCCAGGCGCTGCCCCATGTGCTTTTAGCAGCCTCTCTGGGTGCCTGTGCACACAGACAGGCAAAGTCATCTTCCCGTGGCTCTCCTAACTGCTCATCAGCCCCCGAGAGCCTGGGAATGGATTTCTCCGGGCAGCTCTCACCCGGCAGAGCCCGGGAGGTCTCCTCTGTGCTATAAAGCAGACAGCTCACTTAGAGCCTTATTTACTGCCGAGCAGCAATTAAGCCACCCCGCCTCGATTTACGGGCAGCACAGACAGCTCCTCTCAGCACAAGCCACTGTTGGACACTTTGCTTTCCAGGGGTGAAAGGCGGGGCGGGGAAGGCATTTTTATGTATCTTGCCCAGATTCAAACATCTGTGACCAGCACATGGAACATGTAATCCATTTTCCTGTCTCTGGGCTGCAGAGCATCTGCCTGCCCTGAGTCTGCCTTCTGCGGCAGGGGTGAGGTTGCAGAGGAGGCTGGAGGCAGGCAGGGGTTGATCTCTCCTCTGCAGCCTCAGGTGATAGGAGAGGAAATGGCCTCCAACTGTGCCAGGGGAGGATTAGGGTGGAGAGGAGGAAAAATTCTTTTGCTGCAAGAGTGGTCAGGGACTGCACAGGTTGCCCAGGGAGTGGTGGAGTGCCCATCCCTGGAGGAAACCTGTGCCCATAGCACTTGGGGCCATGGGTTAGTGGCCATGGTGAGGCTGGGTTTAAAGGTTGGACCTTTTGGGTTGGTTTCCCAGCCAAAAGAGTTCTACAATCCTGCAATTAACCCCCAGAAGTGCACAGAACAGATTTCCACTGCACTGCTTCCAGCACCAGCTCAGAGCTCAACCCATGGAATCACAGAATGGGTTGGGTTGGAAGAGACCTTAAAGCTCATCCAGTCCCAACCCCCTGCCATGGCCACAGACACCTCCTACCAGCCCAGGCTGCTCAAGGCCTCATCCAACCTGGCCTTGAACACCTCCAGGGAGGGGGCAGCCACAGCCTCCCTGGGCAACCTGTGCCAGGCTCTCCCCACCCTCACTGACAACAATTTCTTCCTTCTCTCCACTCTCACTTTTCCCTCTCCCAGCTCAAAGCCACTGTCCTTCATCCTGGCACTCCCAGATCTTGTCCAAAATCCCTCCCCAGCTCTCCTGCAGCCCTTCGGCTCCTGCCAGGCTGCTCTGAGGTCTCCCTGCAGCCTTCTCCTCTCCAGGCTGCACAGCCACAACTCTCCCAGCCTGGCCCCACAGCAGAGCTTCTGCAGCCTCTGAGCATCTTGGTGGCCTCCTCTGGAGCCTCTGCAGCAGCTCCAGGTCCTTCTTGTGCTGGGGAGATGAATTTGGGTTTTCAATCCTGTCTGTGCTCCTGGTGTTTGCAAGGGGCACCTTGGTGATACCTCGAGTGCCTTCAAGGCAGCCACAGCCTGCATGGGTAAACATCTCCTGCCCACACTGCAGTGCCCGCCCCCAGCCAAGCTCCTTCCTCTTTTGCTTTCCTTTTGTGTACCCTCCCAGCATGGCCCCTGAAACCTGCCCAGCTTGTTTCCCTGGTGCCTCTCTGTGCCCATGGCACCTGCAGGCACTGGCATTCCCTGACTCCTGCACATAGCCAAGTTTGGCCAACAAATCCCACCTCAGCCTGGGCACTTGCACCACACCTGAACAGCCAAAGGGACGTTCTCCTTGGCAGGGCCATGTCAACAGTACTGCCACTGTGACTCAAGCTGACAGGTACAAAGATCAGCCCTGGCAGCAGTAGCTACCTCGTTTCCTCCTTTGGCATTCCGTTTGCTGTAAGGAGAGCAAAGCTGCACTTGTCCCACGGAGTCCCAGGAGCCAGAGGTCCTGCTCTCATCCTCACCTGCATGGGAAACATCAGAAGCTTCTGTGCCACCTGGGCAAAGAGGTAATAGAACACCCAGCAGGGTCCTCACCCAAGGACTGATGCCACCTTAGCAGCCATTGGTTTGGGGCAAGCATTGCAGTACACACCAGGGCCCCAGAGGTGAGAAAAGCCTGAAGAAGGCTCCAGGGAGACCTTACAGTGAGCTTCCACTACCTGAGGGGGGCTGCAAGAAAGCTGGGGAGGGACTTCTGACAAGGGCTGCGAGTCACAGCATGGGGGACAATGGATTGGAGGTTGAGGAAGGAAGACTGGAGATGAGGAAGACATTCGTGGCAATGAGGGTGGGGAGACACTGGCACAGGTTGCCTGGGGAGGCTGTGGATGCCCCCTCCCTGGAGGTGTTCAAGGCCAGGTTGGATGAGGCACTGGGCAACCTGTGCTGGTGGAAAGTGTCCCTGGGCATGGCAGGGGGTTGGAATTGGATGGTCTTGAAGGTCCCTTCCAACCCAACCCATTCCATGAATCTCTGAGTTGGGAGCACCAGGGTGGGAGGTGTGCCAGTGCAGTGGGATGGGAGGTGTGCCAGTGCAGTGGGGTGGGAGGTGTGCCAGTGCAGTGGGGTGGGAGGTGTGCCAGTGCACTGGGGTGGGAGGTGTGCCAGTGCAGTGGGGTGGGAGGTGTGCCAGTGCACCGGGGTGGGAGGTCCCTTCCGACCCCCAGCATTCCGTGGGTCTGTAAGGCAGACACAGCAGCACTCCACCATCAGCGCTCGCCTGTCAGCCCCTGGGTTCCCCAGGAGGCCTCAGATGGGCTTTAAGGTCCCTCCCAACCCCTTCCCTGACTCCATGAATCCCAGGCAGGGTGAACCCTGCCAGCTTGTCAGGCCAGGGCAAAGCCACACCTGGGCCCTTTACTGGAAAGGCAAAACTGCAGCTCCAGGCTTTGCTGTGAAGCAGTCAGTGCTTTATGGGGCCAGAGTTCAAACAGCTGTCAGCAGTGCCATGGCCTCCAACAGCTCCTGATTACCCCAGAGCCAGCTCTGCTCATTGTAAGCAGTGCAATAAGTGATGCAGAATCATGGAACCACTTCACCTGGAGAGGAAGAGGCTGAGCAGAGACCTCATTGCTCTCTACTGCTCCCTGAAAGGAGGTTGCAGTAGGGGGGACTGGTCTCTTCAGCCTAGTGTTGGCTAACAGAACAAGAGGAACTGGCCTGAAACTGTGCCAGGGGAGGGTTAGGTTGGAGAGGAGGAGTGGTCAGGGATTGGCTCAGGGAGGTGGTGGAGTCCCCATCCCTGGAGGGGTTCAAGAAACCCCTGGCCATGGCACGTGAGCCATGGGTTAGTGGCCATGGTGGTTGATGGTCAGACAGGATGACCTTAGAGTCCTTTTCCAACCAAAGCATTCTCAGTTTCTGTGATCTCTAACCAGGGAAGAAGTTTTGCTGGATGCCCATGAGCCTCTGCAGTGTGTGAGGGTTGCTTGGGTCTGATAGGCCAAGGCACAACTCCAGCTCCAACCATTTCAGCTCCAGCTTGACTTCTGTTGGCAGCATTTGGCCAGACAAGCTTATCAATCAAAATACAGCATGCCCAGGGGGCCTCTGAGCTGGCACTACAACAGGTGTCTCTAAGAAAAGCTTCTCACAGTTTGCAGCAGCCCAGAGTTTGCTCAGCAGTGATCTCTTCTATACATCTGCGTTAGAGGTCTGCACAGAGCTGACCTTTCCAGAGCTGCCTTCTGCGCTTGGCCACCACATACAGACTGCAGATGAAATGTTTCCAACCCCCAGCTTCAAGGTGACATGTGGGTGAAATGCAGGGCTGGGAAAGGGCTCAGAAAATCAGGGGCTAAAGAGGAATGAGCCTGCAACATCAGCTCTGCAGCGGGCTCACGAGATGCCTCGCCCCAGACCTCGCTCTGCGCCACACAGGCAGGAGCTCAGCTGACCTCTCTCACAGGATCACAGAATGCATTGGGTTGGAAGGGACCTTTAAAGGTCACCTTGTCCAACCCCCCCCTGTAGTAGGCAAGGACATGCCCAACCGGAGCAGGTTGCTCAGAGCCCCATCTAGCCTGTCCTTGAACGTCTCCAGGGATGGGGTCTCTGTCATCTCCCTGGGCAACCTGTGTTGCAGTGCTCCAGCAGGCTCACAGTGAAGCAGTTAGGTGTGCCCCGGGGACACAAGCCAGAGGTGCAGTGGTGACCTCTGCCCACGTCCTGAGAAAAGCTAACCCCTTTTGGGGCTGCCCAGCAGAAATATTACAGCAACTGGGAAAACCCTTCCAGGTTCCTACTTGCCAATGGGCCTTGTATAAAGGCTCCAGGTAGCCTGGTAACTCTGGCACTAAACCTCTGCTAAAGCAGCTCACAACCAGCTCGGGTCTCCAGCTGCCAGCTGATGACTTGTGGCAGTGAATCTCCCAGTGCAGGGCATTAACATTTAGACCATCACGAGAGCCTCAAACATCCTGACGCTGAGGCTCTTGACCTTTAAGTCAACTAGATTCAGGTTTCTTTTCCTTTGACTCTTGCTGCCTTTTGGGATGGAAAGCAAAGACTTGCTAGGTTCAGGGAAGACTGCAGGGAGCCATCCCCACCCATTTCTTCCCACGTGCCCATTGCTGGCCCCCTAAACTCAGCTCTGGTAAATGCCAGGTTATTTCTAAAGGGTTCCTTTTAACACAGATGCATTTTGATCATCTTTGGGTTTAAGGCAGTTCACGGAAGATTTTAAAGCGAGGTTGGAATCAAACTCCCTTTGAAGCTCAGCCTGGCTTGAACCAGCATTAGGCAGGTCCTGAAGCCTGCCCAGCTGACTCGCAAAGAACATATCTCTCCACTAAGCTGGCGGTGGCATTGTGCAGGGTAGAAGAGAAGCCAAGCACTGATTCCAAGGGGGACAGTCAAAACTCCCCTGCTGCTGAGGTCCCAAAGCACAGCCCCACACCTCATCACGGCCCTGGGCACACGATACCCAAGCACTCCTTACTCAGTCCCCTTGCCACCTTTCTGCCTTTGGTAACACTGCCCTGCAGAGCCAGCCCAGGTTAGGCAGCCTCTGTCCAGCTGCATCTCTTTTGTCGGCTGGAGCCAAGCCGCAGCCAGGGCTTGCAGGGCTGCACTACAGCCTAAATGAGAGCCCTCTCCTGCCTGGCTTCGTTGCCAGGCTGTGTTTAGCTAAACCCCATTACCCCATTTCTGACCCAACCCACGGTCAGAGGCAAGCGTGGGGACAGCCTCGGCTCCTGCTCTCCTCATTTTCCTCACCACACAGCATCCTGGCCCTAAGCTGGACCTGCTGCCGCCAGCAGGCAGGGGCCGCCGACTTCATCTGCAGAGGGCAGGCAGGCACAGAAACCCATCCCGCTGGCAGCCCACATCCAGCAAGCCCCAGCTCCCTGCCGGGCCCCTGCCCTGCTCGCCGCTGCCGCACCCCGCGGCGGGGCTGGCTGCAGCCGTAGGCGTGCAGCCGCTGGCAGGCAGCTCGTTGAGGCCTGGCACAGCTCAGCGACACCCAAGCAGCTCAGCTGGCTTGCTCTGTCTGTCCCCGCAGATAAATATACACGGGGCCGAGCAGAAAAGACAGAGTCAGCTCCTCTCAGGAGCCGTCCAGCTCCCATTACCGGAGCTCCGCCGCGCCCCGCGGCACGCTCGCTGCCCGCAGCCGCCGCCAGCCTGGCACAGCGCACAGCAGATGGCCAGCGCTTGGCCCGCGGCCGCTGTCAGCCCCCGGCTCCTTGCCTCACATGTTCCCCAGGCCACCTGGGCCTCCGGGGTACCTGCGGGGCTGGGCAGGGCTTGACAGGGAGGTATCCCCAAAATCCCCAGCTCACCACGTCCCCACTCCTCCTGCCACGGAGGGTACTGCTTCAGCATGAGTAACGGGCTCGGGGTAGCTGTGGGCACAGACTGGCAGGGAGAGGCACCTCAAGCAACACTGAATGGCAGAGAGGCCACAGGACCTCAGGCAAACCCTCTGAAGTCTCATCAGCACCCAGCAATTACCTGCTCCTGCTGGACATGGCTGATGCAGCCTCATCCTGCTGCAAGGCTGCCCAGAGGTCCTGGGAAGAATCTGCTGGCACTGTCTGCCCCTCAGGTGAGGGCACAGGGGACAGAAAACAGCAGTGTGGGAGCACAAAGCATGTCCTGCAGCTGGCTGCCCCCCCAGAGAGGCTGGGCACAGCCACCTGCCCCGTGGGGCTGGGGACACAGGCTGGGCAGCCATGCTGCAGGGAGCAGTAAGCAGGAGAGCTGGGAGCGGAGGCCAGGTGTGGGCACTGCCAGGCTGCTTCCCTTGCAGATGAAAGGGTTCGCAGCATTAGCAGTAAAACAGAGGGGTTCATGCCAAGGGCAGTGGCCAGACAACGGCAGGAGAGCCCCTGGGGTAGCAGCACAGGAGGGGCTGGGGGATGCCTCGGTTTGGGAATCACTGCAGCATTCCCGAAAGCCTCAAGTGCTCCCCTCCCGACCTGCCTCCAGCAGCAGCTCCATAAAGAGGAGAGGCAGCAGCGCTCCAGTTCCTGGAGCTCGGGAATCTTCCTGGCTCGGGTTCCTACCGTGTGTCCTTGGCTCCTCTCTGTACAGTCACAAACACTGTAAGGAGAGACAGGGCATGAGGCAGCCCCTGTGCCCCGACGGCACCCAGCATGCCAGCTCCTCCTCTTAGGCCTGGATGCAGACCTGCTGCCTTCGAGCAGCGCAGGCTGTCTGCACAGCCCTGCTCCCTCCTGCCTTGCTGCTCAGCCCCACAGGAGCCTCTCTGCACAGCCCTGCTCCCTCCTGCCTTGCTGCTCAGCCCCACAGGAGCCTCTCTGCACAGCCCTGCTCCCGGGCGTGCTCTCTGTCTGGCTGCTCAGCACCACGGGAGTCTGAGCCTGCCAAAGCCTCCCATTGCTCCTAGGCTGCTCCACAACATGGCCCTCAGTAGTCAGTGGCCAGGTCCTAGCAGGTCTGACTGCAGATGAGCCAGGACCAAGGACCGAATGGTGATGGCTGAACGCTAGAGGGTCACTGAAGGGTGGGGCTTAGGAGGGACCTCTGCAGGTCATCGAGCTTAAACCCCACCCCCCCCCCCGCCAAAGCAGCTGACCTGGGGCAGGCTGCAGGGCTGGCACCCAGGCCAGCCTGTGAGTGGAAGCAGGGGGTGAGGGCAGCAGGCAGGCGAGGCTGTGGCAGGGCAGGGCTGGCTCTGTGACGCGTGGCATGACCATACAGCTGCTGCTGCCGGGGGGGGCACATTCCTAGGCACTGCCACCATACAAATAAAGAATGATAATAATACCTGGGATGGGGAGGAGGGCATCTGCCATCCGACAGCCTCATGCCAACAGCCAGCAGCCTGCAGCTGCCGCCAGCCGCAGCACTCCGCTCGCATTCGGCCGTGCAGCTGGCAGGGGCTGCAGCTGTGCCATGGGTGGCTCCACAGTGGGGCCGGCAGGGATGGAGGCTGATACCGAGGCCAACCAGAGGTGTGCTGTCACCAGCACCCACTATACTTTCACCACCAAGAAGCATAGATCCATAGAATGGGTTGGGTTGGGTTGGAAGGGACCTTCAAGACCATCCATGCCCCTGCCATGCCCAGGGGCACCTCTCACCAGCCCAGGATGCTCAAGGCCTCATCCAACCTGGCCTTGAACACCTCCAGGGAGGAGGCATCCACAGCCTCCCTGGGCAACTTGTGCCAGTGTCTCCTCACTCTCAAGAGGTTTTTTTCCTCCTCTCCACTCTCACTCTCCCCTCTCCCAGCTCAAAGCCATTGTCCCTCATCCTGGCACTCCCAGCCCTTGTCCAAAGTCCCTCCCCAGCTCTCCTGCAGCCCTTCGGGCTCCAAACACGGTGTGCAGGGCACAGCCCTCATGTGCAGCATTCCCTTATCCTACCTTTGTTGTGGATGCTTCTCCAGGAAATGGCTGCACAGCAATGAGGATTCTTTATCTCCTCGCTGTTTTCCCACAGTTGAAGAGGGACCAGTCCTCATCTCCTCAGCCCTGAGGAAATGGTCACAGGGGTTGGGTCTCCTTCTACTTGAACAACCCTAAAGCAGACAGGGACACAAATCAGGAGAGCCAGACTTGCTCTCAGCCCGCAGGCACCAGCTCCTAAGTGCAACTCTGAGCCACAGGGCAGGGAGAAGGCAAAAGCTGCTGCCTCATGATGTGACCAACAGCATCTTCTTGGGATAACTTGCATTGAAAGAAGCAAAAGCAGCACAGCTCCAGAGGCATGATTCTGCCACTCCCCTCTGGTGACACCTCACCTGCTGCAGGCCTGTGTCCAGCTATGAAGCCCTCAACACAAGCAGGACACAGAACTGCTGCAGAGGGTCCAGAGGAGGCCACCGAGATGATCAGAGGCTGCAGAACTTCTGTGGGAACAAGCTGGGAGAGTTGTGGCTGTGCAGTCTGCAGAAGAGAAGGCTCCAGGCAGACCTCAGAGCAGCCTGCCAGGAGCTGAAGGAGAGCTTTGGGCAAGGACTGGGAGTGCCAGGATGAGGCACAACGCTTTGGAACTGGAGCAGGGCAGAGTTAGGTTGAACACCAGGAGGAAGTTCCACACAATGAAGGTGGTGAGAGCCACCCTGAGGGTATTCGAGGTCAAACTTGATGTGTCTGCTTGGAGATGTCCCTGCTGCCTGCAGGGGGTGGACGAGATGACCTTTAAGGGTCTCTTCCAGCCCGATGCATTCTGTGAGCCTGTAACTGTAAGACACAGGTGTGATGGAGAAGAGTCAGCTGCAGGTGTGCAGCTCAGCTGCTGGAGATCAGCACACTGATGGTCTGTGTTGTCCTTGCAGGCTCTGCTGGTGCTGTGGCAGCGAAGCTGGAGGCAAAGCCGAGGAGCTCAGTAAGTCAGCTGTGGGCACAGCAGCAGGATAGTAGCTGGCACTGGCATGTCAAAGCACAGCCTGGGGTGTGGTGGGCTGAGCCTGATGGAGGGCACTGCCCTTCTCCTGCTCTGCCACTTTCTGGCAGGCTTGGCAAAAGTAGAAACAGCTTTCTCTGGCCTTACTGAGCAGGAGGGATAAATGCCAAGTGCTGTGGTGTCAGGACATGGCACTAACTACCAACGTCCCCAATTTCCAGGGAGCTGGGAAGTAGCATGAATGATCCATAGATCCATGGGTTGGGCAGGAAGAGACCTTAAAGCTCATCTAGCCCCAACCCCCTTCATGCCCAGGGACACCTCCCACCAGCTCAGGCTGCTCCAGGCCTCATCCAGCCTGGCCCTGAACACCTCCAGGGAGGCAGCAGACACAGCCTCCTGGGCAGCCTGTGCCAGTGTCTCACTGGAGTAAGGAGTGTTTGGTTTGGAAGTGATGCTGTGGTACCACAAAGCTTTGCCACTTGTGCTCCAGCACAGTTGTGGCTCCCTTCTGAACTGTCTCCTTTTACCTCCCCAGAAGTATGTCAGTATTTCACAGGATGTAGTAAAGCTGTTCTGGAAAGGAAAAGCAACCACAACAAATCCTCTTGCCAGCAATGAAGCAGCTCAGACTTTGCTACCGCTTCCTTCCTAGGCTGCCTCTGCTGAATGCAAGCAGGTCTGCTGCTGCTTTGCATCATGGCAGGTGTGCTCTGCTGGGCTAACAGGGAAGGACAGATGGCTGGTAGTCAGAAAGAGCCAAAGCAGGACTATGCTAGGCACAGGGTGGCTGCTTCAGCACTTGGGTAAACTCTGGGACCGACCTGGAGCTGCTGCAGAAGGTCCAGAGGAGGCCACCAAGATGCTCAGAGGCTGCAAAACCTCTGCTGTGGGGCCAGGCTGGGAGAGTTGTGGCTGTGCAGCCTGGAGAGGAGAAGGCTGCAGGGAGACCTCAGAGCAGCCTGGCAGTAGCTGAAGGGCTGCAGGAGAGCTGGGGAGGGACTTTGGAGAAGGGCTGAGAGTGCCAGGATGAGGGACAAAGGCTTTGGGCTGGGAGAGGAGAGAGTGAGAGTGGAGAGGAGCAAGAATTCCTGGCAATGGCAGTGGGGAGAGACTGGCAGAGGGTGCCCAGGGAGGCTGTGGCTGCCTCCTCCCTGGGGTCTTCAAGACCAGGCTGGATGAGGCTTTGAGCAGCCTGTGCTGGTGGGAGGTGTCCCTGCCCATGGCAGGGGTTGGAGCTGGATGCTCTTTCAGGCCCCTTCCAACCCAACCCACTCTGAACCTATGAACATGGCCCTGGGGCCATGCTCCATGCACCCTTCTCCTGCCCTGGGGCTCAGGCTCACCAGCAGACTGCAGGAATGGAGCCCAGAAGGTTCCCAGCAGCAAAGCTGAGTGAACAGCACAGTCCTTGCCACTGCCTCAGTGGCACAAACCAGGTGCTGAGGGCTGAGGGGCACGAATGGCAAACCTCCAGCTAGGAGGTTGCTAATGATAGGACAGCAGTGACAGTTCCTTACCTGAGTCTGCTGCAGCCATCCTGAGGCAGCCCCTTCTGCTTTCTGGCTTGCTTTAACCCTCTGGCTCTGGCTCCAGTGCAGGCTGCTGTGCTGTGCCACCGACTGGGCTTTCCTCCCCTTTTCTGCCCACTTCTTTCCTCAAACAGCTTTCTCCTTGCCCAGGCAAAGCGCCCTGCGTCTCAGCAGGCCTGCAGGGCTGTGCTGCTCGGGGCTCAGCCTGCTGGAGCTAGGCAAACAGAACAGAGAGCACAGTGTGGGGTTGGGGCAGCTGCTGGAGGAACAGATCTAACACCACTTCTGCTTCAACAGCTCAGGTGCAGGTGGGAGCAGCAGCTGGCCAGGACCGACAGCCCAGCCCCACAGGTAAGCTCCCTTCCTCCTGAGTGGAGAACTCTCTGCTAACTACTTTTTGGTCTCCTGGAGCAGAAGGAATCTGCCTCAGTGCTTCTGACAGGCACCCAGGGACAGAACAAGAGGACACGGCCTCCAGCTGCACCAGGGCAGGTTCAGGCTGGATGTTAGGAGGAAGTTCTGCACAGAGAGTGATTGGCATTGGAATGGGCTGCCCAGGGAGGTGGTGGAGTGCCCATCCCTGGAGGTGTTTAAGAGGAGGCTGCATGAGGCACTTGGTGCCAAGGGTTGGGATGGACTTGATGATCTTGAAGGTCTTTTCCAACCTGCTTAATTCTGTGATGTTCCTTAGGATGTCCTGGCAAGTTACCAGGTCTCTGTAAAGTTAGAGATGTCCATCAGGCATCTCCATGGCAACCCAGGATGCTCTTCCCAGCCGGATGCAGCATCCCTGCCAGAGCAGCAAGCTGCCAGGTTCATCTTGTATGGCCTTTGGGGAGGGCAAGAGGATTCAAGAGGGTGTCTGGTTCCCTTGAGGCACTGCCAGGCTGCTGGGCAGCAGCAGGGCAGCAGCAGGGCAGCACACCTTGGGGTTCAGGCTGCAGGAACTGGCCAGCCAGATCTTCCAACCTGCCAGCAAGATACCTGGCAAAGGCTGAAGGTGTGGGCAAGGCAAAAACGATTTGGTGCTTTGGGCTTCTCCCACAGGCAGGGTGAGCAGCACTGAGTGCGTGCAGCACACAGGCAGCAGGCAACCAGCAACCAGCCTGTGCCTGCAGCAAGTGCCCTCAGCCCCCAGCTCTCCTGCACAGCAGGGCAGTGGGGAAGGGCACACTGCTGCAGGCTGCAGAGTTGGCATTCTGGGTGGGAAAGACTCGGCCTAAGGGAAGTGGCTCTCAAAGAAGGCAGGAGAAATGGTCCAGAGGAATGCCATCAGTGCCAGCCTGACAGAGCAAAGCCAAGCATTGCCTTCCCAGCCCAGCACTGCAAGGCAGGTGCAGCCCCAGGCAGCGCTCACCCCCTGGTCCTTGGCCAAGAGCCCTGCCCCCTATGGGCACCTTCTCCCTGCCAGCTTCAAGTGCCGTGGGGGACACAGCAGACTTCCTTTATGCCACTCCTAGTCCCGGGGACACACAGAGACAGCAGCACTCCTGCCTCAAGGACCTCTGTTTAGAAGAAGCAAGCCTGGCTTGCCCTTGGTTAGGGTTATCCACCTCCTGTCGGCATTGCCACACCTCACTGCATCCTGACGCGCACCAGCTTCTTACCGCAGGTGGGGGTCACCAAGACCACCTTTGAGGGTCCCTTCCAACCTGACACGTTCTGTGATTCATTCAAGGGCACCTAAGAGCACACCTTGGTAGATGTGGTTCAGAGAGATGCTCCCTGGATAGGCAGGAGGAACCATCAGGAGGAACCATCAGGGTTCCTCCTCGGAATGGAGCTCCCACAGTAAATCCAAACTGCTCGGCCCTGCCTGCTGGCACTGAGCTGTGTCCCTCCAGCAGCAAATACCCACAGAGCATCTAAGGACCAAGAGACAGCTTCCTCCACAGCCCCCAAGCACTCATCTGCATTGCCACTGGTGTGTCAGCAGCTCAGGTGTCCGTGGCCACCTCAGTACCTCGGGTTGAGAAGAAAGGAGGCCAGGGAGAATTTTTCACCACCTGCAAGTTCTTTAGCTCTGGCTCCAGGGAGCAGCCCACTCGCAGACAAAGCTCCCACAGAACAACCACCCCACTCTCAGGGCTCTCAGGAGGGCAGGTTTGGGGAGTTTTAGCCCCTCCAGGGTCACCATCACTGCAGAAGGCTCCACACCTGCCCTCCCTCAGGCACTGCTGCTCACACTCCAGACTTGCTTTCCATCGATGTTTGCTGCTGCCTTAGAAACCACCAGGCTGAGTGGGCAGAGGAGATCAATGCTCTGCCTGCTGGGACAGGAGCAAAGGGGCTTTGCTCACCACTGCACCACAGAGGTGCTGAGACAACGCAACAAACCTGCCTGGTGTAACCAAGCAGCTCCTGCAGCTCCCAGGATCTGAGGCACTGCTTCTCTAATTAGAAGGGGCAAGGCTCCCTCCTGGATACACCAGGAATAGCTTTCCAGGGAAGAAGTAAACCTGCCTGGGGCTCTGGGAGGCTCTCAGCAAGAACATCACAGTCTCACAGTCTCACAGTATCACCAAGGTTGGAAGAGACCTCACAGAGCATCAAGTCCAAGCCGTTACCACAGAGCTCAAGGCTAGACCATGGCACCAAGTGCCACGTCCAATCCTGCCTTGAACAGCTCCAGGGACGGCGACTCCACCACCTCCCTGGGCAGCCCATTCCAGTAGCCAATGACTCTCTCAGTGAAGAACTTTCTCCTCACCTCAAGCCTAAATTTCCCCTGGCGCAGCTTGAGGCTGTGTCCTCTTGTTCTGGTGCTGGCTGCCTGAGAGAAGAGAGCAACCTCCTCCTGGCTACAACCACCCCTCAGGTAGTTGTAGACAGCAATAAGGTCTGCCCTGAGCCTCCTCTTCTCCAGGCTAAACAATCCCAGCTCCCTCAGCCTCTCCTCGTAGGGCTGTGCTCAAGGCCTCTCCCCAGCCTCGTTGCCCTTCTCTGGACACGTTCAAGCATCTCAATGTCCCTCTTAAACTGGGGGGCCCAGAACTGGACACAGTACTCAAGGTGTGGTCTAACCAGTGCAGAGTACAGGGGCAGAATGACCTCCCTGCTCCTGCTGGCCACACCATTCCTGATGCAGGCCAGGATGCCATTGGCTCTCTTGGCCACCTGGGCACACTGCTGGCTCATGTTCAGGCGGGTATCAATCAGCACCCCCAGATCCCTCTCTGTCTGGCTGCTCTCCAGCCACTCCGACCCCAGCCTGTATCTCTGCATGGGGAGGGACTCTGGAGAAGGGCTGGGAGTGCCAGGATGAGGGACAATGGCTTTGGGCTGGGAGAGGAGAGACAGAGTGGAGGAAGAAATTATTGGCAGTGAGGGTGGGGAAAGACTGGCACAGGTTGCCCAGGGAGGCTGTGGCTGCCCCCTCCCTGGAGATGTTCAAGGCCAGACTGGATGAGCAACCTGGCCAGTGGGAAGTGTCCCTGCCCACAGCAGGGGGCTGGAGCTAGAGGGTCTTTAAGTCCCTTCCAACCTGACCCATTCTGTGGTTCCATGATTTCTCCACCCATGTCTCCTCTTCAAACCTTTGGCACCCCAGTGCCAGCTGAGCTGCAGTCTGCAGCCTGTCTGAGGGCAGTTCAGTGGGAAGCAGTTAATGATGCAGCACACTGCCCAAGGGCATGGCCACTGCACGGTGCAGGTTGCTGGGACACCTGAACAGATGATCCCCAGAGCCTCAGCAGGGTACCCACAGGCCAGCACCAACTCTCCCCCGAGAGCCAAAGGAGCCATTTTGAGAGCTGCTCTCATGGTGGTTGCCAGAGGACAAAACTTCTTCCAGTGGCCAGCAGAAGCCACACAGTGAGGTCAGTGGGAGTGGGTCCATCACACTTGCCCTCGCTGCCTTCAGAGGAGGAGGTATTTGGGGCTGATGAAAGGATTAATGCCTCAGAGAGTGCAGGCAGCCTGGCCAGAGCTGCTCTGCACCGCTAGAAGGGCCAGCAGCAAACCCCCAGCCAAGCAGCATGCCCAAGAGCAGCAAGATAAGGCAGCAGAAAAGTAGTGGAGCTCCCCATCAGCCTTGGGTGGCAAATGGCCTGCCAACAGCACCACACCTGCTCCCCCCAGCAGCAGAGGCAGCCCTGTGCTGGTGCTGCCAGCAGCTGCCACCACAGCAGGGAACAAGGACACAGGGCCCCTCCTGCAGGGCTGTGCCACAGGCTGCCAGTGTTGGCAGCTCTCCTCTGTAAGAAACCTTAGCAAAGTACCTGCTTCATCTTCAGCTGCTGAGGGCCTGCTCTTCACGGCACGACGAGCAGCCAGCACCAAGGCAGTGCTGCTTCCCACTGCAAAACACAGGCAAAGCAGCAGGAACCTGCAGGAAGATGTGCAGCAAGGCCCCTTGAGCCCAGGGATGTGCCACTCGCCCAGCCCCACGCTCACCGTGTGGCTGCTTCCAGCACCTGTGTGCAGGCAGCCAGGGCAAGGGTACCCCCCTGCTGCCCAGTGGCACGAGTGCTGTGCCCACCACTGGCCAGGGGCCAGCCAGGCTTAACTTTTATGGCCCAGCAACCCCATCCAAGATGCTCTGCCACCTGCCAGAGGCTCCCCCACCTGGGGGCAGCTCTTTCCCCGGGGCTGACAGACTCCAGCTTCCAGGTGTTGCCCTCACTGTGTCTCTTCCTGGGGATCTCAGCATCTGATTCAGCTTTGCACCAGCACTCTTCATCTCCCTGTAATGTCCACACACCCTGACCTCTCCTGGCAGGACTATCCTAGCCATCAGTTAGCTTCCCAGTCGTGTGGACAGCAGGAAACTGAAGCCAGGGAAGCATCAGAGTTCAGTGGAAAGTTCTGCTGCCACCTTAAATCAGGAAGCATGTCTGCTGACCCAGCAGACAGCTGAGCCATCCCTAGGTTGCAGGCTGCTCCAGCAGAGTGGCTGCAGCAGCGGCTCGCAGCTCTGCTGGAGGGAGGAAGGCAGGGCAGAGGAGCAGAGTGCAGTTGTGCTGCACCAGACGGGCAGGGCCTGCTGCTGCAGCGTGCAGCCGAGGGCCAATGTCTGCACACACAAGGAACGGCTGGGAGAAAGACCACCACAGCAAACCCAAACCCAGCGCCAGGCACACACCAGAACGGGCCCCAGGGCACAGAGCCTGGCAGGCTGCTGGTGGAGAGCAGCCCTAGCAAAGCTTGTGCTGAGACTGAACTTGATGGGAAGGGCAGAGCACAGGGTGGAGGTCGCTGGGTTGCCTGCACGTGGGGCACAGCCTCACGCAGCTGCTTGGGTTGGCAAAGCCCTTTCAGCTCAGACAGTCTCTAACTCCACCAAGGCTGGGGCTGAGCCATAGCCCTCAGCACTATAGCTCTGCCTCTTGGAAACACCTTCAGGGATGGGGATTCAGCCACCTCCCTGGGCAGCTTGTGCCAGTGCCCTGCTCCTCCATCTCAGAGGGGTAGAGTAGAGCTTACCAGGGCACAGAGCAGGAGGAGCAGAAACAAGGAACAACTGCTCCAGAAAGGCTCCACGGCTCTGATGCCATAGCCACCTCCCCAGGGCAGAGCAGGTTAGCAGAACATGCCTCATGTCTCTAGTGAAGAATCAGTTCAGCTGGAAGAGACCTCTAAGATCACTGAGTCCAACACCACCACAGCCACTAAACCACGACCCAGAGTGCCATGTCCACAGGGTTCTCGCACACCTCTGGGGATGAGGACTCCACCACCTCCCTGGGCAGCCTATGCCAAGCCCAGACCACTCCTGCAGCAGACATTTTTCCCAAGAGCAGCTCTGGCACATTTCCCAGGTGCAGAAATCTACGAAGCTCTTCCAGAAGCCTTTGGACACAGCCACAGTGCTGGCAGGACTGGGGCCGCCAGCAGCCACCCTGCAGCGTGGTGGAGGCAGGACAGCCTCCTTCTGCTGGGGCCTTTACAGCAGAGGCAAAGCCCCTGCAGAAGAGTTAAAAGGCTTTCTGGGGAACGCAGCCTGCAATTTTCCCTTCTGCCCAATGGGATTCCAGTAACCTAAATCCTGCTCTGCACTGGTGTGGGCTCCCTCCCCCCGCCCAGCCCGGTGGTAAATACAGGTAATCATGTCACTCTGATAGCTCCTCTTGTTCTCTGGCCATTAAATCATCTCCCTGGGGCTTAGGTGAGCCTTTTAAATCCTGCCGCAGATGCAAAGAGCTGCTTCTGTTTGAAAATCACCACAGCAATAAGAAGCTTTCTCCTTTCCCGTTCAAAATGTAATTGTTTTTTTAGCTTCACAAATACCCTGGCACAGGGACAGGCCTTGCTGGCCACCACCTTACCCCAGGCCACTGACAGCCTGCGCAGGAGACTCACAGGGCTGAGAGAACCCCCAGCCACGGCTGCCAGGGGGAGGTGGCAGCACCCACCTCAGCAGAACCTCTGCCTTCATGCTGATGTTGCTGTCACCAGCACAGGAGCAGAGCCCCTCCCTTCCCCACGCCAAGCCATCCTTCAGTTGGGATTAAAGAAAAAACAGAGGAAAAGGAAATGCAGCAGAGCCCTCCAGGACACCTTCTGCCTGCTAAGCATCACTTCTAGGAAAGCAGAAACTACCCACAGAGGGTGGGGGGACATTGGAACAGGCTGCCCAGGGAGGTCGCGGATGCCCTCCATGGAGGCTCAAAGATTCACAGAGTGGGTTGGGGTGGAAGGGACCTGAAAGATTGTCCAGTTCCAACTCCCTGCCACGGGCAGGGACACCTGCCACCAGCCCAGGCTGCTCAAGGCCCTATTTAGCCTAGAAAGATTGGACCTTGAGGTCCTTTCCAACCTGGCATTCTGTGATGTGTCTTTCTTTCTTGTTGTCATCACCTTTCTGGAGCTGGAGGTGCAGGAACCTGCGAGAGGAAGCAGGTTAAGAGCAGACCTGGAGAAGCAGTGAGCTGCTTTGCGGGAGGAGCAAGGCCAGGACAGGTAGGAATATCTTTGCTGAGGGGAAGCAGCAGCAGAGTGAAGTGGGTTGATGGTGCAGGTCCTGGGCAACACCAGAAGAGGCTTCAGCTGTGCTGGCAAGGAGCTCAGGCGATCAGACTGTGCCACCTGGGCAGAGGAGGGAGAAAGGACCTGCCAGAGCAAGGGCTGCACCTCAGAGCTGGGGCAGTGGGGAGGAAAGAGTGCTTCACACTGGGTGGCTCAGCGACAGGTGAGAGGGGGTGCTAAAGGCCACCAGGCAGATGGTCAAAGTGTGATTAGAAAGTCACTGCAGCCATAAATCTCAGGGGCCTGAACTGGAGACAGGCAAGGCCCAGATGGCTTGGAAAGTCTGCCTGGCAGAGCCCAGTGCTGCAGCATGCATCTGTGCCTCTCTCCCTCCTCCTTGGGTTCCTCCTCACAGCCAGAACTGCACCAGGGACACCTGACCCTAAAACCACTCCAACCCATGACCTGAGGAGCAAAACCTCTACCCACCACCAATATTCTTCATGCCCAGCGCAGGACTCCCCCTGTTACTGGGGGGTAGCTGCAATGTCCTGCCCCCGAAGCTCCCCTTTTGGCAGGGGTGCTGCGGGCACCATGCAGGGTGTCATGGAGGGTGCAGGACCATGTGTGAAGGTGCAGCAGCAAAGCTGGGTGGAGGAAGGTCCCCCTCAAGCACTGTTTCTGGATCTGCTGAGGAGCTGCTTAGGGCTGGATTTGCAGCGAGCACGGGGGCATATCGTCTGTCCGTGCTTTGGAAGGGGATCAGGAACAGAAAGGGGGCAGGAGATGGAGAGAGAACAGGATTTATATAGAGATCCACGGGGAAAACCCGTGTCTCCAAACACACCAGTAACCGGACACCAGGCAGCAGCACCAGCTCCCGCCGTGGATCCAGGGCAACAGCTCGCCCAGCCCTCCGGCAGCGGAGCCCGGAGCGCTCACACTGCTGCCCAAAAAGCACTCACGACACCCGCAAAACAGGCACCAGCTGCCACCACCGCTACCGCCATCGCCACCGCACCCTCCCGCGCCTGCCGAGGGCCTCCCTTGCCCCAGAGCCCTTCCTAGCGCTGCCAGAGTCCTTGAGCCCACAGGTGCTATTGCTCCCCCAGGACCACCGGCCAAGCCGGCCAGGGCTGCCAGCGCGGGCGGGCCGAGGGCCAGCAGTAAAATTAGAACGTGTCTCCCTGCCAGCCCTTCTGCAGGCTGCGGGCACCAGCTGAGCCTAGTTGCTAACCACACTGAACTCTCCTTCTGCCCTGTTCTGCAGTTTCTAGAAAGCTGGGGGGTTGCACAGCGTTTCCTTTTGCCATCAGCGGGCTCCAGCTGCCCCTGAGAGCCCAGCGGGCAGGCTGCTGCGGGCACGGCCAGGCTGCTGCATATTTCTGTCCTTTGGGACAGCCTGGCTCGCACCCCGCAGTTCCCTGCGCTGGTGTCACTTTGCATGCTGAGCAGCCTTGCCGAGCCCCAGCCTCCCTGCTGCCCCTTTCTGCCCGCCGCAGCTGCCGCCCTCCTGCAGCAGTTATTGTTATTATTTATACTCCTAAGCATCCTTTAAGTTAGTGCCGGAGGAGAGGATCAGAAGAGAAAGCCTTTTAAGGATTTCTGCGGGCGCTAGGAAGCAAATCCCCCCCTCCCCCGCCCCAGCAAACAGAGCTGCCGGGGGATTTGAGTGCGGACAAGTGGCTAAAGCCAAAAAGGGCAGCGGAGGGGAGGGGGAGCTGCGGGCACGCTCTGAAACCAGAACCCCTCTCCGGGGCACAGCTCCTTCCTCTGCTTTAGGAAACGGAGCCCTCCTGTCATTTCCTTCCAAAGGTGACCGGTAACCTCTCCGGTAGGGTCGGCTTTGGCAGGGCACCGATGGTGCAGCTGGCGGGGCCGGCCGCCGGTGCAGCGGCTGGGCAGGGAGCGCGGCTGTGCTGCCGGGCGCAAATAGACACCGCGGCTCGCAACGGCGGCTCTGCGGCGGGACCCCAGCCCCGGCCATGCTCGGATGGGTACCATGGACTTTAAGACAGATCCCAGTGCAGTAACGATCAATTTGCTGCTCATTGTCCACCCCGAGGAGGCAGCTAGCAAGCAGAGAGGGCCGAGAGAGGGGCAGACGGAAGGCAGCCGGAGCCCAGGTAACGTCCAGCTGCCGTCGGGAGAAGGGAGGGGAGGGCTGCAGGTGCAGCGCCGGCTGCCCGGGAGACAGCCGGAGAGCCGTGTGGGTTGGAGCAGACCCTGAGCAGCATCCAGTCCAACCATTCCTTGACTCTGCCAAGGCTGGGGCTAAGCCATGGCCCTCAGCACCACAGCTCTGCCTCTTTCAAACACCTCCAGCGATGGGGACTCGGCCACCTCCCTGGGCAGCCTGGGGCAGCCTTTGAGAACCTTTTCAGTCAAGAAGTTCCTTCTAATCGCCAAGCTAAACCTCCCCTGGTGCAACCTAAAGCCATTTCCTCTCATCTTGTCACTTGCTACTAGGGAGAAGAGCCCCACCTGGCTCCAGCCTCCTTGCAGGGAGTTGCAGAGAATGGTTAAACGAAGCCACAACTCTCAAGCGGGGTTTGGGCTTTTGCCCCCCACTCTCTCCACTTTTTGCTTTGCAGACAAGATGCAAAACTTCCACCTTTTCCTGCAGAACCCCAAGGTGCCTGCCCTGGCCCTTCTGCTGCAGGGGAGCCCTCCCTTGCACAGTTGTGCATGTTCTCTGTTGCTCAGTGCCTGCAGCCCAGGTGCTGGAGGGTGGCACACACACGGGCACTCATCTGGGCACCAGGTTTACACTTTGCTGTGTCCTGCAGCAGCCCCGAGGTGCCTCCACAGGCTGTCTCAGCTGTGCAAGAGAAGCAGGGTGAGTGCTTGGCAGTTTCACTTGACCAGCCTCTACTACAACAGTGCAGGGGCAGAAGTGGTTTGTTTGAAGTGTCTGTAGGCTTTGTCTCCAAGGGTGACTACCCTGAGCCATTTATAGCTGAGTTTGAGATAGCCTCCCTGGCCCAGCTCCTATCCTTCAAGGGATCTTCCAAAAAGCTAAGGCTGTGCTAGCAGCAGTAGGAGGACCCTGCCTGCAGAGGTGAAAGTAAAAGAAGGAACATTCTTGCTCTAAAACCCTGGGTAAAGCCTGGATTCTCAGCCAGCCAGTCCCAGACTGAGGAGGGCAGGCCAAGCTAACCCAGCAGCTCCATTTGTGCCTTCTCTAACACAGTGCCCAGCAGCCACCCAAACAGGAGCAAGACTCCCAAAGCGGCTCAGACTATTGCACTTTTCCTCTCCTGGTATTTCATTCTCTAGCAACAGAGGCTGCAACAAACCCTGCAGATGAGACAGGCAGGTGGATCCCAACGGTGTCTGTGTTCAGCTGGCATGAGGGGGCACGTGAGAGGTTTGGGGTGCTCAGCCTGTGGGCAGTGCCAGAGCCTGGCTCCAGCAGTGCCACTTGCAGCTTCACCTTTCTGTTTTGTAGGTTTGCAGGATGATGGAAATGGAAACAGCAGATCAGAGCCACCTCAGCAGAGAGCCCTCAAAGGTATGGCATCTCCTCACTCTGCCCATCAACCACAGCACACAAAAGCCACCTGCAAGCTTTTAGCACCCAGCTGTGCCTCTCAAGTGCAGCCCTGCCTGAAACAGCCCAGCCCTTTGCGGGACTTCAGTGGCCACAGGCAGAGGGTCTCGAGCCCTGTGCCATGGGAAGCATCCCCTCCACGTTCTCCTCTGTCACCAGGATGCGCTGGTGGCACAGCCACCCGCAGGCTGCCCTGAGACATGCTCCTGTTTCAGGTGCACAGAGCTCGTATGCTTCACAGCCAGCCCATGGCAAGGGAATTCAGTTCCCCAGATTGTTGGGGTCGCAGGCAGAGCTTCCAGAGACTTCCCCAGCACTCACACAGACTCCGCAGGGGCTGGGGTGCACAAGAAGCCTTTGGGGGTTCAGCCTACCTGCCCATCAGTCCTTTCTGCACCTCCCCCCACTCAGAGGTTGCTGAGTACCAGGCAGGCTCCAGTGAGGATGTGGCTGCTTGAGTGTTCCCTGCCGCTTCCTGGCCGCTCTGCTCCGGTGCTCAGAATGAACCTGAAGAGGTTGCCCCTGGCTGCCAGAGCAGCTCCCGAGGACAGGAATCAGACCACCCTAACCTTGTGTTTAGCCAAGAAAGGCAGGGGCAAAGGTAAAGCAAGGCAGCAGGTACTGGTACCCCACCGTGGGTCCCGGTGGTGGCACAGAGCAGCTTTGCTTCCTGGGGCCAAGCACCGGCGGCACACAAGCGCCACAGCTGTGCTGAGCACTGTGCTGCATAGGAGCCCTGCTCTGAGCCCCTCTGGCAGCAGTGCTGGCTGGGGGGCACCCACAGGCTGTCAGCAAGCAGCATGTTAGGGCAAGCCACAGCTCTGGGATTTGGGTGGTTTGGTTCCTAACAGGTGTGGTGGTGTCAGAGAGCAGGTGACAAAGGCCTGCACTGCAGGAAGCAGGTAAATAGCCAATGGTCCCCCCACGCCTCTGTCACGGTCGGGAGGGTCTCAACCAGAGCTGTAGAGCACAAGTCAGAGCTTCCATGAGAAGGCAAAGGACAGTATGGACCATTTGCCATCCTGGACTGGTGGCAGGAGTATTTAGTATGAGTATGGGAGAGCTTCCCTTACAGCTCTCCCTTAGGCACAATGAATTCAACCCCTGGGAGAATTTACCAAGGAATGGGGTGGCAGAGGAGCAGGCAGAGCTTCTGCTGCTCCAGCACTGCAGGGGTTAACAAAGAGCCCTCTAATCAGCCCCATCAGCATCCTGGTGAAGCCTCTGCCACCTCCCAGCAGCTGGTGCTGCTGCAGTATCCCCAGACTGCACCAGAGAAGCCTCACCCCAGCCCCGACGAGGCAAACAGACTGCGGTCCCACACCGTGCCACAAACCCTGTCCCTCAACAGCCTGGTCCTTGTCATGGCCAGCAGGGGCAAACGGCCTCTGGCCTCCAGGAGGAGCCATGAAAAGCAGGTCCCTTGCACTGGCCACTGGAAGGATAACAATCCCATAACCATTTGTAAGAGTGAGGGGCTGCCCTGGTCCCCTGGCAATGCCCACCTTGCCTCCAGCAAGCCTGGGGCATCCAAAGCCAGTGCAGGACCTAGGGCTCAGTGTCACCTGGCACTTGCTGACCTCCCTGGCAGCCCAGGAGAACAGATCTGCCTGCTCCCAGGTGTGACAGGAGCTCCTCACACCTCCCTCTTCCCCAAGGACCCCAGGGCCAGCATCACCCATGACAGCCAGGGGCTCCCCAAGCCCAGAGGGGAGACAGTGATGAGGATGAGATGCTGAGAACCACACTTAACACCCACCCAGAGCAGTGGCTGGTAGCATCTCATCCTCATTGACTCCAGGTCCCCTGAGATGCCCTCCCACCCACCTCTCCAAACACACCTACTGGTCCAAGCACCCTAATCCCCCCACCCTGAGCAGCAACATCTGCTCCAGTCAGACCTTGGGCTGGAGCATCCCTCTGGAGTAGGGCCAGGTGCTTTAGCTGGAGAAGGGGGTCAGGCTTCTTGTGTCAGTCCTGCCTCCACTGCTGAGGGGGAGCTCGGGGGTGGATCCACCTCTGTGCCCAGCACTGCTCCTCTCTGCAAGGCACTGAAATGTTCTCCTTCCTGCATCCAGGCCAGCAAGTCTCCAAGGAGCCCTGCAAGCAGGCAGAAGCTGTTACTCCACAATTCAGCAAAGGTAAGTGGTGACCCAGAGTTCTCCAGAGCAGAGTTCTTCACGAGCTGCCACTTCAGTTTTTTTGCTACAATAGAGTAACCTCAGCATACCCTAAAGAAGCCAAAAAGCTCTGAGGTCTCTCTGGAGCCTTCTCTTCTCCAGGCTGGGCAGCCCCAGCTCCCTCAGCCTCATACTGAGAAACAACAAAGGGACTCCCAAAAAGATCAGAACCTGCAGGCAATGCCCTTGTTAGCACAAACCCACCCTCCTGACAAGCAGCTTCACCTGGCCTGCAGCTCACTGACAGACTGTACCAGTGACAAAATCCATCAGGCACCTCCAGCCCTGCCACCCTTCTGCCTGCCCTCACCAAGGAGCTGTATCAGGCTCTGGATCTCACAGGGTTTTCTTGCCTTCTGCTTGTGGCTTTTAAAGGACATCAAAGCTTTCTGCATAGTCACTGGAGAGAGCAAACTGTTTTAAAGTGTTAAAGCTGTGGAAAGGTTCCTTATGAGAGTGCAGATTCCTACCTCAGTAGCTGGCTCCAGGGAAACCCCAAATGCCAGGAGATGGTTGGAGGAGGTAGCTGGTGCAGCAGGATGGCATCCCTGAGGTGAAGCAGCTTCTTGACCTTCAGCCTCCAGCACAGGCTCTGTCTGGTGCCAGTGGGCAGCCCAGCAGCACACTGAGGGCCTCAGCAGACCCCGGAGGTGGCAGCAGCTCTGCAGTGCCTGCCAAGACAGAAGGCAGCCTCCTCCCACCCAGTCAGGTTGGTCTTGTGAGGCGCTCCCCAAACCCTTCTCCTTGCACAGCTCTCCAGGAAGCTTTAAACCCGAGGCCCTTCCAGGCTCCCAGGTGAGGCTACTGAGGAGCACCACAGCATGCACAAGTCCCGTGGCACACCCGGTGCACAGCCAGCTCTGCTGGGACACTGCCCCTCATTGGCACGCAGGGCACTTGCACCGCTCTGAGCCTTCTCCTGGCTGATTCTGTTTCTTTCACTGGTTTCTCTTGGATTCTCTGCTTACTGACCTCCATCAGGAGCCATTTCTCGTGGTGATCAACCTCTGCTCTGCTTTCAGCTGCCGCATAGCCCTTGCCAAGGACCTCTGCTCCATTTATGAGCTGCTCTGTCACCTCTTGTCCTTTGGTTCTGGAGCATTCCACATCCTGCTGGAGCTGCCCCTGTGCTCTCTGGTGCACACTTTCTCTAAAGGCTGCTTTTTTTGGCCCAGAAACCCAAGAACTTTGGTACCTTTGCACTCCTCAGGGCTGCAGCTTTTGCTAAAGCTGAGAGCTGGCTCCAGCAGTGCCCTGGCAGGGATCCCTGTCCTTCTGCTCCACATCCTGCTTAGTTTTCCCTTTCTTCAGGAGCTTCCTCACTGTTTTTGCAGGAACCCAAGTGACAGTGGAGGTTCACCCCAAGGACAGCCCCCCCCAGCTCTTTAAGAAACTCTCCTTTGGAAAAGGTACAGCCTGGGCTTGAAATCCTGGCAGTGCGGGCCAGGGGTGGGAGGGCCAAGGGGCCACAGCCTTCCCTTTGCAGAAGAAGGGAAGGAGGAGGCCCAGGGGCTGGGGTGATGGCCACTAACCATGGTGGGGTTGTTGCAGGTCCCAGGAGGCTGCCCAGCCTGAGCGGTCAGGACAACAGAGGTGAGACTCTGTCCTTGCACAGCGTCTTCACGGCAGCCCCGGCCAGAGGCCGCTCCCAGAGGGAGAGCTCCCTTCTCCCTCGGGGGCCATGGCCTCTGCTGGCCCTCCCTGCCAGGCAGCTGCTGCTGCACTCCGTCCCCGCCTGTGGCTTGGGGTGGACAATCCTTCTGCTGCTGGGGCAGGGCTACTCTTCCTCTGGCCCTGGGATAAGGTGGCTGGTGACAGTCTGGGGGCTGCAGCTTTCCTCAGCTGCTGCAGAGCTCTCTGCAGGTCATCATCTAACAGCTCTGGAGCTCGGCTCTCCCTTCTTCCATGCCCGGGAGGGTTTGGCCATGCGGTGGGCAGGGGTTAGGTGTCCCCAGCCCTCAGGCTAGAACCAGAGATGCCTGACTGCTGGGGAATGCGGCCTCTGCAGAGGCCCAGGACATCAGGGCTGGCACTCAGAAGGTACAGCAGTCCGGGCAGCTTTGCCTCACCCCTCTCCTCTCTGCATCCACGTTCTAAAGGGCGTGACACCCACATCCCAGTGCAGTGGAATGGGCAAATAAAAGGCTCAATTCCAGCCTTTCCCACGCAGTCTTGCCCCCCAGAATCACGTTTTTTACTCCTGCCAACAGCTGCTCACCTCATGCTCCCTCTCTCCACTTTAACAGGTTTCCAAAGGACCGAGGCCCCACGGCCACCAGGAGGAAAAGACCTGCATGGTAACTACCAGCTGCTGGCATGGTGGGGCACAAGCCAGGGCAGCCCCAAAAGGAGAATCAGCCCTAGAAATAGAGGCCTGCTGCAAGCCTAGACTGAAGTGCAGGGGCAAAGGGTTTAATTTTGACCCTGGTGAGGCCACAGCCTGAGCACTGGAGGCACTTCTGGGGGCCACAGAAGAGGAAAGACATGGAGGGGCTGGGGGGTATCCAGAGAAGGGCAGTGAAGCTGGGGAAGGGTCTGGAGAGCAGGGCTGGGGAGGAGCAGCTGAGGGAGCTGGGGGTGTGCAATGTGGGGAAGAGGAGGCTGAGGGAGACCTCATTGCTCTCTGCAGCAACCTGACAGGAGGCTGTAGTGAGGTGGGGGTTGGGCTCTGCTGCCAAAGAATAGGGCGAGAGGAAATGGCCTCAAATTGCTCCAGCGGAGGTTCAAGTTGGACATTAGAGCAAACTTCTTGACCCAAAGGGTTCGCAAAGGCTGGCTGATTGCTGAGGGCACCTTATTAACCCTTCGCGCACAGCAAGGAGGCGCAACAGCTGCAGAGACGCAAGGCAGAGGTTAAAGCAGCGGCTGCAGCGCCTCTGGCTGCCTGCCCTCACCTCCCAGCCGCCGGAGCTCCGCAGGCTGGGACCCTGCTCCCTTCCAGAGCGCTGCCGGAGAGATGCAGCTCTTTGGTGGGGCTGGCTAAGAGTCCTGCTGTCGCCAGGGCTTCCAGAGCACAGCTTTCCCCTGCTAACTCCTGCATTATCTCCTGCACCTCCATCTAATATATCCTGGGATTTGCTATGCTGCTGGACAGAGCCAGAGGGGCAGGTCTCACCCGAATTACAGCGGACCAGACAGGACGACTCCGGCTGTCCGTGCAGCTGGCAAGGACCTTCTCCGCCTGCCCTGGTGTCCTCCGCTCCCTCCGCACCCGCTGATGGACGCTCTGCGGGGCTGGCAGCAGCCCCGCACTGTCCCGCAGCCGGGAGAGCGCCCCCAGCCCCGCCGGGACGCTGACAGCTCTTTTCCTTCCCAGCCTATCCCTGGGACCGATCCTCTCTGAAATCCATGCCAGTGGACCTGCAGCAATTTGAGAAGCTGGATGCCTACGCATTAAAAGTAAGTCCTTCCTTTGTCACCCTCCCAGCATCCCTGCAGGGATGGTCCTGGACCCGGCTCCCAGCACTAACCCCAGCTCGGGCTGAGCTGTTGGGGCAAGGGCCTCAAAGGCTCCTAAAGTGAAAAGCCATCGGCAACAGACCCTGCTCTAGGAGGGAAACTCCGAGCAGACAAACCACGCTTGAGACATGGAGCTTTGTATTGCCTTTGGCCCGTGAAGCTGGAGTCAGCAGGCTCCTGCTGGGAAGGGTCTCCCTGGCTTTAGATGAGCAAGGAAGCAGGAGGGAAAGGAGACCTATCCCAGCAATCTCCTGAGCAGTGCTGCAGTCCTGCTGCTCACAACAGGTGAACGTCAGGAGCAGCGTGGAGGAGCTGGTGAGAGCCCTGCTGAAGCAAGCCCGCACCGACCTGGAGAAGGTCCGAGCCATCTGGATGTGGATCTGCCACCACATAGGTGGGTTGAGGTCTTCAGCTGAGGAGAGGAGGCTGCTGCTGACCTCCTTGTTAGGCTGCCTCTGGTGGGATAGCTTCAGGGGGGTGGGAGGGAGGCCTTCTGGGTGTGTATTGAGAAATGGGCTCTGAGGTTCTCTCACCCTCTCAGTTGCCACAGTCCAGACCCTGCAGCCCCTGGATGTGCATTATTTCATAGAACCACAGAGCTGTTTGGTTGGAAAAGCCCTTCAAGATCCTCCAGTCCAAACCAACCCCCCCATGGCCACTAACACATGGCCCTAAGGGTCATGGCCACAGGTTTCCTGAGCACCTCCAGGGATGAGCACTCCACCACCTCCCTGGGCAGCCTGTGCCAATCTCTGACCACTCTTGCAGCAAAGAAATTTGTCCTCATCTCCAACCTAACCCTTCCCTGGCACAATTTCAGGCCAGTTCCCCTCATTCCATCACCTGAGACTGGGCAGCAGAGCCCAACCCCAGCTGGCTGCAGCCTCCTCTCAGGGAGCTGCAGAGAGCAATGAGCTCTGCCCTCAGCCTGCTCTGCTCTGCACACCCTCGGCTGCTCCTCCCCCAGCCCTGTTCTCCAGACCCTCAGTTTAGTTGCCCTTCTCTGGACCTGCTCCAGCCCCTCAGTGTCCTCCTGGGAACGAGGGACCCACAACCAAACCCAGTGTATGAGGTGTGGCCTCACCACTGTCCAGTCCAAGGGGACAGTCCCTGCACTGGTCCAGACCTCTCAAAGCACTCTGCAGCTTTCCTGGTGGCCCAGTGAGCAGCCCGGGTCGGGAGCAGCTCTTCCCTGCAGCCAGCCCCGGCTCTAGCCGGCAGCGAAGCAGCTGCAGCAGTTCCAGCACGAACGCTGCCTGATGCCAGCTTCCCTCTCCCGCAGCAGCAATCAGCTGACACAGCACTGCTGGGGGCTCTGTCAGAACAACCTGTCTGCATTTTAAGGAAGAGGTTGTGGACAGGAGCAAGGTTGGTCAGCATTGAATTAGCCTTCCAGAGCAGTTCCTCAAGCCCTGGCTGAAGCTGCTCTGCAGCTCTTCTGCATTCACTTAGAGCGGTGAAGGGTTCCTGTCTTACAGCTATCCATGACTCACCTGCTCCCAGGCATTCCAGCCATTTCCCAGCAGGCTGCTTCCCAGGTGCTTTTGACAGCAATTGGTGTAAAGAGGGCACAAAGCTCAGAGGGTTCCCCTGGGGGTAACACGAGCTCGACTCCTTCAGGCTGCTGAGTCCATCCCTGGCACTGTTTGAAACAGGCAGGGGTCGGAGAACCCTGACAGGGTCTGGTTCAGTTTCAGAGCCTTCACTCCAAGAAGGATATTGAGGCAAGGACCTCAAGCTGCAGCAGGAGAGGTTTAGGTTGGACTCGAGAAGAAAACTTTTTCCCTGAAGAAGTTTTCCCACAGGCTGCCTAGGTCGGTGGGAGAATGGCCATGGCTGAAGGCATTTCAAAGGCAGAGCTGTGGTGCTGAGGGCCACGGCTTAGCCTCAGCCTGGGCAGAGCTGGAGCCTGGCTGGCCTCGGTGATCTCTTCAGGCTTCTCCACGCCAGCCCTCAGTGGCTGTATGCAGTGCAGAGCTCCCTGGTCTCTGGGAGCTCTCAGATGTGGACTGCCCCACCGAAGGGCAGTCCCGGTGTAGCCTCAGTGTCTCTGCCACATTCAAGTGCTGGCTCTCAGCCGTGGCCGGGAACAAGTGGTGATGAGGGAGAGGCCTGGTCCCTCTGCCCCCTCCAGCCATCCAGGGCACCCCTGTGCCAGCGCTGGCAGAGGCGAGCCCCAAGCCCGCTGCTGCCCGTCCCTGCTGCTGCCTCGGGTTGTGAGCTGCTGCCTGTGTTCCCTCCCCAGAGTACGACGTGGTGGGCTACCACAACAAGAGCCAGCTGTCCTGCAGGCCCATAGATGTGCTGCAGGCGGGGAAGAGCATCTGTGAGGGGTACGCGGGGCTCTTGGAGCACATGTGCAGGTAAGGGCGGCTCAGAGGCACCGGCGCCGGGGCAGCTCAGCTGCTGCCCTCTGCCTGTTCTGGCTGCCTTAGCGCTGACTGCGGTGGCTTCAAGCAGGACATGGAGCTTTAGCTTTCAAACCATGCTGTGGAAAAACAGCAAGTCCTAGAAAGGTCAATTTTGCTTCCTCCTCCACTCCTTCCCCCCCCTCCCCGCCCAGCATAATTTGCTTTGTGCCATCTGCTGAGCCTCGCGTTGCATTAACATAATGGCAGCTGAGAACACCCAGCTAATTCAGTTAGAGGCAGCCAGGGGCCTCCTTTGAGGAGCTGCAAGTGAAGGTTAAAAGCATGGCAAGGCTTCAACAACGTGCTCCCATGTAAGAGAGAGGCACTGTCTCGGGAGGAGCTGGTCCCAGACCCTCTGGAGGAGCTGGTCCCAGACCCTCTGGAGATGCCCTCTCCCCTTCACTGCAGCAGCGCCCCAGGGGCACTGCCTCACACTTGCTGATCTGTTTGCTGCAGTCAGTCTCAAGATGCATCGCCACCAAGGCCCCAGCCCAAGGCACCCCTCGAGCAGCACAGAAAGGATTGGGAGGAAATTCTTGGCAGCGAGGAGGGGGAGACACTGGCACAGGCTGCCCAAGGAGGCTGTGGCTATCCCCTCCCTGGAGGTCTTGAAGGCCAGGTTGGGTGAGGCCTTGAGCATCCTGGGCTGGTGGGAGGTGTCCCTGCCCATGGCAAGGGGTTGGAGCTGGATGAGTTTTAAGGTCCCTTCCAGCCCAGCCCTTTTCATGGATCCATGAACCTCACCTCTCTCAGCAGCCTGCCATGACTTGGCTTCAAGCAGCAGGTGAAAGCAAGGAAAGTGCCTGGCAAGCTTAGGGCCAGCCACATATAGAAAGGTTACCTCAGAGCAGAAAAGTGGAGCTAATGACTCAGGAACACAATGCTGGAAGTGCTTCCTAACTGCAGAAAGCAGTGGTGCACTCTCCTCAGAGCAAGGCTTGCAAGCAAGGTGTTTCTCCAGGGAGCACCTCCTCAGCAGTCACAGTTCCACTGATAGCACTGGGCTGAAAGGACCCTCCAAGGGCATCCTGCCCAACCCCCTGCAGGCACATGGACACCTCCAGCCAGAGCAGACTGACCTTGAATGTCTGCAGGGATGGGGCCTCAAGCACAGCCCTGGGCAGCCTGTGCAGTCTCTCACCACTCTCACTGCAGAGCTTCCTCCTGATGTCCAACCCAACTCTGCTATGCTCCAGTTCCAAACCACTGCCTTGGTCCTAGCACCACAAACCCTGCTGAACAGTCCCTCCAGGTACTGCCAGGCTGCTCTAAGGTCTCCCTGGAGCCTTCTCTTCTCCAGGCTGAACAGCCACAACTCTCCCAGCCTGTCCCCGCGGGGGAGGTTCTACAGCCTCTGATCACCTTTGTGGCCCTTTTAGAAGATACTGACAGCACAGCTTCGGGAAAGCAAACAAACACCAGTTCTTACCTGGGATGTGTGAGCAACCCCTGGCCTCCCACACCACCCCAGAGGATCTGGGGAGGTTTTCACCATGTAACAAGCAACTCTACAGGGAAAAGAACAGATAAAAAAAGAAGCAATAGCAAGCCAGATGCTGAGGTGTGACTGCTCCCAGCAGCACCATCCCACGGCACCAGGGCTGGCTCTCTACAGAGGCAAATAAAGAAAGGGGATGACGAGGAATGAATTTATAACTGCATCCTATGGAGCAGTTATTAGCAGTTAGAAGAGGGGAATTTGCACCTGTTCATCAGAAAGCATATGTTTGGTTAATTAACAGCATTAATCTTTCTGGGGGTCTCTCTCACTGTTTAAAGGCTCTGCTTAATTCCTCAGCTCCCAGCTGATGATCCATTTTCTGATCTCAGAAACCTCCCAGCCACCCAGGCTGTTCAGCTCCTTTCCTGAAAAGCTACACCCATGGTCAACCAGACCCCAAGATCAGAGCCCTTCCTTGCATAGGCATCTCCTCCCTTCCCCCTGTGCACTGCTCCAGTCCTGCACTCAGCCTAAGCAGAGCTGCATGAGAGCAAGAGCAGCAATTGGGCAGAGAGGTCCTTCAGAGCCCAGGGCTGGGGAAACAAACCCAACAACTCTTCCCCCGTGCCTTTTGCTCCCCTGCCCCCGTGCCCTCTGCTCCCAGCTCCTGTTGAGGCAACTTGAACAACCTGCTCAATTTCCCAGTCACCAGGAGTCCCCCCACAAGGTCCCACTGAAGTCAGCAGCTGACAGTGATTGAGTCCCACTTGTCCCAGAGCCAGCAGAGAGATGAGTTCCTGCCGCAGACATTACAGCATCAGCTCCAGCCATGGCTTTGGCAGCCAGACCTGCTGGCATGAGCTGAGCCTCCTGTCCCAGAGGAAAGGTGGGCACGGGGAAGCGGGCCACACAGCATCATCAGGTGTGAAGTGAGAACATGAGGAGGGGCTGCTGAGCAACATTTCTCTGCAGCACCCATCAGGAGCTGGCTCCTCAGCCGACAAGCAGCCCCAGGAGGTGACTCAGGAAGCGGCACCTCCTGAACTCAGTGCAGGGGAAAGCCCAGCAGCCTGGGCCTAGGGAGGAGCTGGCTTGCCAGAATTAAAGAGAGGCTTCATCAGCACCTTTGGGAGCGAAGCTGCCCACAGGCCCTGCCTGCACAGGGGCCGCTCACTGAGCTGCTTCTCGGTCAGACCCAGGTTCCATGTCCTCTTGTTTCTCCTGTGTGCCACAGGCAGCAGCTTTCCCTGTCTCAGCTACAGGAGTGCAGACCTACCCAGCACCAGTACAGACCACTCTGCCTCCCTCTGGAGAGGCAGATCTGCTGCTTGCTTAGATGAAATCATCAAGGCGATGATGCCAGTGAATTCCAGTGACACCTGTAGCAAGATCCAGCTTCTCTCTGAAACAGAGCAGCAACTTAGCTTTAACCTCCTTGCTGCGCCAGGCACGTGGTGCCAGCTGCTCCTTTCTTCAGTTCTTCCAGCCCTCCTTGGATTCAGGTGATCTCCTACCACCACAGTGCCAGTATCTCTGGAGACTTCACCTCCTCTCTGCCTGGTTAGTCTGTACCAAGCACTTAGCCGCGAGTAGAGCCACAGTCACTCCTCACCTGCACAGGACTGCTCCCAGCCTGGCTCTCTGCTTGCTGTTCTGACAGCCAGGATCAGTGCTCTGGCCTCACTTTTGGGACCTCTGAGCATATCCCAGCATGAGGTCTTCCTCCTGCTTTGCCTTCGTGAGCGAGAGCAGAGAGCAAGGGGCAGGACTTGCCAAGCCCCCATGAAAGCAGTGGGAATTTGGCACTTAGCTCCTGTTAGCCCCCCTTGAAACTCCTAGGATCAGGACTTCCTTCAGGCTGCTGGGCTAGCTCCTGCTCTCAGTTACATCATGTAAATCCAGACCCATCAGTGGAGTGCTCCACATTTACTGCCCAACTCCATGGTAGGATTTGGCACACAGGTAGCTGAGGGCTGGCAAAGACTTAGGGCCCTCCTGTGACCCCAGGTTTCTCAGTGGCATTCCTGCCAGACTTGCCATGGTCCTGCTGAACACCTGATGGGACAAGCTGTGTGACAGCCAAAGGAGAGCTGCCTGCCATGCACCCAGCCAGAGCAGGGATAGTGGCAGAGTCACAGAATGCTTTGGGCTGGAAGGGATCCTCCAAGGTCACTTTGTCCAACCTCCTGCAGGCAGCAGGGACACCTTCAACTACATCAGGTTGTTCAGAGCCACAGCAGGCTTGACCTTGAGTGTTTCCAGGGATGGGGCCTCAAGCACCGCTCTGGGCAACTTCTTCCATGTTTCACCGCTCACTGTGCAGAACTTCCTCCTGATGCCCAACCTAAACCTGCCCTGCTCTAGTTTAAAGCCATTGCCCCTTGTCTTGTCACCACAAGTCCTTCTAAATCCCTCAGCAAGTCCCATCCCAGCTTTTCTGTAGCCTCTTCAGCCACTGGAATGCAGCTGTAAGGTCTCCCTGGAGCCTCCTCTGCTCCAGGCTGAACAGCTGCAGCTCTCCCACCTGTCTCTGCAGCAGAGGTGCTGCAGCCTCTGATCATCCTTGTGGCCAGCACATTTCTGCTCTCTGTTGGTCTCCTCCCAGCAGGCTACCCAGTGTGAGCTCCCAGCTGGCTCTCACTCAGCCCTCTGCAGCTGAGATTCTATTTTTGGTCCTCTCTGTTAAAGAATTAAAGACTGTGAGGATTCAATTGGATACTCCTAAAGAGAGAGTAGCAAATACCTAACACAAAGGCCTGCAGATGAGCCTGCAGGTGAGTCTGAATGAGAAGCTGAAGTCACCACTTTGCCTGTGGCAAAAGCAGCTCTGCCTCCAAGCACTGCTGCACTGCCAGGTGCCAACCAGCATCTGTTAGCAGACCTCAACTTCTGCACAACCCTGCTGATCACCTTTCCCAGAAAGACAGAACCACAGAAGAGTTTGGCTCCAAGATCATCCACTCCAACCTTCCAGCCAACCCCACCACGGCCACAGGCTTCTTGAGCACCTCCAGGCACAGAGACTCCACCACCTCCCAGGGCAGCCTGTGCCAGTCCCTGACCACTCTTGCAGCAAAGAAATTTGTCCACATCTCCAACCTCACCCTCCCCTGGCACAATTCCAGGCCAGTTACTCTCTATCCCCTGAGATGAGGGAACAGAGCCCAATCCCCAGCTGGCTGCAGCCTCCTCTCAGGGAGCTGCAGAGAGCAATGAGCTCTGCCCTCAGCCTCCTCTCCTCCACACTGCACACCCCCAGCTCCCGCAGCTGCTCCTCCCCAGCCCTCTTCTCCAGACCCTTCCCCAGCTCAAAGCCTGACACAGGCTGCCCAGGGAGGTGGCTGAATGCCCAGGGAGGTGTTTCAGAGGCAGAGCTGTGGTGCTGAGGGCCATGGCTCAGCCCCAGCTTGGGCAGAGTTGGACAGTGGCTGGACTGGATGATCTTGAAGGTCTTCTCCAGCCCAAATGTGCCCATGGTTCTAAGTACTGTGTCCACACTTAAAGACTGAAATGCCTTTACTGCCCTTGTACTCAGCTGCCAGGAGGCCCCTGAGGAGCTGATGGGGCTGCTCCACTTGCCCACAAGACTGAGTGCTGCAGAGCTTGCTCCTGCTGCTGTCCTCCTAAAAGGTGTGCTGGCAGGAGTGGAGCACGAGGCTCCGCTGCACCTCACTGTTTGCTTTCAGTCTTGCAGGCATCCAGTGCGTGAAGCTGTTTGGCTACTCCAAGGGGTATGGGTACAAGCTGGGGCAGACCTTCTCGGGGGACTCTGACCACGCCTGGAATGCAGTGTACCTGGACGGGAGGTGGCATTTGCTTGACAGCACCTGGGGCAGTGGTTCTGTGGATGACTCCTTCACCAAGTTCACCTTCAGGTAAAAACCCTTCCTCTGTGCCACACAAACCCAGCACAAGGCAGAAGGAAGCTGATGGGTCAGGCACACTAGTGGCAAGTTGGATGCCCCATGGCAAGTGGCGAAGCCCCGAGCGAGGTGTCTGTGCTGCCTGCTCCAGGGAGGAGCAGCGAGCTGCACACTCCTCGAGTTACCACATCTGCAGCTCGGGCAGTGCCAGGTGGCACAGGAGTCCCAGCTTGCAGCTGCCTAGCAGAGGGTGTCTCCACACCTTCAGCCAACAAGCAGTGCCTCCCTCTTTCCTCGGGAGCCCAAGGCTGCAGGGGTGGGGCAGTACCCTGGTGTCACCCAAAAGCTCACCACATGTGGCCCGGGGAGGTGGGTGAGGGCCCACCCTTGGAGGTATACAGGGTCGGGTGGGTCAAGGCTCTGAGCAGCCTGCTGAATGCAGGGTGTTGGACTGGGTGACCTTTAGAGGTCCCTTCCAACCCAACCCAGTCTATGAGTGTGGTCTTGCTGGGCAGACAGAACCGTCTCTGCCAGGGGAGCTTCAGCCTCTGCCTCCAGCTCCATTTCCCAGCAGCCCAAAGCACTCCAACTCCCTCCTGCTGAAGGCAGCAGAGCACAGGGAGGGGAGGAATGTAGCACTTGTCCCAAGTTTAGGGAACCAGGCAGATGCTTTCTGCCTCCCCAGCGGGGTACGAAAGAATCTCCATGCAGAACTGGAGAGAGCTGGGAAGGGGAATGGAATGGAATGGAAGTACTGTGCACAAATGCTCACACAAACTGCACAGCTCCAGAGTCAGCCCCAGCACAGTTCTCCAGTCTGGGCCTGCCACAGACCCTGCTAAAGCTAAGGCTTTCCACAGCCTCCCCCAGACCTCCAGCCACAGGCACAGGCTTCCCCGGTGCCTCCCTCCCCCAGCCCAGGCAGAATGGCACAGTAAAAGTTAGCTTTGCCATGGCCAAGCCAGGCAGCAAACCTCCCCCGGCACAGCAGAGGTTAGGAAGTCTGTGCCGAGAAGGGAGAGAGAGGGAGAACAGGAGCTGGACAGCCTCTGCCGCCCCTTTGTAAAGGGAAATGCAGGCACAATGGGAGCAAAACACAAGACTGGGCTGTCCTGTGCCCACCCCTGCACCCACAGCTAGGGCATCCCAGCTCTCAAACCCACCCCACCAGCAGCCATCCCTCACCATCCTGCCACCTCTGCCCTCCCTACCAGGTACAACGAGTTCTACTTCCTGACCCACCCAGCGCTGTTCATCAACAACCACTTCCCAGACAACAGCAACTGGCAGCTGCTGAAGCCAGCCCTGGCACTGAAGGACTTTGAGAACAACATCCTGCACAACAGCAGCTTCTACACCTTGGGCCTACTGGCTGCACACCCCGAGACAGCTGTCATCCAAACAGGTACCACCCTACACCCTGAGACAGCTGCCACCCAAACTGGTACCACCCTGCAGGGCAGCACCCCATCACCACAGGCTACGGTGTCAGGAGCTGTGCTGCCAGCCAGGCTCTGGCAGAGCACACTCAGTGCCCCTGGCGCGGGGCAGGGACGTTCTGCTCTTACTATCCTGCCTCTCCTCTGTTCAAGCTCTGAACATCTGTAGTAGCCTCTGGGCGTAGAGGAAAGCCGCAGGCAGCAGCTGCAGGTGAGCTCTGTGCCAGGCAGCAGCAGAGACACAGCGCTGGAGGCTGTGTTGGCAGCTTGGGCTTGGAAACGAGACTAAAACCTTTCCTGGTGGCTGGATTAGCATGAGCCAGGTTGTGCCCAGGTGGCCAAGGCCATCAGCATCCTGGCCTAGATAGGCACTGGTGCAGGCAGCAAGAGCAGGGCAGATTGCCCCTCTGTACTCAGCACTGGTATGCTGGGTTCAGCTTTGGAGCCCTCACTCCAGTGAGGACACTGAGGGGCTAGAGCAGATCCAGAGAAGGGCAACAAGCTGGAGAAGGGTCTGGAGAACAAAGCCCTCTGGAGATCCCTTCTACAAGTCTGTGACTTCTCTAGAGCTAACAGCACTGAACTCAGTGCCCAGAGAGGTTGTGGAGCCTCCTCTGGAGCCTTTCAAAACCCACCCGGATACTGCTTTTCTGCGCAGCCTGCTCCAGGTGCCCCTGCTCTAGCAGGGGGTGGGCTGGATGATCTCCAGGAGTTCTTTCCACAGAAGCACAGAATTGTCAGGGTTGGAAGGGATCACAAGGGTAATCCAGTTCCAAGCCCCCTGCCATGGTTTCCACTAGGTCAGACCACATGGAGCCACATTCAGCCTGGCCTTAAAAACATCCAGGGATGAGGCTTCCACCATCTCTCTGGGCAACCTGTGCCAGTCTCTCACCACCCTCATGGTGAGCTTCTTCCTAATGTCTAATCTAAATCTCCTCTACTCTACCTTGGATCCATTCCCCACAGTCCTATCACTACCAACACCTCAAAAAGTGCCTCAGCAGCTGCCCTGCAGCCCCCTTCAGCCCCCATTCTGAGACTCACCTTCCTCAGAGGTGGAAGAAGCTGCAGGGATTTAGGTGTGCAGCTAAGTTGCGAGGCCATTAACACAGAGTTGAAACTGAAAGGCAGCAATGTTTTAGGACTTGATGTTTCCTTCCAGCTGTTTGGGAACAGGCTCCCGGGGCTTGATTATCTCCAGCAGCTTCTTGGGCCCGCTGCTGGACTGGCAATCAACTCTAATCACACCTAATTAAGCCCTTCTGGGGCACGTGGGCTGAGGGCACATTCGGTCCCACTCCGTGGGCCCTGAGCTGCAGTTCAGTGTGTAGCAGACCAGGGCCAGTGCCCATCCCCAGCACAGAGGCCACTCCACTCGTGCCTCTCTGAGGGGCACTGCCAGCAGCAGCTGGAGAGCTACAGGCTCTGGGCTGCAGCTCTTGGCGTCCCCGGCGGAGAGGCAGCAGCTCCTGGGCTGGGCTGGCTCGGCGCGCCCGGAGCAGGCCGTGCAGGCGGGTAGCAGGGCTGCAGTGGGTGCAGATTCTGCTCTCCTGCCTGCAGTCAACGGCAAGGCCTCGGTGTCGGTGGACTGCCGCCCCGCCACGCTCTTCACCTTCAAGCTGCAGGGCGCCGAGCAGCAGGGGCTGCTGACGCTGAAGAAGCAGGGCATGAAGCTGGACGTCTACCCACAGCAGACAGGCAGGCAGATGCTGCAGATCTTCGCCAAGCCTTCCAGAGCCTCGGAAGAGGTCTACCAGTGCGTGCTGGAGTACGCGGTGGAGTGCGCGGCGGTGGACCAGGCCGCGCGCTTCCCGCGGGAGCTGCACCAGCCCGTGGGGCCCAGCTGGTTCTCGGAGCGCCAGGGCTTCCTCAGGCCCTCGCACCCCGAGCCCGTCGTGCACACCAACGACGGGCGCTGCGCCCTCACCTTCAGCATGGGCAGGGAGCTCAGCGTGCTGGCCTCGCTGCACTGCGACGGCGGCAGCCTGCCCGAGGAGCTGGGCCGCCGCCACGTCATGCAGGTGCGGCACGGCAACCAGCTGGAGCTGAAGGTGCAGCTGCCCCACGCCGGCAGCTTCGTCCTCAAGATCTATGCCAAGAAGAAGTCCGACCCTGGCAACTACGACTACATCTTCAACTACCTGCTGAGCTGCCTGAACGCCGAGGCGCAGTGGCCGCCGTTCCCCCAGAGCTACAGCAAGTGGGGGCCGGAGTGGGAGGTGGTGGAGCCGCTGTCGGGCGTGCTGCCGGCCGGCCGCAATGTGCGCTTCAAGCTCAGGGTGCCGGGTGTGGCCAAGGTGCTGGTGCAGGCCGAGGACAGCTTCCCCCTCACCCACAACAGAGGCTTCTGGGAGGGCAGCTGCAACACGGCAGGCTGCAGGGAGGTGTTCGTCATGGTGCACGAGAACGCCAACCATAGCTTCTACTCGCACGTCCTGAAGTACCAGGTGGAGAGCCAGTAGTGCCCGCTGCCGCCTCTGCCTGCGGAGCCAGCCCAGCTGCAGGGGCTGCCTCATTCCTCCAGCACCTCCCTCTCCCAACACACGCAGGACACCACCCGCAGGCAAGACCAGGAGCTCAAAGCAGCAGCGAACTCCGAGCAGGAGAGCAGCAGCGGAAGGAAACGAACCCAAAGCCCGCCCAGACAAACGCCTGGAGGAAAGCAGGCAGCTGCCTGCCCGTGGCTCACCCGTGGCCGCCGGGGACTGCTGGGTTCCAGTTATGGAAGTTATGGAGAAGCCTGGCACTAGCTGCATGCAGCGGCAGGGGGCTGCAGGAAGCACACTTAGGGCAGCAGCAGCGGCCAGCAGGAGCTGCAGGATAGTTAAAGCATCTGCCTGTCTCTCTTCAGGCAAGCTGGGCAAGACAGCCCAGGAGACAGGAGGTGAAGTTTCCTGGCACACTTCATTGTCTTACAGATCTCAGCAACGCCGCAGGTGACTTTTTACACTGACTCCTAAAGACAACAAACAAAACCATTCTCACATTTTCAGTCAGACCGCTGGAAGGGCAACCGCTTTGCTTCCCCTGCAACACTGATCCTGCACTCAGGTCTCGGCATGTAGATGCTTCCCTAACTGAAGGACAGGAACAAATGAAGCTCTCACAGTCCCCCTTCCATCCAGACTGTCTGTGTAGCCCTGCAGCGGGGACGTGAGAGGGGCAAGGCGGAACAGCAGGCTGGGTGCCACTGCCGTCCTGCAGACAAAGTGCCTCGGCGCTGTCCTCCTGGAAAACGCCGGCGTGCAGCAGGCAGGGGTGGACGCCCAGGGGCATCCCACCAGCCCCACACGTCCCAGGATCCATCGTTTGTACAGTCAGGAATGGTTCAGCTGTCCACCGGCCCCAGTGTGACCTCAGAGCTGTGATGTTTGAGCTTGAATTGAAAATAAACCTCTTCTGGTTTTGCATTTCCTTTCACTCCCCAGCCCCCGCGGGTCCCTTTCCACAGCAGCTGCGTTTTCCACACACAGCAGCGCGGCTGTTCCTGCATTCCCCTTCTCAGCAACTGGGTGGCAAAGTCACACACTACAGCAAAGAGCTGCCCGGCCACAGCAGGCTCCCTGCCTCCAACCACAGAGCCACGGCTTGGGAAAGCCCTCCAAGCTCATCCAGCCCAACCACTCTCTAACTCTGCCAAGGCTGGGGCTCAGCCACGGCCCTCAGCACCACAGCTCTGCCTCTCTGACACCCCTCCAGGGATGGGCAGCCTGTGCCAGGCTGGGATAAGGGAAATGCATACAGGGTTCCCAAGCCCTCTGCAATGGAAATCACATTTCAAAGATGCAGATCCAAAGAGGCCAGGCAGGATGAGTCTACTGGAGACATGTCCTTGCCCACGGTGGGGAGGCTGGAGCAGATGACCTGAGGTCACTTCCAGCTTGAGCCACTCTGGGACTCTCTTGCTCCCTCTAAGTAGAGAGCGCCCCAAGGCCCTGCCAACCCTACGGGAGAAGAGCTGCAGCACACTGCAGGCAGGCAGAGCCTGCAGCAGATTCCCACTTTCAAGGTGCTGAGCTGGTACCAAGAGAAACACTCCAAAGAAGCGTCCACAGTTTTGCTTCAAATATAAAGCAAACATCTGGCTCAGCTCTACAGATGTGTAAGAAGTTCTTCAGTGCTGTGGAAGGCACAGTGCAAAGAGACGACAAACACCTCCCCAGCTTCATTAATCAAAAGCCTGGCAGGGCCAGACCACCATTGCAAGAGATCTTTGACAGAGCAAAGGCAGAGCAGAGTCCCTGAGCAGCTGTGCAGCCTCAGATGAAAGCCTCTCAGAAGCCTGCAGTGGCATCTCCGTGCAGCATCAAGGAGTCCCTCTGTGTGTCCCTCCCTGCTAACTAGTGCCCAACCTGCTGCGCTGCCCTCTGAGCACAGCAGCTCTACCCCTTCAGGCAGCCTTAGGACCGCAGAGGTTCTGCCACCCCTCCACCAGCACCAAGTGCTCAGCTCTTGCCCCCAGATCAGCTCTGCAGCATCTTGCTCCTCGTGAAGACAAGCTCAGGCTCTGTGGCCAGCTCCTTCTCTGGGTCAAACAGAGCTGGCTCTGATCAAGGGTTTGACTTTCCAGCTCAGGCTCTGCTCAGTGCTGGCTTCTCCTGCAGCTCAAGGCAGGTTTGCACTGCCAGGGGCTGCTGCCAGCAGGGACTGCTACAAGTGTCCAGTGAGCACCAAGGGTTGGGGTGCAGAGCAGGGACACTGCTACACCTTGTGTGTTGCATTGGGGTGCAGAGAAGGCTGCACTGCAGGGAGGAGCACACAGGACAGGCAACTCTAACCTGACCGACAGGGGACTGCATCCCATGGCTGCCACCTCTGGTGTAAAGCTGATGAAGCACCAGGGTCAAGGCTCTTCTTCACTGGCCAGTACCCAAGGAGGACTCTGCCCATTTCCTGCATTTGTTCCTGATTCCTGTGTTCAGAATCCAGTTCCTGAATCGAGCTCTTGAACCAAGCCCCTGTTTGTGGCCAAGTCCAGCCTGGGACTTCTGACACAGCATCAGTGGTGATGGTGACATCACTGCCACCAGCTGGGTTGAACAACCCCAGGCAGGAGGCAGCCACAGCCTCCCTGGGCAGCCTATCCCAGAGTCTCATCACCCTCATGCTGAAGAATTTCTTCCTCAGCTGCAGTCTCTGCTCTGCGTCAGCTCCAAACCATTCCCCTTGGCCTGGCTCAGATGCCCTCAGCACAAGTCCCTCTGCAGCCCTCCTGTAGGATCCCTTCAGGTGCTGGAAGGCCTCTTCACCCATGACACAATCATTGCCATTCTGCTCCTGAGAAAAGCAGCAAGGCAGTGACAGCAGCAAACTGCTGAACTCATCACATTGCCTTGCATAACCTCCACCCTCCTCTCCTGCTGTCTGTGCACAGCAGCTCCAGCAGCAGCAGGCAGCCGAGAGCCTGTGGCACTGTGTACCTGGAAAGAGAGGTGGGCAGGACAGAGCACCCACACCACCAGAAGACTCCTTCAGCACTTGCCCTGCTGCACATTTCACTCCTCATATCACATTTCCGCAGCCTGCCTTGATAAAGACTGCAGGATTAGAGCTGCTGGTTAGACAAATGGAGCCCTCAGTTCTGCTCTGCCAACACAAACTGCCAAAGCTCTCTAAAGGAAAGGGATTCAGAGTGCACTGGGTTGGAAGGGACCCTCCAAGGGCATCCTGCCCAATCCCCTGCAGTCACAGGGACAGCTCCAGCCAGAGCAGGCTGCCCAGGGACACATCCAGCCTGACCTTGAATGTCTGCAGGGATGGGGCCTCAAGCACAGCCCTGGGCAGCCTCTGCCAGTCTCTCACCACCCTCACTGCGCAGAGCTTCCTGCTGAGGTCCAACCTAACTCTGCCCTGCTTCAGTTCCAAACCACTGCCCTTGTCCTGGCACTACAGCCCCTACTGAGCAGTCCCAGCAGTCCCCCTGCAGATACTGAAATGCAGCTCTGAGGTCTGCCTGGAGCCTTCTCTTCTCCAGCCTGAGCCACAACACTCCCAACCTGTCCCCACAGGGAAGGTCCTCCAGTCTCTGAGCATCTTGGTGGCCTCCTCTAGAGAAGCAAACACCCCTGAGTCAGAATTGTCTCCAGAAGCTCTGCAAATACTCAGTGCAGGACACAGCACTCAGTAACTTAGTGAGCAAACCTTCAGGAAACACAACCTGGTTCACCAGGCATCATTCGCAGCCAGCACTGGTGGTACTGCTGAAGGACATGAGGACTGAGCTTTTGTCCAGCTGCCTCGTGGTCCAAGAGACGTGTGGAGGTGGCTGCTCCAAACCTGCCTACTTGGGACAGTTCTGCACAGGATGAGGCCACTGCTGACCATCTGCACCTCCCCCATGGGGACAGTTCTGGCTGTTCAGCCTGGAGAAAAGAAGGCTGCAGGGAGACCTCAGAACAGCCTTCCAGGGGCTGAAGGGCTCCAGGAGAGCTGGGGAGTGACTTGTGGACAAGGGCTGGGAGTGCAGAACGAGGGACAATGGCTTTGAGCTGGGAGAGGGGAGACTGAGAGTGGAGACGAGGAAAAAATTCCTGGCAGTGAGGGTGAGGATACACTGGCACAGGTCACCCAGGGAGGCTGTGGATGTGCCCTCCTCCTGGGGCTGGTCAATGCCAGGTTGGATGAGGCCTTGAGCAACCTGGTCTGGTGGAGCAGGGGCTCATGGCAGGGGGAGAGACTGGATCATCTTGAGGTCCTTTCCAACTCAACACCCTCTCTATCAACCTCTGAAAGAAGAGTTCTGTTTCTGGAAGAACACAGCTGCTGTGGGTGGGAAAGGAGGGCAAAGGTGCTAGCAAGAGAAGCCACAAGAACTTTCCTCTGTCCAGCTGTATGCAGAGGAAAGGAGAACTTTTCCCATTCTGGTTTATTTCAGGGCTTTTATGTCTATAAAACACACTACAAACCTCCTCTGCATCAAAATGGGCACAAACACAGACCTCGGAGGCAACCTGCTGACCTACAGCAAGCTGCTCAAGCGTCTGTGGCGCAACAGCCTCCAGCAGAGGCGAGACAGCAGAGGAGTTTGCTCTCCTGCCAGCAGGACACCCGCAGCGCTGCCACCCTGCCGCAGCTCCAGCGGCACTGTGCCAACCAGAGCTGGGCAGCAGCAGGCTCAGCCTGCAGCCTCAGCGCTGCTGCCGGAACTGTCTCACTACCTCCTCGCTGGCTTGCTTCAGCTCCTCGATGTGATGATTCAGGCACTCGGTGATGCTCTGGGACCTCAGCTCCTCCTCTTGCAGGTATCGTGCAGCTATTGCCCCAACTGAGGCTCTGGGCAGGGGGCTCTAGAAGCAAACAAAGAGGCGAGAGATGTTTTCGGTGCAGGTGCCAGGCAAGAGCACTGCTGCCCACAACACAGGCTCCTGAACGTGCCTCTGGAGGGCTCTTGTGTCATTTCCATCTGACTGGGCAGACCAAGCTCTCAGGTCCCTGGAGCAAGACCCAGGCCTGACGGGCTGCAGCCCTGCTCCCTCTCTGCTGCAGGAGCACAGTCAGCAGCTGGCAGAAATGAAAACCTCACCCTGCACAGTGAGGCACCAAGCTCAGGCTTTCCTAGCAACTAGCACAAGAGGCCTTCATTCAGGGAGCTGCCCACTGCAGCCCCATGCAGTGGTCACTGCAGTGCGGACAGGTGGTACAGCACCAGCTGGCAGAGGCACCTGACGCTCCCTCAGAGCCTCTGCTGCAGAGCCAAGCCAAAAGCTGAAGCAGGCTCCTGAGGGGACACAGCGAGGCACAGCACCAGGACAGAGAACCAGGAGCTGCTGCAATGAGCTTGGCAGTGCCCACCCACCCAGCACCGTCCCACTCTCCAAGCGCCCAGCAGCGGTTTCTCCTCCCCATGCAGTATCTGCTGCTTGCTGACAGAGCCACACACAGAGCAGTCTGGCTCCATCTGCCAGATGGGCACCTCAGCTTCTCCACAACTGCTTACCGAGGGCACAGATGCTCTCTGCTGCTGTGAGCTGGGCTGCCCAGGTGCTTCATCTGCACAATCTCTGTTTCCATCCAGCACAGGACACAAAGAATCCATTCGCAGCAAGGTGCCCGCAGCAAATGGCTCCATGCAACATTTCCTGCTGCTGAGGGAGGGGAGCTCACCCACCTCGGGGGGCGCACTTCCCATTTCAGCAGCCTCCCGTTTCTGGGGCCCCCCTTGCAGGTGCTGAGCATTCTCTTCGGGCTTGTGGTGTGTTGCCTCTGCCTGTTGGTCACGTTTGTGCTGCGGGTCCTGAGCTGCCCTGGAGAGCAGGTTTGAGCACAAGTGTTTGATGGTTTGCCTCAGCAGCTCCACTCTGGCAAACTCTCACAGAGGTCACTAACAGCCCTACCACACCAAACTCCTCGTTCCCACAGCACTTCCAGACACACATCCAGTCTCTAGGAGACATCAAGAGCCACAGGCTGTCTGCTGCAGTATTGCAGAAGAGAGGAGCACAGCAGGCTGGGCCAGAGCTGCCCCTTCACCAGACAGCTCATCTTGCTTCTGAATGCAAGGACAAGACAGGAACGGCACCAGCACAGCCCAGGGGGCATCCTGCTGGAAAGCAGCTCCATGGAGAAGGACCTTGGAGTGCTGGCGGGCAGCAAGTTCCCCATGGGGCAGCAATGAGCCCTTCTGGCCAAGGGCAAGAGAAGTGTGGGCAGCACTCCTGCCCCTCTGCTCTGTCCTGCTGAGATCACAGCTGCACTCACCTGCACTGCCCAGCCCAGCCCTCCTCATCTTGCATCTGCTGAGCAGTGCCAAGGGCTTCATCCTGGCAGGGCTGCTGAGTGAGCTCCAGCTTTGCTCTGGCCTCTGCCAGATCCTTCTGCAGTTGCTGGTTCTCAGCCCTCAATTTATCCAGCTCAGAAGCAGAGTCTTCACCGTGTGCTCTGAAGGTGCCACCTTTCCCCTGCGAGACACAGGAGGGCTCAAGTTGTACCTTCTGACCTGCAAGAGCCTGGAGCCAAAGCCAGAGCAGAGGCCATCAAGCCATGCCTGCAGGCACAGCCTCCAACTTCACTTCCAACCTTGCCAAGGCTGCCCCAGAGCAAACCAACTGCACAGGCCCTGCAGAGTCTGCATCCAGAGCAGCTCTCCTGAGCTGCCCAGCAAGGGAAGGCTCTCCCCACTGGGTCCTTTGGACAAGAGGCAAGCAGCTTGCTCCAGGCCTCATCCAGCCTGGCCTTCAACACCTCCAGGAAGGGGGCAGCCACAGCCTCCCCGGGCAACCTGTGCCAGTGTCTCCCCACCCTCACTCAACAATTTCTTTCTCATCTCCACTCCTCAAGCTTCAATCCATCCTCTCTTATCCTATCACTACCATTTGCTCTTACTCATTTCCCCTTCCCTGGAGGTGTTGAGGGCCAGTCTGGATGAGGCCTTGAGCACCCTGGGCTGGTGGGAGGTGTCCCTGCCCATGCCAGGGGGCTGGACTTGATCTCTCTAAGGTCCCTTTGATTCAGAATCAGAGGTTTGAGGCAAACTGGCACAAAGCAGAACTGTAACAGAATGAACTCTGGGTCAGACCCCCTGGGGAATAAACCAAGCTGCCCACAGCGTCTGCGCAGCCACCCTCACCACTCTGCAGGCACAGGGTGCCCACTCCTGCTGCACCTCATCTCCTCAACACTCAGCCCTTGGGCTGAGTTTTAACTTCTCTGAAGTCTACCAATCATTTTGAGAGGCCTAGACAAAGACCATTGCTGTTGCCAGGTGGGGGACACAGAAGAGAAGCCCTCTGGCACCTCTGGTGCCCACTGCACACCTGCAGCCCCCTGCACTTGGCGCTGTCCAGCATCTCGGCCAGGTGAAGGTTCTCCAGCCGCAAGGTCTCCAGCTGCACCAGGAGCACCTGAGGGGACAGAATCAGCCAACCAGCTCAGAGAACAGCACCACACATGCCCTCCGCCCTGGCCAGGCACTTCTCACCCTCGGGGCAAACACAAGAGCAGTTTTGGGCCACAAGTTCTAGAGGGACTGTGCAGAGAAGGTGACACAGCCAATCGAGCCCAGTGACAGGGACTGCAGTTCCCAAAGAGCCACCAGGCAGGCCTGGTCAGCATGGCTGATGTCAGAGACCTCTGTGAGCTCTGCCAGTTGCTGCTTTGAAAAGAAGCAGCAACAAAACTGGTGAAAGGCAAAGCTGGTGATAAGGGCAACCAAGCTGGGGAAGGGTCTGGAGAAGAGGGCTTGGGGAGGAGCAGCTTAGGGAGCTGGGGGTGTGCAGTGTGGAGTAGAGGAGGCTGAGGGAGACCTCATTGCTCTCTGCAGCTCCCTGAGCTGCAGCTAGGTGGGGCTTGGGCTCTGTTCCCCAGTCTCAGGTCATAGAAGGAGAGGAAATGGCCTAAAACTGTGCCAGGGGAGGTCAGGTTGGCGATGAGGACAAATTTCTTTGCTGCAAGAATGGTCAGGGATTGGCACGGGCTGCCCAGGGAGGCGCTGGAGTCCCCATGCCTAGAAGTGTCCAAGAAACCAGGGGCCATGGTGGTGCTGGGTTGCTGGCTGGACTGGAGGATCTCAGAGGCCTTTCCCAACCCACACGATTCTGAGGCTCTAAGCAGGACAGACTCAGATTCAATTAGAGGATTTCACTGAAAGGGTCTCAAAGTCTTTGGTCAAAGGCTGAAGAGAGAAGGAAACTACTGCAATAGCTCAAACCCAGGATGGCATTCCAAGCTCTCAGAGGCCCTCAAGAGGAGCAGCAGAGCTCTCCGCCTCTCTCACCCTGTGCTCCACTGCTTTCCTCTCTGCCCGCTTGATCTCGGCTGTCAGCCGCTGCTCCAGGTCCAAGGTGGAGCCGCTGGCGGAGGCGATGGTGACGTCTCGCTGGTGCAGCTCCTGGGTCAGCCTGCAGACTTCCCTCCTCATCCCCTCCAACTCACTCCTGTGGATCTGTTCAGCTTGAGAGAGCTGCTCCTTCAGCTGCAGGAGGACAGGCACCCCTGACCCACCAGCTTTGGAAAGATGTCACAGCAGAGCAGCCACAGAACCCCACAGGACAAGGCAAGAGCTGGAGAACAATCCCTCTGGCACGCTGGTTCTTCCCGACTGAGACCCACCTCAGCCCAAACCTTTCCCACACCATAAGCTGCCACCTGGGCCAGAAAGGAAGAGACATGCTGTGGGGTGCAGCCCCTACCGGCCAAGATCAGCCTCCTGAGCTCACCATTCCCCCTGTGACCAACAGCAGGTAGCCAAAGGCTGCCCAGCACCGGGCAGCTCAGTGACACTCAGAGCAGAGCCCCATGGTCTGCCCCTGTGCCCTCCTGAGGCAGAGGGGACAGCTCTGCATAGCTCCAGCCAGGTTTTCCCTCTGTCCACTTGTCCTAAGCCTTTGTAACTGGCACTGGCTTGTAGCAACTCAAGCTGCCCATGGCAGAGCTCCAGCACCTGGCTGTGCAGAGGGTGAAAATACCACCCTGGGTTCTCGTAACTCCTCTTTGTTCCACAGATCCACGTGTGCAGCACAAGAGCCAGTGCCACTCACTGCCCACATGACAGGCATGGCTTTATTTTCAGCATCTCCAGTCTCCTTGCTCTCTTCTCAGCCTGCTAAGCTCCCTGGACTGAAGCAGCCCACAAGCCTCCCTCCTTTTGGCCATCCCTTCACACATCTCGGCTCGGCTGTGCCTGTGAGCTGGCAGAGCTGTGCTGCCAGAGCTGCCTGCCACACTCTGCAAGCACAGCAGCGACGTCCCCAGTGACACAGCACAGCACCATCGTGGCAGCCTTTCTGCCCCCTGTCCCAGCCCATTAGCCAGGAAGGGTTTTCCTGGCTTACAAGCACTTGAGCAAAAGGAAGCAGACGATCCCTGCTAGCCACGTAACTGCTGCACATGTGGCGATTCATCCCCACGTCACCCCAGTGCCTTCCGACTACATAAACCAGAAGCAACCATAATCAATCTCCCTTTCCTGCCCAGCAGCCTCATTTACTCTGTGGCTGTCTAAACCATTAACCACCCAGGCATCCCTGGCAGGTTCTGCAGCCCTCTGCCTTCAGAATAAAGGAAGAAAGATCTGCAGCCCAGTGAGGTTTGTCACTCCAGTCCAACAAGGCCTCTGCTCTGAGCAGGCTGCAGTGAAAGCTTTCAGAGCAGCTGATGCAGAGCATTACTCAAAGCCCAGCCTTTGGCAGGCCTGGCCTCCCCTGGCTGCACACAGCAGCAGGCTGTGCTCCTTGGGGCACCTCTCCCAGCCCCTGACTGCACGGGCACACGTCCAGCCTGCAGCGGCCTCCCTCCCTCGCACAGGGGTGAGGTGTTCCAAGCCCTGCCCCAGGTGTGACAGACCTGCTGCAGCAGACCTCAGCCCCTCCCTCTTCTCTGTCCCGCTGGAAGGCTGCATTAGGCTCACACTCAGGATTGCAGCCCTCTGTACCTTTGCCCCTCCAGCACTGACTCAGCTCTCCCCACTCTGCAGAGCAGGGCTGCGTGGTGGACAGAAACCTGCAAGCCTCTCCTCCTTGGCCAGGTCTGTCCTTGCCCTTCAGCATGCCACTGCCTCCACAGACCTCCTGGCCTTGGTGCCAGCTGGAGCTCTGCTGCCTGCGCAGATGACCCAGGGGAGCACTGCCCCCGCTGCAGGAGCAAAGCAAGGTTACCTTTGCAGCCTCTGCCCTGGCCTTGGCATGCTGCTCTTGCAGGGACTGCAGCTCTTGGGTGCTCCTATCCAGCTCTGCACTCAGCTCTGCACACCTTGCATTACAGGACACCAGGCTGGGGGCCAAAACTACAGATTAGAACATCCTGAGGAGGAGGACCTGGCCAGAGAAACTCTGATCTTCCAAGCAGCCTCCTCTGTCTGTCAGAGTAGAAACAGGACTAGAAGCTGCACACCAGCCCTTAGGTTTTGCTTCCCAAAAATCACTTCCAAAGAGATGAGGAAGCTGCTCCAGCAGGTGACAGCTGCTCCTTGGCTGTTTCTGTCGAGCCTAAAAGCATTAGGCTGCAAAACACAAATTCAGGGAAGAAGACTTGTTTCTAGCTCTTATTTTGCAGGAAGGCTTAGGTCTGGTTCTTACCAGGTCATCAACAAAGACTCCTGAATCCATCAGGAAGGAAGGTTGTAAGTCTAAGCAAGCCAAGGCCCTGCAGACCCCCAAGCACGCAGCGAGAAGCAGCCAGCAGCAGCCTCACTGCAGAGCTGCAAACTGAGACATTGGTTCCTGCAGCCCTTTGCTCGGTACAACATGAAGCAGAAGCTGGGATGAAGGCAGCAGATGAGCTGCACTCAGTTGCACTGCACGGCCCAGGGAAGCAGGCAGCTGCCTACCTGTTCTCCAGCTGCACCAGCTCTGACTGCAAGTGCTGCTCCTTCCTCTGGGCAGCAGCCAGCTGCTCCAGCATGCACTGCAGCCCTGGAGAAGACAACTGCTGCTCCTGCAAGCGCTCCTCCAGGGCCCTAGGCAGAAACAGGATTCAAGCCTCAGCACACAACCTTTGTGCCTGAGTTCACTAAAACAAGGAAAGCAACCAGCACTTCCTTGGAATTCTCTGGCAAATAGAGAGCCCCACAGCAGCTGACACCTGTGCCACTGCAGGCAAAGCTACCAGCTGGCTGACAGCCCCTGCTCCACCTCTGCCTGACTGAAGACCACCCTTAACCCCTTCTCTCATGCTGGCTGCTCCGAGGCAGGCAGTCTCAGTCTCCCTGCCCCCGGCAGACATCAGCTCACAGGCAGCAGTGTGGCTGCAAGAGAGCACACAGCAGAACCTCTAGACGTGGACAGTGCAACCCTGCAGCCCTCGCACGCAGCCAGCGCAGGAGGGGAAGGCCAAGGTGATCTTGTCCCTTACCAAGCCCCCACTCACTAGACCCGAGAGAACTGCCCCCTGCACTACCAGGCAGGTTACCAACCCTGACAGGCCTCCTGCACTTGACTGAAAATGCTGAGGGGTCACCAGCCCCAAAGCCTCCAGGAAGGCAGCCTAGCAGAAAGCTGATCCCTCCCACACTGCTCACCACCAGCTGCCGCCAGATGCAGTGCAACCGGGACAAGCTGGGAGGAAGCACAGTCCTCATGAGACACCACTGTCCCATGCCACACAGCAGCCAGCACACATCCAGCCGCCTGAACACACCTCTGGGCATCCTCAGTGGGAGAAGTGGGGGCAGAGGTGCCAGGGATGCTACCTGATGAGCAGCTCTTTCGTTTGGAGAGCTTCATTCACCCTGGCCAGCTCCTTCTGCAGCTGCTCCTGGTGCAGCTTGGAGCTGTCAATAAAGTCTTCTTGAGACTGCAGGGTGGCTTTGAGTTCCATCTTCTCATCCTCCAGCACCTGCAGGGGAGGAGAGGTGACTGCTGCCAGGTGTGCCAGCCCAGTTTGCCAGGATGTGAGAGGAGGCTGATCAGACCCTTGCAAACACTGCAGAGCACCACAATGCTGCAATCCCAGCTAAGGCCAGTCAGGAGCTTTCCAAAGCTCTGGGGTGAGAGGGGAGCTGGAGGCTGAAAAGCCTTCCTCCTCCTCTCAAGCACTGCTTTGTACCGCATCTCCTCAGTTCCTCCACTGACCTCTAACATCTTCTTGGATTGCCTCAGTTCCTCTTGAGCTCTTTGCTGATCTTCCCGAATGCTCTGATTGTCTTCCCTCAGGTCATCCACTCTCATGTTCAGCCTCTCCACCTCCAGCTCGTTGGCACAGATGGCATCGTTGGCCCTCTCCAGCTTGCTGGTCAAGTGCTGGATTTCGGAGCTGCTGGCCAGCTCCAGTGCCTCCAGTGCCTGCTTCCGGCTGGCAAGCTGGCCCTGGGGGCAGTTGTGGACAGTAAGGCTCCAGGGACCAGAACAGCACCCACACAACCCCTGTCAACACACAGGGGCTGCTGCCAGCAGGCCATGCTGCCCCTCAGACCACCACAGAGACCACTGTGCCAGGACTACGGGATGGGCACAGCCTCTGAAGGCAAAAAGAACACAACCTGAGAGGGCTCTCAAAAGCAGCCCAAAGAGAAGTGGGAAAAAAGGAGCTCAGATCACTGAAGCTGCCCAAGTGTGGCCTAAGAACAAAGCTGCCTCCTATTTCTGCTCCAAGTCCAGGTAAGGAGAAACAGCAGCAGGCAAGTTTGTAAATCAGAGTCACAGCATGGCAGGGGATGGAAGCGAACTCAGGAGATCACCCAGTCCAACCCCCTGCCAGGGCAGGGCACACAGAACACAGCCAGGTGGGTTTGGAAAGTCTCCAGAGGAGACTCCACAGTCTCTCTGGGCAGCCTGCGCCAGGGCTCTGCCACCTCCAACCCAAGGAAGTTTCTCCTGCTGTTGAGGGGGCACCTCCTGGGTCCCAGCCTATACCCATCGCCTCTTGTCCTATCACAGGTCACCACCAAACAGAGCCTGACACCTACCTCTCAGGTACTTACAGACATGGCTCAGGTCCCCTCTCAGCCTTCTCCCCTCCAGGCTAAGCAGCCCCAGGGCTCTCAGCCTCTCCTCACAGCAGAGCTGTTCCAGTCCCCAGTGTGGAGACTCTCTCCAGCAGCTCCCTGACCCTCTTGAAGTGGGGAGCCCAGCACTGGGCACAGCACTGCAGGTGCAGTCTGACCAGACCCAGTCACTGACCCCACACTGGGACAGAAAGCAGCTCTTGGTGCTCAGCAGAACAAACCACCAAAGAGCTCCAAACCCAGGCTGGCTGCAGCAGGCAGTGGTGCTGTGCTGCATAAAACCAGCAGCTGGCACTGCCAGCTCGCCAGCAGGCTCCCTTGAGAGCTTCCCTGGTTTTCATGGCAGGCAAAGCAACCTGCTGGGGCAGAGCTGCCAGATGGGCAGCAGCTGCCTGCTAGGTGCAGGCACAGCCCTCCCCTGGCAGGGCCAGCTGGGGAGCCCAGGCCGGCTCTCATGGCAGCTCCTAACAACACTCCCTTCACACAGTCCATTCCTCCTGCAGCTCCCTGCAATGTGTAAAGGCTGGAACAAAATGCTGGAGTAGTCTCTTACTGTAAGGGCACCAATCCCTGCCAGCTGCCAGCCTGGCACACAGCTGAGAAAACCACAGGAGCTGTGGAAGACTCTGGAATCGTTTTGATTCCTGTCCACTCCTTATGCCTTTTCACTGTGTGCAAGTCAGGACAGCAAACACTAGTGACCAGGAGCAGAGGTCACAGCACAGCCTCTCTGCACCCAAGAGTGCAGAGGGCTGCACTGTCTGAGCAGGGAACATTTCAGCTCTCTCTCATTCACAGCCCCTGCACATGCCAGAGCGGCACACAACTCCAAGTGTAAAGGCTGCAGGAGGGTGCTCCTTGCTGGGTAAGAATGCCAGGCTGCCCTGAGCTGCCCTGGAAGCTCTGAGGGGAAGCCAGCTGAAAGAGAAGGGGGAAATACTTCACAGGCACAGATATCTCAGCCTGACCTTGGGCCAGAAGAACAACCAAGTGCACAAAATGCAGAGAGACATCCAAGCGACAAAGATTCAGCACTTTCATGCTGGGCTGTCCCGAGAAAATGAGGGTTCAGGCAGCCTGCTCCCAGGATCCCCACACCTAACTCATCCACAGAAGAGTCTCCCCAGCTCCTGCTTCACAGCCAGAAGAGCTCCTCTGTGCCCCTGCCCAGCAGCCTGCACTCCAAGGGCACATCTGCTGTCAGACAATTGAGCTGTCAGTGACACCAGGACAGCAGCCAGACCTTCTGCTCACTGCCGCTCTGCTTTTGGAGCTGTACCAGTGCCAGCCTCTCACAAGGCCCCTGTCAGAGCCACCTTCAATCCTGTCATCACAAACGTTCTCCTTGCAGGAGCTGCTGCTCAAGAGTGACTCAGGAGCCCATTAAGTGCAAAGCCCCCAGCAAGAGCTGCTCCTGAGTGCCTGCTGTGCCCGTGCCAGTGTGACCGCGCTCCAGTCTCCTCCTCTCGCCCTGCTGCAGCCCCACACCTCACTGATCCACCAGCACCTCAGGAGCAGCAACCCCACTGCTGCCTGCCCCCAAGAGATTCCAAACAACAAAAGCAGAGGGAGAGGAGCTGGCAGTGCTGTCACTGCAGCACTCTGCAGAGGCACCCCTGGCAGAGGAGGGCTCCTCTCCACCCCATCCTGATCTGGACCTGCCAGGTGCCCGTTTAGCCTCTGGCAGGCCCACAGCTCTGCAGCAGCAGCTAACAGCTCTCTCTGTGTGACATGCTCTGGGCTGTGCCTCCCAGGGAAAGCTTCCTCCTCCTGTCTCCTCTGCTAACTGGAGGGATGTCAGGAAGAGCTGCACAAGCTTTGTCTAAGCCCTCTTGACAGACTCCAGATCTCTTCCCCATGCAGCACTCCCACAAGTGACCCTTATTACAGCAGGACAGAAGGAGGCATTTGAGTGGCAATCCTCAGAGCTTTCCTCAGCCTCTGCCCCCTCCCCGCTGCCACGAACAAAGCACAAACTTTCAGCACACTTTAACTGTACCTGAACGAGCTCAGACTGCTCAGCCAAAGCCTTCCTCTGTGCCTCCAGGGATGCCACCTGCTGCTGGTAGAGCAGGCGCTGCTTCTCCCAGTCCAGTGACCTCTGGCGGAACTCCTGTGGGGATACGGGGGCTGGGAGCACTCTGGCCTGCAGCCCACAGCCACGGTGGCTTTGTCTCTTCACCAGCTGCTGGTGCACCCTTCTCCATGCCAGGGAAAGCATCAGCCAGCATTCGCTGCAGCAGCTCAGCAGTGCAGAGCCCCCACACTGTGCCTGCTGCAGCTGCTCCCTCCCAGGTAAACTCAGTGTCAGTTACTGCTGCTTGCTGATGCTGAGAGCTGCCAGAGCCAGGGCTGCTGCAGGGACCTGCTGCCAGAGCTCCAGCAGCTCACACTGCCTCCAGCTGCCACCACAGGCTGCTACTGACAGGAAGAAACTACAGCATCACAGCATGGCAGCGGTTGGAAAGGACCTCCAGAGATTATCCAGTCCAACCCCCTGCCAGGGCAGGGCACACAGAACACAGCCAGGTGGGTCTGGAAAGTCTCCAGAAGAGACTCCATAACCTCTCTGGGCAGCCTGCTCCAGGCTCCAGCACCCTCACACCAAAGTTTCTCCTCATGCTGAGGTGCCACCTCCTGGGTCCCAGCTTATACCCACTGCCTCTTGCCCTATCTCTGGGCAGCACCAAACAGAGCCTGGCACCTTCCTCCTGACACCCACCCCTCAAGTACTTACAGACACTGCTCAGTCCCCTCTCAGCCTTCTCCTCTCCAGGCTAAGCAGCCTCAGGGATCTCAGCCCCTGCTCACAGCAGAGCTGGTCCAGTCCCCAGCCATCCTCAAAGCCTCCCCTGGACCCTCTGCAGCAGATCTGTCTGTCTGGGACTGGGGAGCCCAGCATTGCACTCAGCAGAATTTCAGTGCCAATCTCTGCTGCAGACACATCAGGTAGATGTTTGTTAGCCACGTCTCAGGATGCAGTAAGAAAAAATTGAGTGCAGTTGAGCTCCACACAGCAGAAAGACTAAAAGATGAGACAGAGTTGAGAAGAATCCTGGAATGGCTCAGGCTGGAAGGGGCCTCAGAGATCATCTACTCCAACATCCCTGCCATGGACAGGGACACCTCTCAACCTGGCTTTGCACACCCCTAGGCAGGAGGCAGCCACAGTCTCCCTGGTCAGCCTGTGCCACTCACACTACAGAACTTCTTCCTTGGCTCCAGTTTCACCCTGCTCTGCCTCAGCTCCAAATCATCCCCCCTTGGCCTGTCCCTAGAGGCTCCAACACAGGAGGCTGCCTTTACTCCACAAGCACTTGAGCAGAGCTCCAGCTGGAAGGGATGAAAGCTCCTTGTAAGCAGGACCCACAGCCCACTCCCTAGCTGCCTGTTCAGCCAGTGCAGGCCTGGAAGTCCCTCAGTACCCAGCAGCTCTGCTTGGCACTTGGCCCTTCACTGCCTACCTCCAGCTTCCTGGTCAGCCGGCTCATTTCGGACTGCTCCTCCCCTTGTCTCTTGTTGCTTTCTCCCCTTGCTTCTCTCAGGTGTTTCCTCTGCAGCTTCTCATAGCTCCTCCTCAGCCTGGACAACTGCAAGGGATACAGTGAGAGAGAAATTTGTTCAAGGCCCTGGGGCAAGACTTAAACTGGCACACAAAAAACGGCTTCACACAGACAACTGCCCTCCCCGAGGCCACAGAGCTGGCAGCAAAGCCTCCTGTTCGGCAAAGGAGCCTACTGTGTGCCAACAGGGCTGCAGAACATGCCAGCTTGGGAGAGCAGCAAGATGCCCCTGCAGCTGTGACACCAGCAGCTCCACTGACACCTTTGTCCTACCACTACTAGGAACAGGACTGAGGCACTGCCAGAGGCAGGCTGAGATGTGTCTGTTGATGCTCCAGCAGGGCATCCCTCCTTCTACAGGCAGCTGCCACCACTGCCCCATCAGCAGGGGCTGACACCCCTCAGGCTGTGCTGCCATCCAGTGTGACCTGGACAGGCTGCAGACTGGGCAAGGATGAGCCTAATGAAGCCCACCGAGGAGAAGTGGAGAGCCCTGCCCTGCCGCAGGCACCACTGCAGGGGACAGGAGACTGCTGGAGAGCAGCGCAGCAGAGCAGGAGCCTGGAGCCCCTCCATGGGACAGCAACGAGGCCTGGAGCCAGCAAGGCCAAGGGCATCCTGCAGGGCACCGAGGAGAGTGTGGCCAGCAGGTCACGGGAGGCTCTCCTGCACCCTGCTCAGCCCCAGTTAGACCACAGCTGGAAGAGTGTCCAGTTCTGGGCTCCCCAGTGCCAGAGAGACAGGGAGCTGCTGGGAAGAGCCCAGGGGAGGCTCCCAGGGTTTAAAGGTCTGGAGCAGCTCCTCTATGGAGAGAAGCCGAGAGCCCTGGGGCTGCTTAGCCTGGAGAGGAGAAGGCTGAGAGGGACCTGGGGGGTGGGTGTCAGGAGGATGCAGCCAGGCTCTGTTTGATGGTGCCCAGGGACAGGACAAGGACCAAGGGGTACAAGCTGGGACCCAGGAGGTGGCACCTCAACAGCAAGAGAAATTTCTTTGGTGTGAGGGTGGCAGAGCCCACAGAGGTTGTGGAGTCTCCACTGGAGACTTTCCAAACCCACCTGGATGTGTTCTGGGTGCCCTGCTCTGGCAGGGGGTTGGAATGGATGATCTCTGCAGGTCCCTCCAACCCCTAACATTCTGTGGTTCTATGTGGCACCAGATCTGGAGGCAGTATTGGAGGTGAGGTCTCAGCAGGGCTCTGGCAAGATATCAACCTCCAGAGGTCCCTTCCAATCCCTACCACGCTGTGATCTCACACAGAGGGCGAGGGACCATCCCTTATGGGAATAAAGAACACCTGTGAAGCTCAGGCAGGAACTGGAACTGTTGCACTTAGTGGGAGAAGAAAGATTGAGAGTTGCCATCATACAGAGCACCATCAGGACTTGAGCTGTCAGGTTCTGCTCAGCCACACTCTGCCTTTCACAATCGGGGGGAATGTCAACACAGAATCTCCCTCCCGTGCCCACTGCTAGGATGCTGAAGTTGTATCAGAACCCAGAACGAGAAAGACAAATCTCCTGGCCAACCTGAACCTCTCCTGGGGCAAACTGAGGTCATTTCCTCTCATCTTACCATTTGTTCCTTGGGAGCAGAGCCCAACCTCCAGCTGGCTGCAGCGAGCAATGAGCTCTGCCCTCAGCCTGCTCTGCTACACACTGCACAGCCCCAGCTCCCTCAGCTGCTCCTCCCCAGCTTAGTTGCCCTTCTCTGCACCTGTTCCAGCATCTCAAAGCCCTTGGAGCAAGAGGCCCAAAACTCATCACACAAAGTATTCCACCCATTAGCTGGGAACTAAAAGCCAACTTGCTCTTTTTGCCACTGACCTCCTCCTGAAATTTCTTCAGCTGCTGTTGATACTCTCTGGCCACCTCCTCTTTGCCTCTCTCCATCTCTTGCAGCTGGTGGTGCAGGCTGCCAGCCTGCAGGGAGAGTGAAACAGCAAATGAACACCAGAGCTTCCTCCTGATGTCCAACCTAATCCTGCTCTGCTCCAAACCACTGCCCCTCATCCTGGCCCCACAGGGCTTGCTTAGCAGTCCCTCCCCAGCCTGCCTGCAGCTCCCCTGCAGGTACTGAAATGCAGCCGAGGTCTGCCCTGAGCCTCCTCCTCTACAGGCTGCACACCCCCAGCTCCCTCAGCCTGGCCTTGTAGCAGAGCTACTCCAGCCCTTGTATCATTTCTGTGGCCTCCTCTGGACCTGTTCCACCAGGTCCATGTCCTTCCTGTGTGGAGGGCTCCAGAGCTGGATGCAGTGCTCCAGCTGAGGTCTCCCCAGAGCAGAGAGGCAGCAAAGGCTCCTCTGAAAATTCCGTATCTGATTTACAAGCAAGAGAGCAGCTCCTGCTCTGCTCAGCACAGCAACCTGAGGACACTGAGGCCTTCTTCCAGCCCAGCATTTGAATACTGCAAACACCCAACCTCCTGTAAGACCCCAGAGCATGAGCCCAGGCTGAACTGAAGGGCATGCTCAGCCCCTGTGCTGTACTGCGAGATGCAAGCGCGCAGGCTGCCAGCACCCAGGGCACACAGGGGCCTGAGGTACCTCCTTCCGTGCTTCCTGCAGAGCAGCCTTGGCAGAGGCCAGCTCCTGCTCCCGGGCACTCAGGCAAGCTTCCAAAGCCTGGGTCTGGCCTTCCCATTCAGCTTTCTTGTGAGCCACCATGAGGTCGATCTGCTTCATCAGCTCCTGCAGCTCAGCCTCGCAGGAAGTCAGGAACCCACCGCTGCCAGGGGAAGAGCTTCCAGTCACAAAGCAGGCACCACCCAACAGCCTCAGTGCCCCACGAAGCCAGCAGAGCAGAACTGACCTGCACCCAGGGACCACATATCAGAGTGGGCTGGGCGAGACCTTAATCATCCAGTTCCAGCCCTCTTGCCATGGGCAGAGACACCTCCCACTAGATCTCGCAGAGCCTCATCCAACCTGGTCCTGAACACCTCCAGGGAGGTTGTGGAGAGAGAATTTGATCACACTGGGTGATTCTGTGCTCCACAGCCTCCCTGGGCAACCTGTGCCAGTCTCCCCACCCTCACTCTCAACAGTTTCTTCCTCATCTCCACTCTCAATCTGCCCTGTCCAAGCTTCAGGCAAGCAAATCCCAAAGCCAGGGAAGCTGACATCAGAGGCCCGCATTCTGAGTGAGCTGGAAGGTTTATTCCTACATGACTTTAGATACCTGCTGTGCCCTGTCACCTACATACCTGCCCTGCCCGTTTCTTTGCATTCCTTCCAGTAAAGCCTCCATCAGCAGGTCTTGGAGGTGCCAGCAGCTAGGGAAGCAGGGAACAGCAGTGCTCAGCCATGTGATGTAAAGAAGGCTGCAGAACAAAGCAAAATCCACAGAGCCAAGAGGTTAAGACAAGACACAATCGGCACAGGGTTACAGGTGAGCAAGACGACAGCCACCTTCATCAGCTCAGAAGCCAAAGATCTGACAAGTGAAGGACACAGACTTCTCTGCCCCTGATGCCACAACCTATGGCCAGTTGCAGAAGCTGGCAGCAGCAGTGCATTGTCCTACTTAAAAGTGACATCCCTTAGGTCACCGTTCACTGAACCACAGAATGGCAGGAGTTGGAAGAAGCCCCAAAAGAGCCCAGCCCAAAGGCCTGCCAGAGCAGGGGCACCAAGGGCAGGTCACCCAGAACACACCCAGGTGGGTTTGGGATGTCCCCAGAGCAGGAGACTCCACAGCCTCTCTGACCAGCATGCTCCAGGCTCCAGCACCCTCACAAAGTTCTCCCTCCTGTTCCCCTGGCACCTCCTCTGCTCCAGCTGGCACTCGGTGCCCCTTGGCCTGTCCTTAGCCACCCCTGAGCAGAGCCTGGCTCCAGCCCTGCACATCTTTAGCAGCAGCACTGAGGGCAGCCCTCAGGCTCCTCTGCTCCAAGCAGCCCCAGCTCCCTCAGCCTGGCCTCCCAGCAGAGCTGCCACTGCCTGCAGCAGTTTGGGGGCTCTGGGCTGGGCTCTCTGCAGCACTTCCCTGAGCTCCTTCCTGAGCTGAGGGCCCAGAACTGGACACAAGATTGCAGCTGTGGCCTCAGCAGGGCAGAGCAGAGGGGCAGGAGAACCTCTGTGCCCTACTGACCACAGCCCTTCCAATGCAGCCCAGGATGCCCTTGGCCTCCTTGGCCACAGGGGCACACCGCTCCAGAGCACACAGGCTCTGCGCCCCAGCTGCAGAAGGACGACAGCAGCAGAGCCAAGCGGAGCAGACCTGGCGAGCCGCAGGACGCCTCGGCACTGCCCTGCAGAAGGCTGGGATCAGTGCATTTCAGAAACCCGCCAGGATGCACTTTTCGCAGACCCGTTTGGGTCGGAGCAGCTCTCTAAGCCCATCCAGTCCAACCAGCAGCCCAGCCCCACATGGGCACCAAACCACGGCCCCAGGTGCCAGGGCCACAGGTTTCTCGGACACCTCCAGGGGTGGAGACTCCACCACCTTCCTGGGCAGCCTGTCCAAAGCTTGCCCAGCGTTGCTGGAAGCTTACACCAGCGAAGCACCACCGCCAGCAGAACTTCCCAGCAGTACGAGCAAGCAGGTACTGAACCTGACTCTACCGCAGATGCCACCTGCGGCTGGGAGGCCAGGCTGGGCCCGCTGGGACCCACCCCGACCCGGCTGCTGCTTCCCTGGGGCCAGAAGCGACCCGGGCTGGCGTCCCCTCGGCAGTGCTCACCCTCCGCGACTCGCAGCCTCAGCCTGCTGCGCTTCAACTGCTCCCCAGCGGGACCCTCCACCCTGACCGCCCACCGGCTGCGCTTACAGCCTCGCAAGGGTAAGCGCCGCGGCCGGCTCCAGCCCGGCAGGAGACAGCGCTGAGCTGAGCCGGGCTGGGCTGAGCAGGGCCAGGTCGGTGTCGGTCTCGGTCTCGCCCAGCCCCGTTCCCCGCTGCTTAACGGCGGCGCAGCGGAAGTTGCAGCCTCGCGCGGGCACTGCGCCTGCGCGGTCTGGCGGCTGCGCACTGCTCCGCGCCGAGGCTGCCGCCGGACCGGGCCCGGGTATGGCCGCGGGGGCGTGGGGAGGGGCAGGGAGCGCAAGGCTTGTCCGAGCTCCGGCGCGCAAGAGCCTCTGCAGCGCCGGGACCGCGGCCGAGGCCAGGCCCGTTCCGCGCGTAGCTGCCGGGCCGGAGGGCCCCCGCGCTGCCCGAGCCGGGCTCGCGTTGGAGGAACCGCCGGTAGGCTCCGTGCCGGCTGCTGGCCTGCGGGGGCAAGCGCTGAGCGGGCATTGGCAGGAGGGCGGTTGGAGATGATCCGTCCTAAGCCCCCTGCCCGCGCGGGCCCACCTGCATCAGCTGCCCGGAAGGCATTCAGCAGGGCTTGGGGGTCTCCGGAGGAAGAGGCTCCACAACCTCTCTGGAGCCTGCTCCAGGAACCTGCGGTATGCGGTTTGTGCGCAGCGCCTCTTGCCCTGTCAGTGTGCGCCACCTGAAGTGGCCCAGCCCCATCCTCCCGACCGCCGCCCTTTAGCTGTTATCAGCGGCGCTAAGTTCCCCTCGGGCTGCACTGCTCCAGGCTAAACAGCACCCAGGAGTTCGCCACAACCTCCTGGAACGAGTGGGACACAGGGTTTGTTCGGCTCCAATTTCACTTTTTTTCTGGTCTGAAGGTTTTTGCTATCATTCGATCATGGAATGCTCTGTGCTGGCAACTTCCCAGACTGGCAGAGGTGTGGGTGAGTTGTGGCACCAAGCAGGCAGCCAACAGTAAGCAACAGCTCTGTGCAGAGTTGGAGGGGACAGGACAGCTGCCGGCCCTCAAGCTGACTCAGAGAAGCCTTACAAAGGTCGGTAGCTGTAACACCTGTGAGTCTCTGTAGCTCATTACAGGCCACTTCTGTCAGTCCATCTGTGCTGCAGAGCAGGCTGCAGTTCCCTTCTGCAGTGCTCTGCGCAGCTGAAGGGGATCAGGAAAAGCAAAGTTCTCCAGAGACGTTTAAGCTGCAGTCCCAGCTGCAGTTGCTTGTCTGGAGCTGCGGCCGCCAGCGCTGGCCTCTGCTGCGTGCGGCAGGTGCAGCTGTCGTGCCCTGCTGCAGGGATGGACAGCGAGGTGCAGCGGGACGGCAGGATCCTCGACCTGATCGACGACGCCTGGAGAGAAGACAAACTGCCCTACGAGGACGTGGCCATCCCCCTGGTAGGTGCAGTGCTGCTTGCCCAGCCCAGGGCAGGCTGCTGGCTGCAGCAGAGCTGCTTCCCAAGAGCAGCACAGAGAGGACTGCTTGTGGGGCAGGCAGTTTGTCCAAAAGGCTCCTGGCGTGGAGCTGACTCTTCCCTCGTCCTGCCTGCCAGTCAAGCCCCTGGGCAGGAGCTGATGTGGATTTTTCTCTTCTGACAAATCTTGGAACTGGAGTGCCTTTCCCATTGCACACTTCTGGGTTTGGCAGCAGAGAGAAGTAGAATCAATCACAGAAAGGCTCAGGTTGGAAGGGACCTTAAAAGATCATCTACAGCAACCCTCTGCCATAGGCAGGGACACCTCTTAGCTGGACTTGGCTGCTCAAGGCCTCATCCAACCTGACCTTGAACACCCCCAGGCAGGAGGCAGCCACAAGCCTATGGATAACCCATTCCAGAGTCTCACCACCCTCACACTGAAGAACTTCTTCCTCACCACTCTCACACTGCTCTGCCTCAGCTCCAAACCATTCCACCTTGGCCTGTCTCAGACACCCTCAGGAAATGGGTCCCTGCAGGATCTCTTCAGGTACTGGCAGGCAGCTCTAAGGTTCCCTGGAGCCTTCTCCAGGCTGCACCCCCCCCAGCTCCCTCAGCCTGTGCTCACAGCAGAGCTGCTGCAGCCCTGGCAGCATCTTTGTGGCCTCCTCTGGCCTCACTCCAACAGCTCTGTGTCCCCCTTTGTGCTGGGGACAGCAGAAGGCAAATGAAATCTCAGTTAAACCATACCTCCTCCTCCTCACTGTGGCGTGAGCGCCTCCATGTTGCACCTGGCAGGGGTTTGTGTCTTCTGCTGTTGCTAGAGCATGGGCATGGCTGAGGTCAGCGTGGAGACAGATGAAGGATTTGTCACCTGCCACAAGAAAATAAGGTTACAGAAGCAGCTGTCGTAGTCACAGCTCTGCTAAGTGCAGTCTCTGTGCTCTTGGCAGCAGCAGAAGCAGCACAATGCAAGCCAGCAGTGCAATCATGGCATCATGCTGGCAGTTCTTTACACTTTCTGGATGTTCTCTGTCCCTGCCTGTGCAGCCTGAGGGGACAGAGAGGCCCCACGGGTCTGGGAAACAATTTTCCTTTGCTGCTGAGCCCCACAGTGATGTCATAAGACATCTGTTCCTCCCTGGGCTCAGCAGTGTTAAGTGGTACTGCTCAGAGGCACCCTCGGGGCTCTTGGGTGGGTGTCTGTGTTTATCCCTGTGAGGTCTCAGCTGCTCCTGCCAGGACGTGTGGAATTCATGCACCTGTTTTGTCCTCAGAACGAGCTCCCCGAGCCAGAGCAAGACAACGGTGGCACAACTGAGTCTGTGAAGGAGCAAGAAATGAAGTGGACAGACCTGGCTCTCCAGTATCTCCATGAAAATGTTCCACCCACGGGCAGCTAGAGAGGCTTCAGCACTGCCCAGCTGAGCACCGCGGGCACAGGCTCCTCGGGAGGAAACGACATTGCTGAGGCAGGCTCTGCTGCTCTGCACTGGTGCTGCCTACAGTGACCAGGCACAGTTGGGCATGAGACAGCCACAGCCGCTGACCCCTCAGAGTGGTGGTCAGAATGTCCCCTCACAGCCACTCCCCTCAGCTCTTCAGCTGCTGATCTGCAGCTGGTGCCAGTTTGACCTGCAGTGTTTTCTACCTGATAAATGAAGTCTTTTTACTGTCTCAGGTTGTTACTGATTTCAGAGCTCCAGCTGGATCCTTTCTGATTCTGAAGGCCTGTGTCCTGTGCATGCATGGATGCAGGATGGGCAGGGTTAGAAGGGACCTCCAAAGGTCTCCCAGCCCAAGCCCTGCCCTCAGCAGGGACATCTTCCACCAGAGCAGCTTGCTCACAGCCTCCTCCAGCCTCACCTTGAAGAGCTCCAGGCATGAAGCCTCAACCACCTCCCTGGGTAGCCTGTGGCAGGCTCCCAGCAGCCTCCTGGTGCAGAACTTGTTCCTCACATCCAGTATCAGTCTGCTCTGCTGCAATTTCAAACCATTGTCCCTTGTCCTGTCACTTCCAGCCCTTGTCAAGAGTCCTTCCACAGCTATCCTGTAGCTCCATTCAGGTACTAGAAGCCTGCTCTGAGGTTCCCCCCCAGAGTCTTCTCCAGGCTGAACACCCCCACTCCTTCAGCCTGTCCTGAGAGCAGACCGGCTCCAGCCCTGTGGTCATCATCGTGGCCTCCTCTGGACTCTGTGGCTAGAGCTCACTGTGGAAAACCAAGCAGCCCTTAGTCAGTTGTTACCATCTTTAACTAGTGTAGGGCTAGGGAAGGTGGTGTGGGGCAGGCACCTGACACTGGTCAGGAAGACTCAAGAGCTGCAAGTTCCCTGCAACCACAGGTGGCCATGTGAACAACTCGGGCCTGGATGGCAGAGGACAGCTGCAGGGCTGCCAGCCTGGCTGTGTTTGCCAAGCGCAGGCTTACCAGGACTTGTTCTCCTGAGGTGGGAGTAAGAGTCACAGGGAATCACTGAATCACACAATGGTAGGAAGGGACCTCAGGAGATCACCTAGTCAAACCCCCACCAGAGCAGGGGCACCCAGAACACAGCCAGGTGGGCTGGAAAAGTCTCCAGAGGAGACTCCACAACCTCCCTGGGCAGCCTGCTCCAGGCTCCAGCACCCTCACACCACAGAAATTTGTCCTCATGTTGAGGTGGAACCTCCTGGACTGCAGCTTGTATCTGTTGTGCCCCACTGGGCACCACTGAACAGAGCCTGGCACCTGCCTCCTGACACCCACCCCTCAGGTCCCCTCTCAGCCTTCTCTTCTCCAGGCTACACAGCCCCAGGACTCTCAGTCTCTCCTCACAGCAGAGCTGTTCCAGTCCCAGAACATCCTCACAGCCTCCTCTGGACTCTCTCCAGCAGGTCTCTGTCTCTGGAACTGGGGAGCCCAGCACTGGGCACAGCATTGCAGCTGTGCTCTCAGCAGGGCATGGCAGAGGGGCAGGAGAACCTCCCCAGCCCTGCTGGCCACACTTCTCTTGCTGCACCCCAGGATGTCCTTGGCCCTCCTGGCCACAGGGCACATTGCTGTCCCAGTAAGAACCTGCCTGACCCAGTGTGCCACCTGCAGGACCCTCTGAGATGGGAACTGGGAATCTGGGAAGTGCCAGGGGAAGAAACAAGAGGAGCTTGTCCTCAGGCAGTGAATTGTTACCTCTGGCTGTGCTGGGCAGGGGCAAGGCCCTCTGCAAGGCTTCCTCTGCTGATTCTGACAAGTCTTCTGCAGTAGGTAGAAGCCTTCTGTTCCTCTTGCCTGTCTCACTGTTGGACGGATGCCTTCACACCACTGCCAGATCTCCTAAGCAGAAAATATTTTGACAGAGTTTAGGATTTCTGGTGGAGGTGAGAAGGGAACTGGAACTGAAACAATATTTCACAAGACTCTGTTGTGCCTGTGCAGCAGAAGCAGCAATTCCCACAGCTTCCAGGCTGCACTGACATTTTGTTGGTGTCTTCTCACTGTTTATCCTCTTCCAAACGACAGCCTCCACCTTTGCCTTTGTGCTCCCCAGCTGGAATCCCAGCAGGGCACACGTACTGGGACACTGAGCTGCAGGAGCATGGGGAGCTCCAAGTGCTTGTGAAGAAGCTCAGGTGTGGCTGGGTGACATCTCTGGGCTGCAATCCCTGCCTGCACTTGCCCGAACAAGCAGGAGCTGCAGGCAGGCAGAGCTGAGGATTCACTCGGGAGGCAGACAAGTCAAAACACTTGCTGGGTACAGCAGGGGCCAGGGAAACAGCTCTGCAGCTGGCAGCTGAGCTCTTCCCTGTGTCATCACCAGGGGCAAAAAGCAGAGCCTGTGCTTAATGAGGTGTTTCTGATCCTCCCCATCCTGCTTTGCCTGGCCTACATCAAAAGGATTTGCTAAGAAAGCATTAATCAAGGCTCCCACAGAGCTTTCTGTGCAGCAGCCACCCTGGCTCCCTCTTCCCTCACCCCACCTCTGTACTCCCCTCTGCTCTCATCTTGTCCATTATGCCACCAGATCTGCCAGCTCCAACTGCAGACCCCTGGCAGTTGTCTTTGCATCTGTCAGCTTCCTCCTGTCCAGCAGGAAAAAAGAGATAAAGCCTTTCTTGCTTGAACTAGAGATGAATTCATCAGGTCCCAGCAGGGCTGCATGAAAACGTGGTAGGATGCCAGACAAATCTCACCCAAGGCAGTAGCTGCTCCCAAGGGAGACACACTGACTCCACTGGTAACTTCCCTCTCTGCTCTGCTCAGACCTCACCTGCAGCACTGCCTCCAGCTCTGGGGAACCCAGCACAAGGGATGTGGAACTGCTGCAGTGGGTCCAGAGGAGGCCACCAACATGATCAGAGGCTGTAGAAGCTCTGCTGTGGGGACAGGCTGGGAGAGTTGTGGCTGTGCAGCCTGAAGAAGGGAAGGCTCCAGGGAGACCTCAGAGCAGTCTGCCAGGAACTGAAGGTCTGCAGGAGGCTGGGGAGACTTTGGAGAAGGGCTGAGAGTGCCAGGATGAGGGACAGTGGCTTTGAGCTGGGAGAGGGGAGAGAGAGAGTGGAGAGGAGGGAGAAATTCTTGAGAGGGAGGGTGGGGAGAGACTGGCACAGGTTGCCCAGGGAGGCTGTGGCTGCCTCCTCCCTGGAGATGTTGAAGGCCAGGTTGGGTGAGGCCTTGAGCAACTTGGGCTGGTGGGAGGTGTCCCTGGGCATGGCAGGGGTTGGAGCTGGGTGAGCAATAAGGTCCCTTCCAACCCACCCCATTCCATGAACCTATGGATCTGCCTCCTGCCAGGGTGCTGCAGCAGAGGTGCTGGGGCAGAGTGCTCAGGAGAGCCAGAGGGCTGTGGCAGCACAGGGTGCTAGCAGCTAGGGCTGTGTGGCACCAAATGCTGGCCCTGCCCAGATGCATACCAGCCTTCAGAGACACTCGGGGCTCTGCTGCCCTCCCTCACTCCTTGCACAACCACAGCCTGTGTCCCAACAGGTGCAGCCCAAGTGCTGCTTGCAGTGTGAAGCCAGAGCTTTGTGCCTGCTTAGTCACTGCCCTGGGCAAGCAGCATTTAAAATCAGGGCACCTGGCAGAAGATAAGGTGCCACACCTGTTGCAGAAGAAGCTGGAGTTGTGTAACTAAAGACAGGTCTGCACTTCTTGGCTGGCAACTTCCTCCTCTCACCACACCTACTGCTGGTGGCAGAAGAAAGGAAAGCAAACTCTTGCCCCAGACAGCAGACACCTGCCAGAGGCGCTGGAGGTCTTCAAGTGCTTTAGCTGCAGAAGTTTCATGTGGATATCCAGATGCTGAGCCTGTGCCTTGTGTTCATCTGCCTCTGGAATGGGGTGAGAGCAGGTAAGGAACAAAGTGTTTGTTGTGAAGGCTTTGGGGAACCATGCTGCAGTGCCAGGGATTTTGGGTTCTGTATGGAGCCTTCCTTTCTCTGTATCTCTGCCAGGAGTACACTAGGACAGCTTGAGTTGGCTGGGTGGTACTGACCTGCAGCAGAGAGCCTAGAGCAGAGAAGGCTCCAGGGAGACCTCAGAGCAGCCTGCCAGTACCTGAAGGGGCTACAAGCAGGCTGCAGAGGGACTGTGCCCAAAGGGATGCAGGGACAGGACGAGGACAGCCGCTCTGCCCCAAGGCTGTATTCTGAAGATGGCCTCCTGCTGTCACAGCATCTTGGAGGAGAAGCTCAGTTTGAGACAGAAGCTGCTCAGCTCCCACACAGGAGCAGCAGTGTGACAGGTGGCCATGTCCCCTGCCACAGGTGCTGTGCTGGCAGAGCTCCTTGCCCAGGACACTGCTGTTCGCCATCCCATTTTGCATGTCGGAAAACAGAGGGAGAACAGTGCCTGAGCAGCTCTGGGTTCAAGTGCTCTGCCCATACCTCATGCTGCTGCTACTCACCCTGGTCATTCATCACCCCCTTCCTTTCCCCACCCCGAAGCACCAGTGAGGCTGGGAGGGAGCAGAAGGACAAGGTGTGGCACACACACACATAGAGCCATAGAATCAGGCAGGGCTGGAAGGGACCACAAGGATCATCCAGTTCCAACCCCCCTGCCATGGGCTGGGACACCCTACCCTAGATCAGGCTGCCCACAGCTTCATCCGGCCTGGCCTTAAACACCTCCAGGGATGAGGCCTCAACTACCTCCCTGGGCAACCCCTGCCAGGCTCTCACCACTCTCATGCTGAACAACTTCCTCCTCACGGCCAGTCTGAACCTACCCATCTCCAGCTTCGCTCCACGTGCTGCTGCTGTCCACTCTGGGACCTTCTGCAATGATGCCAAACACTGCAGGTTCTTCTCCAACCATTCCTGAGAACCTTCCAGGCAGGAACACAGTTTAATGGCCACAGTGATCTGACAGTTGTACTTCTTGATGTCAGAAACCTGTCCCAATCCAAACAACACTGTCAGCCTATGAGTTCAGCAAGCCCGTGGCCATGCCAGGGCTGGAACTGGGCTAGTGGCACACTGGGCTAATGCCACAGGATCACAGAAAGGTTTGGGTTGGAGGGGACCTTAAAGATAATCCATTTCCAACCTCCCTGCCACGGGCAGGGACACTCCACCAGAGCAGATTGCTTCAGGACCTGTCCTGGTGGAAGTGGTCTGCTGGACACAGTGCCAGGGTGTAAGTGTCCTCCTCACTTCCCTGCTTGCAGAGCTACACTCCATAAGCCTCCTGCCTCACAGGTGTTTCAAAGGCACTTGGGCAGGACTGCCTGTGCTTAGCAGGGTGGAGGGCAGAGCCAGGAGAGCTGGCTGGCCTCAGCTGGCACCTTTGGTAGCACATGGAGGGAGGCTGGGGCCTGCAGCAACCTGCCAGAAGAGAAGCTGGCAGCTCTTCCCCCACTGTTGGCACCGAGCTGGCTTTGTTAATCCAGCCAGAAGAGCTCTAGCAGACCTGGTGTGGACCTAGGAGGGCTTGCTGGGCAGTCCCTGAGCTGGGCACCAGTAGAGGCCAGACAGCTCTTGGGGAGCTTTTCCTTAGCAAAGGTTTGGGCTGCTCTGCTGACAGAAAGGGGGCTCTGGGCAGGCCCCAGCACAGTGCCAGAGACACCGGAGAAATGAAGCAACCAGCACAGTCCTGCACCAGACAGGAGCAGTCCTGGCCTGGCACTTCTGCCTGTGCCACCACAGCCTCAATGGCAACACAGATGAGTGGCAATACTCACAGGATCAGAGTGCCAGGGCTCGGAGAGGACCTCTGGAGATCATCGAGTCCAGCCCCTGACCAGAGCAGGATCACCCAGGGCAGGTCACACAGAAGACATGCAGGTGGGCCTGGAAAGTCACCAGAGAAGAGCCTGCACTAAGCGACAGTGAAATGCTGTAGCAGTAACGCTCTGGGGTACGGTGCCGAGCAGCAGTGCCGAGCAGCCACACAGCCCCCGGCCGCCAGCGAGCAATGCTCCGCCTGTGCTAGCCGCAGCAGCGCCCAGCGGACAGCCGCTGAGCTCCACTGTGCTGTGCGCAGCTACAAGGGGTCACTGCTCTGCCAGCTCCTGGCACAGCTCCGCAAGAGCAGTGGCACGGCAGGACCGCTGCCGTTCCTCTGGAGCATCCTGGCACTCTAAGAATGAGGTGACAGCAAACTGCCCAAGAGAGAGCCACCCAGGTCACCTTTACTCTTGCACACCTGGCCCAGGGTCACACTGCCCCTGGAACTGAAGCATTACAGAGAACACAGAATCCTGGAATGGCTCAAGTGGAAGGGAGCTCAGAGCTCATCTCCAGCCCCTGCCATGCCCAGGGACACCTCTCAGCTGCTCAGGGCCTCACCCAGCCTGGCCTTCAGCACCCCCAGGCAGGAGGCAGCCACAGCCTCCCTGGGCAGCCTGTGCCAGGCTCTCACCACCTTCACACTCAACAGCTTCTTCCTCAGCTCCACTCTCCCCCTGCTCTGCCTCAGCTCCAAACCATTGCCCTTGGCCTGGCTCAGACCCCTTCAGCACAAGTCCCTCTGCAGCCTTCCTGCAGGATCCCTTCAGGCACTGGCAGCAGCTCTGAGGTACTCCTGGAGCCTTCTCCTCTGCAGGCTGCACCCCCCCAGCTCCCTCAGCCTGTGCTCACAGCAGAGCTGCTCCAGCCCTGGGAGCATCTTTGTGGCCTCCTCTGGCCTCACTCAGCAGCTCTGTGTCCTTCTCATCCTGGGGACGGCAGCACTGGAGGCAGGGTTGGAGGTGAGGTCTGAGCAGAGCAGAGCCAAGGGGCACAATCCCCTCCTCCTGCCCTGCTGCCCACACTCCTCTGGCTGCAGCCCGCACCCAGCTGCCTGCTAGGCTGCAGGAGGGCACTGCTGGCTGTGGGTAGCTGCTCAGCACCAACACCCCCAAGGGTCTTTCTCCAGGGCTGCTCCTAACACACCCTGCCCCCAGCCACCTTCAATTCAGTGGCTTGGCTGAGGGTGCACTTCCCACTGCTCCTGCTCCAGCACAGCCTGGCTGCAGGAAGGGCTCCATGGATTCCCCAGCCTTTCTTTCTGAATTTATGGCAGCATTTAAACCTGTCCTGTTGGACTGAACTGCAGCAGCCTTTGAGCCTATTCACTTTTATTTCTGGAGCTCCAGGGCTTCTGCAAAGTAATTAGCAGAACTATGGCAACTGAGCAGATTATTTTATGTTCTGAGCAGACAACATTTGTACAGCCTCATGCTGCTGGTTTCCATAGGAGGAGGAAAGGCAAAGCTGCTCACAGGAACTGAGAGCTTCACCCTTTAGAAACCGCAGTCTGCAGAGTGCTGGAGAGTTGCTGGAGCACAATTAGCTCCCAGCTGCAGGCTTCTAAAGCCTCCTCAGCTCCACCACGGCCTTCCAGCAAAGATCAGGAAGATTCCTCTAGCAACTGCAGCCTGAACGATAAGTGCAACCCAAGCTGTGTGTGTGAGACAGACACTTCTCTCCCACAAGGCTCCGCAGCAAGATTAAGGGGATCTGGGGGAAGAGGCTACAAAGCCTGGGAGGGCCTTCCTAAGCACTGCCTGTCTGGAGACAGCTACTGCAGTCCCTGCCATGCCCTGTCAAGAGGTGGTGTTGGATTCTGAAGACTCAGCTGGTGTTCTGCTGGCAAAGTAAAGGGCAAGTCAGGCTCTCAAGTGCCAGAGGGCATCCCAGCCAGCAGCACTTGCACTCCATTCACTCACCTCAGCTGCACCTAAAGCAGTACCAGGATCATAGCTCCTGCAGTCCAAGGGTGTCCCACTTCACACGGGGAAGCAGCAGGCAGCAACTGCAGGTACAAATAGGGCACTGAGCTGCCCCTCTTGGCTTCTTCACAAAGAAGCCAGGAGCAGAGATCTTTACCCTAAACCTGTCTGGGGTTAGGTACCCTAAGTTGACAGTTCCTTTGGCACGTCTCTGGCAACAGTTGGCTCTTTTCTTCTGCCACCAAGAGCAGGTGTGCTTGGAGGCTCCCAGCCAAGTTAGGTTGCCAGCATCTGGGCAGCTCTCAGACCCATGCAGGACCCACCCTGCACCCTGCTCATCAGGCCCTGACACCATCTTCACACTAGCAGGACCTCTGGAGTGAGTCTCTGCCACTTCCTAGCTGCCAGTGGAAGAAGGCAGGAAGGTGCTGTCCCAGGGCATGCCGCTCAGGGCTCTGCTTGCTGTGCTTCTTCCAGCATGGCAGGAACTCCAGAGTTCCAGGGTAACTCCAGTCACAGAGATGGTGGAAAGGAGCAGCCCTGGCTCAGCCAGCTCTAGCAGTGCCTATGCATAGCTGGCAGGCACAAAGGGCAAATGTATGGGTGCTAACCTCAGGCCTGCCCCTTGCGCTCTTTGCAGACCCTGGCGAGACATGCTCTGCCTTCACACCTCTTGGCATCGGCAATGCTTTGATGGGCACAGACCTGAAGGTGAAGCTGCTTCTCTACACCAGGCAGAACCCCAGCTGTGCTGAGGAGCTCAAGTCAGCAGCCTCCGTGCACCTGGACGTGGCCAAGAAAACCACCTTCATCATCCACGGCTACCGGCTCACTGGCTCGGCCCCGCGCTGGCTGCCCGACCTGCTGCAGCTGCTGCTCTCTGCAGAGGACATGAACATCATCCTGGTGGACTGGAACCGGGGGGCAACCACCCTCAACTACAGCACTGCTTCCAGGAACTGCAGGAAGGTTGCTGAGACTCTGAAGAAGCTGATTGACGAAATGTTGGTGAGTTGGGCACTGTCCTCCGGGCTCAGGTGGGAAGGGATGGAGCAAGCTCAGAAGGGACAGGAGTCTGCAGCCAGGAGTGCAGTTCAGCTGGGATCCTCCTGGCTGGAGAGCAGCCCTGTGGAAAGGGGCCCGGGGGTCTTGGTGGGCACCAAGCTCAGCACGAGTGAGCCCGCAGTGGCAGGGGCACAGAAAGGCAGCAGGGTTGGGCTTCCAGCCGGGCACTGGTGGTGGTCAGGCAGCCTGTGCAGTGTGCAACACACCAGGGGAAGCCTGGGGAAAGCAGGGAGCTGCCTTTGCATTGCTCTGTGGGTACCTGTGATGCCCTTCCTGTGCCCAGATCAGTGACCATGACTGCTCTTGCACCTCAGACTGACGGAGCGTCGCTTGGCTCCTTCCACATGATAGGAGTCAGCCTGGGAGCTCACATCTCTGGCTTTGTGGGGCAGATGTTTGCTGGCGCACTGGGAAGGATCACAGGTGAGCCTGGCAGTGCCCTCCCTGTGGGCACAGATGCTGACAGCAAGTGGAGCCATGTCTCTGGCTTTGGTTGCAGGCCTGGACCCAGCAGGTCCCTTGTACAGAGGGAAGCCGCCCGGCGAGAGGCTGGACCCTACGGACGCCCAGTTCGTGGATGTCATCCACTCGGACACCGACGGTAGGTGGCAGCCTCCTGCCCACGCTGCCGGGAGCCCGGGCACTGCCTGCGGGCACGGCACAGCGCTGCGGCAGCCTGCGCCTCTGGGCCGGGGGACGCGACTGCTGTGGGGGTGCTGCCAGCCTGTGCTGCCCACACTGCTGGGGACGCGACTGCTGTGGGGGTGCTGCCAGCCTGTGCCGCCCACACAGGAGCTGCTGTTCCTGCGCCTTTCAAGCCACACTGCTTTTTTATAGCAGCACAGCCTCCCGGCCCAGGAAGGACTTGGGCACTGGCACAGCAGGGCGCTGCTGGCACCGCAGCTGCGGGCTCAGGCTGCCACCAAGCAGACAGCATCTCCACAGCAAGGCACACAGCCCAGCTCCCGGCAACACATCAGCTATCCCCAGCCTTGGGGCTCCCTGCACCATGCTTCCACTCTCCATCTCACCTTCTGTGGGCTAGACCTTCCTCTGGGGCAGACCTGGCACGTCTGCCAGCCCTCTCCTGTCTGGTACCCAGCATGTCTTCAACTCCTCCAGCCAGGCCAGCAGTGAGATGCAAACCCTCCCTCTGCCCCAATGCATCCTGCCTCTGGCACCTGGCAGCCTCACCACATGGCTGCTCCTCACCTCCTGCCTTGGCCTTCAGCAGTGCAGCAATACCCAGTGGCTGCCACTTCTTTCCCTCTCTTGCAGGCAGAAGAGCCACGGGTCCAGTTTTGTGCACTCACACTCACAGGCTTATTATGGGCACTTGATGCCACTGCTAAAATGACACAGCTGGGCCACAGCCTTATGGCCACCTGCCTGCAGAGATGAGTGCCACTGGTGTGCCACTGGAGCCCTGCATGGGCAGGCAGCTCCTAGCTAAGCAGCTCATGGTCTCTTCAGGCAGTTTCTTATGCTCCACAGAACGACAGAATGGGTTGGGTTGGAAGGGACCTCAAAACTCATCCAGCTCCAACCCCCTGCCATGCCCAGGGACCCCTCCCACCAGCCCAGGCTGCTCAAGGCCTCATCCAACCTGGTCTTGAACACCTCCAGGGAAGTTGTGGTTGCTTCTGTGCTCCACAACCTCCCTGGACAACCTGTGCCAGTGTCTCCCCACTTCCTTCTCCTGCATGCTGTGGTTTACCATCCCCTCACCCCTACTGTGTCTTTCTGGCAGGGTTAGGCTACAGAGAAGCCCTGGGGCACATCGACTTCTACCCCAACGGTGGCGCCGACCAGCCTGGCTGTCCACCCACACTATTCTCTGGTAATTCACTCTGCCTCCACCTGTACCAACGCTGGCAAAATGTTTGCAGCCAGGAGAAGAGGAGAGAGACAGAGAAATATCATCACTGCTCAGACAACACCTGGAGGCCACGTTCTGGGCAAGCAGGAAAGCAATGTCCAGCCAGCACCGGGGCAGTGCGCTGGGGAGCAGCAGTTCAGCTGAGCTGCAGCAGGCACAGCTCTGAGGCTGGGCTCTGCTGCTCTCTGTTACAGATGCAAATGGGGTTAATTACCCACGCAAAAAAGTCATCAGGCAGATTTGTGATTATGTTTAGAACCCCCCAGGGATTGATTTCGCTGTGATTCCTTGGAACCTACACAGCCCCCAGGGACCAGCAGCGGCAAGAAGCTGTTCAGAAAGCGGGCTCAGGATGTATTGTGCCACATCCAATGGGCCTTGGCAGAGCCCAGCAGTGCAGCCTGGCAGGTAGAGCCCTAGTCTGAAATGCAAGAAAGCCTGACTGCAGAACTGGGTTTGTGACAGCTGGGAGGGGAAGATGCCTTGCAGAAGAAAAGGCAACGATGGGAACTTACCCCTCAGCAGAGCCAAGAGAACAGAACCAGCCTGAAACAGCAGCCCACAGAAACCACAGGGTGGGGTGGAAGGATCTCAGAGATTATCCATCCCCAAGCCCCTGCCATGCCCAGGGACATCTCCCGCCAGCCCAGGCTGCTCAAGGCCTCATCCAGCCTGGCCTCCACAGCCTCCCTGGGCAACTTGTGCCAGTGTCTCACCACCCTCAACCTCTGACAGTGTCTCCCCGCCCTCACTCTCAACAGTTTCTTCCTCCTCTCCACTCTCTCTCCTCTCCCAGCTCAAAGCCATTGTCCCTCATCCTGGCACTCTCAGCCCTGTGGCAAAGTTCCTCCCCTGTGAGGCTTCACTCACTTTGCTGGTTTACTGGTCATGGCTTTTAACCAAAATGTAAAGCCAAGAGCCCAGAAAAAAAAAAGAAGCAATATTCAGTTGTTAGTCCTGAGCTGAGAGAGAGAAAAGCTGAGCCAGAGTTAAGAGTGGAGGTCAGGAGGAAACTGTTGGCTGAAGGCCGAGGGCTGCTCAGAGCATTTCTCCCCTCTGCACCACGCAGGGCTGCAGTACTTCAAATGTGACCACCAGAGATCTGTCCTCCTATTCATGGCATCCCTGAGACAGAGCTGCAACATCACTGCCTACCCCTGTGACTCCTACAGGAACTACAGGAATGCCAAGTGCACCAGCTGCCAAGCCTTCTGGCCTTTGCCATGCCCCATCCTAGGTAAGGCTCCATGGAAGGGAACGTGTCCTGAAGAGACCTCTCCGACAGCTTCAGCCTGGCTGGACCCTGGGCTCTGCCAGATGCTTGCTAAAGGGCTTGGAGGAAAAGGCTGTGAGGAAAAGGGTCTGGCAGTTCTGGTGGACACCAGGCTGCCCAGAAGCCAGCAAGGTGTCCTCCTGGCCAAGAAGGCCAAGGGCATCCCAGGGTGCACGGGCTGCGGCCAGCATGGCAAGGGAGGCTCTGCTGGGGCCTCACCTGCCGTGCTCTGCGGCGGTGGGATCGGGGCACCACCGAGTCCTCACAGCCTGAGCTAGCTGCAAGCAGTAGGCTTCATGCAGGCAATACAGCAGCTCATATGCTACTTGGGAGAGGCCTGCACAACTTAGTTGAAGATTGGTAGCATTATGTCAGCAACCTGCAGGATCAGCCCCCCGGGCTGGCACGCCACCTCCTGCAGCTGCATGTGGGGTGTGCCAGCCGCCGCCTAGCCTCCCAAGATGGACTCAAGGACACCTGCAGCACGGGGCCATGTTTGTCAGCCATGTCCTGTTAGCAAGAAAATTCTCCCACGGTGCTGTGCCCAGGTCTGGGCTCCCCAGCTCAAGAAGGAGAAAGAACTGCTGGGGAGGGAGAGCCCAGCACAGGGCACTGAGCTGCTGAGGGCACCTGGAACAGCTCCGACCTGAGGAGAGGCTGAGGGCTGGGGCTGGTTGGCCTGGGGGGCAGGAGGCTGAGGGGGAGCTCACTGCTGCTTACAAGTGTCTGAGGAGTGGGTGTCAAGGCCAGACTCAAGACCTGGGATACAGTGAAGTCACAGAAACAATGACTTAAAGTCCTTTGGTTGCAGAGAGTGAAGGCCAAGGCCATGTTCTTGCTACAACAAAAACGTTCAGCACCACAAAGCCTCCTGAGTCTGAAAGAGATGGCAGAGAGGGCTGAGCGAAGCCTGTGCTGGGCTCTGTGTAGCTGAGCCACAGAGGTGTCCCCAGCCTGGGCAGGACAGTCCAGAAAGGTTGATGCTACACCTGACACTTGCAGAAATTAAGGTCCAAGGCTGAGGGAATAATTTCCATTCTGCAAAGCAAAATGAAATCCTTATTGACCATGGGGACCAGATGTGGGAAAAGATCAGCCTTAAATGAAGTGCTGCACAGAAAGCAGGTGTGGGCAGTGCCAGCCCACCAGGCCAGGGGCAGCCTGGGCTGCATCCAAAGCAGTGTGGGCAGAGATGGAGAGAGGGGATCCTGCCCCTCTGCTCTGCTCTGGGGAGACCTCAGCTGCAGGGCTGCGGCCAGCTGTGGGAACCCAGCACCAGAGAGACCTGGAGCTGATGGAGAGGGTGCAGAGGAGGCCACCAAGATGATGAGAGATGGAGAACCTCTGCTGTGGGGAAAGGCTGAGGCAGCTGGGGGTGTGCAGCCTAGAGAGGAGAAGGTTCCAAGCAGACCTCAGAGCAGCTTCCCAGTGCCTGAAGGGGCTACAAGCAGGCTGCAGAGGGACTGTGCCCAAAGGCCTGCAGGGACAGGACGAGGGCAATGGTTTGAGATGAGAGCAGAGCAGATTGAGATTGGCTGTGAGGAACAAGTTCTGCACCAGGAGGCTGCTGGGAGCCTGCCACAGGCTGCCGAGGGAGGTGTTGAGGCTCCATGCCTGGAGCTCTTCAAGGTGAGGCTGGAGGAGGCTGTGAGCAAGCTGCCCTGGTGGAGGATGTCCCTGCTGAGAGCAGGGCTTGGGCTGGAGGAGCTTTGGAGGTCCCTTCCAGCCCAGCCCAGCCTGTATTCAGACGCTGAGCTGGCTGCAGTAGTCTGGAGCAGGTCACAGCAGTGCCCTGCAGCTGGCAAGCTAAAAGTCATTTACAGCTCTTGCTTTGGTGCCTTTTCAGCACTACCTAGGCAGTAAGGCTCTGCTCATTTTCAACCTGCCCTCTCCAGGTTACCACGCCCAGGAGTGGAAAAGCTCTCTAACTCAACAGAGCCAGCCTGTGCCACGCATGTTTTTTGACACAGCAGACCAAGAGCCATTTTGCAGTAAGTGACTCAGATTTCTGAGCTGGGCTTTGTGCACTGCCTCCTTCAGCACCAGCCAAGCAGAGTTGGTTCCAGCATCTCAGAAGCCAAGCCAAGGGCTGCAGGATAGAAGGATAGAACTGTGTCCATTTTCAGGCATATCCATTCCATTCCTTCCCTGCACTGCTGCCTGGTGCTGTCAATGCTCACCAGAGACGTGCCAGCACAGGCTCCTCTGCCTGGCAAGGTTTGTGGAGGACATGCACATGAAGCAGGCAGTTCCCAAAGCCTGTCTCAGAACAAGACTCCATCTCTGGCCACTGAAGGTGTGATCATAAACAGAGATGAACAACTGCAGACACTACCTTGGGCTAAAGGCAGGGGGACAGGGAAAGGGCTGAGGCGAGGGGCAGCTGCTCTGGAAAGGCTTCACTCTCCTGACCAAGGCCAGGTGCCAGAGCTTGCACTTCAGTCACATCCACCCCAGGAAGGCTCCAGGCTGGAAAGTGCCCAGCTTTCTCTGGGTGCTGGGTGGCAGCAGCTGGAGATGAGCCAGGGGGTGCCTGGGTGGGCAAGAAGGGCACCAGCAGCCGGGCCTGGATCAGCACTGGTGTGGGCAGCAGGAGCAGGGCAGGGATTGTCCTCCTGGAGTCAGCACTGCTGAGGCCACAGCTTGAGTGCTGGGTTCAGTTCTGGGCCCCTCACTGCCAGAAGGACATTTTGGAGCTGGAGCAGGTCCAAAAAAGGGCAACCAAGCTGGGGAAGGGTCAAGAGAACAGGGCTGGAGAGGAGTTTAGTGGGCATGGTGGTGTTGGTTGACAGTTGGACTTGATCTTAGAGGTCTCTTCCAGCCTTAATAAAGCAGTGACTCCATGGTGCCCAGTACAGGAGGCTGGCAGGGGTCGTGCCCGAGCTGCAGTGCTGGTCAGCAGCTACAGACAAAGGAGAGAGGATTCTGTTCTGTGGCAGAGCAGAGCAGGGGAAGATGTGGAGGGCAGAAAGGCAGGGGGTCAGAGGGGATAGGGGTAAGGAAAGGCAATCTGAGAATGGATGGGGAAAGGCAATGTGCTAAAAGCTGCACACAGAAACCCTCCTGCATGCCACCTGTGTGACCCCTGCTGCTGTGCTTGCCCACCGCAGCCTCCTCAAGGAACATGGCAGGTGGGAGAGAGGCAGAGAGAGACCTTGTGAAGTGGAACTGAACATTGTGTCAGATGACCCAAGAGGGACAAATGGGAGCTGCAGGCCAGGGCCAGGCAGGCACACGGCTGGGCTGGAGGCAGACCACAGTGCCCACATGTGCCCACACCTGCTTTCCTCTCATCTCAGTTTACCACTACCTCCTGGATGTTACCACCTGGAACAAGGACACCCGAAGAGGCACCCTCAGCATCACGTTAGCTGATGGCACCGGGCAGAAGGCAGAGTCTAGAGAGAACCTGTGAGTGCCACCAGGCTGGGCACACAAGCATCAGCACATCACCTGGCACAGCCCGGGGGCAGGCAAAACACCCTGCTCTGGCTGCAGTCACAGCACGGCAGGGGCTGGAAGGCACCTCTGGAGATCACTGTGAGGGTGACAGAACCCTGGAGCAGGCTGCCCAGGGCAGGTGTGGAGTCTCCCTCTCTGGAGACATTCAAACCCTGCCTGGATGTGTTCCTGTCCCCGCTGTGAGCAGACCTGATCAATGTCTTTTAAGTATCTGAGTACCCCCAGGCCCCTCTCCAAGTTGTGACCCAGGTGCAGGACCCTTGGCCTTGCTGCCCCTCATCCAGTCAGCCTTGGCCCACGGTGCTCTGCTGTCCAGAGGCTGCTTGAGGCTTCCCTGCCCTCTAGCACAGCCACCCATCTGGGGCTGCCTCGATGCCCTCAGTGCAAAGGGGCTGGAGACCTGAAGCCACCACAGTCCCTGCCTGTCAGCCAGACCCCTGTTGAGCTCAGTCCTGCTGCCCCAGCAGTGTCTGACCTCACACTGACCGCACTGCCAGGGGTGCTGCTCCCTCTGACACCTCTGCTTTGTCCCCAGGGAAGCTGCAGCCTTCCAGCAGTACAAACAAATCACTTTGCTGCTTGGATTCGACCAGGACATTGCAAGGGTGGAGCGAATCTCTCTGACGTTCACCACAGGCTCTGTCATCGGCCCCAGGTTCAAACTCAGGATTCTGCAGCTGAGGCTCCGCTCCCTGACAAACCCTGACAGGTGAGCAGAGCTTTACTAACCCTTTCTGCTGCTGCAGGCTGGGCAGACAGAAATGCCCCTCCCGGATTCCTGCCTGGCCCAGTCTGTCCAGAACAAGTGGATTTATTTCACGTGTAGCAATTCTTCTACACCTATCACAGAGGCACAGAACGGCTCAGGACGGAAGGGAGCTCAGCGCTCATCTGCTCCAACCCCTTGTCTTGCCTAGCGACACCTCTCAACTAGATTTGGTTGCTCAGGACCTCACCCAGCCTGGCTTTCAGCACCCCCAGGCAGGAGGCAGCCACAGCCTCCCTGGGCAGCCTGTGCCAGGCTCTCACCACCCTCACACTCAACAGCTTCTGCCTCAGCTCCACTCTCCCCCTGCTCTGCCTCAGCTCCAAACCATTGCCCTTGGCCTGGCTCAGACCCCCTCAGCACAAGTCCCTCTGCAGCCTTCCTGCAGGATCCCTTCAGGCACTGGCAGCACTGAGGTCCCCTGGAGCCTTCTCCTCTGCAGGCTGCACCCCCCCAGCTCCCTCAGCTTGTGCTCACAGCAGAGCTGCTCCAGCCCTGGCAGCATGTCTGTGGCCTCCTCTGGAGCCACTCCAACTGTTCCCTGTCCTTTGTGGGACACCAGAACTGGAGGCAGGATTCTTAAGCATGAATTCCCCCCGTGCATGCCCACACTGCTTGAGCACAGAGGCTGCACTGAGGACATCTTAGTGGTCTGACCTTCAACCCTCTGTTCAGGAGGATGACCTCCGAGGAGCTGCCTATGCCTGAACTCTGGGCAGATGCCCAGCCCCAAAGATACCTTTTATGTCCCAGTTCATTTGTATGTCCAGTCAAACTGAGAGATGAATTTATTCCCGGAATTCCAGCAACTAGGAAGCTGGTGGCCACTATGCTTCAAAGCCTGATTCCTGCCCACAGCACTGCAAGGTACCCAGCAGATACCTGCTGAGCAGACTCCTACAGACGCCTTAGCCACTTTGCTCACCTCTGTCTGCTCTGTGCTCTTACCCTTGAGATGAATTTGGGGTACCCCAGGACATGCATTTCCAGGGTTCCTCTGGAAGATGGGATCCCTGCCTGAGCTCAGCAAGGATTACTTTGTGTGCAAGGGCTGTATGGACATCACAGCATGGCAGGGGATAGAAGGGATCTCTGGAGATCCTCCAGTCCAACCTTCCCTACCAGAGCAGAGTCACCCAGAGCAGGGCTCACAGGAACACAGCCAGGTGGGCCTTGAAAGGCTCCAGAGATCAGACTCCACAATCTCTCTGGGCAGCCTGCTCCAGGGTTCTGCCACCCTCACAGCATAGAAGTTCCTCCTCATGTTTAGATGGAGCCTCCTGTGGTCAGGTTTGTACCTATCGCCTCTTGTCCTGTCACAGGGCACCGAGTCTGGCTCCATGCTGCTGACACTGGCACACATCAAGCCACACCATGCTCTAACCCTGGTTAGGCAGGGACTGCAGAGCAGAGTGAGAAGGGTGAAGCAGACCAGAGGGCAGCAGTGCAGGACACGTCTCTCTGCACTTTGTGAAGCTCTGCTGCCCTTATCTGAGCCTTCTAACAAGGCAAGGTTGTGAAATACTTCTGCAGGCTCTCCTTGCTGACATTGCCTTCCTCCTGTCTCACCACTGCACAGCCACTTCTACCCACACCATTAACTCCTTCCCAAAGCAGATGCCAATGTCCAAACATTTCCTCAGAGGGTGCCCAGTTCCCAGGGAGGAGCTGCCACAGGCTGTGGGGGCAGCTTCATGCCTATTTTCTCACCATTAAGTCACCGGTCAAAGGCACAGGGAGGGATGCTGAGGTGCTGGAAGGTGCACAGAGCAGGGCAGTAAGGCTGGGGAGCGGCCTGGAGCACAGCCCTGTGAGGAGAGGCTGAGGGAGCTGGGGGTGTGCAGCCTGCAGAAGAGGAGGCTCAGGGCAGAGCTCATTGCTGTCTGCAGCTCCCTGCAGGGAGGCTGTAGCCAGGTGGGGTTGGGCTCTGCTGCCAGGCACCCAGGGACAGAAGAAGGGGACACAGCCTGAAGCTGCGGCAGGGGAGGTCTAGGCTGGATGTGAGGAGGAAGTTGTTGGCAGAGAGAGTGATTGGCATTGGAATGGGCTGCCCAGGGAGGTGGTGGAGTGGCCGTGCCTGGAGGTGTTGAAGCCAAGCCTGGCTGGGGCACTTAGTGCCATGGTCTGGTTGGTTGGCCAGGGCTGGGTGCTAGGTTGGGCTGGCTGAGCCTGGAGCTCTCTTCCAGCCTGCCTGATTCTGTGGTTCTATGATGTCCTGCCCCCCTCGTCTCCCGTCCCAGGGCTAACGTTCGTGTGGCCCCAGGTGACAGGCTAAGCCCGGCCTGTGTCTCAGCTCGCCTAGCTCCCAGCCAGCCCAGCGCCGGGTCCAGCTGGCAGGGGCAGCACAGCCCCACACGCTGACCCCGGGGAACGGGCAGAGGCAGGCAGGGGAGCTGGCAGGAGCAGCCGGTGGGGCGGACACCCCAGTGCTGGTGCGGCCGTGGCCTCTGCAGCCAAAGCCTGTCTGCTGTCTGGGCTCGGTGGCTCTCTTCCACCAGCACAAGCAAAAGGCAGTGACACTGCGCTCCAGGGGTCCCTGCTTTAGCGGAGGGGTTGGGACAGACGATTTCTGGAGGCCCCTCCCAGGCTCGGTGTGACCCCAGTGAGGCTCCGGGCGGCTCCCCGCCGGCGCCGCCTGCAGCAGCCGTGAGCGCTGCCCGGGGCCGGTCCCGGGGAGGTCACTTTGTCACTGCCGCCGTCGGACCCTCCGCAGGCCCCAGCTGTGCAGGTACGACCTCGTCCTGAAGGAGAACGCCGAGAGAACCTTCAAGCCCATCCCGTGCCGGAGCGGGAGCTAAGGCCCGGACGTGTCACCGGCGAGCTGTGCCTGAAGGCGCTGGACCGGACGCGCTGCCAGCCGCGCGGGGACTCACCTGGAGGCCTCCCTGCAGCTGCTGCAGAGCAGGGCCGGCGTGGGGGGGCTGCTGCCAGCAGGCAGGGGCTGTGCGGGTGGCAAACAAATAACAGCCCTGGCGGGTTCCGAGCACAGCTCTGCGGCCGAGTCCGTCCCTACCCGAGACAGGGCAGGATCCCGCCGAGCCCTCGCGGGCACGGAGCCCCCCGAGCCGCGGAAGTCCCCCGGGCACGGCCCGCGCAGCTCCTCCCGGCCGCCCCGCCCCGCGCCTGCGCGTCCCGCCGGGCTGCGGTGGGGCGGCAGCGGCTGTGCCCGGGCTGCGGTGCCCGTCGCGGGATGTGGCGGCGGCTGCCCGGGCTGCTGCTCGTCTTTGCGGCCTCCACGGCCGCGCTCTGGCTGCTGTCGGCCCGGCTGAGCGCGGGGCAGGCGCGCAGGTGGGTGCGGGAGCGGAGCGGGGCGGGCGCGGCACCGGGGGGGCCGAGGCGGGCCGGTGCTCCGGTGTCCCCTGCCTTCTCCGCTCCTCCTGCAGGCCGCTGCGGTTCCCGTCGGACCTGGAGGAGCTCCGGGAGCTGGCCGAGGCGCTGCGAGACTACGAGCGGCAGCACCGGGGCACGGCGCTGGCCCTCTTCTGCGCCGCCTACCTCTACAAGCAGAGCTTCGCCATCCCCGGCTCCAGCCTCCTGGTACGGCCGCGCGGCTGCAGGGCGCCGGCGGAGCCGCTCAGGGTCCAGGGTGCAGGGCGGGCGGCGCTGCCCACCCCTCGGAGGGGCCCTTTGCCCCCAGTGCTGCTTGCCGGGGCAAGGGGCAAGGTCAAGGCCTTGCGAGGTGGGCCCGGGCTGCGTCGGCAGCAGGTGCAGCTGCCCCGGAGGCGCCGGAGCCACCCGAGCTGGAGGGACTCGGTGGTGTTGCCGAGCGCTCACCCGGCTCCGTGTCCTGGCAGAATGTCCTGGCTGGAGCTCTCTTCGGGCCGTGGACTGGACTGGTGCTGTGTTCGGCCCTTACCTCCGTGGGAGCCACCTTCTGCTACCTGCTGTCGGACACCTTTGGGAAGCAGCTCATTGTCTTCTACTTCCCTGATAAAGTGACTCTGCTGCAGAGAAAGGTAAGAAGAGGCTGGGTCCTGCAGACACCCAGAATGCTCCTGCTGAGGCTGCCTCTTTTACTAATCCTTTAGGTGATTAGTTAAAAAGTGCACGTAGGAGGTGTATCAGGTCACCTAGGGGCCTTTGACACGACCTAGGAGGAGACAGCTCTCTCGGGAGCAAGGCTGTTTGCCAAGGGGGTGTGTGGATGCTGCCAAGGGAAATCGGCAGTGAGATGCTGTGATGGGGAACCCCTGTGCTCCAGAACTGCCTCACCTACCTTCTGCTGCGTGGTGCAGCTGGTCCTGCCCTTGACTTCCCCGTCTCTCGTGCAGGTTAGATCCCATTTTCATCACTTGCAGAAACAGTCTGGCTCCCATCCATGCTTAAAGTTGCTGCTTCTCAGCGGTTCTGGACTGTTAGTTGCAGCACACTGGAAGAAAACTCACCTCAGTGCCACGGACACTCTGTTGTTGCTGCTGTCTGAAGGACACAGATAACTTGCAACACTTCCCTTGGCAGGTAGAAGAGAACAGGAGCTGCTTGTTTTTCTTCTTGTTGTTCCTGAGGCTGTTCCCCATGACACCAAACTGGTTCCTGAATCTCTCAGCTCCCATTTTAAACATCCCTGTGTCCCAGTTCTTCTTCTCCGTTCTCATCGGTAAGGCTTGGGGACGCTGCCTGAGGGGCAGCTCGACCTTGCCTCATCCACAGCCCTGGCTAGCAGCCACCTTCCGCTGGGGAGGAGCAGGGGTGCAGCTGTGACTCTGCCCCACTGAGCCGTTTGCCTTCCTGCTGCCCTTGCACTAGGAGGCCTCAGAGCACTTCTCAGTCTGTGTGCATCACCCACAGAGCAGTTTTGGCTCCCTCCCCCTCCTCTCCCCTGTGAACGCAGATTCCTGTGCCTGGCCTTGGGCCAGGATCTATTTGAGCTGGGGGAGGCAATTAATGGAATCATAGAATGGGTTGGGTTGGAAAGAGCCTTAAGGCTCATCCAGCTCCACCCCCCCTGCCATGCCCAGAGACACCTCCCACCAGCCCAGGTTGCTCAAGGCCTTGTCCAACCTGGACTTCAACACCTTCAGGGAGGGGTCAGCCACACCTCCCTGGGCAACCTGTGCCAGTGTCTCCCCACCCTTATGCTAATGTTTTTGCACTGGTTCTTTCAGGTCTCACACCATACAATTTCATCTGTGTGCAGACAGGAGCCATTCTGTCTCAGATCACCTCTTTGGATGCCATCTTCTCCTGGGACACGCTGCTGAAGCTGCTGGCAATGGCCATGGCAGCACTGATCCCAGGGACCCTCATCAAGAAGTACAGCAAGCAGCACTTGAAGCTGGATGGGGGCGAGCACGCTCCAGTGCTCAACGGCAAGAAGAGCTCCTGAAGGCTCAGGTGCCCCAGCTGCTGGGGGACTGCCTCACAAAAGCTGCAGCTCTCTGTTCCTGGGAGTTGTATTCTGCATGCTTTGTGCCAACATGGACCGAGGGCAGTGGCAGTTTCTAATCGTTCTTCTCGTCTGAGAGGTGTGAGGGTCTCTACTGTGCATGTGTCTGCACCCAGAGTGCCATACAGCCTTTGTCAGCACTTCAGCTCCTCTGCCTCCTTCCTTTACACCAGCTTGTGTCTCCAGAGTGCCACACTGCAGCTGTGTCAGCAGTGGGGAAAAGAAAACCACCAAGACTAGGAGCATCCCACGACAGAGGCAAATCTGAACTCTTCATTCCTCCCAACTCTTGAAGGCAAACCTGAGCCTTTTAGTCCCTCCAGCTCTTGAAGACAGAGGCCAAGCACTGCCCTCCCTCTGGTCTCCCTACCTGCCTGAGTTAGAGTTCCCCTGGGCTCCCAGCTGGTCTCGGTGGTGGCTGAAGTGGCAGCAAATGGCTGCTGCCTGCTCTGAGCAGGGCCTGCTGGGGTCCTGCCCAGCCTCATCCCTTGACACCAAGGAGTGCACAGCACAGGGGCTGTTTGTTCCTCACCGCTGCTCTAGAGCAGCATTTCCAAGCTGCAGCCAGGGTCTGCTCCCTCCTCCCTCTCTCCCCTCCAAACCCACCCTTACTTAGCATTTCTGGCCTCCTTTTGTGAGGTGCAGTAGTACAAGTACAAAGTGGAGCACAATTACATTTGAGGGGCCCTGCTCCTCCCTCTTTACTGTGAGGCTGCTGGGACACTGCAACAGGATGCCTGGGGAGGTGGTTGAGGCCCCATCCCTGGAGATAATCAAGATCAGGCTTGACAGGGCACTGTGCAGCCTGCTCTAGTGGAGAATGTCCCTGCTGAGTGCAGAGGGGGTTGGACTGGGTGGCCCTGTGAGGTCCCTCCCAACCCAGCCCGTTCTGTGATGCTGTAGGAGATGGCAGAGCTGTAGCAGACCTGCCCCTGTCCTTCCCACTCAGGCAGTGCCCCCTGCAGCAGACTCATTCAGGAGGTGGGAAAGAGCTCCCTGCAAGCATCTGTCACCTCAGAGAAGGCTCCTGAGGCCTGCCAGAGAGGCTGCTCCTCCCCACAGGCTAAAGGGAAGACCAAAAAAGGTGTGGATATGCCTGGCTGGAAGGGATTTGTCCTCGAGAGGCTCCTTAAACCTCTGGACTCGTCTATTAACCAGGAGGTTTCTAAGTAAGCAGGGAGGCTCTGTCCCCCTGGCTGGACAGCGATGATGCCACTGTGCCCTGTCTTGGTGCTTGCACTGCCTTGCTCTACTCTGCAGGCGGACAGGTGGAAGGGGGCAGCTGGGAGACAGCAGAGCGCTCTAGCAGCTGACAGCCTGAACGCCTCACCAGGGCACCTCCCCACCAGCCAGCCTGAACGGAGTGGGACAGGGTGAGAAGCCACAGCTGCAGAGCCTCTCACTCGTTGGACAGGGGACAAAGTCTGTGTTTAGGGACACCTGAGTGCCCAGCCAAGCCTCTGCCCACCCACGTGGAGCAACTTTAGTGCCAAGCCAGCTGCGTTCGAGTAAGCAGAAGCTGGTCACTGACACTCACCCAGGCCTCACTGCAGTGTCCCAGAGGAGCCCTTCCCAGAGGAGCAGACCAGGCTGAGCAGGCGTGAAGTACACTGGCTCTTTATTCCATGCATTGTTTGCTTTGATAGTCATTCTTGTTCCCACCACTGTACACTGGGCATACAAAAATCAAGTTTGTGTCAGGAACGCGCAGAGCAGGGCAGGGAGATGAACACCACTGGGCAGGGCCACGGTGGGACGGGTACTGGACACGACAGTGGGGAAGGCAACATTCAGCTGTGGGAGAAGAGTCTGAGCTAGTGTCAGGAGCTGTCTGTCAGCAGCCGTGAGAACTGCAGCAGGGCAGGCAGGGTGCTGGAAGGGGAGCCCAGGGTTTACTGTCCTGCACTGCTACTACGAGGTGGAAGCAGCAACCCCTCAGCCCCATGAGGAACTGCAGCAGAGGTGCCCATCCAGCAAGGTGGAGACCACAGCTAGGTGCAGTTCTGGGTAGGTTTCACTAAGGAGAAGGCCCTGGGGAACTGACAGCAGCCACCCCAGGCACACGGTGGGCACTGAGATGCCCCTACCTCCAGATGGCCGAGGGCAGCAGGTGTGTGCAGAGGGAAGCTGGGGTTACATCTCCGTGGGCACAGTGGCAGTCCCAGAGGGACACTGCAGTGAGGAGAGCAATGCTGCACCCTTAACAGCACAGCTGCGGGGGCACTGCGAAACCAGAGCTCCGTGGGGCAGCTCAAAGGGTTCAGCTCTGCTTTCCAGGCTGCACCACAAGCCAGAGTGCCATGGCCAAGGATGGGGAGGAATTGGCACACACCCAGGACAGCTGGCCCAGAACTGCACACACCAAAGCTGCTGCACTTCTCTGCCAGCCCATGGGAGCCTCCCTGCATGCTGCAGCAGCTCTCAGCAGACCATGGCTACCCAAACCCCTCTGAGGTCTTTCTCTTACGGACTGAATCATCACAGACTGAAGGCTCTGCACAGAGACTGCCAGGCCTGAGCCAGAGGAAGCTCTGCTTTGGGCCTGTTGCTGTAGGGCTGTCCTAGGACACCAGTGCTGCCCACAGGCAGTGGGCACAGCAGGGCTGTGGGCTGGGTACTCAGCCCTGCCTGTGGGAGCTCAGGACACCTGCCAGAGTGAGTGGCAGTGCCTAAAGGGGCATAAGGCCTGGCCTCTTCTGCTGTGGGGGACTTAGATGGCAGTTCTCAGCCTCTCTATGCCACAGTTTGGTCCTGCTGTGTGCCTCTCACTCCTCTCTCCACTGCTGAGCTCCTGCAGCCCAGCCCCCTGACCTGCATCACCTCTTCCACACCGCAGCAGCAAAGTCAGCCCTGGCCCTGCCGTCTCCTGTTGTTGGCCAAGAGACAGAGAACATCTGGGAGGAGAAATAGGAGACGGGAAGAGGAAGCAAGAAGCAAGCCAGAGCAGAGCTTTGCTGCCCTCTGCATCTTCTGCTTCCACCCAGAGCTGCTTATTGCTGCTGCCGGCAGGGATGGTCCAGTCCCTCCCTTCTCTCAGCAGCCCGTTTGGTCCTGCACAGGTGATCCACTACAGAGATCTGCTGCTGGCCACTCCTGCTCTGGTACCTGCTGCCCTGCTCACTGCTTGTCCCGGATGCTCCTGCCAGGGGATCTTGTGAGGGTTACTCACTCCGTGGTGGATTCAGAAGCCACTCCCCACCAGCTCGGGGGCTGCCAACTCCACCAGCAACAGGAGTGCCTTGCAGCATGGACCAGGAGCCCGTGGGGCTGACTTCATCCACCCTTCTTGGGCCAGCCCTGCCAGCTTCTCTGCCCCAGTGTGACAGCACCCTTGGAAATCACGAGAGGCAGCAGCTCCTGACAACTGCCCAGACCAGCTCTGCTCGCAGCCACCCCAGGGGGCAGGGAGGAGGTCACACAAAGAGGTGACAGCTGTGCTAAGGGGAAGCCAACCTTCTGCTCTACAGAAATGAGAATAAATAATAAAATAACATCATAACTTAAGATCTGTTGTAGTCCAGCTACAGAAAGTTAAAAATCTGGGATAATTTAACTGCTTCAATACTGCTCTCTGCATAAGTAAGACATCTTCCTTCATTGTGCCATCAGGCTATAAATTACCACAGGTAAATCCAAACCAACATTTTAACACAAAATGTAAACAAACAGCAACAGAAGTACCTGGCCATGGTCCATGGCTGCCCTTCATCCCAGGCTGCTGCACCCCTGTGCCCCCCGGGCATTGCACAGCGCGCCAGGAAGGGCAGAGGGAGAGCTCCTGCAGGGGGACCCAGCTAAGGGCACGGGGGAGGGGGACACGTGCTCCGTGGGTTTGTTCTTGCAGTAGTGACTCAGAAGTAGTGTTTGAAGGGAAGGCACTATGAGTTCTATCAGAAAACAGCTTCTCGGCCTCTCACCTACCAGCTCCATCCTCACCTCCACCTGCAGGACTTCAGCTGGGAGGAGAAAAGAGGCCTCGGGGTGCAGCTGAGCCACAGCCATGCCACAGCCCCCAGCAAGACCCCTCTGCGACCTGCTCTGCAGAGAGCCTGCCGGGCAGGGCAGGCAGCCTGAGTGCCTTCAGGGACACACAGTGAGCAGGGCCGGGCCGGGCTGCTGATCCCCAGCCTGCCGCCTCCACACGGAGCTCTGCTGCTTCCCCTCGGGGCTGCTTCCCCAAGCCCAGCTCAGGCACAGCCAGGCTTGGGCTCTGCACCTTCCTGAGCTCCGGCTCCGTGCTGGCCAGGGGCTGCCACTCAGGCTTCCCAGCACTCATCTGACTGATTTCCTTGAGTGGCTGAAGCAGACGGGAGGTAAGGAGACGAAGCAGCCTGGGCAATGGCACACTGCATCTGCAAGGCTCTGCTGGGCTGGAGACCAGCACTGCCGGAGCGAAGTGAGGACGATGTCAGGAAGTGCTCTTGGACCACTCTGGAGAGGACGAGGTTAGAATTCAGCTGCAGGATCTCACAACGAAATGCTGACTGAAAAAACCCAAAAACCAGAAATGAAAATTCCTGAAAAGAAGCCCCACTGGTACACTCCTGGAGACGTCTCCACTCAGAAGCCCCTGGATGTTAGCACCTCGGCAGCAGCTGTCTCCAGGAACGTGTCCACCTGCTGATCCCCAAGGCCCCAGCTGGGCCTGCTCTGTCCACAGGTTGCCCATGGGAAGGTCTCTTTCTATTCTTGCTCATTTGCTAAGACTGAGTGGTTTAGGTTGCGTGATCTGCTCTCCAGCCTGAGGGCCCTGAGGCCTGGTCCCCTGTGAAAGCAGCAGCAGCAGTTCCCCGGTGCCTGCACTCCCAGCGGCCCGGGCAGCCCCCAGGACCTTTCTCTGTCGTGTGCTTGCTTGCTGAGCTCTTTGTTTTTGTTTTTTGCAGTAAGTCTGTGTCTATAAATACAATCCACTCTTTACAGTAAAAAGTGTTAAAATGTCAAAAAAATAAATATCCATGTTACAGTAACTAGATTATTCCATAAAATACATCCCTGCCATTCTTGATTGAAATGCTCCAAGAGAATTATTCCATTTGGACATTTTCCAGAGATTCAGGTTATTGCAAATCACTCCTGGGGTGGGGAGGAGAAGCAGCTTCTCTTCCTGCAAAGTGTGACCTAGGGGAATGAAGTGGAACCTCAGGGAAATCAAAATGCCAGTACCAGGAAGCTTTGTGGGGGATCTGTGTTACCAAGTAGCAGAGCTGCAGGGCTTGTTGGTCCTGACGGTGGCATCGGAACAGTCCCCTTCAGAAGAGTCACAGTCTGAGTCTACAAACTGGCCTGGGGGCTGCAGGTCAAAGGATAAGGGGCAGGCTTCAGTCACAGCACCACAGAATGCATTTGCTTAAGAGACACCTCTAAGACCACCCAGTGCAGACTCTGACTTGGCACTGAAGGGTCAACACCAAACCACATCCCTGAACACCAAATCATGCCCCTGAACACTAAGCACTGTCCCTGCACCACACTACCCCAGAATAGGTGGCTTCAGGAGATGGTGCAGCAGACTCTGCCCTGCCCCTCCTGGCAGACAGCAAAAGGCAGGCAAGAACTCAGATTCAGCAGCAAGGCTGCCCGTGGGGAAGCTCTGTCTGTGCTGCTGTGCTGTGCCCCAGTAGGGAGCGCAGCCCTGCTGGCCTCCCGGCAGCACACTCACTTCCAGCAGCAAAGTGCACTCAGCTTTGGCACTGCTGCTTTCCCTTGCCCACTCCTGGGGGCAGGCAGCACAAGGACAGGGTAGCTGAGCTGCTTTGCTGTCGTGCTTCTACCACACCGCCTCCAGCGTTCTGGACCCCGGGCTCCTTCCCATAGCACCTCCCTTTTCCCCTCAGAAGGACATAGGACAAGCAAGCTGCAGGACTCACCTCACAGCTGTGCTCCTCTGTGCAGAGCTTGCCCAGAGACATCTGCGTCTTGACCCTGCGCACGGCACACTCCTTGTCCGACAGCCCGTCCGACTGGCTGCAGATGTCGATGGGGATCTCGGGGGTCTGGGACAGCATGTCCTCCAGCCTGGGGCCCAGCTCGTCCTCCAGCCTGGGGCCCAGCTCGTCCTCCAGCCTGGGGCCAAGCTCGCCCTCCAACCTGGGGCCCAGCTCGTCCGGGCTGTTGGAGTGGTCACTCGTGTTCCCCTCCTCTCCGTCGGACACAGAGAAGTTCTCCGAGCTGAAGGTGGAGTAGGACTGGCAGCTGCTGATGCAGCGGTGAGGTCTGCAAACCAGGAGAGGACTTCAGCTTCTACTAGCACTAAGGAGGTTCTCCTGCCCCTCTGCTCTGCCTGCTGAGACCACACCTGCAATGCTGTGTCCGGTGCTGGGCTCCCCACTTCAAGAGAGACAGGGACTTGCTGGAGAGAGTCCAGCAGAGGCTATGAGGATGACTGGGGACTGGAACAGCTCTGCTGAAAGGCTGAGAGCCCTGGGGCTGCTTAGCCTGGAGGGGAGAAGGCTGAGAGGGGACCTGAGCAGTGTCTGTAAGTACCTGAGGGGTGGGTGCCAGGAGGAAGGTGCCAGGCTCTGATCAGTGATGCCCAGTGATAGGGCAAGGAACAAGGGGTACAAGCTGGGACCTAGGAGGTTCTACCTCAACATAAGGAGAAACCTCTTCGGTGTGAGGGTCCTGGAGCCTGGAACAGGCTGCCCAGAGAGGTTGTGGAGTCCTCTTCCCTGGAACCTTTCAAGACTCATCTGGCTGCTTCCCTTCGTGATCTGCCCTGGGTGCCCGTGCTCTGGCAGGGAGCTGGCCTGGATGATCTCTGGAGGTTCCTTCCACCCCTGCCATGCTGTGACTCTGGTCACAGTATGTCTGCAGAGAAAAAGCAATTACCTGGGGGCTGCCTTCAGCTACTCTGCTGCAACTGGCCTCAACACACTCCACCTCTGGTGCCCACTCATCCGTGGGTGAGCCCACTGTCAGCAAGAAAAGTTGGAGCTTCTGAGTGGACAGCTTCTGTGCAGGCTCTGACTGCACAGAGCATGAGCTGGTGAGGCAGGGCAGTGTCCAGTTACAGTGCCAGGAGCTCCCTCTGCCATCTGGCAGCCAGCCTGCATTCACAGCATGGAGCACAACGGCGGCAGTGCAGGGAAGGCAGAGGGGCTGCTCCATCTTTACACAGGTTCCTTGGCAAACCTCACCTCTTCCTTCTCCCCAGAGAAGAAAGGCTTTACACCAGATCTCCATGGGCCTCTGCCCACCCTGGGAACACAGCTCAGGCTGAGTCACAGCTGACAGCCAGACCTTTGCAGGGGGCGGGCTGCTTCTACACTTCCCAGCTGTGGGAATCCATCAGGCTTTGGGTGATTTGGTTCAAGATCTGCATCTCTGAATTCATCTGTTCTGATCTGGGCTGCTCCATCTTCATACCACTGCTCTGCCCTGGAACCTGCTGTCCTTTCCCAGTCCTTTGTCCCCAGAAAAGGCTGTTCAAGCTAATTCACCTGGGAGTATCTGCATCAGCTGGTAGTGATCCCAACACCAGGCTAGAACTTAGGTACCAAAACCAGGTCACAGTTAGGTGAATGTGGATGTTGCCTCCTGCCAGGTTTCGACAGCAGTGGCACAAAATGCCAGCTGACTGAACGTGCCAGGAGACCCCCCAACAGGCCAGCACATGGAATTGAGGACAGGCAAATTGTCCTCCATGAGAAGTGCGAGTCACAGCGCACCCAGCCCAGCACCCTGGCTGCAGCCCTGGGCAGCAGGAGCGGTCTGGGTGCTGCCAGAGCAGAGGGTGTGCAGACTGAGCCTGCTTTCCCCTGGCACAGCTGATTTGCACCCTTCAGCAGATCAGGCTCTAGAGTTACAGATCAAAGCTGGATCTTGAAGCTTAAAAACCACCGAGGGGGGCAGGCTCCATAAATTTAACACCTGGGACTTTTGGATGTTCTGATTTCCACAGCAGACCTTGACAATGAACTCTAACTCTGCAAAGTGCTTCCTCTACTCACTGCAAACTTTCTTACCTTCACTCACACCGAGATGAGGAATCAGTTCTATGCGTTCTCCACATAACTCCCAGCACTGCCTCTCCTCCTTGGAATGGGCTGGATTGGAAGGGACCTTAAAGTCCATCCAGCCCCAACCCCTTGCCATGGGCAGGGACACCTCCCACCAGCCCAGGCTGCTCAAGGCCTCATCCAGCCTGGCCTTGGACACCTCCAGGAAGGGAGGTGTTCGTAACAACCTTTCTCTCCTTCTCCCCCTGGATCACTTCTGCACTTCCAGCAGCTGCTTTCAGCACTAATTCTATGATCTCTTTCCCGACCACAGGAATGTGAAGCCCACTATTACCTAGGTTTAGGTAGGAACGTCCCCTCAAGCCTTATTTCATCTGCCATGTTTGCCACCAGGCTTTTCAATCCTCTCTGAATTCATGTGGAGCCTGCCCCACTGCAGAGACACTTGGTAGACAACATCTGGAAAAGCCCACAAAGGGTCTCAACATCCAACAGGTCTGGTTCTGGGTGCCCCTCTACAGAGGTGTCCAAGGCCAGGCTGGATGAGGCCTTGAGCAGCCTGGGCTGATGGGAGGTGTCTCTGCTTATGGCAGGGGGTTGGCACTGGATAGTCTTTAAGGTCTCTTCCAACCCAACCCATTCCCTGAATGCACAAACGAATCTCAGGCCAGGCTGCAAGCAGTGAGTGAGCACAGGGCAGCAGCTGAGGGGGCTGGGGTGCGCCAGGTGTGGTTCTGCCCCTTTGCCCAGAGTCTCTGTGCCGGCCTGCGGCTGCAGGGACAGCTCCCCTGAGTGCTGTCCCCCCAGAGTGAATTCACCTTTTACCTTTGCCTGCGAGGGAACTCCACTTCACTGTCGACTTCACCCTCCTCTTCTGAAGAGTCATCGCCGCTCTGGTGGGAAACAAGGACAAGGAGGAGTCACCTCTGAAAGAGCAGCAAACTGCCCCACGCACACAAGCACTCAGAGCAGACCTGTGAGCAGCATGCTCTGACATGCCCACGGTCTGGAGGGCAGCTCACGCTAGGAGAGCCTGGGGAAGCAGGGGTTGTTTAGCCTGGAGAAGGCCGAGGGGAGAGCTCATTGCTCACTACAACTCCTTGAAAGGTTGCAGTGAGGCTGATCTTGGTCTCTTCTGCCAGGCGACCAGCGACAGGACAAGAGGAACTGTCCTGAGATTGTGCCAGGGGAGGGTGAGGTTGGAGATGAGGAAAAATTTCTTTGCCACAAGAGTGGTCAGGGATTGGCACAGGCTGCCCAGGGTGGTGGTGGAGTTCCCATCCCTGGAGGTGCTTCAGGGTGCAGTTCAGTGCTCATGGTAGCATAGCTCACAGGGCTATGGCAGGACTCGATGGCCTTGAAGGGTCTTTTCCAGCCGCAATGATTCCGTGAGACTAAGTTCCCCATGTCAGTCTACTGCTACATGCACATGGAACACCCAGACAGGGGCCTCCGCCCCACCGCCTCTGTGGGAAAGGAGCGAGTTTGGTTTTTTTCAAGCCACTGTGCTTTGTCCTTACCTTTTGAAGGGGTCTCGGCTTGCAAGGCAGCACTGACGAAGCCAAGTGCTGGGGAGTGCCTAGGGCAGGAGCCGTGTTGCAGCTGCCCGACTCCTCCTCCACCCGCTCCGTGCGCTGGGCACTCTCGTACAGGGCTGCGGGCGCCGGCGACTGGGCGCGGCTCGGGGCCGTGCCCGCAGGCTGCTGCCCCTGCCCGCCCTCCTCCTCCCCGCACTGCAGGCAGGAGCCGTAGGGGTCCGGCTGGCAGCACTGCCAGCGCTCGGCCGCGCCCGGCGGGCTCCGCAGGCTGCGGCGGCAGTCGGCCTGCACGGCGGCGGAGATGAGGTCGGGGCTGGAGCCGGCCATGCGGCGCTGCGCCTGGTTGCCGAGCGGGCTGCGCAGCGCGGCCGCGGGGCCGAAGTAGCGCAGATTGTTGGCGCAGCTGGCGATGTCCTGCCCGTGCCCGGGCTGCGGCGGCAGGCCTGTCTGCTGCGGGAGGTGGTGCGGGGCGGCAGGGGCCGCTTCGTCCTGCGCGGGCTGGCTCTTCAGGATGCCCGGGAAGTCGCTGGAGCTGCCTTTGCTGTTGCCCCGGCGGTGCCGCGGCTTGCTGCGGTAGCGACTCTTGCCGCTCAGCGCCGACATCTTGGGGCTTCCCGAGGCCGGGGAGCCGTTGGATGCCGCCTCCGTGCAGGGGATGCCCTCCGACTTCAGCAGGTCCGGACTGGAGACAGCACAACCCATTCGTTAGGCCACCGGCCCCGAGCCAGGCGCAGCCTCTGCTTCCCACAGCCTGCCGGCTGCCCTCCCCGGCAGCAGTTCCCTTTCACCCTCTCCGCTTGGTGTCCTTTCTGTTCAGCCCATCACGCTCCGCGCTCCTTTCTTGCTGCTCTTCCCAACAACTGCCACGTACCCTCCTTTTTTCTGCTCCTACTCTGATGTTCTGCTCCCAAAATAGCTCCCTCTGAAGACCCTGGTGCAGGGCAGGCTCCTACCCTGTGCTCAGCACCTGACGGCTGCCGAGAAGCACATGTGGCTACTTGTTCAGAGTGATTCTCCACTGTTAACAAAGAGTCTCTAACTCCTGCAAACCCCAGAAACTGGAAGAATAAAAGAGAGAGTTCCTCTGAAATAAAACCAAAGTTACAAATCTGACTTGCTGAAAGTCCTGCAGAAGGGAAATAGCTGCGAGAGCAGCAAGAACTCCCAAATCTCAATTCCCAACCGAGGGTCTGACTCCTGAGATCTGGCTGCTTTCCACCATCCTTCATCCTGCTACTGCCACCCAGCTCATGCTCTTTGCCTGGATGCACATTAGATGCCTCCTGTCAAAGCACTGTCATCTGTGTAGAAAAAAACAACGGAGCAAACCGGAGAGCTGCCCAGGCAGGGAGCACTTGAACAGCTCCTGAGGGCCAAACCAGGCCCAAGACTCCTCTACCCTGTCCTGTGCTCTCAGCAGACTCAAGGGCAGCAAGAGGCCTGCTCACCTCAGTGGGATCTGCTGCTGGTTGCTGCCACAGCAGGTTAACTTCTTACCGTTTAGCCTGGCTGCCTGGTTTGTGGGAGACTCCTTTCCTCTTCATCAGCTTCTCCACAGTGTTGGGGTGGATTATTGGTCTGACTGGGTGTCGTTTGTAAGTCCCAGGGTATTTCTTTTCCACTGCTTGCTCCCTCCTGAAGCATGGGAGAAGACAGACCTTGAGAGATCAGTCCCGCAGCGAGGCAGAAACAGCTGCAGTGTGAGCAGGATGGGTGCTGCTCCTCAGCCAGGCCTGGGTGCCATGCAGCACCCCTCTGGGGAAGGACATCAGCTACCTGCTCTGCAGAGATCAGGCAGTGGGAACAGGACCTGCTGCAGGCCAGCAACAGCGCTGCTGTTCTCCAGGCCTCACAAGAGTGGCTTTAGGGACCTCCTCTGTGCAAAGTGGCCAAAGGACGCCAACACCAACTGGGAAAGGTGGCCCCACCCAGTAAACACTGGGTGAAGATCTGTGCACTAATGGTCTGCAGCACTCTGCTCTCTGCTTGCCAGCTCTTGCTTTACTTAGGGGACACCAGCTCCATCATACAAGGAGTGGCTGAGTGAGCTGGAGTTACTCAGTCTGGAGAAGAGGAGGCTGAGGGGAGACCATTGCTCTCTGCAGCAACCTGACAGGAGGCTGCAGTGAGGTCGGGGTTGGTCTCTTCTCCCAAGGAACCAGAGAGAGAATAAGAGGAAGTGTCCTGAAATTGTGGTGGGGAAGGTTCTGTTGAAGATTAGGAAAAAAATCTTCCTGCAAGAGTGGTCAGGGACTGGAGTGGTCAGGCTGCCCAGGGAGGTGGTGGAGTCCCCATCCCTGGAAGTGCTCAAGAAGCTGCAGATGTGGTGCTTCAGAGTGCAGTTTAATGGTCATAGTAGATGGGTTATGGTTGGACTTGGTCATCTTGAAGGGTTTTCCACCCTCACCCATTCTCTGAGATCTGCAAGCACACTTCCAAAGCAAAGTGCTGTGTTTGAACCTCCTGCAGGCATACTGCCCCAGGCCCACCATGCCCTGGTGCCTGGGGGTACCTACTTGATGAGCTCCTTCTCCCGGACCTCCAGCTGCAGCATGATGGCACTGAGCTCCATGTAGAGGTTGTTGGCTCGCTCCAGCTTCCTCTCATAGTGCTCGCGGATGTCCAGCGCATGTCTGAAAGGCAGAGGTCAGAGCTCCACAGCTGCTCCCAGGGACCAAGAGAGGGCAAGGAGGAAAGGCACAGTTGCTTTAGGAAAGGGCCTTCCAGAAGTCAGCTGAGGTGGCTGTGCTGCACTGAAGCCCAGGCAGAGCTGACAGTCAGTGAGGACTGAGAGCTTGCTGCAGCAGAGACTGATGACAGCAGTCCAGAGTGACAGCACCGCTCGCTAGAGAGACTGCAAGTGCCTCAGGCAGCCAGCAGCCCTTGGGCTAAGCCCTGATCAGCAATTTGGGACATGGAGCTTAATCAGCTTCTAAGGTGTTCAAGAAGCTTAGATGTGGTGCTTCAGGATACAGTTCAGTGGTTGTGGTAGCTGGGTTATGGTTGGATCAGATCACCTTAAAGGTCTTTTCCAACCTTAATGACTACAGAGGTGGAGGGAGAAGTCTCCTGCCTGTATTTCACAAAGAGCAGCCTGCCCCCACAGCTACAGTAGAGCTGCAGAAGACATCATCAGCCATAGCTGAAGCACATGACCATTGGAAGCTCCCTAGGCTAGGGAATCCTGATCACCAACTCCACCAAAGTGGTGAAGAAGGTTTGCTCTGGTTCCTCAGGTCTGAACTGCTGGTTTCTGTCCCTCTGTCACAGCCACGTTCGCACCTCTGTATCACAGCAGATAGCCTTTGCCTGTCTTAACTGAACTTCCTGCTGCCACTTTTCTGCTGGTCTGGTGCTCCACAGCAGTGTCCTTGGCTGGCTGTGTTCACTCCTGGGGGGCTGGCAGACTGTTCACTTCTCTGGAACTAATTAATCCAGAGAACGTAGCAGGGCAGAAGCAGCTGAGGGCAAACTGTAAGATGCATTCCCCACTGAGAAGGACACATCTGCCTCGGTGCTGTGCTCACAAGCACCAACTCTCAGGCAGGACTCCCTGGCAAACATGCAAGTCTCTGACCCTCTTGGGAGCTGCTGAGGACAGGGTCTGCTCCCCTATAGCTTGCCCTCAGCCCAACCATGCTCAAGGCCTAAGGCATGCTGCAGGAACTCGGCTTCGTGTGCTGGCCCAGGTCACATGGCAGGAATGGCAGGAGGAGCAGGGAAGCAGGCCGGGGCTGCGGGCAGAGGCTGGGACAGCTGCAGCAGAGGAGGCTGAAGTGTGCAGTGAACGCAGAAGGCTGCCGACAGACCTGAGCTCCTCCCGGCGGCGGCGGATCAGCTCCTCGTCCAGCCGGTGGATGCAGGTCCCCTCGCTTTTGATTTTCTCAAAGTGCTTCTTCACTTCTTCTCTCCACTCGGCCTGGGGAAGCAATGTCAGGCCTTTACCAGGGACTGAGATCCTTGGTTACACCAAGCAGGAATTTTTGGGCAAGACTCTGCAGAAAACTGCAGGTTTGGGTGTGAAAACACTTTTGTTAGCAGAGTTCTATGGGGTGAGAGCAGTGCAGCATCTTTAGTTATGCAGCTCCAAGTGGGGTTCCCAAAGCTGTGCTCTGATTAGATCATTTACAACAGATCTGCAGCCCCTAAAAAGGAGGTTTCAGAATTCCTAAAGCTCTCTTCCATCCCAAGACATTTCCTTCCCCTCTGGCACTGAAAGTGAAGGAAGTGCCAAATCATAAGATTCCACACCATAAGATTCAAACTCTTCATTTCCAAATGCTGGAAGGAGGACCTCAGAGCTGCCTCCCCACACCTGAAGGGATCCTGCAGGAAGGCTGCAGAGAGATTTTTCATGAATGGGTCTGAGCCAGGCCAAGGGGAACAGTTTTGAGCTGAGGCAGAGCAGGGTGAGAGTAGAACTGAGGAAGAAGTTGTTGAGTGTGAGTGTGGTGAGAGCCTGGCACAGGCTGCCCAAGGAGGCTGTGGCTGCCTCCTGCCTGGTGGTGTTCAAGGCCAGGCTGGATGAGGCCTTGAGTAGCCAGGCCCAGCTGAGAGGTGTCCCTGGGCATGGCAGGGAGTTGGAGTAGCTGGTATCTGAGGTCCCTTCCAGTCTGCACCATTCCATGACTCTGTGCTCCTGACAACGCTCCTGTCCCTAGGGTGGTGCTAGCTCCACCTGCCGCAGAGGCCCCGGCCCTGGCACACCCACTGCCCGCACACACCTCAGCACTGCAGGCTACTCCATGCTGCAGACAGAGCCATTCTCATTCCAAGGTGGGAGCAGGCCTTAGCCCCCTGGGTAGGACTCAGAGGATTCTCTAACATACTTCTGGATCTCCCCGAAGGCCCTGCAGTCCCTGGCCGGCTGTGTGAAGCTCCGTGCCAGTGCCCAGCTCCTCTGCACAGCAAGTCACTGCTGCTGCTCGCAGCAGCCCCGCGGCCTCCTGCACAGCAGCACCAGCAGCACAGCAGCACTGCCAGCACAGCCGGGAGCAGAGCATGCACTGTCAGCAGTCTCGGGGAGAAGTGCATGGGACAGTGCTGAGCTCCCAGCTGAGGCTGGCAACAGTCTGTTTGTGAACGCTTGGATTACCACCGGTTTCCTTCTCCATGGGAATCAAACTGAACCCAGGGATCCAGACCTCTGCTGTACACAGTGCAGCCCCCACAGTGGGATCCTTGGAGCCCGGTGCAGCCCTGAGGGGCTGCAGGCAGCTGCAGGTACCTGTGATTTGAAGTACGTCTCCTGAGGAGTGGCCAGCACGTCGGCAGATGCGATGTCCAGGTGCATCAGCGTCTGTCGGAAGGAGGGACGGTTCCGGGGCTTGCTCTGCCTGCAAACCAACCAGGCAGGAGGTGAGGGCAGGAACACTGCTGCCTCCTCCTGCCCTTCTGCAGGGGCTCCTCACTAGCACAGCCTCTGGCTCATGCAGCCGACAGATTAAAGACGCTGTGCAGATGAGTTGGCTGGGCTGCCCTGGCTCAGTTTTGGCTCCCGAGGAGCTGTTCTGAGGGAGCAGGAGAGCTGAGAACCATTTAAAACAGAAAACTGTGACTGCCCAGCAAAAGGGAACACAAAGTGGAGCTGCTCTGTCTGTCTAGAGGAAACAGATCTCAGGTCATTATCCCATTTCAGAATGGGAATTCCTCATCTAGTACAAACTGAAACTTTCCCTCAGCAAGACTCAGTGTCTGCAAACACCAAAGGTGCCTCTCTGGACACACAGCACCCGTCTGAGCCCACCCTCTACTGCAGTGCACTGCTCAGTTCTGGAGGGCCCCACTCCAGTACAAACCTATTTGCATCTCTGAGAAAACATTCAAGGAGCAACTGGACACAGTCCAGTGCAGAGCCACCAAGGTGCTGAGGGACTGGAACAGCTCTGATCTGAGGACAGTCTGAGAGCTGGGGCTGGTTAGCCTGGCGGGGAGAAGGCTGAGCTCACTGATGCTGATCCATAGCTAAAGGCTGAGTGCAGGAGAATGGAGGCAGACTTCTCAGAGGTGTCCAGTGGCAGGAGTGCAGGAGGCTCCATGTCAACATAAGGAAAAATAATCTTCCCTTTGAGGGTGGCAGAGCCCTGGAGCAGGCTTCCCAGAGAGGCTGTGGAGTCTCCTCTGGAGGCACTCCAAACCTGCTTGGAATTGTTCCTGTGTGACTGACTTTGGGTCATCCTGCTGTGGCAGAGAGATTGGACAAGATGACTTTCAGAGGTCTCTTCCAAGCCCTGCCACTGTGTGATTGTGTGAATAGAGACCAGCACTGGAGCTTCAGAATTGAAGCCACCAGACTTGCTACATAAATTCAGTGCCCAGGACAAGGAACAGCTTCTCCAGCCACCTCTCCCTTCCACGGCAGCTCCTGCCACGAGGTGCATATCCAGCTGTGTGCACCGAGCGGGCAGAGCTGCACAAACCTCCTCCTGTCCTCATGCAGAGCAGGAGCATAGCCAGGCAGGGCACACCTCAGCACAGATACTGCTGCAGCTCAGCATCAGGAGGCAAACAGCCACTTGGGAAAGATCACAGATGGCGTGGCCTGGCTTGCCCTTGTGCCATCAAAAGACTACAGCCATGGAGGGGGAGAGTGCTGAACCACCGCTCGCAGGGCACCAGGATACCATTCCAGAGGCAGTGCATGCGTGCACGACCCGAGACAGGATTTCAGCTCTGCTTTGGCATGTGGAGGCCATGGAGAGCAGTGTACACATCTCTGGCTGTGCAGTCCTGGTCCAGTTGCTCTGTGTCCAGTGCAAGAGGCACTCATTTGCAGAGGTGGTTCAGAGTGACAAACCGTTTCCTTTCACCTTGGCACCTGCCTCAGGAAATGTTACCCCAACTTCCTTTCCAGCTCCTTCTCCCACACAGCTACCTTTTATCACCACTTGGCTACAACAAAGCAGTCACCTCTGTGTGGAGCTGCTGAAGATGACCTCCATGCTGCCTGCTGCTGAGGCACATTCAACAAGCAGCTTGTGGGTACTTGTCACGCTGCTGGGACCCTCACCAAGCTCTTCTCCCCCACTTCTCTGCTGTTCAGCTCCCTTCCCCTCACTAAGCTTTCTCACAGCATTTGCCCAGTCCCTCCCCTGTCCTGTCTACCCAGCAAACCAGAGAGACTCCTTCCTACTTCCTCTAAGCTCCAAACGTCCTTCTAGGGCGCAGGCTGGTGCCACAGGGAGGCAGGATCCCACGCGTTGGAGCTCACTGGTCTCACGGCAAGCCTGAGAGTACTGAAGAGCCCTCCACTGTGGGCCCAGCACTCCCTCTCCGACTCTGGTTTGACTGGGAGTCTGGAGCTGGGAGCCAGCCCCGGGTCTGTGCAGTGCAGGGTTCAGGCTCTTACCAGGTCTGCTTCATGAGGATTTTGAAGCCATCTGGGCAGGTGGAAGGGACAGGAAGGTGCAAGCTGTTACTGCCCACTCCCCAGATGATGGCTGAAGAGTCCACATCCTTGTAGGGAATCTCTCCTGTAAGCAGCTCCCACAAAACTACCCCAAACGACCTGACGGAAAAATAAAGCAGGAGAAAAACTGCTGTAAGGATTCAGCTGGAGAGAAGCATCTGGAGCTTAAGAACACCACAGCATGTGTGGTGGGACAGGGATGTCTGACCTGAGATTGCTTTGTGCAGCAGTGTCTGCATGCTGGCCTCTAACCCAGAGTAAATGCTTCACACAGCAGGTAACTCCTCCTCCTCTGCCCCAGCGCTGGACTGAACACCAACCCAGACTGGTTTTCACCCTCATCCCCCTTTCCTTTCCTATTGATTTGTGAGCTTTTAAACCCCAACCTCCCTCTGTTGCTCCGTGGACTCCCAGGTGGTGTGGGACTCAGCACTACAGCCACTGCAATGTGGATATTCAGTACAAAGGCAGGATAGGTTAAGGTCAGCACAGGCAGCTTTGTCCTGGGTACTGAAGGAAGGGAAACTCCAGAGGACTCCTCCTGGAACAGAGCCTCCTACTGCAAGAACTGAAACAGAGGGAAGAAACCTCCCTCTGCCTCTCTTAGTGAAGTACCAGTAAGGGCCAAACCCTTCATTTGGAACAGCAAACAGCTCTGTGCTTGTTTCCTACCTGCAGCCAAGAACCAAGAGCAGAGGCCTCAGCACACCACTCACCAGATGTCCACCTTCTCCGAGACAGGCTCATTGCGGATCACCTCCGGGGCCATCCATGCCACAGTGCCCGCGAAGGACATTTTGGTGCTTTTATCACTCAGCTCCTTCGATGTACCAAAATCTGAGATTTTCACTGCATCTGTGTGTGTAACTAAAACACTGAGAAAGGGCAACAAAAGAAAAAAGATAAGAAATCAGCATTTGACAACTTTTCTTCCATCACAACAGGCACTGGGAGCAAACCCCTTCTTAATCATCAGGGCGAGTCTGTGCCACTCAGCATGGCAGTGCAAGCAGGGAAGCTGCATTTTCACCCTGGGGGCACCCACTTGCTTGGCACTGCCTGTGCTTTGTGCCTCAGATGTGTTTCTGAATGCTAGAGGTCAAAACCAAGCAAGCTGAATAAAGCTGCAAAGGTACAAGTCATGGAGATTCACTACAGCTGAGGAGCTTTCGCTATTTTAGTGGAGCTGTGGCCTGAGCTGGGCTGTAAACGAACTAAACACACGATCCTCTGCACTACCACAGTCATGTCACAGGACAGAGAAGTGATAAACGGCTGGGGATAAGCCAAACACCAAGGCAGTCAGCAGCCAGATCCTTTGGGTTAGAAAGCAACAGAGAAAGGAGAAAGATGCATCCCAGAACACCAGGGAGAGAAAAGAACAGCCATGGAGAGGAGACTGAGACTGGAGAGGAGGAAGAAATTGTTGAGAGTGAGACTGGGGAGACTCTGGCACAGGTTGCCCAGGGAAGTTGTGGAGCACAGAATGTGATCTTTGATCACATTCTGTGCTTCTGTCATTCACAACCTCCCTGGAGGTGTCCAAGGCCAGGCTGGATGAGGCCCTGAGCACCCTGGGCTGGTGGGAGGTGTCTCTGGGCATGGCAGGGCTGGAGCTGGATGATCTCTGTGGTCCCTCCCAGCCTGGGCCGTTCTGTGCTGCAGCAGGCCAAGACTCACTTTGGTGACTTGAGGTCTCTGTGGATGATCTTGTGCAGGTGCAGGTAGTTCATGCCGCTGGCGATCCCTGTGGACCAGTCCACCAGCAGCCGGGGGGTGACCTTGCGGCCTGCCCGCAGCACCTCGTACAGCTGCCCATGTGCACAGTACTCCATGATGATGCAGTAGCACGGGGCCTGGGTGCAGACTCCCCTGGCATAGAGAGCACACTGCCAGTCAGGGTCAGCAGAGGAAAAGGAACTCCTAGCCAGACACTCCCCAGTAGATCCCTGCCCCTCTTCAGCTGGGGAGCCAAGAATCAGGCCCAGAACTCCAGTGTGGTCTCACCGGGGCAGAGGGGAGCAGGAGGAGAAGCTCTGACCTGTTGTCCACACCTTGCTTAATGCACCCCAGGAGACCACTGGCAACTCTCAAAGGTGGTGACCAAGGTGCAGGAGAGTAACCTGCTCTCTGCCTGAGCAAAGCTCTGCTAACAGCTCTCCTGCCAAGGGGAATGCTTCCTGCATGCTCTGGACAGGAGGACCCTCACCTGTGCCAGGGATGGATTCCCTTCCACACCCACACCTGCAGAGCTGTAGAGCTCACAGCAGGCATCAGCCGAGCCTGCACACCAAGTGCAGAGCTGGGTGAGAAGCGTGGCCAGAGCGAGGGTGTCCACCCATACTGTTTGGCCAGGGCAGCTCAGCAGAGGGCTCCTCCCCAGCTAAAGGGGTGCTGCTAGCCAGTCCCAGCACCTACTTGAAGGCAATGATGTTGGGGTGCTTCAGCTTCCGCAGGTGCTTGATGTCCGTCTCATTCTGGTCTCTCACTTTCTTGATGGCCACCTCCTCGGCCCGGAACTTGCCCAGGAAGACAGCTCCCTGTGCCCCACTGCCCAGCCACTGCAGCTCCGAGATCTCCTCGAAGGGCACCTCCCAGGTGTCTAGGCACAGGCAAGGGAAGGGGACAGCATCACACAATCAGGTTGGCAAAGTCCCTTGGGAGCATCAAGTCCAACCTATAACCCTAAAGGATTCACCTTAAACCATATCCCTAAGACACGGTTTAAAAGCAAGACCACAGAAACGTTCTGCTGCCAGGTGGCACCAACACAGCACCTCCCAGCTCCCTCGCTCAGTCTCAAGGTGGACAAGAGGAAGTGGCCTCGGGTTGCACCAGGGCAGGGGTAGGTTGGAGATAAGGAAAATTTTCTTTGCTGCAGGAGTGGTCAGGGACTGGCACAGGCTGCCCAGAGAGGTGGTGGAGTGCCCGTCCCTGAAGGCATTCAAGAAGCTGCAGACATGGTGCTTAGGACATGGCTTAGTGGCTGTGGCAGTTGGGTTGTGGTTGGACTCCATGGTCTTAAAGGTCTTTTCCAGCCTGACTGCTTCTCCAACTCTGGGCCTACAGAAACCTGTGGGTCACATCCCCTGGACAACCTGAAGTGTGCCAGAGGAGCTCAGGTTTCCAAGGTGACTCAACCACCTGAGCAGAATGATAGGAAACTGCTTCCCACGGGCAGAAGGGCAGCAGCAGCCCCACTGAGTCCATCTCTCTGAAGCAGGCTTTGCTGCGAGCCAGCACTGGCTGCTGGCCAGCTCCAGCTTTGTGACAAGAAGCATCTGCAAGAGAAAGCCGAGGCAGGAGCAGGCTGCTCAGAGCACCTTGCGGTGCGGGCTGCACAGCACCTCCGGGACGGAGCGTGCGGAGGGGAGGCTGAGAGCAGCTCCTGCAGACAGAGCTGAACCCGAAGCCGAGCGTGGGCAGTTTAACCACGCGCAGAACACACGAGCGAGTTCTCTGCGAAGTGCTGCATTCCCAACGACCCAACTTAAGCAGCAGGCACAGGTTACAGAACCTGGGCCAGCTCCCGAAGAGCCCTCACCGGCAGCCTTCAGGCACCAGGGCCAACAGCTGGGGAAACAGAATCAGGAGTCTGGAGGGATGCTCTGGGGCAAACTCAGAACGCTGAAGTTTGAAACTGAACAACACAAGAGCAAAGCCTGCCTGCAGCGGTGACAATCACCAAGAAGCTCTGGAGCCCTCAACACAAGAAGAATGTGGACCTGATGGAGTAGCTCCAGAGAAGGTACACGAAGGTGACAGGGGGCTGGAGCACCTCTGCTGTGGGGACAGGCTGAGGCAGCTGGGGGTGTTCAGCCTGGAGCAGAGAAGGTTCAAGGGAGACCTCAGAGCAGCCTTCCAGTGCCTGAAGGGGCTACAAGCAGGCTGCAGAGGGACTGTGCCCAAAGGCCTGCAGGGACAGGACGAGGGCAATGGTTTGAGATGAGAGCAGAGCAGATTGAGATTGGCTGTGAGGAACAAGTTCTGCACCAGGATTCTGCTGGAAGCCTGCCACAGGCTGCCCAGGGAGGTGGTTGAGGCTCCATGCCTGGAGCTCTTCAAGGTGAGGCTGGAGGAGGCTGTGAGCAAGCTGCCCTGGTGGAGGATGTCCCTGCTGAGAGCAGGGCTTGGGCTGGGAGACCTTTGGAGGTCTCTTCCAGCCCAGCCCAGTCTGTGATTCTATGACTAAGTCAGAGCATAGAACAGCAGGAAGTGGCACTGCTTGGCCAAGCAGCAGACCACCTGATCAGAGCTCTGCCCAGCATGGCTCCTGAAGGGAAGCCCAGAATCACTCTCCTCTTGATGATCACCTCAGGTACTTGGACTCATTTCAAAAAGAGGAGAAAGTGGAAACAAGCAAGGCCAGGTTGGATGTGGCCTTGAGCAGCCTGGGCTAGTGCGAGGTGTCCCTGCTCATGGCAGGGGGCTGGAACTGGATGATCTTTAAGCTCTCTTCCAGCCCAGCCTCCTCTATGAACCCACGAATCTCTCTAACAGTTCTTATCCTTCTCCCCATTCAGCAAGCCCCCAGCCAAGCCTTCCCAGCCCCCAGGGATTCCACCTGTCAGACATCTGCACAGGGCATGAAACCCATTTGCCCTGCTTGCAACCACAACACCATCACCATGACCTAGACTTTGGGCCTGCAGGAGACACAAAGTGTGTGAGCAGGAGATGCTGGTGGGCAGCAGAAAGTACAAGGAGGCATCTGCAAGCAAAAACAAGTCCCCTGGGGCTGCAAGTCCAGTTTCCAGCTGCTGATTCAGCCCAGGGCTGCTCCTGGATCAGGCCTGGTGGGTCAGTTCATAGAACCATTGAATTAGTTTGGTTGGAAAAGACCTTAAAGATCAAGTCCAACCCTCAACCCAGCACCACCATGGCCACTAACCCATTTCTCCAGGTGCCATGGCCACAGTTTTCCTGGACACCTCCAGGGATGGGGACTCCACTGCCTCCCTGGGCAGCCTGTGCCAATCCCTGACCACTCCTGCAGCAAAGGAATTTTTCCTCCTCTCCAACTTAACCCTCCCCTGGTGCAACTTGAGGCCATTTCCTCATTAAGAGGAAATCTACGGCATCAGCCCAAAGTTGTGTGTAAGCTCCAGGGACTGAAAGGCTCTGGCACATCCCTGTCCACTGCCAGAAGGGCCAGAGACACTTCCTCAGCCTGTCTTCTCCCAACGCAGCTCCAGCACAAGCCTGCAGCCTCTGAGCTCCTGATGGAAGGCAGCAGAGACAAAGGCAAGCTCACACAGCAGGTACCAAACCCTGCCTTGTGTCGAGCTGCTAAAACTGATTTGCTGGTGGCAAAAAGCATGAATGAGGTCATCTGGAAAGCAGAACGTGAATATTCTGACCAAACCCTCAGGTCTTAGCACAGACGCAGCTATGAAAGGTTTCTCCTTGGACAACAGAAGCAGGCTCCTGCTGCAAGAATCCTGTCCAGCTGATCAGCTGCAGAAGGAAAACCAAATCCAGAGCACTAATCACCTTCATTTCATTCTCCTTAAGGACTGTGAAAGCATTGTGGATGCAGCTAAACCTGTCCTGAAGGTGCCATCCTAGCTTAGAGGCACACACAAGCCTGTGACATCTCAGCAGCTCTCGCAGAGAAGAGAATCAAAGAGCCACAGCATGGCAGGGGCTGGAAAGGACCTGCAGAGATCATCCAGTCCAAGCCTCTGCCAGAGCAGGAGCACCCAGGGCAGGTCACACAGAGCACATCCAGGTGAGTTTGGGATGTCCCCAGAGCAGGAGACTCCACAGCCTTCTCCAGGCTCCAGCACCCTCACACTCAAAACGTTCTCCCTCCTGTTCCACTGGCACCTCCTCTGCTCCAGCTGGCACTCGGTGCCCCTTGGCCTGTCCTTGGCCACCCCTGAGCAGAGCCTGGCTCCAGCCCTGCACATCTTTAGCAGCAGCACTGAGGGCAGCCCTCAGGCTCCTCTGCTCCAAGCAGCCCCAGCTCCCTCAGCCTGGCCTCCCAGCAGAGCTGCCACTGCCTGCAGCAGTTTGGGGGCTCTGGGCTGGGCTCTCTGCAGCACTTCCCTGAGCTCCTTCCTGAGCTGAGGGCCCAGAACTGGACACAAGATTGCAGCTGTGGCCTCAGCAGGGCAGAGCAGAGGGGCAGGAGAACCTCTGTGCCCTACTGACCACAGCCCTTCCAATGCAGCCCAGGATGCCCTTGGCCTCCTTGGCCACAGGGGCACATTGCTGGCTCCTGGGCACCCTGCTGCCCACCAGCACCCCCAGGTTCCTCTCCCCTCTGTACCCATGTCCTGGTACACCTCTCCTGAAGAAGACAACCCCAAAGTTCATGCAGTATGCCCATAGAGCTGCCCTCCTGCTCCCCGCTCACCTTGCTGCTGCAGCTTGTAGTCCGTGGAGTAGGCCTTGCCAATGATGTTCCACACGGGCCGCAGGCAGCCAAAGAGCCCCTCCAAGAAGCCGCCGCCGCCCGCCCTGTTGAACTGCACCTTGACGTCCCCGTCCCCGCCGCCGCCGTCTCCCTCCCCGGCACCGCGGGGCCCGGGCGGGCCGCTGGGCTCGGGCTCGTCGTGCTCCCGCAGCTGCAGCACGCTGTTGGCGAACTGCTCCCGGCAGTCCTCGCTGATGCTGCTCAGCACGGCGGCGGGCACCGGGCTGCCGGCCGGCTCGGCCTGCAGCGAGCCCCGATCGCGCAGCTCCTCCGGCAGCTCGGGGCACGGCTGGCTGCCGGCAGCTGCCTGCTCATCCTGGAACCCGCCCGAGTCTTTGTCTTGGCAGAAGGCTTTGCTGAGGGAGCTGGGCGAGGAAGACAGGCTCAGGTGCTCCTGAGTGCTGGCCATGATGCCGTGGGTGTGCATCAAGGAGATGTGCTGGGCTGGTGCCTAGGGAGTGGGTACCGCACGCTTCAGCGGGGTGCCATGGAGCCGGGACCTGAAGGAGAGGGCAGAGAGAGGCTTTCACATGTCGGTACATATTTTCACTCTGGCAGAGGCGAGCTGAACATTAACCAGATACCCCAGAGAGCTGCTGATACCTGGTAAATAATTACAGCCCTCGGAGGAGCAAGGGAAGTCCTCCAGCAGGAGCAGCACTCAGCGCACCCGCGGGAAGCTGCTGCTGGAGCTGCCCAGTGAACGCCCATCACAAGTTTTAAAACAGGGCCGAGAGGGCCAAGCTGCGAAAAACCTTGCAGCCGAGAGCTGTAGCTGCATGGCTCCTGTAGCAGCTGCTAGAGGGCAACTGCCCCCAGGAGTTCCCCAGCTCAGCTATGGGCTGAGCCCACCCAGCCTCTGCTCCTGGGGCTGGCACAGCAGACCCCAGGACACGGCATGAGAGAAACAGAGCACAGAGAGATCAGGGGCCTGAGAGCTCCAGGTCTGGCTTCGAGCTGCTCCCTCACAGCCTGACCTGGGAACATAGGCACAGGATGTTCGGGGTTGGAAGGTACCTGCAGAGATCATCCAGTCCAACCCCCTGTCTCTGGACACAGAAGATCACTTAGGCTGTAAACTTTGCTCTTCAGAAAATGAAACCCTTAAGCACAGAGCCCTGCCGCCGTGCCTGCTGCTGCACCAGCTCCAGGGCAGAAGAGGCACTCCAAAGGTACAAAATCATTTTCAAGCTGGCATGATGCAGCCTTATTTAGGCACTTACATAAGCAGCCTGATTTTTCAGAGGTGTAATGAACTCATTGTCTTGAGAGCATGAGAGGACTTTAAACCAACTTCCTCTCGAGCCAACTCACAGAGGTGCAGCTGTGCTGGCTGGGGGCAGGAGGGCACTGCTGCCTCGCTGCACCACTGCTGACTTCATGGGGAAATGAAAGATCTCCTCCTGCAGCAAATCCTGCAGCCTCTCAGTAAGGTCTGACCCAACACAGACAAATCAGGATCACAGAGTGGGTGCGGTTGGAAAGGCCCTCTCAGGTCACCCAGTCCAACCACAGACACCAAACTATGTCCCACGGTGCCACGTCCACGTATTTCTTCAGGCCTCCAGGTGTGAGGACTCCACCACCTCCCCGGGCAGCAGTGATCTGTAGGAGAGGATGGGTGGGCACTGGAACAGCTCTGCTGTGAGCTGAGGCTGAGAGCCCTGGGGCTGCTTAGCCTGGAGGGGAGAAGGCTGAGAGGGGACCTGAGCAGTGTCTGTAAATACCTGAGGGGTGGGTGTCAGGAGGAAGGTGCCAGGCTCTGTTTGGTGGTGCCCAGGGATAGGACAAGGACCAAGGGGTACAAGCTGGGACCCAGGAGGTGCCACCTCAGCATAAGGGAGAAACTTGTTTGGTGTGAGGGTGTTGGAGCCTGGAGCAGATTGCCCAGAGAGGCTGTGGAGTCTCCTTCTCTGGAGCCTTTCCAAACCCATATGGTTGTGTTCTGGGTGCCCTGCCCTGGGTGCCCCTGCTCTGGCAGGGGGTTGGCCTGGGTGATGTCTGGAGGTCTCTTCCAGCCTCCAATATTCTATGACTCTCTGTGTGTCACCTCAGCTCCTAACAGCAAAGAGCAGGCCAAGTGGAGTTCTATCCTAGCAGTGCTTCTGCTGTAGCAGCCAAGTCAAAGCTGCAGGCTGTGAGTGTAGGAGGATCATCTGCATGCTTCAGAGACTCAGATCTCAGGGAGTGCTGCTGCCCAAGCAGGCTGCAGAGCAGCTCCTCTGATCTGAGCTATTTTGGTGAGTTCATGCACTCTGCAGCTAACATTCATGTCTGCCAGGAAGCCTGAGGCTCAGTGCAATTTTGTACCATCTCAGCCTCTTGCAGGAGATTCCATTTCCAAGCAGAGCAGTTTTCCAAGCAAGGTCACACCATGCCCAGACAAAAGCAGCTTTCTTCCAGGAAGACTTCGCACAAGGGCTGGGAGCAATAGAACAAAGGGAATGGATTGAAGGTGAAGGAGAGCAGATTGAGAGTGGAGATGAAGAAATTCCTGAGAGTGAGGGTGCGGAGACACTGGCACAGGCTACCCAGGGAGGCTGTGGATGCCCCCTCCCTGGAGGTGTTGAAGGCCAGGCTGGAGCTCAAAACTTTGAGCACCCTAGACTGGTGGGAGGTGTCCCTGGGCATGGCAGGGGGTTGGAGCTGGAGGATCTTTAAGATCTCTTCCAGCCTAACCCAGTCCATGAACCTATGAACCCCCCTGCCACATCCAGGTGGGTTTGGAAAGCCTCCAGAGAAGGAGACTCCACAGCCTCTCTGGGCAGCCTGCTCCAGACTCCAGCACCCTCACACCAAATAAGTTTCTCCTTGAGGTGGCACCTTCTGGATCCCAGCTTGTGCCCCTTGTTCCTTGCCCTATCACTGGGCACCACTGATCAGAGCCTGGCACCTTCCTTCTGACCCCTCAGGTCAGGAGGAAGGTCTGTAAGGTACCCCTCAGGTCTGTAAGGTACCCCTCAGGTACTTAGAGACTCAGGTGCCCTCTCAGCCTTCTCCCCTCCAGGCTAAGCAGCCCCAGGGCTCTCAGGCTTTCAGCAGAGCTGTTCCAGTCCCCATCCTCACAGCCCGCCCTGGATTCTCTGCAGCAGATCCCTGTCCCTCTTGAAGTGTGGAGCCCAGCACTGGGCACAGCACTGCAGCTGTGGTCTCAGCAGGGCAGAGCAGAGGAGCAGAAGAACCTCCCCAGCCCTGCTGGCCACACTTCTCTTGCTGCACCCCAGGATGCCCTTGGCCCTCCTGGCCACAAGGCTCCGTTGCTGTGCCACAGGGAACTTGCTGCCTACCAGCACTCCCAGGTCCCCTTCCACGGACCTGCCTCCCAGCACAGCCTCCAGTCTGTGCAATCCTCCTCGCACGGGCCAACACCTTGGAATGGTCTAGAATCTACAAGCCCTGCAGAAAGGTGTTTGAAGTGCAGCCCTCCTGCTGCACACAGCTTGCAGCTGAGCCCTCCTGCCCCTCTGGTCCTCTCTGTTCCTCCACGGAATTTTTACCCCAGGCTGACTCCCTCAGCCCTCCCCCAACTCTGCATCTTCCACACCAGCACAGGCAAGTACTGAAGGCTGCTGAACTGGTAAGTGCCAGAGCTGTGGCTGCCACTGCTGCCCCTTGGCTTCTGAACTCCAGGCCTTTATGAGAAGGGAGTCCAACAGCTTCCTCTGGTCCAGGTTTCCCCGAGAGGAACACAGTGGAGGAGTGGATCAGACACTGCCCCTCTGCAGCACTGCAGCTACGTGGAATATACATTTGGGGCTTGCCTGCTTGTCTTGAACACAAATGGAACAGCAGATGGACTAACAGAGAATGCTTTTTGTCTGGGGGGGCTGGGTTGGGGTTAAGTCACATTCCCCAAGGAAGGAATCACAAAGCAACATATCCTGAAGCTTCACCAGAACTGCCCTGCCTTTGCTTCCCTCCAGGAGAAAACCAACAAAGAACAGACCCCACACAAACAGAAATCTCAATGAAGAAACCCAAACAAACCAACCCAACCAAGCCCCCAAACCAAAGAAAGCCAAACAACCCCCTGGAACCAACCCAAATCCCAACCTGCCCCATCTGAGCTCTGCCAGGCCTTGGCAGCTGCACCCTCACGACTCAGCTCCCTCAGCTGCCCAGGGACTGGACTTACACAACAGCTCCAGACCTTCCCCAAGCACTCAAGGTCTGCCTGCAGCCACACTGCTCCTGCAGGGACCACAGCACAGCCCCACCTCACAACTGGAGAGTCCTGCAATGGGCTGGCTTGGAAGTGACCTCCAAAATCATCCAGTCCCAACCCCCTGCCATGCCCAGGGAACCTCCCACCAGCCCAGGCTGCTCAAGGCCTCATCCAGCCTGAAATCCTCCATGGAGGGCACATCCACAGCCTGCCTAAGCAACCTGTGCCAGTCTCTCCTCAACCTCACCCTCAAGAACGTCTTCCAGATGGGTGGGGCTCAGTCTGGAGAAGGCTCCATGGAGACCTTACAACAGCCTTCCAGGGGGCTCCAGGAGAGCTGGGGAGGGACTTTTGAGAAGGGCTGGTAGTGCCAGGACTGAAGTTCTTGTAAGGGTGGCGCAGCAGGTGGTGCTGGGCTGGCTGCCCTTACCCCAGCAATAGGTCCAGGTTGAAGAAGCCCAGGGAAGGGCTGTGCTGTGCAGCAGGAGATGCAGCGCATCCTGCAGTGACTCCAGCAGCATTATGCAACATCACTGATTTCCTGTGGCAGCAGATTATGCAATTCTGGAGCAGAATGCAAAGCCCTGGAAGAATACAGGAGCATTTTCTGCAGATCCAAAAATACCTTTCAGAGGTCAGAGGAGGCCCTTCTGTGCAGCACGGAGCCCTGTTACATAAGGCTGCTGCCGCCAGGGGCTGGGCACTGCAGGCTGCCCGCAGGTGAGGCAGGGCTGGGAGCTGCTGCTGCTGCTGGGGGAGCTGCTGCTGCACACATAGCAGCTCTGCTCTGAGCTTCGGCGGCTGCTGCAGCTGCTGCTCAGGCCAAACAAGTGGATGCTTCATTAGTTTATTCTGAAGGCATAGATGGATGGAATGGGCTGGGCTGGAAGGGACCTCAAAGCTCATCCAGCTCCAACCCTTGCCATGCCCAGGGACACTCCCACCAGCCCTGGCTGCTCCAGGCCTCATCCAGTCTGGCCCTCAACACCTGCAGGGAGGAGGCAGCCACAACCTCCCTGAGCAACCTGTGCCTGGCTCTCCTCACTGCCAACAATTTCTCCCTCCTCTCCACTCTCACTCTCCCCTCTCCCAGCTCAAAGCCATTGTCCCTCGTCCTGGCACTCTCAGCCCTTCTCCAAAGTCCCTCCCCAGCTCTCCTGCAGCCCTTCAGCTACTGCCAGGCTGCTCTGAGGTCTCCCTGCAGCCTTCTCCTCTCCAGGCTGCACAGCCACAACTCTCCCAGCCTGTCCCCACAGCAGAGCTTCTGCAGCCTCTGATCATCTTGGTGACCTGCTCTGGAGCCTCTCCAGCAACTCCAGGTCCTTCTTGTGCTGAGTTCCCAGAGCTGGAGGCAGTGCTGCAGGTGAGGTCTGAGCAGAGCAGAGGAGCAGAATCCCCTCCCTGTGCTGCTGCTCTCCTGCTCTGGCTGCAGCCAGCACACAGCTGGCTCTGGGCTGTGCCCAGTGCTGGCTCCTGGGCACTTTGGCACCAGCTGACACCCCCAAGGCCTTCTCCTCCAGGCTGCCTCTGAGCCACTCTTCACCCAGCCTGGATCTGTGCTGGGGATTGCCCTGACCCAGGTGTAGGAACCTTGCACCTGGCCTTGTTGAACTTCATGAGGGTGGCTTGGGCCCAGCTCTTCAGCCTGTCCATGTCTCTCTGGATGGATCCTTCCCTGCAGCCTGTCAAGCAGAGAACCTGGTGTCATCTGCAGACTTGCTGCACCACTGCCCAAGTGACCAACAAAGCTGATAAGCAGCACTGGCCCCAGTACTGGCCCTGAGGGACACCCCTGCTCACTGGTCTCCAGTTGGCACTGAGCCACTGACCACAGCTCTCCGAGAGCAGCCATCCAGCCAACTCCTTACCAGCCAGTGGCCATCCCTCAAGTCCCTCCTTGTCCAGTTCAGTGACCAAGATGTCATGAGAGACAGTGTCAAATCTATCTTATCTTTTTATATCCATTTGCTGCTTCTCCTTCCCTCACTTCTGCTGCAGGCATGCACTAAACAGAAGCTGTGTCCTGGGCTCTGGCTGAGCAGTGATCTCCTCCAGCCCAGGCAATGCTGCTGCAAAACACCAAAGTGCTGAAGCAGCCTACCCACAGAGCAGCCTCTCAGACTTCTGACATCCTGCTGGAACCGCTCTGAGAGCCAAGTGGAGAAATCACCTTAAGTTACACTCTTCCCTTTCCACTCTCCAGCTGCCCTCAGACAGTGTGAGCACTGTGCCAGTGCCAACTGCACAAGGCTCAGCAAGTCACAGGGCAAGGGCCTGCACCTGGGTCGGGCCTGCCCCAGGCATGAATCCAGGCTGGGTGCACAGTGCCTTGGGGATGTTGGTGCTGAGCAGCTCCCCAACAGCCAGCGGTGCCCTCCTGCAGCCCAGCAGACAGCTGGGTGCTGGCTGCAGCCAGAGGAGTGTGAGCAGCAGGGCAGGAGAGGGCACTGTGCTCCTTGGCTCTGCTCAGACCTCACTTCCAACCCTGCCTCCAGTGCTGCTGTCCCCAGCAGAAGGACACAGAGCTGTGGAGAGAGGCCAGAGGAGGCCACAAAGATGCTGCCAGGGCTGCAGCAGCTCTGCTGTGAGCACAAGCTGAGGGAGCTGGGGGGGTGCAGCCTTGCAGAGGAGAAGGCTCCAGGGGGACCTCAGAGCTGCTGCCAGTGCCTGAAGGGATCCTGCAGGAAGGCTGCAGAGGGACTTGTGCTGAGGGGGTCTGAGCCAGGCCAAGGGCAATGGTTTGGAGCTGAGGCAGAGCAGGGGGAGAGTGGAGCTGAGGCAGAAGTTGTTGAGTGTGAGGGTGGTGAGAGCCTGGCACAGGCTGTGGCTGCCTCCTGCCTGGGGGTGTTGCAGGCCAGGCTGGGTGAGGCCTGTCCAGCTGAGAGGTGGCCCCGGGCATAGTGGGGAGCTTGGGGGAGATGAGCTCTGGGCTCCCTTCCAACCAGAGCCCTTCTGTGATCCAGTATGAAAGATCTCTTAAAACCCAGCCTTGAGGCTCCTCTTTTCTCTCCTCATCCTCCAGAACTGCTGAGCTCATTAGAGGTCCATGCTTCATTGCTAAACAAAACCACCAGATTAAAGGCTTTCAATTTAGATCTTTTACACCTGCAGCCCTCAGGCAGGGCTCCACACTCAGCTCACAGATGCCTTCCAGCCTCTCTGACACTGCCACACGAGCCCACGAAAGTGTTCCTTTGCTAGTAACCAGCAGGATCCCACAGCTCCCCCCACTTACAGAACTGAAGCCTCATCTTTTCCTCCAAGGAGCAGCCTTCAGTTAATTAATGTCTGCAGGATCTTTGATGATGAGATCAATATCCAAGTGCTATTCTCAGGAATGCAGTGAAGGAATCAAACTCTCACTTGCGTTCAAGGAGGGGCAGGCTGCTCTCAGGTAAATCCCCTCCCAGGCTTGCTCATCTTCTTGTATTGTTGATGAATCCTTCAGTGTTTGCAAAGCACATTTGGCACATCGCAGCCAGACACACCAACCTGCCAGCACCCAGGGCAAGGAGCTCACCCCCCTCCATCGAAGAACCGAAGTGCCTGGGGTACCAGCAGGCACCACCATGCCAGGCTCCAGAGTGTGTGCACCTGATTCATGGGATCAGAGAATGTTTGGGTTGGAAGCGACCTCAAAGCTCATCCGGTCCCAGCCCTCTGCCTCATCCAGCCTGGCCTAGAACACCTCCAGAGACTGGGCAGCCCCAGCCTCCCTGGGCAGCCTGTGCCAGTGTCTCCCCACCCTCACTCTCAACAATTTCTTCCTCCTCCCCATTCTCAGTTTCCCCTCTCCCAGCCCAAATCCATTGTCCCTCGTCCTGGCACTCCCAGCCCTTGGAAAAAGTCCCTCCCCAGCTTTCTTGCCTACCCCTTGAGGAAAGCCAGGCAGGGACTTTTTACAAGGGCCAAGCTGATGGGAAGGGGACACCTGAATGTGGCTGGCAGGTGTCTCACTGAGCAGGGGCAGTGGCACTGGGTTGTATTTAGCAGGCACAATGAGCACAGAGGATTAGTGCTGGTCAGAGCAGCAGGCACAGTGCCCTGCTCAGGAGCCTCTCTCAAGCCTTACTGCTAACACAGCCTGAGTGGGTAAAGCAGCAGCCCAGAGCTGTGATCCTGCCCTGGGGCCGGCAGGGCTGTGAGCGATAGTAACACCACCAGGACAGCACAGACCCCAGGCGCGGCCTGGAGAATCCTAGAGCAGCACCCAGAGCACCCAGGGCAGCATTCAGCACCCTGCTTCAGCCCTGCTAGAGCACTGTGGGGCTACAGCTGCCAGACCTCCTCACATGTGTCTCAGCACACAGCTCCAGCTGCAGTACCCATCTTGGTGTCCTGCAATAATGGGGGCTGGGAGGCATCTCCAGAGATCTTCTGGTCCAGCCTCCCTGTCAGAGCAGGGTGACCCACAGCAGACTGCACATGATCACGTCCAGGAGGGTTTTGAAAGGCTCCAGGGAGACTCCAAAATCTCTCTGGGAAGCCTGCTCCAGGGCTCCATCGCCTCAAAGGAGAGGAGTTTCTCCTTAAGTTTGAGTGGCACCTCCTGTGCTCCAGTTTGTGCCACTTCGCCCTTGTCCTGTCACTGGACACCACCAAAAAGAGCCCAGCCCCATCCTCTTGACCTCCAGCCTTTACCTATTGATCAGCTGCTCTTCTCCAGGTTAAACAGCCCCAGCCGAGAGGCGCGCCAGACCCCTCAGCACCCTCACGTCCCTCCCTTGGACTCTCTCCAGTACCTTCCTGTCTCTCCTGAACTGAAGAACCCAGAACTAAACACAAGAGTCCAGGTGTGGCCTCCAGAATCTAGCAGAGTAATGAGCTGGGAAGAAGAAAGGAGAAACGTCCTAGGAATGAAGAAAATGTCCCCACAGAGAAGCCTCCACTGGTCCTGCCCATGAGGCTGGAATCCAGCCTTCCACCTGCCCCCACCAGGACTTGTTCCTTCCTTCCCTTCCAGCAGCTCCTGCTGAGCTAACCATGGCTGCAGAAGGGACAGCACCAAGAATGGCACCTTCAGTGGACAGACAAAACCTGTTCCTCACCCTGGCCTCCACCCACAGGTGCTGTGGAGCTCTGCAGCGGCCGAGGCCAGAGGTCAGAGCCTCAGCAGGGCTGGTAGCATTGCTGTCCCAGCTGCCACCCTGCCACCCGACCCAATACAGTTTGTGCTCCAGGTGAAACATCTCCTGCCCCTGCCCAGGCTGGGAGGCTGATCTGCTGTAATGGCACAAAGCCAGCAGCTGGCAAAACCTAAAGCCCTTGCACAGGACATTTGCCAAGGAGGGATTAAGAAAACACCCAAAGTGCCAAGCTCCTGAGAGGCCCAATCCTCTCCTGAGGATGCTCAGGTGGTGCTCAGCTGACTGCCTTTGATTCAGTGGCAGAGGAGAAGCTCCCTCAAGTTGCAAAAGCAGCAAGGCTGCTGCTGTCTTCCTCCAAACACAGGAGCTGAGGTGAGAGCTTGGCTGAAACCCTCTCTGAACAGCAAGGCTCAGGGGCCTTCCTCTGCCCACCCTGTCCCCAAGGACCAGAGCTGGAGGAACCTGTGCTGGTTCTAAATTTGTTGACACTCAGCCTTTGCCTGGAGACAGGAAAGCCTTCTGCAAACACTGCCATTCTGACAAGTCCTGAAATCCACTCCACACCTCTCACACTGCACTGGCCTGGAAGGGACCTTCCAAGGGCTTCATGTCTCAGCCCCTTCCATGCAGCAGGGACAGCTCCAGCCAGAGCAGGCTGCCCAGGGACACATCCAGCCTGACCTTGAATGTCTGCAGGGATGGGGCCTCAAGCACAGCCCTGGGCAGCCTCTGCCAGTCTCTCACCACCCTCACTGTGCAGAGCTTCCTGCTGAGGTCCAACCTAACTCTGCCCTGCTCCAGTTCCAAACCATTGCCTTTGGCCTGTCCCTACAGGCCCTGGTGAGCAGTCCCTCCCCAGCCTGCCTGTAGCCCCTTCAGACACTGAAATGCAGCTAGAAGGGCTACAAGATCTGAACGACTCCACTGTAACCACGGGACAAGAGGAAATCCTCCAACACCTTCCCTGCCTCTGCTCAGAGCAGAAGCCTGCTCTAACAACTCCTAACTCTGGACTGGATTAGCTATGAAGAGCCTCTAAGCCAAACACTGCTCACCGCTCTGATGTGCTGCAGCTAAGCCACTTACCCAATCCTGACAGCAGGAGACAAAAGAAGGTTAACAACACCACCACGGGAATAAACCCCAACCACCTCACAAAGCAAGTCCCCAGAGAGCTGAGGAGCAGAAGAGCCCCTGCCACGCATTCCGTGCTGGAAGGTGTCTCCTGGTGCCAGGCACGGGGGTCACAACGAAGGCCAGCTATAAATGGAGGTACCAGGGAGCAGGGGGCAAAGGCAAACCTGAATGACCGAACCATTCCAGATCAAAGGCTCAGACTGGAGGCCCCAGCTACAGGAAACCGAGCTGGCGTTGAAGGAAAACAAACTAAAAAGGCTCCAGCACACCAGGACCAGGCCTGATCTGTTTGGGGGGTTCACAGCAGGGCTGCTATGGAAACAGAGTGCAAAGAGTTGTCTCTCTGCACCCACCTGGGGACACAGGCAGAGGGGCAGGAGCAAAAGCTTCAAAGGAACGACAACTTCCACACCCCAGGGTATCGGCAGGTACTGTGTGCCCAGAGCCACTGAGTGAGACCAGCTCAGCCTCTGCTCCTCTCTCCTCTTTGGGGTTACTTCAGATGTTTTCCTGTTTCCCCCCTCAAAACTGTCGCTCGCAATCGGTTCCTCCGGCCTGTGCCGAGGAGCAGGCTGCCTGTTGATAAAATCAGCCTATCCAGACACATGGCTCTGATGTCATCCTGCTCTGGATCAACTTAAAATACCCAATTCCACAAGGGGCTGGAGCAGGCCAAGCTGCTGCAGTACCTGAGCCACCCTCCCAGACCCAAACCGGCAGAGCAGCTGCCCTCACTCCCCTGGCAGCAAGCACCAGATCGGACTCCAGCCAGGCAAGCAGGAACTGCCCAGCTGTGCCCCACGGAGCAGCACAGTGCCCGCAGGGGTGCCCCATCCTGCTTGCCTGCCGGGGCAATGAGGAGCAGGAGCCATGCGTGCAGCACAGCAGGGACAGCTCCCACCGCTGCCCGCAGTAACAGAGGGACCAATTCCTGCCCGGCGGAGAGGGAAAAACCCGAACCGAACAATGCAGCTCTTCTTCGGCTCGAAAAATCCAATCAGCTATCACTGGCACACAAGGGAGGAATTGTTTGATTAGCCTGCAGGGCAGAAACATACAACTGCCTTGTTGGAAGGCAGAACATACAATTCTGCTTCTTGGTCCTGTCTCCAGCAATCCCAGTGCCATTCCTGTGCAACCATAAATATCCCTTCCGCGCTGCCATTCCCTCCGCCTTTAAAGGGGGCAGATAACGTGCGGAACCGCAGCTGGAAAATGTCTAGCACGGCGAGCTGCACCGGGCAGGCCGCCGGGGCCAGCCTCACAGCAGGGATGCAGGAACAACGCCGCCGCCGCCGCCGCCTCTCCCCCGGCCTCAGCATCATCTGTCCCCCGTCACCCCGCGAACGCCACATCGATCTGTGCTGCCGCCGCAGCGGCGGGGCCGGCGCTGACCGCGGGCACACGGACACACAAAGGGCCGCCGGGCCGCGGGTACTCACGGCGCTGCCAGGCTGCCAGCTGATGCTGCTCCATTTTCTCCTTTTTCAAGGGATGGAAGGGGGGGAGAGGCCGAAGGAAGTGTTGCAAAATAAAAGGAAATTCCACCCCCAGAGCCCCGCAGCCTGCTGCAAGGAGCCGAGCGGCTGCTGACGTCACGGATTCATGAATGGATGGAGCCGAGCGGGGCCGCTCCGAGCCGCGCCAGCGCCGCGGAGGGCAGCGGGGCGCAGGGGCGGCCGCTCCGCGCGGGCACCGCCGCCTGCCGCCGCGGGCACACCCCCGGGGCCCGGCGGGACTCGCGGGAGAGGGTGCGGGGAGAGGACGCCGAGGAGGATTTGTTGGGAAGCGAAGCGAGGCTGCTGAGTAAAATGGCACCGCAGCCGCCGTTGCGGAGAGCACCGGGCGAGGGCATCCTGCAGCGCCAGGCAGGCCCCGCTCGGCGAGCGCTGCCCGGAGCGCAGCGCGGTGGCCGCCGCCTGCCAAAGCACAGCATCTGCCCGTCAGAGCAGCCCCTCCGCAGCTCCTGCGCTCCGGCGGCGGCATGGCCCCGGCCGCGGCTATGGCAGTCAGCGCAGGCGAGCGTGGCGTGGCAGGAGGCTGCAGCAGAACAATGGTAGCCTTGTGTCTGGCGGCTGCTGCTGCACCGGCCCCGGCACAACCAAAACAGCGCTCACAGCGACGGGCACCCAGCTCCCCGCCGCGGGCACACAACCGGGCACATGCAGCACCCTGCACGGCTTCATAGACACTGCTGGGCACCACTTCCAGCCATGGCACAGCAGACACTGCAGGCCCAGCTCCACAACGACAGAAGCACCTTCTCAGAATCAAAGAATCAAGCAGGTTGGAAGAGAGCTCCAAGCTCAGCCAGCCCAACCTAACACCCAGCCCTGGCCAACCAACCAGACCATGGCACTAAGTGCCCCAGCCAGGCTTGGCTTCAACACCTCCAGGCACGGCCACTCCACCACCTCCCTGGGCAGCCCATTCCAGTGCCAATCACTCTCTCTGGCAAGAACATCCAGCCTGAACCTGCCCTGGCACAGCTTCAGGCTGTGTCCCCTTCTTCTGTCCCTGGCTGCCTGGCAGCAGAGCCCAACCCCACCTGGCTACAGCCTCCCTGCAGGGAGCTGCAGACAGCAATGAGCTCTGCCCTGAGCCTCCTCTTCTGCAGGCTGCACACCCCCAGCTCCCTCAGCCTCTCCTCACAGGGCTGTGCTCCAGGCCCCTCCCCAGCCTTGCTGCCCTTCTCTGGGCACCTTCCAGCACCTCAACATCTCTCTGCAATGGAGGAGCCCAGAACTGGACACAGCACTCCAGGGGTGGCCTGAGCAGTACTGAGCACAGGGGCAGAAGAACCTCCCTTGTCCTGCTGCCCACACTGCTCCTGAGCCAGCCCAGGATGCCATTGGCTCTGCTGCCCACCTGGGCACTGCTGCCTTCTCTTCAGCTCCTCTCTCCCAGCACCCCAAGGCCCTCTCTGCCTGGCTGCTCTCAGCCACTCTGTCCCCAGCCTTCTGCAAGGCATTTCAAGAAGTCACAGAACCACTGAACAGTAGGGCTTAGAAGGGACCTCTGGAGATCATCCAGTACCACACACTGCCAGAGCAGGGGCACCCAGGGCAGGGCACAAAGGAATACATCCAGGTGGATTTGTAAAGTCTCCAGAGAAGGAGATTCCACAACCTCTCTCTGGGTAGCCTGCTCCAGGCTCCAGCACCCTCACACCAAAAAAGTTTCTCCTCAAGGTTGGGGTGGAACCTCCTGGGTTCCAGCTTGTACCCATTGGTCCTTGTCCTATCACTGGGTACCACTGAACAGAGCCTGGCACCTTCATCCTGACACCACTCCTCAAACATTTTGTAGATCAGAAACATCAGAGCTGCTCAAAAATCATCAGTGAGCCACGGTGAGATGTTTAGATCTTGGTAAAAAGGCAGGCAGAGAGCTGAACATGGCTGCCACACATCTGTCCTGATGGCTCAGGAGAGGGCATCCCCTGCCCTGGAACAGAGCAGCTGAGGCTAAGGCAGCTCCCAACACAGCCATTGCAGATTTGTGTTTCCATAGACTCACAGAATTGTCTGGGTTGGACAAGCCCTCTAAGATCAAGTACAGTTGTCAACCCAACCCCACCGTGGCCACTAACCCGTGCCCAAGTGCCATGGCCACAGGTTTCCTGGACACCTCCAGGGTTGGGCACTCCACCACCTCCCTGGGCAGCCTGAGCCAATCCCTGACCACTCCTGCAGCTAAGAAATTTGTCCTCATCTCCAACCGAACCCTCCCCTGGCACAATGTCAAGACATTTCCTCTCCTTCCATCACCTGAGACTACACAGCAGAGCCCAATCTCCACCTGGCTGCAGCCTCCTCTCAGGGAGCTGCAGAGAGCAATGAGGTCTCCCTCAGCCTCTGCTCAACACTGCACACCCCCAGCTCTCTCAGCTGCTCCTCCCCAGCCCTGTTCTCCAGACTTCCTCAGCTTAGTTGCCCTTCTCTGGATCTGCTCCAGCCCCTCAATGTCCTTCTGGGAGTGAGTGCCCCAAACTGAACCCAGTATCTGAGGTGTGGCCTCAGCAGTGCCCAGTACAGTCCTGCTGGCCATTCCTGAAGGAACATGGGCCAGCTCCTGGGACACGAGGAGAAGCTCTGAAAGTCCACCAGGAAAGCAAACACTGCTTAAAGACACTGGAACCCATTTCCTGGCTGCTACAGAGGCAGCAGATGCAGTGAGGGAGCCTGCCCAGCCTGGCAGCCCCTGGGCCAGCTGCAGGCAGCACACAGACAGACACTAGCCCTGTGTCTGGGGAAGCTGCCCACTGAGGTCCTCCTCTTCAGGGGAACTGTCACCTGCAGGGGCTTGGGCCACATCCCCAAAACTGGCATGCACAGGTGGGAAGCTACTGCAGGGAACAACTGACGAAGCTGGAGAAGTGATTAAGAAATGCAGCACAATTCCCCAAGGTCACATTTTACCCAGAGGGAAAAAATCACCTGCACAAATACAGAAAGCACTGCTGAGCAGCTGGGCTGTAGATAAGCATTCAGGAGAGAGGAGATCACAAACTAAGCACTAATTATACACATCAAAACCAAGGCAGCTTCCATCCATTGATGAGAGCATAATTCCTGCTCTGCTCAGCTCTGATAAAGCCTTTGGTAAAGTCCATTTTCTGGTCAAGAAAAAGAGAAATCACCAGATCCTCATTAAGATCCTCATCAAGCTAGCTCAGGATGAGGGACAATGGCTTTGAGCTGGGAGAAGGGAGAGTGAAACTGGAGATGAGGAAGAAAATCTTGAGAGTGAGAGAGACACTGGCACAGGTTGCCCAGGGAGGCTGTGGCTGCTCCCTCCCTGGAGGTGTCCAAGGCCAGGCTGGATGAGGCCTGGAGCAGCCTGGGCTGGTGGGAGGTGTCTGTGCCCATGGCAGGGGCTTGGAACCGGATGGGCTTTGAGGTCACTTCCAAGCCAACCCAATGTTGAGTGTGCAGAAAGCACAAAGCCACTGCCTGCTGAGAGCAGGACCCTGCACAGCTGTGGGGAGCAGAAAATGCAACAGACTCAAAGCGCAACCAGAACAAACTTGGGCCACTGGAGGAACTTCCCTAAATGCCATGGTTAAAGGTCATGTTGTGGCTGCGTGACAGAGTCACAGACTGGCAGGGCTGGAAAGGACCTCAGAGATCATCCAGTCCAACACCCCTGACAGAGCAGGGGCACCTAGGGCAGGTCACACAGAACACATCCAGGTGGGCCTTGAAAGTCTGCATAAATGAAGACTGCACAGCCTCCCTGGGCAGCCTGTGCCAGGCTCTCACCACCTTCACACTCAACAACTTCTGCCTCAGCTCCACTCTCCCCCTGCTCTGCCTCAGCTCCAAACCATTGCCCTTGGCCTGGCTCAGACCCCCTCAGCACAAGTCCCTCTGCAGCCTTCCTGCAGGATCCCTTCAGGCACTGGCAGCAGCTCTGAGGTGCCCCTGGAGCCTTCTCCTCTGCAGGCTGCAACCCCCAGCTCCTTCAGCCTGTGCTCACAGCAGAGCTGCTGCAGCCCTGCCAGCATCTTTCTGGCCTCTCTCCACAGCTCTGTGTCCTTCTCATTCCCTCAAGATGAGTGGATCATCTTGATGTAAATGTCCTCAAGTGCCTTCAGCCCTGACTACCAGCAGCCATGAAGCTATCAGAAGCTTCTCTTCACAGCTTGTTGCTTTTTTTGGTCTCTCCTCTGCAGCTCCCCCTGCTATCTCAGGCCCAAGCTGAGTTCTCCTGCTCTGAGGCATCACCGCTCCGAACTGCTCACTGCACCAGGAGTTATGGCAGCGCTCCCAACACTCACAGCCATGACTGACAGATGTGGGGCACTGAGCACTCCACGAAGACAGAGGGGAAGAAGAGGACACCTGAAGACCAAAGGGCATCTGACAGCTCCTAGCCCCGTGTGCTGCCCAAAGGTGTCCTCACGTGGCTGGCCACTCCTCGGAGAAAGGACCTGGCAGCAGGAGAAGCCTGTGCCAGCCTGGGTCCTTTGCACCCAGAGCCCTTTGCCTCGCGGGCAGCTCCCCGAAGGAGAAAGCTTTCTAGGAATGTGAACTAGAAAGCTGCCAGTCAGGGAAGCAGAGATCAGGTCACTCAGACTAGGCAGAGGAAGGGCTCACACCCACCCCCCTGCCAGCCATGCCTGCTTTCCAGGCTTCCCTTCAGCCCTCCTGGCTCCAGTTGCAGCAAGCTCTGCCCAGTGCTGCTCACTGCCTGGAGAACTTTCTCCTCACCTCTAAGGGCTGCCAGCAGCTCGCTGCTGCCTTTGTCTCCCTGCACAAGCTGCAGACTCCTGGCTGCCTGCTGCATCTCTCACTCACTCCTCCTCCTCTGCCTAGCTCAGCCTCCCAAAGCCTCCCTCCCAGAGCTGAACCTGGCTGTTGCTGAAGAACAGCCACCTCCTCCATAATGTCTTTCCAAAGACAGGCAGCACCGCTGTGAGCAGCAGCACAAAGCACACAAATGCTGCCTGCCCCAGCAGTGCCAGGCCACGTCTTAATGAATGCCCTGCACCCCAGCAGCAGGGGCTGGGAGCCTGGGAAGCAAGGCCCTGCCCATGGCTGCTGCTGGCCAAAGGGGTGTCAAAGAACCATAGAAGATGCTGGGTTGGAAGAGACCTTAGAGATCACCGAGTCCAACCACTCACCACTGCTGCTGAGCCACTGCCACTGAACCATGTCCCTCAGCACCACATCCATGGCCTTTAAACACCGCCAGGGGTGGGGACTCCACCACCTGCCTGGGCAGCCTGGGACAGTGCCTGAGAAGCCTTGCAGGGAAGAAATTTCCCCCAACCTGTCTCTGAGGCAGGACACAAGAGGGGCACAAGCTCTGCACCGCCTGTGGCAGCAGGTGTCAGACTCAGCTCAGCAGCAGGGGAGCCAGCAAAGCCAAGCAGCTGTGCAGAGCAAAGTCTGACCCTGCTTCAGACAGTGACATTGTTTGAGAACGGAGGAACAGTTGCAGGAAACAAAGCTGAAACCTGCAGTTCAGAGATCCCAAGAACAGGCTGCAGGAGGAGTCTCAGCAGAGCAGGGGAGCAGAATCCCCTTCCTCAGCTCTGCTCTTCCAAGACTGAGCCTCGATGCTGCTTAGATTTCAAAACGAACTCTGCTGGTTCTTCTGCTCCAGTTACAGCAGCCTGGACTCCTGTCAGGCCATCTGCACTCTGCAGCCCATCACCAGAGCAAGCACAATGACCAAGTTCCTCTAACAGTAACCCTAGAACGTGTGGGGCTGGAAGGGGCCTGGGGCCCAGCAGTCAACAGGGACACCTGCAAACAACACAGGCTGCTCAGAGCCCCAGGCCACCTGAGCTGTTATCTTGACTTCAGAACTGCTCGACAGTTGCATGCACTTGTGGGTACAGGAAGCACTGCTGAAGGAGCATCCAGTCCAGCAAGGCAGCTTTGGAAGTGCCTTGAAATGCCAGAGGGCCAAAGCTGTGCCTCAGGAACAAGCACTCATCAGACCAGCTGGCTCCTAACTGCGTTTTAAGACTAAGGGATGTCTCTTCCTTTTGGAAGTGATCTTTGCATCTAACAGTCATAAACCAAACACATCCCAGCTGGCAGTGAGTGCTTTGCTGTGCCCTGGCTTCCAGCTTACCACCAGCTCCTGAGCTTCCCACACTGACAGCTGCCAGTACCTGATCATGCTCCCAGCTGCACTGCAAGCCCATGTCCTGCTGGCTCACTGCACATCTGCCTCCTCTTCACGTCAGGCAAGCCCAGCTGTGCTCTGCAGCTGCACCATGAGGAATGTTCAGGAGAGCCCAGCACCAAATTCTTCTCTCTAGAACAAAGAGTAAGAAGACTCAGAACCTTCTTGAGCAGGCACATTGCCCAAATAAATGCTCCTGCATCCCAGAATCGTTTAGGTTGGAAAGGACCTTTAAGATCATTGAGTGCAACCCTAACTCAGCTACCACGTGCAGGGCAGTGTCAGGAGGACAGAGCGAGGCTCTGCTCAGGGGTGGCCAAGGACAGGCCAAGTGGCACCGAGTGCCAGCTGGAGCAGAGGAGGTGCCAGGGGAACAGGAGGGAGAACTTCGTGAGTGTGAGGGTGCTGGAGCCTGGAGCAGGCTGCCCAGAGAGGCTGTGGAGTCTCCTGCTCTGGGGACATCCCAAACCCACCTGGGTGTGTTCTGGCTGCCCTGCCCTGAGTGCCCCTGCTCTGGCAAGAGGTTGGACTGGGTGATCTCTGCAGGTCACTTCCAGCCCCTGCCATGTTGTGATTCTGTGATCTACAGCTTCTTGAACTGAGCCCAGGGATGGGCACTCCACCACCTCCCTGGGCAGTCTGTGCCAGTCCCTGACCACTCTTGCAGCTAAGAAATTTGCCCTCCTCTCCAACCTAGCCCTCCTTGGCACAATTTCAGGCCATGTCCTCTCCTTCCATCACCTGAGAATAGGCAGCAGAGCCCAACCCCCACCTCACTGCAGCCTCCCTTTGGAAAGCTGCAGAGAGCAATGAGCTCTGCCCTCAGCCTCCTCTGCTCCAGACCGAACACCCACCCCCAGCTCCCTCAGCTGCTCTTCCTATGATGCCCTCCAAGTCCTTCCCCAGCTTTGTTGCCCTTCTCTAGCCACCTTCCAGCCCCTCAATGTCTTTTGTTTCCTGTGGCCCCCAGAACTGCCCCCAGTGCTCAAGCTGGAGCACCCTATGAGCACACCCCACTGCTCTCTGGCCCATTCCCACACAGCAGAACCCCCCAGAACCCATCATGTCCTTCCGGATAGGAGCTGGGAGCAGCCTGAGAGCTGAGCGGGTCCAGAACATCCTCCCTCAGCACTGCCACAGGCTCCATAATCCCTTTAGGGACAATTCTAATCTAACTGAAGCAAGCAGCTCTCAGCTTCCCACGTTACCAAATGACATCACTCAGGCTGGATTGGATTTAAAACAAGGTGTTCCCAGCTCATCTCTTGGTGGTTCCCCTTGCACATGAACCTAGGAGATTCCTTTTCATGATTGTAAACAAATGTTAGAAGCATAAATGATTGCAGTCCCCCTACACACAACTCCTAATGCCATCATTCCTCCTGATAACAGAAACATGCAAGCAAAGGGCCCACAAGTACTGAGGCTCCCATCCCCAGCACGCTGCAGCCTCTTCTCATGCCACAGGAATCCGAAACACTGCAAGATCTGGCACAGCTCTTTATAAAATTAATCACAGGTCCCTAGAATGGGCTGGAAGGGACCTGAAAGCTCATCCAGCTCCAGCCCCTGCCATGCCCAGGGACACCTCCCACCAGCACAGGCTGCTCAAGGCCTCATCCAGCCTGGCACTGAACACATCCAGGGAGGTTGTGATATTCGATCCCATTCTGCACTTCTGTGCTCCACAGCCTCCCTGGGCAACCTGTGCCAGCCTCTCCCCACTCTCACTGCCAACAATTTCTCCCTCCTCTCCACTCTCACTCTTCCCTCTCCCAGCTCAAAGCCATTGTCCCTTGGCCTGGCATTCCCAGCCTTTGTCCAAAGTGTCCCCCCAGTCTCCTGCAGCCCTTCAGCTACTTGCAGGCTGCTCTGAGGTCTGCCTGGAGCCTCCTCTCCTCCAGACTGAACAGCCACAACTCTCCCAGCCTCACACTTCAAAACTTTTTCTGCTTGCAGTTTAACCACTGGTAGCCACCAGTGAGAGCCTCACTTTTGATGGCAGCAGCTGCCAGTCTCCAAAGGACAGCTCTACATGACCTTACCTAGGGCACTGTGTTTCCCCCAGCTCTCCTCACACCTCTCCTCCAGAGCCTTCAGCAGCTCTGTGGCCCTGCTGTGGGCACTGAGGGCCTGAGAATGCACAGGGGCACTGCCCTGCTTGGGAAAGACAAACCCACAGAGCACAGAAATCATCTCCAGTGAGTCACAGACTAGAGGATGGCAGAGGCAGGAAGGGACTTGTAGAGATCATCTACTCCAATCCTCTGCCAGAGCAGGGGCACCCAGGGCAGGGCACACAGAACACAGCCAGGTAGGTTTGGAAAGCCTCCAGAGAAGGAGGGCAGCCTGCTCCAGGCTCCAGCACCCTCACACCAAAGAAGTTTCTCTTTGTGCTGAGGTGGAACCTTCTGGATTCCAGCTTGTAGCCCTTGTTCCTTGTGCCATCACTGGCACTGATCAGAGCCTGGCACCTTCCTCCTGACACCCACCCCTCAGGTCTTTATAGACATTGATCAGGTCCCCTCTCAGCCCGTCCTCATCACACAGACGTTCCAGGCCCTTCATCACCCCCACAGCCTCCCCTGGCTAGCAAACAGGAACAAAACCTAACTGCTGACTGCATCTTTCCCCTCTTTGACACCATCACCACGGACCCAAGGAATTATTTCAGCCCAGCATTTCCCATCCTAACAACACAGCAGCAGAATGCTGCCTGTTTGGATCCAAACACTAGCCCCTGCAGATGGGTTTGGGATGAGGAGCTGAACAAACAGAACTTTCTTGGCTTCAGCTTCTCTCTGCTGGTGCTGGGAGCTGAGCTGTGCTGCAGGCAGCAGCTTTGGCTTCCACACAGCTGGAGAGCCATTACCTGTGCCCAGCCTCAAGACGCTGCTAACCACTAGAAGCTGGCTTTGTACTCTCACATCCAGAGCTCAAAACATGAAATTTTGTGTCAAATACTCACAGGCAAGGCTGCAGAGACAGTCTGAAAGTAGCAGGTGTGGCTGATTTCATTAGGGAGCAAACTTTGTCCCCAGGCTGCTTGCTCTGCCTGGGCTAAGGCTGTTGCTGTACCATACCTAGGACCTGGAGCCTTGGGAAGTTCCTGTCCCCACTCAGCAAGGTGGGAGGGGTTGTTGTTTTAACTGGTGGCTGATAACAGCTTATCAGCACATTGGCAAAGGTTAAACTCAGCCCTTTTGCATGTCAGAAGTGCAAAGAAAGCACGAGGAAAATGGGGGTTTGGTGCTCCCCCTCCTGCTGTAGTGGATCCCTCCAGCACTGGTCTAGTTCTGGGAGCCCCAGCACAAGAAGGACCTGGAGCTGCTGCAGAGGCTCCAGAGGAGGCCACCAAGATACTCAGAGGCTGTAGAACCTCTGCTGTGGGGACAGGCTGGGAGAGTTGTGGCTGTGCAGCCTGGAGAGGAGAAGGCTGCAGGGAGACCTCAGAGCAGCCTGGCAGGAGCTGAAGGGCTGCAGGAGAGCTGGGAAGGGACTTCGACAAGGGCTGGGAGTGCCAGGACGAGGGACAATGGCTTTGAGCTGGGAGAGGGGAGAGTGAGAGTGGAGAGGAGGGAGAAATTGTTGGCAGTGAGGGTGGGGAGAGCCTGGCACAGGTTGCCCAGGGAGGCTGTGGCTGCCCCCTCCCTGGACGTGTTCAGTGCCAGGCTGGATGAGGCCTTGAGCACCCTAGGCTGGTGGGAGGTGTTCCTGGATCACAGCTCAGTTTAACCCCTCACCTGCCAGCAGTGCTTCACACCCCCATGCACTGGGTCAGTGTCTGCAGTGGCTGAAGGCCAAGGACACAAGATGCTACCCAAATGCTGCTTGGACTGCAGAGGTCCACAGGGAGCTGCTTCTGCAGAGCACAAGTCTGAGAAGCCATGGAAGCACCTGCAGCAGAGCAGCTCCCTTCATACATCAGTGCCAAAATATGAAACCAGAGGGGAGGGAGGGAAGGAGGAGGCAGAACATTCACAGATCACACTGCACTGTGCTGGAAGGGACCCTCCAAGGGCATCCTGCCCAACCCCCTGCAGTCACAGGGACAGCTCCAACCAGAGCAGGCTGCCCAGGGACACATCCAGCCTGACCCTGAATGTCTGCAGGGATGAGGCCTCAAGCACAGCCCTGGGCAGCCTCTGCCAGTCTCTCACCACCCTCAGTGTGCAGAGCTTCCTGCTGAGGTCCAACCTAACTCTGCCCTGCTCCAGTTCCAAACCACTGCCCTTGTCCTGTCCCTACTGAGCAGTCCCTCCTCAACCTGCCTGAAGGTCCCCTGAAGACACTAAAATGCAGCTCTAAGGTCTCCCTGGAGCCGTCTCTTCTCCAGGCTGAACAGCTCCAATCCTTCCAGCCTGTCCCCACAGCAGAGGTTCCTCAGCACTGATCATCTTGGTGGCCTCCTCTGGACCTGCTCCATCAGCTCCATGTCCCCCTTCTGTTGGGGACCCCACAGCTGGACATAGCCCCACAGGTGAGGTCTGCCCAGGGCAGAGGGGCAGAATTCAGCAATTCCAGCACCCAGTCTGGCTGCTTAGGACTCATTTCCTTCAAGGTTCCTCCACCTCCTTTGTGCCAGCAGAGTCTGAGGTCTTCAGATAGATTCAGGTGGTACTACTAACCCTGCCATCTGCTCAGTGCTGCCTTCTGCTCCTCGGAAGAACAGCCACCAGTGCAGTGGTGCTTCCGCTGGTTCTGTCGGGAGCAGGCTGCCAGCAGCCGTGCAGCTCTGTCTGAAGCTGCGGGAGCTGAATCGCAGCAGCAGAGCACGCAGCAGAGCATGCTCCAGCAGGGCAGGCAGAGCACCTGCAACAGCCCTCAGGCCCTGCAGCAGGCTCTGGCTGCTCAGAAACAACTCTTTGCTGTAGAATTTGTCTTCCCTTCCAGCATGCTCAGCAAACAGGACTGCCCAGGCTCCAATCCAGGTCCCATGCCACAGAGCAGCCTGGAGGTAAGATCCAAACCTCTGACGGAATCTGAGTGCTCTGCAGAAACAGCTCAGCCTCAGCAGGTAACCTGCTGCAGCTTTGTGCTACCTGCTCTGAGGAACAAGGAGCCCCTCCTCAGTCACAGCTCCTCAGTGCAGTCACAGCATGGCAGGGCTTCGAAGGGACCTCCAGAGATGATCCAGTCCAACCGTCTGCCAGAGCTGGGGCACCCAGGGCAGCTCACACAGAGACGCAGCCAGGTGGGCTTGGAAAGTCTCCAGAAGAGACTCCACAACCTCTCCGGGCAGCCTGCTCCAGGCTCCAGCACCCTCACACCAAAGAAGTTTCTCCTCAGGTGAAACCTCCTGTGACTGAGTTCACATCCACTGCTCCTTGTCCTATCCCTGGGCACTACTGAGCAGAGCCTGGCTGTACCCTCCTGATGCCCAGCCCTCAGGTATTTACAGACATTGATCCGGTCCCTTCTCAGCTTTCTCTTCTCCAGACTAAACAGCCCCAGGGCTCTCAGTCCTTCCTTGTAAGAGAGATGCTCCAGACCCTTTGTCATCCTCACAGCTCCCTGCTGGACTCTCTCCAGCAGTTTCCCTGTCCCTCTTGAAGCCCACAAAAAACAAAGAAAGGTAGGAATAGCTGAGGCAAGCTCTCTGCAGGTCAGATTGAGGTGAAATCTTCCAGCTCACAGGGAACATTTAGCATCATTTATGCCAACAGCTGCACCCCATAAGCTACAACTAAGGAAGCAAAGCAAAGCAGTCACAGAAGGAAAGGTGGGCTGGGAGGGAGAGGGACCAAGGGAGGACAAATTCTGTGCATTTCCTGCAGGAGCTGTGCCCAAGTGCAAAGTAAACAGAAAATCACCAGGCTGTAGGAGGCTGAGAGTTAAGATGGGGCTGTGAGGAGTCTCCAGCCCATACATGTTTCATGTGAGCAAAGCAGCAGATTGGTAGCACAGATCTGCTGCTGCTGAGCTGCACACTGCTGCTCGGGCAGTGGAAGCAAGAGTGTGGAGCCAGTTCAGGAGAGAAAGCACAGGGAGGGGTTCTGCCTGGCGCTACAGGTGCAGCAGGCACCAGCCAAGCAGCCTGCTCAGAGCTGGCTGGCTGCACACTGCCCAGTGCAGCAGCAGGAGGGGCAGCCACGGGCAGCTCCCGGGACTTGTGTGAAGCCTGTGGCACCATCCTGGTCACCTGGTCCTGGTCGTGTGGCACATCCTGGTCACCAAAGTGCACAGGCGAGGCCTGGAGGGGTGGCTGCTGGCTGGCTGCACTCAGCTCTGCTCAGCGGCTGTGTCCCCACGGGGAGCAGTGACAGGTGGTGTCCCTGGGGGGCACAGCCAGCAGGAGCAGCCACAGCCTGCTGGCGTGGTGCTCTGGAGCCTGCTCCGCTCGCAGGCTGCGGCAGCCTGAGCCCATTTGCGCCTGCCACCAGCCACTGCATCTCGCTCCTCTCCCTCTGCAGGAGTGAGAGCTGACACTCGCCTCGCAGTAAGAGCTGACACTTCGTCACCCGTCCCCCCTTACTTCCACTGCTCTAATAGTTCCTGACTTAACTGGGCCAGGCAGAATTATTCTGGGCTCCTGTGTCCCAGCAGTGAGGCTCTCTGCACCAAGCGTGCCCAGCGCTGCAGAGCCAGCCTGGAGCCCCAGGCTGCCCTCACAGCACCCCCTGGAATTCGGTGCCATGATGGGCACAGCTGCAGCCAGAAAGACCTGGACTGGCTTTGGCATAAACACCCCTCGGTGTTAGCAAAGGCCTGGGAATTCTCTCCACTCCTACCCACAGGTTTAGAGAGCCACAGGATGTGTTGGGCTCATCCAGCTCCAACCCCTGACATGCCCAGGGACACCTCCCACCAGCACAGGCTGCTCCAAGGCCTCATCCAGTCTGGTCCTCAGCATCTCCAGGCAGGGGGCAGCCACAGTCTTCCTGGGCAACCTGTGCCAGGCTCTCCCCACCCTCACTGCCAACAATTTCTCCCTCCTCTCCACTCTCACTCTCCCCTCTCCCAGCTCAAAGCCATTGTCCCTCGTCCTGGCACTCCCAGCCCTTCTCCAAAGTCCCTTCCCAGCTCTCCTGCAGCCCTTCAGCCACTGGCAGGCTGTTCTGAGGTGTGCCTGGAGCCTTCTCCAGGCTGAACAGCCACAACTGCTCTCAGCCACTCCTCACCCAGCCTGGATCTGTACTCAGGATTGTCCTGACCCAGCTGCAGGACCTTACCCTTGGCCTTGTGGAGCCTCACCAGGATGCTTTGGGCCCTCCTCTTCAGCTTGTCCAAGACCTTCCCTCCAGCTCCTCAGTTGGGCCATGCAGCTTGGGGTCATCCAGTCCAGCTCTCCCCTCCTCAAGCTCCAGTCCCTTCACAGCAGAGTTCCTTGAGCAGCCTTTGTTCCTAGAGGCCCCTGGAAGCCCCATGGTGATCCAACACCAGCCTGTGGCTATTTCTTAGGCAAGGGGGGGGTCCTATCTGTTTTGAGGCAATATGCAGCAGGATTCTCTGACACTTCAGCAGAAAGCCCTCAGTAAATGACTAAGGAGGTGTGGAGTTTCACCCCAAACAGCCACGGGATGGGTCAGGCTGACAGCAACCTCAACCATCATCTGATTCCAGCCCCTGCCAGGGGCAGGACACCTCCCGTTGGCTTGCAAGGCCTGGCTGCCAAAAGCTGCCCACACTGCTGCTCCCCCAGCCCCTTCTGGTGCAGGTTGTACCTCCAGCTCCTCGGCCGTGGAGGGGAGGAATTTCCAAGCAGGCAGGGCATACTCACACTCTGCCCTTAGCTCCATCTCATCCAGTGCCCAGTACCAACACCGCTGCCCAACAGCAGCTCTGAAGGGGTCCAAAGTGTGTCTATGCCACTCTGCTTTGCACAGCAAGGTGCTAAGCAAGTGGTTTGACTCAGTGCTAGCAACAGGAGCTTGCAGACTCCAGCCTGCACCTCGGAGTAAAGCCAAAGCAGGGTCCTAACTGCCCTGCCGAGCCTTGCCCTGCCATGGCATTATAACTGTCCTGCCAGGGCGTGGGTCCTAACTGCCCTGCCAAGCAACAACCAAGTGAAGCTTGCCTTCAGATAGGGGCGAGCAGTCAAATCCCTGGCGTGTCTGCAGATGGCAGATGGGCTGGCAGCTGGGACTGCCTGCACTTCCCTCCCAGGCTGTGAGCTGACCTGAGCACGCTGGGGGGCACTCATGGCGAGGCTAGAAGGACCGGCAGCCACTTCATTGACTTGTGCAAAGCCTTTCCCTGCCCTCATCTTCACTGACTTCACACAGCAGGAAAAGGTCAGGGCAGATTAATTTCCTTCTGCACTGGACAGAAAGGCCTGAAGAGGAGGCAGGAAGTTCAGCCTAGCTCCTTTTCACTGCGGCTTAGGGCAGAAGAGAGGGAGTCTCTCACCACTCAGCTGACTCCAGCACAGCCTGGCTGAGTGCACCAGAAACACAAAACCAGAGCTCCACTCTGCATCCACTCAGAGAGTCTTTAGATTTCAAAGAAGAATAAACTGTGCTAAGAGATCAAAACACAGGAGGAGAAACTTCTTTGGTGTGAGGGTGCTGAGCCCTGGAGCAGGCTGCCCAGAGAGGCTGCGCAGTAACTCCTTCACTGGAGGCTTTCAAGACCCCCCCGGCTGTGCTCCAAAGGCCCCTTCCCACCCAGTACATTCTTTGATTCTCAGCCTGCTGGTCAGGGTCCCAGGCAGCTCACCTGCCAAGGCAGAGGCTACTGACCTTCTGGACATGGCAGCTGCCAGGTGTGCCCAGGCTCACTGTGGAAGGTGCAGGGGCCCATCAGTTTCCATCGCTGTCTCTCTTTGCTCTTCCTCTCAGACACTGCTGTTCTGGGGACAGAGAAAGCACTGCAGGTAACACACAGCTCTGGGATGGAGCTGCTGCCTCAGGGGCATGTCACAGTTGCTCTGCTTCTCACCAGGCACACGGAAAGGTCACCTGCAGCCACTCTCCGGGGCAGAATGCTGCTCTGCCTCACAGGCATGGGTTTCCGTCTTTGACCCTGCGACCCTCCCAGCATACACATATTCAATCTACACTGCCTCTGGAGCACCTCTGCTATGACGACAGGCTGAGGGAGATGGGAGTGCTCAGTCTGGAGAAGAGAAGGCTCCAGGGAGACCTCAGAGCAGCCTTCCAGTGCCTGAAGGGGCTACAAGCAGGCTGCAGAGGGACAGGACGAGGGCAATGGTTTGAGATGAGAGCAGAGCAGATGGAGATTGGCTGTGAGGAACAAGTTCTGCACCAGGAGGCTGCTGGGAGCCTGCCACAGGCTGCCCAGGGAGGTGTTGAGGGTCCATGCCTGGAGCTCTTCAAGGTGAGGCTGGAGGAGGCTGTGAGCAAGCAGCTCTGGTGGAGGATGTCCCTGCTGAGTGCAGGGCTTGGGCTGGAGGAGCTTTGGAAGTCCCAACCCAGACTATGCTAACAGCAGCATAAGGATTTATCATGAAGCCTGGGACTGGGGCAGTGACTGACATGAAGCCATCCTGGTGCCAAAAAGGGATTCACACTGGGTTGGCACAAGTGCTGCCAGGTTTTGCACACCGATACAGATTCACCCCTGGAAGCACAAATGCTGACCCCTGCTGCTGAGCTCTGCCACGTTCCCTGGCCAGAGCCTCCTTCAGAGCCCCACACCACTGTGTTCAGAGGTCCAGCACAGCCAGCACACTCCCTCAGCTGCTTGCCACGCTGAGGAGACTCCTCCATGGCTGGCAAACAAGGCTGAGGAGGCAAACAGAAAGCACTGGGGCTGCAGAGAGCAACTGCCCCAGCAGGAACTGCTTCCCCAGCAGGCCCATTTGCAGCCACAGTAACCAGATCGCTGGCAGAGATGATACCAGGAGATCTCTGCTGTGCCACCAGATTAACACAGGTCGTGCTCTTTACCAAGACTCCTCCCCTCCAAACCTGACCCCGAGGCACCATCCCAATGAATTGCTCGCTGATATCCATCAGCAAAGCAGGCTAGGGCCAGTCGAGTGCTGAGTGCCCAAGAAAAGGCCACACGCCCTGCAAGGGACAGCAATCAGCATCTGAGAGCCACCCAGAGCCCCGGGCTGCTGCTGGATGCTCACAGATAGCTGCAGCTCATTAGAGCCCAACAGAAACAGCCTCTGGAGCATGCAAACATCAGTGGAATCAGACCAGAGCTGCTCAGGCAGATAACATTTCACCACAGCAAACCCTGCACATCCTGTTAGCAATGTCCTGTCCTTTTAGAAGTCTCAACTCTACTCAAGGAACTGAGCTCCTCCTTCTCTTTTAGACTACTCAAGTCCTACTCTCAAGGTTCTCACCAGCAAGGAAGTCTAGGAGCAGACACTTCCAAGTAATTCCAGCTCACCACATAACATCCAAGTGCACTGCAAATGCAGAGTCTCCCCTAGCAGGGAGAGCAGCAGCACGGGGAGGGGATTCTGCTCCTCTGCTCTGCTCAGACCTCACCTGCAGCACTGCCTCCAGCTCTGGGAACCCAGCACAAGAAGGACCTGGAGCTGCTGCAGAGGCTCCAGAGGAGGCCACCAAGATACTCAGAGGCTGTAGAACCTCTGCTGTGGGGCCAGGCTGGGAGAGTTGTGGCTGTGCAGCCTGGAGAGGAGAAGGCTGCAGGGAGACCTCAGAGCAGCCTGGCAGGAGCTGAAGGGCTGCAGGAGAGCTGGGGAGGGACTTCGACAAGGGCTGGGAGTGCCAGGATGAGGGACAATGGCTTTGGGCTGGGAGAGGGGAGAGAGAGAGTGGAGAGGAGGTAGAAATTGTTGAGATTGAGGAGAGCCTGGCACAGGTTACCCAGGGAGGCTGTGGCTGCCCCTTCCCTGGAGGTGTTGAGGGACAGGCTGGATGAGGCCTTAGGTACCTTGTGCTGGTGGGAGGTGTCTGTGCTCATGACAGGGGATGGAGCTGTATGAGCCTGGTTCCTTCCAGCCCAACCCATTCCATGAATCTCTGACCTTGCTGCTGGAGTTTGAAAGGACTCCCATGTGAGAAGCAGCCCAGAGAGCCTCAGCAGTAGCAGAAAGCAAAGCAGCACTTACAGGAAGCCTCCTACAGTCCCAGGTGGACTCACACAGGCACAGTCTCCAGGCACAGCTCTCCTTGCAGCTCCTCTTCTGCAGCTAGTTGAAAACAAGTGCCAGGGTCCCCTGTGCAAGCAGCATCTTGCCACACAAGAGGAATCACTCCTGGATGACTCTGCAAAGCCCCAGTGCCAGGTGAGCAGCTCACCAAACCTCCAGGTTTTCACTGTGGAGTGACAACAGCCTTGGCAGTGCTCCTCACTAGCACTATCAACTCAGCTGAGCTGCCTGGAGGAAAGGAGGACACAGAACCTCTCATCACACACAGCAGAAACCAGCTCCTCGGTCTCTGATGCACCTCCAGGTGACCAAGGCACTGCTCTTGTCTCTCAGTAGTGACTCCAAAGAGCAACTGGGCTGCATCCTGAGGAGCGTAGGCAGCAGGGCAAGAGGGGGGATTCTGCCCCTTGACTGCTGAGAGCTCACCTCCAATCCTGCCTCCAGTGCTGGTGTCAAACAGAATTACAGACTGTTAGGGGTTGGAGGCACCTGCAGAGATCATCCAGTACAAGCCCCTGCCAGAGCAGGGGCACCCAGAGCAGCTCATCCAGAACACATCCAGGTGAGTCGTGCCCCATGGCAGGGCCTGTGAGCAGGGCTCATTTCACAGCACTGTGCTGGCTCAGGAGAGGGATGCAAGGGGCCATGGTGGGCACCCCTACAGGGAAGAGATCTGCAGACTTCCATCTCCCACAGAGCTGAAGGTCAGGAAATGGACTCCCATGGAAGCAGCCTGGCAGAGGTGGGGTACAGCTCGTCAGAGAGGTCCCACTGAGCTGCCCCATGACTGACAGAGCTCCGTGCTGCAACCACCCAGAGCCGGGCACAGGAGCTCTCAGATAATCCTCTGGCTGCCATCTGGAGCTCAGCCTCAGTCACACCAAACATCCACGGATCTCTGAAACGCCTGCGGGTGAGTCACATCGCAGCATCAAACGCATCGAGGGAAGGGCTCACAGGCACGGTGAAAACCTGCACCACCTTTCACTCTGCGGGCTCTTCACAAGCAGCTCCAGAAATGCCCATGCCAGAGCTCCCAGAGTGAGCAAGGGGCAGACCCAGCAAGAACAAGTGCAGGATTTGATCGACCCAGTCCTGCCTCTGACACAGAAGGAGTCTGCTGCAGAGTGCAGACCTGACACACGGCAGACCCAACCTGTGCCACTGCCACAGAACAAAACCCTCCTACCACCAGATTCTGACAGGCCAGCAAAGACAGAATAAAGAACAGACTTCTCTGGGTTGGCAAAGCCCTCTAAGACCACCAAGTCCAGCTGGCAACTCACTAACGCATGGCACCAGGTGCCATGGCCACAGGTATCCTGGACACCCCCAGGGATGGGCACTCCACCACCTCCCTGGGCAGCCTGTGCCCATCCCTGACCACTCCTGCAGCTATGAAATTTTTCCTCATCACTAACCTAACCCTCCCCGGCACAATTTCAGGCCAGTTCCTCTCCCCCTATCACCTAATCCTAGGCAGCAGAGCCCAACCCTCACCTGGCTGCAGCCTCCTCTCAGGGAGCTGCAGAGAGCAACGAGGTCTTCCTCACCCTCCCTTGCTCCACACTGCACTCCCTCAGCTGCTCCTCCACAGCCGTGTTCTCCAGACCCTTCCCCAGCTTGGTTGTCCTTCCCTGGACCTGCTCCAGCCCCTCAGTGTCCTCCTTGGAATGATGATCCCAACACTGAACCCAGCACTCAAGGTGTGCCCTCATCAGCATGGACTCTGGGAGGACAATCCCTGCCCTGCTGCTGCTGTGTCAAATAACCTGGAACTGCTGGCACATGAACCAAGTCCTGCCCTGACCCACACACGCAGCTGCGAGCATCTCCTGCTGACAGGCTGAGCTACAGCCCCTGAGGTGACTGCCTCTGGGCTTCCTGCTAACACCCCCCTGCCTAACTTGCCACTCCAGCTGCCCAGCGGCACAGCCTGGCATGCTGCCAGCAAGCTGTGCCCAGCGCAAGGCTCTCTGCTGCACACTGAGCACACAGCACAGCAGCCAGCGACAGAGCAGGCCACAGCAGAGCCAAGCACAGCATCAGCTTCAGAGCATTCTCTCCTCAGTGCAGGTTACCAGCTAGACTCACACCTCTGCAAGACAGCTCACAACAGATTTTCAGGTGATACCCACCTGAGTGCTGTGGTTAAGACTGACAGACAGGATGGCAACCAGGGACCTGGACAGGCTGCTGAGGTGGCTGAGGTTCAACAAGGCCAAGTGCAAGTTCCTGCACCTAGTTTGGGCCCCCCCTCAATACCAGTTCAGGCTGGAGGGGATGAGATTGAGAGCAGCCCTGCAGAAAAGGACCCGGGGTACTGGGGGGTGAGAAGCTGGGCAGGAGGCAGCAATGGGCACTGCCAGCACAGAAGCCAAGGGCAGCCTGGGCTGCATCCAAAGCAGCTTGGGCAGAGATGGAGAGAGGAGATCCTGTTCAACTGCTCAGCTCTGCTCAGAGCTGATCTGCAGGGCCGAGGCTAGCTGTGGGGCTCTCAAGAGAGACCTGGAGCTGATGCAGAGGCTCCAGAGGAGGCCACCAAGATGATCAGAAGCTACAGAACCTCTGCTGTGGGGACAGGCTGGGAGAGTTGTGGTTGTGCAGCTTGGAGAAGAGAAAGCTCCAGGCAGACCTCAGAGCTGACTGCCAGTGCCTGAAGGAGCTACAAGAAGGCTGCAGAGGGACAGGATGAGGGCAGTGGTTTGAAATGAGAGCAGAGCAGACTGAGATTGGATGTGAGGAACAAGTTCTGCACCAAGAGGCTCCTGGAAGCCTGCAACAGGCTGCCCAGGGAGGTGGTTGAGGCTGGAGAAGGCTGTGAGCAAGCAGCTCTGGTGGAGGATGCCCCTGCTGAGTGCAGAGGTTGGGATGGGAGACCTTTGAAGGTCCCTTCCAACCCAGCCCATTCTACAAGTCTGTAATAGTACAGGAAGAGGCATGGAACAGGCTGGGAACACTGCAGCAGTCAGGCCCAGACTGCATTTCAAGTCACTCTCTGCAAGAATGAGGAAGGGTTATTTCATCTGTGATCAGATGTACCCAAAAGACAAAGAGCCTTCTGTGCTGGCAGGCATGGCGCCAGAGACAGCTCCTGACAGCTGGCACACAGAGCTCCCAGCTAAAGGTGTGCTTAAAAAGAAATAAAAGCCAGATTAGAAAGGACCACCAGAGGCAGCAGCAGTGATGAGATCCCCAAATTCCAGCCAGTCTACAGAGAGAGAGGGCAGGGCTGGCACCACTCCCAGCTACAAACTTCATTACCTACTCAGACTGCAGAGAAGCCTCCAGGGGGACCTCAGAACTGCTGCCAGTGCCTGAAGGGATCCTGCAGGAAGGCTGCAGAGGGACTTGTGCTGAGGGGGTCTGAGCCAGGCCAAAGGGAATGGTTTGGAGCTGAGGCAGAGCAGGGGGAGAGTGGAGCTGAAGAAGTTGTTGAGTGTGAGGGTGGTGAGAGTCTGGCACAGGCTGTCCAGGGAGGCTGTGGCTGCCTCCTGCCTGGGGGTGCTCAAGGACAGGCTGGGTGAGGCTCTGAGCAACCTGTGCTGGTGGGAGGTGTGGCAGGGGCCTGGACTTGATCTCCGAGGTCCCCTTCAACCTGAGCCATTCTGTGATTCTCTGACACCCACAGGGTGCAGAGGCAGCAACACTGTTCTTCAAATGAAAGAGACAGAGGAGCTAACCTCAGAGACTGACAGGACCACAGCATGGCAGGGGGTAGAAGGGACTGCTGGAAATGGAGTCCAAGGCACTGCCAGAGCAGGGGCACCCAGAACACATCCAGGTGGGTCCTGAAAGTCTCCAGAGAAGGAGACTCCACAAACTCTGGGCAGCCTGCTCCAGGCTCCAGCACCCTCACACCAAACAAGTTTCTCCTCACGCTGAGGTGGCACCTCCTGGGTCCCAGCTTGTGCCCCTTGCTCCTTATGCCATCCCTGGGCACCATCAAACAGAGCCTGGCACCTTCCTCCTGACACCCACCCCTCAGGTACTTACATGCACTTTTCAGGTCCCCTCTCAGCCTTCTCCCCTCCAGGCTAAGCAGCCCCAGGGCTCTCAGCCTCTGCTCACAGCAGAGCTGGCCCAGTCCCTAAGTTTAATCAGTCACAAACGTTGCCCAGATGAGCCTCCTCAGTGCTCCTGAGCTTCCCTCCTGCACTGCCAGCCTGGCTGCAGTTTGGCAGGGGATGATTCTAACTGGTCATTATCTCTGCCACAGTAACCTCTGCAGCTGCAGCTTCAGCCAGACTTAGAGAAGACCAAAGTCCTCCACAGCAAGTCAATATTTAACTGTTGAGACCCACCGGCAGTAACTCAGGAAATCTTACACTGCCCTTTCTAACAGAGTCATGAAGAGGACTCTGACCTCTATGCAAGAAGATATGAAGACAATGCCAGGAGAGCTGTCAAAATCAGCTGCAGAAGGACCTAAAGGAAGGTGTTGGCATTGTGTTACCAACATCCTGAGTACAGCACAGGGCAGGCTCACAACAGGCAGGAGGCACAGCAGGAAAATCATTACAACCTAAACCACAGCAAGTTCTGGAAACTCAGAGACCCACAGACTGGGCTGGGATGCAAGCAACCTGAAAGCTCATCCAGCTCCAGCCCCTGCCATGGGCACTGACACTTCTCACCAGCCCAGGCTGCTCCAGGCCTCATCCAGCCTGGCCTTCAACACCTCCAGGCAGGAGTCAGCCACAACCTCCCTGGGCAACCTGTGCCAGGCTCTCACCACCCTCACTGCCAACAATTTCTTCCTCGTATCCACTCCAATTTCCCCTCTCCCAGCTCAAAGCCATTGTCCCTCATCCTGGCACTCCCAGACCTTGACCAAGTCCCTTCCCAGCTCTCCTGCAGCCCCTCAGCCTCTGCCAGGCTGCTCTGAGGTCTCCCTGCAGCCTTCTCCTCTCCAGGCTGCACAGCCACAACTCTCCCAGCCTGGCCCCACGACAGAGCTTCTGCAGCCTCTGAGCATCTTGGTGGCATCCTCTGGAACCTCTCCAGCAGCTCCAGGTCCTTCTTGTGCTGAGTTCCCAGAGCTGGAGGCAGTGCTGCAGGTGAGGTCTGAGCAGAGCAGAGGGGCAGGATCCCCTCCCTGTGCTGCTGCTCTCCTGCTCTGGCTGCAGCCAGCACACAGCTGGCTCTGGGCTGTGCCCAGTGCTGGCTCCTGGGCACTTTGACACCAGCTGACACCCCCAGGGCCTTCTCCCCCAGGCTGAGGACATGCAGCCCTGTTTCCAGAATCAGTACTTTAACAGTGCAGCTAAGTCTCTACACTCACAAAGGCTTCTACAGAACCCTTGGGATCACACCAAGTATCTGAGTAAAATCTAAGAGCTGCTGTATCAACACAGCTTCACAATGGCAGCCAGCAGCCTGCCTTATTTTTCCCTTCAGTCCAACTCCTCCTTGCACCAATGAAACTAACCAAATTGTGTGCATCCCCCCCAAAATGCCTTGCATGCCTCTGATGTCAGCTGTTGCTAACAGCCTTATCTCAAATCACGTTTTTGGGCAGAGATCTTTCCGAGGTCAGACACAGCTGCCAAAATACAGCTGAAAGCAGCTGAGAGCAATTTCTTGCTCAGCACATCTGCTTCCCGTCCTAAAGGTGATTCCTTTGCCAGCAGTGCTCCCATCTTTGCTTGAGTGAGAACTGCCTTTGTGCTCTGAAGAAAACGAAGATCTATTCCAGCAGTGATTCAGCTGTTGGTGATCATCACTGCCAGGGAGCATCTAAGAGTTCTCCAGTTCTACACTTGCAGCCCTTCACAGGTACCAGTTTGGCCACCACCCAAAGCCAACTTCTTGAGAAGTATTCCTGCTGTGAAAGGGTGGGGAGGGAGGGCCGAGAGCATCATCTGCCTGGAGAGATGAGGAGGCAGCCAGCTCCCACTGCTGCAGTGCACAGCTTCCAGCTCAACACGGCCTCAGACAACACCACAAAGCCCAAACCACAAACACCAGAGCAGCTCCTTGTCCTCACTGCAGCCCCACGGAACACTTTGACAAGGAGCTTAAGTGGTTTTGATCCATGCCACTGCCCCACGGGCAGACCTGCCTGTGCCTGTCACACAGAGTGGCAGCAGGGCAGACGCACAGGCAGCTCCACAGGTCACCTTCTCTGGGATGCTAACTGCTGGTGCGTTTGGTGAAGTGGAAATAGACACAGGGCTGGAAAAGAGAGGCAAAGGGCCACCCTTTTTCAGCAGTAACACCACCTTAAAGCTGCTCCCTTGGAATTCCATGCTTACTGGCACCTACAGCTAGCACGGGGAAGCAGTGCCTGCTCAGAACAGCACCAAAACCATCTCCAGAGACAGCAGCATGCATTTACCTTTAGCTGTCAGAACAGAAGGACCAGGCTGGCTCTGAACTAAGAATACCAGAAGATAAAAGAATAACTGCAAAGCAAGTCACAAGGTCTTAGCAGTCCCCAGCAACAAGACTCCCACAAAGCTCTGAAGGTTTTCCTTTCACAAGCATCTCCTATGTCCCTCCCCATCCATTTAGGAAAGGTAAGACAGGTCCCAGCTTCTGTCCTGGGAACTGCCTGTCCCCCTAAAATGCCACGATGCTCTTCTCCTCCTTCACAGTTCTAAGTGCTGTACTTCTTCCCAGCTACCCTTCTGCTTCACCCCGCTGGGCCAAGAAGAGCATCACAGGCCCATAGGATGTCAGAGGTTGGAAGGGACCCAAAGAGCTCATCGAGTCCAACTCCTCTGCCAGAGCAGGGCTATACAATCTAGCTCAGGGCACAGAGGAACGCATCCACAAAAGCCATCCCTTGTACCCTTCCAAACTCCTGCCAGGAGGCAGAGGCTCTGCAGCTGCGGCACTTGGGAGCTTTATCGAACAGGGCACAAACCGACGGCAGCCTTGGCTGGTTCCTTCTTGCTCTCAACAGACCCTGGGCCGCTTCGCTCAGACAGGATTACAACAGCCTCCACTTTGAACTCAGCCGTAAGCCGCTTCGGGCTGTCTGGAGATTCACTGACGCTCTTCCTCCCCCGGGGATGAAGGGATCGCACCCCGAGGCCGTCCGCCTGCCCCAGCACAGGACTGCCTCTCTCCTTGCCTCGCTTCTTCTCCGTGCTGGGCGGCAGCCGGAGCCGTGCACGGCGCTCCGGAGCCTGCCGTTTAAACAGAACTGCTCCTGCCTCCTTCCTTCATTTTGGCCTTGTTCTGGCCCTTTGTTTGGCCTTTTCCCCCCAGAGGAAAGCGTGGAGCTGCTCGCCCGCAGCCAGCAGCAAGCAATCCCCGTGCGAAGCAGGAAGGGTCTCCAGGGAGCACCGGGACGCGCTCAGAGGGCGGAGCGGCAGAGTCCGCACCTCGGCGGCCGTCCCAGGGGAGAGGCTCCAGACGCCCGGCCAGCGCCCGGCCCCTGGGGAGCCCCTGGCGCAGAGACCCTCCCGCTGCCCAGCCGCCAAGGCCCGGCCCCAGCCGTCCCCGCCGCCCTACCTGGCTCCGCGTCCGCCGCCGGCCTCGCCGCACCGCCTCGCTCGGCGCCGGCCTCGCCTCTTGCGTCACGTCCGGGCCGCGCTCCGTCCCCAGCGGGGGGAGGCGGCGAGGCGGCAGCTTTGTGCGGGGCTGCCGCGGGGGGGAGAGCGGGGCCGAGCCCTGCAAGGCTGCTGACGGTCGGGGTCTGGCAGTGGGGATCGCATGAAGGTCAACAGGGCCAAGGGCAGGGTCCTGCAGCTGGGGCAGGGCAATGCCCAGCACAGATCCAGGCTAGGTGAAGAGTGGCTCAGAGGCAGCCTGGGGGGTAAAGGCCTTGGGGGTGGGTGTCAGCTGGTGCCAAAGTGCCCAGGAGCCAGCACTGGGCACAGCCCAGAGCCAGCTGTGTGCTGGCTGCAGCCAGAGCAGGAGAGCAGCAGCACAGGGAGGGGATTCTGCTCCTCTGCTCTGCTCAGACCTCACCTGCAGCACTGCCTCCAGCTCTGGGAAATCAGCACAAGGAGGACCTGGAGCTGCTGCAGAGGGTCCAGAGGAGGCCACCAAGATGCTCAGAGGCTGCAGAAGCTCTGCTGTGGGGCCAGGCTGGGAGAGTTGCAGCCTGGAGGAAGACCTCAGAGCAGCCTGGCAGAGGCTGAAGGGCTGCAGGAGAGCTGGGGAGGAACTTTGGAGAAGGGCTGGGAGTGCCAGGACGAGGGACAATGGCTTTGGGCTGGGAGAGGGGAGGGTGAGAGTGGAGAGGAGGGAGAAATTGTTGGCAGTGAGGGTGGGGAGAGCCTGGCACAGGCTGCCCAGGGAGGCTGTGGGTGCCTCCTGCCTTGAGGTGTTGAAGACCAGGCTGGATGTGGCCTGAAGCAGCCTGGGCTGGTGAGAGGTGTCTGTGCCCATGGCAGGGGCTGGAGCTGGATGAACTTTACAGTCTTTGTGAATCTATAAATCTGTTGCAGAGTCTTGGGATTGTTTGTGGTGATGCCAGCACAGTCTAACTACCCTAAAGCACCGTCGGAGGCTGTAGAGGAGGGCTGTGGCCGCTGTTCCTGGGCTGTGGTTTGCTGTAACACTTCTCTTTCTGGCAGCATGTTCCTGTCTGTTTCCAAGCGCAGCCACAGTGCCTCAGCCCCCGCAACGCTGTGCATCAAACCTCAGTGGAGCCTCCTGCAACTGGTCAGTTTCCATTGGCGCTGAGCTTTCCATCCAGCCGCGTTCACACCGCGATCCGAAGGGAGTAAATGAAGAGGCAGAGCAGGAGCACCAGTGTGCATGTTATTGTTGGTGACGGCCAACATCCTCTGTTCATGGGCTGCACAGATGTTTGGCTGCAGCCCTGCCTTGCTTTGGTGCTGTGCCCGGGGTAGAGCCAGCCCCCGGCGGCAGCGGTACCCGCATGGCAGCGCTCCGTGCTTACCTCTGCTCTCGCTCGGCTGCTCCCCGCTTGTATTTCTCGCCGTTGTGACAACCACAGCCCTCAGGCTGCTATCCGCACGCCGAGGAGGGAGGCTGACACAGCTTCTGGCTGTCCCCTCCCCTGCCCTGCCCCAGTCCCTGGGGGATGCTTCATTCGCTGCAGCAGTTCCGCGGGGAGCCAGGAGGTGCTGCTTGGAAACCAGGCAAACGTGGGAGCCTAGCAGCGATGGGATGGGCTTGGAGCGGTACCCGCGGCCAGCAGATACTGAGTTGTTCTTTCAACAAGCCAAGCACCGGGTCCCGGTCGTGTATCACAACACCTCCATGAACAACAGCGAGGGGCAGCTGGTGTGGAAAGGCTTCACTCTCCTGACCAAGGCCAGGTGCGAGAGCTTGCATTTCAGTCACATCTACCCCAGGAAAGCTCCAGGCCAGGGGCACAGTGGCTGTAAAGTGCACAGCAGAGAAAGCCCTGGGGGTGCTGGGTGGCAGCAGCTGGAGATGAGCCAGGCTGTGCACAGGTGGCCAAGAAGGGCACCAGCAGCCTGGCCTGGAGCAGCACTGGTGTGGGCAGCAGGAGCAGGGCAGGGATTGTCCTCCTGGAGTCAGCACTGGTGAGGCCACAGCTTGAGTGCTGGGTTCAGTGTTGGGATCATCATTCCAAGGACACTGAGGGGCTGGAGCAGGTCCAGGAAAGAGCAATAAAGGTGGGGAAGGGTCTGGAGAGCAGGGCTGAGGAGCAGCAGCTGAGGGAGCTGGGGGTGTGCAGTGTGGAGCAGAGGAGGCTGAGGGAGACCTCACTGTTCTCTATAGCTCCCTGAGAGGAGGCTGCAGACAGGTGAGGGTTGGGCTCTGCTGCCTAAGATCAGGTGACTGCAGGAGAGGAAATGTCCTGAGTTGTGCCAGGGGAGGGTTAGGTTGGAAATTAGGAAAACTTTGCTGCAAGAGTGGCCAAGGATTGGCACAGGCTGCCCAGAGAGGTGGTGGAGTGCCCATCCCGAGAGGTATTTACCAGACCTTCACCAGCTTTGTTGCCCTTTGTTGTTCTCTGGACACGCTGCAGTACCTCACTGTCCTTCTTGTGCTGTAACCCCCGAACCTAAGCCCAGTATTTGAGGTGTGGCCCTGCCAGCGCCGAGCCCCGGGGCACAATCGCTGCTCTGGCCACAGCCTTTCCAGACCGACTACCTTTGGTATCGCTGCACCGAGCTGAGGTTAATCGAGTGTGCAGAGCCTGACTGGAGAGCACGGTGAGCAGCGCACTGACCCCCGCGGGGCCGACCTCGGCGCTCCCGCTGTGGGTGTCCCGCCCCGGGCGGGCTGCGGGCGGGGCCGGGCCGGGCGGGTGCTGCCGGCCCAGGCAAGGTGCTGGGGAGCGCGGAGGGCTGCGGGTCGGCGGTATGGCGCAGCAGGCGAGCGGGACCGTGGCCGTCATCCGGCTTTGCAACCCGCCGGTCAACGCGCTCAGGTAACGGCCGGCGCCTCGCCTTCCCCCGCCGCAGCGCTGCCCGGGCGGGCGGACGCCATTTTGGAGCCCTGGGCCACGTCCGCCGTCGCCGCCGGGCTAGCGCTGAACTGCCCGTGTGGAGCAGGGCGGCTGGCTCCGATTTCCGTCCTCGGCACCTGCGTCCCGCTTCTGACGCCAGGGCAAACAGCCCCCTGAAAGCCTTGGCCGAGGGACGCCCCAGGCAGCAGCGTTCGGTACCGGCAGCAGCGCTCGGTTCCCGCAGCAGCGCTCGGTACCGGCAGCAGCGCTCGGTTCCCGCAGCAGCGCTCGGTACCGGCAGCAGCGCTCGGTCCCCGCAGCAGCGCTCGGTACCGGCAGCAGCGCTCGGTACCCGCAGCAGCCCAGCAGGCTCCGCAGGAACAGCTTACATCTCCCATGGCACAAAGCACGGAGGCTGAACTCCTCCGTGACCGCTCCTTACTGTCACTCCCAGTGGCGGCTTTTTTGGTAGAAGAGGTGTCAGGTTGTTGCTGCCATCTCCCCCGGAGGCTCTTCAGAACCCGGGTGTATTTCTTACCACTTTTTGAACGTGAGGACGATGCTTCCAGCCGGGAATTACACAGCAGTGGCAGCAGTTCCTCCTTTCGTCTTGGAGTTGTTCAGAGCTGGTAGATGACATCGAATTTTCCTCTCGGCTGTGCTGCAGGTTCCTGTCTTTGGTTGCTGAGCGGGTCCCTGCGCCGTCCAAGTGAGCACAGGGGTTAGGGCAAAGGGCTTTAGAGACAGCAGACGTGGCTCAGCCGGAGGAGCTGGCACCGGGATGAACCCACGGCCAAGGCTGGCAGAAGCCGAGGCAGCTCATTTGCAGTTTAAAGGAGTAAGGAACTGACCTCTCCTCACTGATCCTCACCAAGAAAGCCCCAGGCGGTCTCAAGCACAAGGCAGCGAAAAGCAAAGCCAGAGCCAGTCTGCAGGAGCCCGTGGAGCGCTGGGCTTCACGCGTGTCTCTGCTTTCTGGCTCTGCAGAGCACGGAAGGGCTGCGGGTTAGGTGCTTTAGTGCTGAGCAGCACACAGACCCTTGCGGAGTGGCCACAGGCAAAGAGCTGTTCGCTACCGGTCCAGAGTGCCCAGGTAGTGCCCAGTCACAAACCAAACCCCACCACTGCAGCGGTGCTCAGAGTGACCCACGGCTTGCTGAGACAAAGCTGCCAGACTGGGAAATGCAACTGCTGCTCCTCACGGGGAGCTGCATTGCTGGGCAATGCAACGGCTCTGGCTGCAGCAGGGTAAGGAATGGGGTAAGGTCGTTCTAAGTGCCCAGATAGTTACCACGAGGAGGCAACGGGGAGTGACTCATAACACTGGTTGGAAGGGACCCTCCGAGGGCATCTTGTCCAACTAGAGCAGGCTGCCCAGGGATACAGCAAGCCTGACCTTGAATGAAAGGCTGGATTCAGTCTGGAGAACCCTTCCAACCCTGACAATTCTGTGATCCTACACAGCATGGGTTTAGATGGCTGTCAACAGTTAGCCTCTATTACGGGCTAAAGACCTCTCCCCAGAGAGAAGGGGGTAAGGAAAGGGAGAGAATGAGGTTGCAGTGAAAAGGGATTTAATGAAACAGGCAAGTTAATAGCAGTGGCAACACAGAGATAATCATGGAATCATGGATTGGTTTGGGTTGGGAAGGGACCTCAAAGCTCACCCAGTTCCAACCTCCCGGCCACAGGCAGGGTCACCTCCCACTAGAGCAGGTCTCTCGAGGCCTCAAAACTGTAAAACTGCACTCAGCCTGGCAACAGCACAGCAGCCACTATATCCAGGAGGGCATCGTCAGGAGCAGGAGAAGCAGGGCAAGGAGAAACCCAAGCAGAAGGCTCTAGCAAGAAGCTGCCCTCTCAGCAAAGCTCCTTTCCCAAGTGTGGTGCTGATGGGCTGGGACTCCTCTGTAGCCAACTCCAGTCAGCTGTGCTGGCTGGCTCAGAGCTGCTGATGGCCTGCAACCCGGGGCTGGCCTGGGATTCTGTCCCAGCAAAACCAGTAGGTCTTAGCTGAGACCTGTGGCTGAAAAGGTAGAGCTCACTCTGGTGCTTGTGTGTTCCTTCTGCTTCTGCATCCTTGCCGTGCTGGAGCAGAAGGAAGCAGGTCTGTGAGTGCTGTTGGTGATGTTTGGCTGTGGAGGTGACAGCAGGCAGTGAACACTGCAGACAGGAGCTGTGTCCTGCAAGCCTCAGAGCTGAATTTCACAGCAGCACAGATGCTCTGTAGAGGACTGCTGAGCTTCTGCCACTCTGCTCCAGCCTCTCCTTGCTGTGTGACACTCAGTGCTGTTGTCCCAGCTCCCAGGCCTTCACAGTGGGCATTAGCACTTCAGAAGGCACTGGTGGGCAGGAATTGCCATCTCCTCTGGCACCGTGCACTGCTGTGCAGGTACCTGCCAAAGTGCCAGGCAGCACTTTGCTGAGGAAGGTTTGTCGACTGGTGAGTCTGGCAGCAAATACAGCTGCCCCCAGGCTCATCTTGCTCTCCAGCAGCAGAGGTGGTGTGTGCCACGTTTGATTTGGTTGGCTGTTTTTTCCTGCTCCCTGGACAGCAGCATGGTCACAAAATGTAAAGGAGATTAAAGAAGTTGCAGCTTCAGACAGGTCACAGTGATGGGACTGTGCTGACCTCATTAGGATAGGATGCAAAAAGATTCTAGGGTGTGCTGAGTGTCTGCTTCCTAAACCAACTGCTGGAAAAGTCCACAGCAAAGATGCCACTCTGGTTCTGGCCTTACCTGGTGTACATGAGGCCTTTCCAGCTGTGTTAGCTGTTGTGTGGCACAGCTGGAGCTGACTCGAGGCAGGAGAGGGCAGCCCAGCTCAGCCCAGTACACCAGGGGAGTTTGTGAATGCCCAGCAGTTAGTTCAAACAAAAAGCTGAGAGCAGCTGTCCAAGACAGGAAGTCTGCAACGAGAGGGAGGCTGCTGGCTGACTTTGGGCTGTTTGGAGGGTTCAGGTTAACTGTTCAGGGAGCAGGCACGCTGGGAAAAGTTCAGCATGGCTTGGTGGGAAAGCTAAGCAGGTTAAAGGAATAGTTGGATGGGTTTAAGGAGTGGAAAGCTTACTCAAATGAGATGAAGAAAGCCCTTAAAACGTGTCAGGAGATATATAAACTGGGAATTAACACTAAAAAAATCACAAGGAGTGGGTCAAGGCATGCTAAAAAAAGTAGCAAAAGGTTCTTTAACTGGAAAATGTGTCCCAGGACAAGCTTGCAGGATGCTGAGCCCAAAATTGCCAGCTACAGACCAGGGAAGGGATCCCCACCTCAGACAGCTCTGTGAAAGCAGCTCCACGTGCTGGGGCAGCCCCAAGTGTCCACTATATCCTGAGGACTGTCAGGATGTCAAGAGCAGAGCAGAGGGCATCCTTTTTCTGCAGCAGAAAGCATATCATGTGTGTAGCTCTAGAGTGGGCATTTGCAGGAATCAGGGATGAGCTAGGAAGGGACAAGCAGAGCAGTCCCAGGGGTGGTGCCCTGCCCTGCATTAAGGAATCTGAGAGCCATGAGTCTGGAGGGGGGTGGCTGTGGCAGGGCAAGGCCAAGGCTTTCCAAAGCATAAAGCCTTTGGCAAAGCCTGCAGCTCCTGGACTGAACAAGTTGGAGCCTGATGTACACAGATCTACAGAGCTGGCCACAGCAGGCTGTGCAGGCAGAGGGATCAGAGGGGCAGAAGGGGGTCAGGCAGATTCGGGTGGGCAGGTGCAGGAGGATGCTGGAGACGTGCAGTGTCCCCAGGGCAGTGGCTGTGGCTGCTGGGGAAGTTCTGCTGCCAGCACGGGCCGGGGGAGCTGGAGCTGTGCAGCCTGCAGAGGAGGCTCTGGGCACCCCTAGAGGTGGCCTTCTCTCTTCTGTGAGAGCAGTGTTTGGACTCTGTGATCTCAGAGCTCTTTTCCACCCAAGCCAACCCTATCATTCTCTTCGTAAATCAGCTGCTAATCTTCTCGGTGCAGTGGGCTCACAGGCAGGACAGAGTCTGTACCTGCCCGATGTGTAAAGCAGCATTTACACTTCTGCTCCATTTTGCAGTCCTTTGCTGAGCATTTACTGCTTGTGACAAAACAAAACCTTCTGGGTGTTTTTTTAGGCCTAGGTTCCATTTACCAGGGTCCCACACAAGTTTAAGTCTGGACCTAGGTACAGACCTTCAGAAGGGTCAGCACAGCAGCAGCTCTGCCAGGCGTCAGCCCTGCAGCTCCTGTTCTTTTACAAAGCCCTCAGCTGGCAGTGGTTTAGCATTAAAGATTCTTCATGTGGTGCTAAACTGCTTCCCTGAAAATCCAGGAGTTCAGTTCCTAAAGACACCTCCAAGAGAATGTGTCCCTGTGCTGCTTGCTCTGGGAGCATCAGTGCCACAGCCAGGAGACAGCTCTGCCCAGCACTCAGAAGCTTGCTGGATTTTGGCACTGCCCTGTGAAGGAAGAGGGAGGCTGACAAAAGGATTCACCTGGGAAGGCTGTGGGGAGAGAGCTGCTTGGACATTGTGGTCATTTTGCCTGGCACACTTGGTGTGTGCAGTGCAGGCATCTCAGAAAGACACTCACTGACTCTCTGCCGTTTCAGTTTGACAGTTCTCCAGGCCTTAGAGGATGGACTGAGGAGAGCAGAGGCAGATCCTTCGGTGAAAGCTGTTGTGATTTGTGGTGAAAATGGGCGGTTCAGTGCAGGTAGGACATTGCCCACCAACAGCCCAGGAAAGGAGAAACCCTTTCCACCGAGGGTACCTGGAGGTCTGTGGCCTCTAGTACTGCTGCTGAAAGCCCTGCTTTGGTTGGCAGTGGCCGCAAGGCTTTGCTGTTCTGCTGTGCCACAGCTGAGGGAGGGCACACAGAGCTGGATGGTCCAGGCCAAAACTAAGCTGCATGTCCTGCTGAAAGGACAGGCAGCTGCTTGGAGACACCAGCGAAGGGCCAGAAACTGCTGAGTTCCTTCTGAGGTCTGAGCAGGTTCTAGGTTGTCATGGAAGAACTGCAGGTTTCAGCTTTGTTTCCTGCAACTGTTCCTCCTTTCTCAAACAATGTCACTGTCTGAAGCAGGGTCAGACTTTGCTCTGCACAGCTGCTTGGCTTTGCTGGCTCCCCTGCTGCTGAGCTGAGTCTGACACCTGCTGCCACAGGCGGTGCAGAGCTTGTGCCCCTCTTGTGTCCTGCCTCAGAGACAGGTTGGGGGAAATTTCTTCCCTGCAAGGCTTCTCAGGCACTGTCCCAGGCTGCCCAGGCAGGTGGTGGAGTCCCCACCCCTGGCGGTGTTTAAAGGCCATGGATGTGGTGCTGAGGGACATGGTTCAGTGGCAGTGGCTCAGCAGCAGTGGTGAGTGGTTGGACTCGGTGATCTCTAAGGTCTCTCCCAGCCCAGCACCACTGTGATCTCCCTAATGCACTGGTGCCTCCTTACTCTCCATAGCTTTCTTTGTTTAACACCTCTGGAGCACCAGCTGGGCCAGGATGTGGAACCTGCCTGGGCTGGGACAGCAGTGCAGAGCAGATCTTCTCCAGCTGTAGAACTGTGGGAAGCCAGGGAATTTCCATTGCTTGTTAGGTGCAGGTGACTAGTGCCTGCTCCATGCTTGGGCACCGATGTCTGTCTGATGAGTACAGTAACCATCAGAGAATGGTTTGGGTTGGAAGAGATCTCCACAGGTCACCTAGTCCACCCCAAAGGTATCTCTGTACTTAGCCTCTGCACAGGCTGAAGAGGCCTGAGTTTCTTCAAAGTGACCCCAAAGGGCTGATTCCTGTCAGCCACTCTGCTGTCAGCAGCAGCTTCTGCAAGGACCTAATCATCTGTGAGAGCTGTGTTCAGTGGCACCGAGGGGCACCTGCCATGCCCACTAATTGCTCTTCATCTCTTTATGTCACCTCAGGAGCTGACATTCGAGGGTTTTCATCTCCCAGGAGGCAGGGCCGTGCCCTGGGCCCTATGGTCTCTCTGATAGAAAGCAGCAGGAAGCCTGTGGTGGCTGCCATTGAGGGCTTTGCCTTGGGAGGAGGCCTGGAGGTGGCACTTGGCTGTCACTATCGCATTGCACATGTGAAGGTAACACACACTGAGAACTGGAATCTGGTGAAGGCATCAGAGTCATGGATCTGGTCTAGTGGAGGTGTCCCTGCCTGTGGCAGGGGACTTGGAACCAGATGATCTTCCAAGTCCCTTCCAACCCAAGACGTTGTATGAAGTGTGTAGACATGGCCATGGAGAGGGTGGGAGGCACTGGGACAGCAGCTTTGCTGGGGTCATGGCCCTGAGCAGGAGGCCTCAGAGCAGAGATACAAGTGTGGGTGTTCACTCCTCACCTGCAGCCCCTGCTTCCCTCAGCCCTACTGAATCACAGTGGTGGGGGTTGAAAGATCACCTAGGCCAACCCTCTGCTAGTGCAGGCTCACCCTAGAGCAGGTCACACAGGACACATCCAGGTGGGATTTGATAGTCTCCAGAGGAGGAGACTCCACAGCCTCTCTGGGCAGCCTGCTCTAAGGCTCCAGCACCCTCAAGATAAAGAAATCAGAGCTCGGTGGGAAATGTGCACACTAATGGTTTTGAAACAAGGCAACAAAATCTAGAGAGACTTAAGAAGCCTCTGTCTGCTGCCCCTGGCTTCTCCACCATAGCCCTGCTAATCCATCAGCTGCACCAGGAGCCATGTGAAGGAAGCTTAGGAAAGAGTTCAGTCTCTTTTCCCTTTACCAAACTCCCAAAGATTAGAGCAGTGAGCTGACAGGTGACTCACAGAATGCCCTCCAGCACTTCCTAACAATGGCTTCAAAGCATCCTCTTGAGCACTGTGCCAGTGCCAACTGCACAAGGCTCAGCAAGTCACAGGGCAAGGGCCTGCACCTGGGTCGGGCCAGCCTCAGGCACGAATCCAGGCTGGGTGCACAGTGCCTGGGAGCAGCCCTGGAGAAAAAGCCTTGGGGGTGTTGGTGCTGAGCAGCTCCCCAACAGCCAGCAGTGCCCTCCTGCAGCCCAGCAGGCAGCTGGGTGCTGGCTGCAGCCAGAGGAGTGTGGGCAGCAGGACAGGACAGGGGATTGTGCCCCTTGGCTCTGCTCTGCTCAGACCTCAACTCCAACCCTGCCTCCAGTGCTGCTGTCCCCAGGATGAGAAGGACACAGAGCTGTAGAGAGAGGCCAGAGGAGGCCACAAAGATGCTGCTGTGAGCACAGGCTGAGGGAGCTGGGGGGGTGCAGCCTGCAGAGGAGAAGGCTCCAGGGGGACCTCAGAGCTGCTGCCAGTGCCTGAAGGGATCCTGCAGGAAGGCTGCAGAGGGACTTGTGCTGAGGGGGTCTAAGCCAGGCCAAGGGCAATGGTTTGGAGCTGAAGCAGAGCAGGGGGAGAGTGGAGCTGAGGCAGAAGGTGTTGAGTGTGAAGGTGGTGAGAGCCTGGCACAGGCTGCCCAGGGAGGCTGTGGCTGCCTCCTGCCTGGGGGTGTTGCAGGCCAGGCTGGGTGAGGCCTTGAGCCACCAAATCCAGTTGAGAGGTGTCCCTAGGCATGGCAGGGGGTTGGAGCAGCTGATCTCTGAGATCCCTTCCAACCTGAGCCATTCCAGGATTGCAGGATCTGTGATTTCAGGTGTCAGTCTGGGGGATGCTGCTGGCCCCACAGCTCCCCTCCCATGCTGTCCTGTCACACAAACGTCCTCTGAAAGGTGGTGTTTGTCCTATGCATTTGGACACAAGTTCTGAAGTGGCTGAGTGAGCTTTTGTCTTCTTGGCAAAAGCCAGGGGAGAAGTTTCTCTGTGGAAGTCCTGAGGCTTCCCAGAGGAGCTGTCTCCTCTGCCTCTGCTCGCAGTTATCACCCTCCCTAAGCAGACTTGTTCCATTCGGCTTCTCTTCAGGCACAGATGGGTTTACCAGAGGTCACCATTGGGTTACTTCCAGCTGCTGAAGGCACTCAGCGACTGCCCAGACTGATTGGGGTCCCAGCTGCTCTGGAGATGATCACTACAGGTAGAGGACTGTGCCTTGGCTTTGCTCTGTGGATAAGAATGTGGTCCTGAGTCACAGCACCAGCTTGGGCAGATGATGTTTCTTAGCACTCATTGCTTGGGTTGAGATGCAGCTGTCTGCCGCTGGCAATGGGCCAGAACAGGAACATGATTGCTTCCAAGGCAGGGGCTGTGGGCTGCACTTCATGTACTTGAGGACAAGCATGGCTCATCTTCTGGTCAGATGATCAAAGGGACAATGGGGACAGCTGCTGGAGTTAGTCCAGAGGCTGCCATAAAGATGATCCAGGGGCTCAAGCACCTCTGTTGTGAGGACAGCTGAGGGGGCTGGGGTTGTTCAGCCTGGAGAGGGGAAGACTCCAGGGTGAATACTTAAAGCAGCCTTCCAGTAGCTGAAGGCACTACAGGAAAGCTGAGGAGGGACTTACTAGAGAAGAGCTTCTGGTGATAGGCTGAGGGACAATGGATTGAAGCTTGAGGAGGGGATATTGAGAGTGGAGATGAGGAAGAAATTGTTGAGAGTGAGGAGACACTGGCACAGGTTGCCCAGGGAGGCTGTGGAGCACAGAAGCACCCAGTTTGATCTTCAGTCACATTTAGTGATTCTGTGCTTCACAGCCTCCCTGGAGGTGTTGAAGGCCAGGCTGGATGAGGCCTTGAGCAACCTGGGCTGGTGGGAGGAGTCCTTGCCTATGGCAGGGGATTTGGAATTAGATGATCCAGGACCCCTTTAAGGTCCCTTCCAACCCAAACCAGTCTATGACTCCATGCATCTATGAACAGAATTCAGCTGCCCACCATTCGCCACTGTGGTTACCTCATCTCTCTTTTTAATCACAGGAAGACACATTCCAGCAGCTGAAGCTCTGAAGCTGGGCTTGATTGATGCAGTTGTGGAAGAAAACACAGTTGAGGCAGCGACTGACTTGGCAAACAAAGTGATTGGTGAGGAAAGAATTGCAGTGATGCCAAGAAGTAATTGGTGATGTTTCAGGGCTGGAGAGGGCAATGGCAAAGCCCAGCAGCCTACTGCAGTGTCTGTGCCCCTTCCACTGGGCTTTGGCATCCATGCTCACACAAATTAATTGCAGAGCTTGCTTGATGTTACCTGAGGTGAAAAAAGCAGATGGTAGAGAGCTGCAGAAATGCAAGTGAGGATCAAGTTCTTCGTTGTCTCTCCAGGCTCCTAGGCTGCTGCACTCCACTGATGTTGGAGAGGGAGTGCCCCCTCCATCTCCGGTTTGGGATCCCAGCTGTGTTGCAGCAGCAATGGCTGATCAGAAAGAACCTTCTCACTCTAGAGCAGGGGCTGGAACATCCTCAGCTCAGCTGGATGATCCAAGAGTCTGCAATTGTCTCTCTCCCTAATCCTTTAGCTGCAGTGCAAGAGAAGAGCCTGTGAGGATTTCAGGGATGTGGAGAGGTTTTGTTCCCCTCACCTTAGGAACAGCACAATCAAGCTCAGTGAAGTTAACACAGGAAGAGGAACATCCCCCGTGCAGCCTGAGGAGTGTCAGCTGGAGACACAGCAGGGCATCTTCCCACTCCTGTGGGAATGGCACTCCCTGTGTCATTGACTTCCATCAGGATTTCGTTGGGAGCTATCACGACACACATTCAAGGAACAGAAAGCCCTCTGCTGTCACAGGCAGTGCTGCGGTGCTGCTTTGCTGCTGCAGTTCACTACAGACAAGGCTCTTTCTTCTCTGTAGGAGCATCTCTCCTGTGCTGGAAGCTGAAGCAGTGTTGTCCTGGGTGACAGTGCACTGTATTTTTAAGCTGGCCCAGTGAATGTGCTGCTGGTCGAGATCCGTGCACAACCTGAGATCCACCAGATGGATGCAAAACGAGTCTGTCCTTTGCTAGACTTCTGTAAGAGATCTCTTCCTGCTCACTGTAGTCTCTTGGTGCTTTGGAGCTTCATTTTGAGTGCAGAACTGCTGACATAAGCAGTCCCCTTTTCTCTTTGCAGACTGTTCCAGCACAGTTCTTTAGCACAGCTGGGTGATAAACTTCACCCTTGCTTCTAAGATAAGCCAGAGATATTTCCTCTCACTCCTTTGAAATAGCTTTGATTTATTTCTCTTTTTAGGAAACAGAAATGCAGAACTGTTTCCCAGCTCATGTGTGCCCTCTTTGATAGCCTGAACTGGGAGCCTGGCAAGCTCAGATTGTTTTCATTTTGCCTTCAAAGGGAAAAAGCAAAATTCTTTCAGGTTGGACGCTCTACCTTCAAATTTAGTGAGTCCCATGACCCTTGCAGGGTTGGGCTGAAGAACTGAAATAGTGACAGTCGAGCCTAGCAGGAGGTACAGAGGCTGAACAGCAGCCAGGAGGTCATACCTCATATGTAATGTCTTCTCCAGTGTCAGAGTATTCCTCTGAGTCCCTCTCTGGGAGCTTCAGCCAGGACTCTGTCCTGCAGGTCTGCATCACAGGATCACACAGAATCACAGGATATTAGGGGTTAGAAGAGACCCGTGGAGATCATTGAGTCCAACCCCCCTGCCAGAGCAGGACCACACAATCTAGCACAGATCACAGAGGAACACATCCAGACAGGCCTTATCACCTTGCTTCCTCTTTCTTTTGCTACATGACTTGGTAAGAGCTGCTTGGACCTCTGCAGGGGTTCATAGGAGGCACAATCACAGCACACCCAGAACAAACATCTGGGTGTTTCCCAGCTCACTATCCAGCACAGAAGCTCCAGAACTGGAGGTGTTTAAGGCCAGGCTGGATAAGGCCTTAAGCTGCCTGGGCTGGTGGGAGGTGTCCCTGCCTATGGAGCAGGTTGGAGCTGGATGAGCTTTAAGGTCCCTTCCAACCCAACCCATTCCATGATTTTGTCCAAGAACTGTTCCTCCATCTGCTGGGAGAGCACCAAGGTGTTCCTGCTCTTGTGGACAAATGAACCCCACAAGCAGTGTTCCCCTGGGCTTTGGCACGATGCCCTACCTGGGCTCTACACCAGTACTGCTGGCACAGCACCAGGGGCACTGCTAGAGCTGGCAAGCCAGCAGGCCCTCTGCATTTACACAGGTGCTGGCTGAAGCTGGGTGAAAGGTAGATCTTTGCTCTTTTCTTCTGTGGCAGCTGTTACACAGTGCCTGACAGTTGTGAAACGACCTGATGGATCCTGAAGACTGTTCCTCAGAGGAGCCTGCTGCCTGGAGCTCACGTCTGCCTCCTGCAGATTCCTGCTCTGTAGCTTCATTCTGACTGGAGATTTGCACTACCAGGAACTTTGTGGGGAGAGGTCTCAAGCCCCTGCTTTTCCAGTTCAGTGACCAGGATGTCATGCAGGACAGTGTCAAGTGCTTTTCTTCCTAGATGTGCCTTCAGTTCAGTTTTCTCCTGCCCTTAAATCTGCTCTTGTTTCTTGGCAGTGCAGAAGCAGTGACGCTGCATGGAGGAGCTGTAGAATGACTGAGCAAAGCTTAGTCAGCCTGCAGCTAAGAGAGAGTTGTTCCAGCAGCCTTGGCAGGGTTACTCTTCCTTTGTTGCCCTGAGGACCTGGCCCCAGCAGTGTCTGTGTTCACAAGGACCATTTGCCATCTGAAGGCCAAGCTCCAAGGCTTCCAGCAGTGTCTCTGCCAGTCTTTCCCATGTTGAAGTCCCTTCACCTGCTCAGTCTTAAGTGGCCTTCCAGCCATCAGATCTTTCTGGATCAAGCCCAAGGTCCTCTCTTGTGAGGGAATGGAACTCTCTGTTCCAGTACTAAGTAAAGGGCTGTGGATAAAGAGCATTTCTGGGTTAAAAACATCCATGGAAGGGAGACACAAAGGATTCTAGAGCAAATGAACATTTTCCTAACTCAGTGCTGCAGCAGTGGCAGCTGCAAACCAGCTTCACTGTTGCTGTGCAAGCCTTGTTCTCGTGAACTGTGTTTACAAGGGCAGCTCTTGGCACAGTGGTGCTCATCTTCCTGCTCTCTAAAAGGCTTCATGAGAAGCCCTGAGCCCTGCAGATCATTTCAGGAAATCAGTTTCTTAAATCATCCTGGGAACTCCTCTTCCACTTCAACACTGTTCAGTCTTGCAGGGAGAACTGGAATCAGGACTCATTCTTTGGGCAACCATGACTGCAGTGCTGCTGTTACTGCTGCTCTGCAGCTTCCGATCTGAGTCCTCCTGCTCCCAGGTCTGCTGCCGCTGCACTGGCACTTCCCTAACTCAGACAGACAGAAGTGGAACTGGATGCAATATGCCACCTGTGAAGGCAGTGTGCTGCTGTGGCAGACCTTAGAGAAACCAGGGCAGTGAGACTGTACCACAGAGCTTGCCAGCATGAGGTTCTCGCTGGAGGGGATCTATCCACCAGCCTGCTTTGGTGACAGTCCTGGAGCAGCCGGGTGCAGTGCCACAGCAGCCATGCATTGCACTGCTGCATTTAGTGAGGGATCTGCATGTGGCTGTGACAACCAGGTCTTTGTGGCAATGGTGGAATATCCTGAGCTTCTCAGCTTCGTTCTTCACGGTCTTCACTGAGGCAAGCTGCCACTAAGAGCCAAGGAAGAGCCCGAGGACAGAGAAGCCAGAGATCTCCTAGCAGGCACCTCGCCGTGTGCTTCTGGAGAGGATGGAGAGGATTTGGGCAGCTCTCAGTTAAAACCCTCTCTAGGTGTCACCATAGCAACCGAGCACTGTCTGCAGTGAGCCTCCTGGGTGTGTGCTCCAGCAGCCCTTGCCGGCACACCGGCACAAACTCTCCCTTCCTAGCTCCTCAGGTGCCGCCTGAGCCACGCTCAGGAGCAGAGGGAGCAGAGAGAGCAGAGGGCTCCTGTGCTCGGGGAGGGGTCGGCTCAGGATGTGTATTTCCCGCGGCCTGCGGCGTGGGCTGCAGGCAGCGTCTGGGACTGGGCAGCCCTGGCTGCTCCGGTCCACATCTCCTCTTCTCTACCTGCAGGACAGCCCCTGGGACCCCGCAGGCTCAGCCAGAAGCCGGTTCCAAAACTGCCCAATATGGAAGCGTTCCTGAGCGATGCTCTTGTCAAGCTGAAGAAGCAGGCCCGCGGGTGCCTGGCTCCGGAGCTGTGCTTGCAAGCGGTCCGAGCCTGCACCCAGCAGCCCTTCGCAGCCGGCGTGCGCCGGGAGCGGGAGCTGTTCGGGGTGCTGCTGGGCTCGGGCCAGGCTGAGGCTCTGCAGTACCTCTTCTTCGCCGAGAGAGCCATGCACAGGTGGGCCACAGCCACGGGAGCGTCCTGGCAGCGAGCGGTCCCCCAGCCCGTCCGCACCGCCGCTGTCATAGGTAAGGCTGCTGCTGCCCGCAGCTCTCCCGGGTGAGGCTGCTGCTGTCCCGAGTGAGGGTGCTCCTGTCCCGGGTGAGGCTGCTGCTGCCCGCAACTATCCCGGGTGAGGGTATTGCTGTCCCGGGTGAGGCTGCTGCTGTCCCGGGTGAGGGTGCAGCTATCCCGGGTGAGGGTACTGCTGTCCCGGGTGAGGGTGCAGCTATCTCGTGTGAGGCTGCTGCTGTCCCGGGTGAGGGTGCTGCTGTCCCGGGTGCGGGTGCTGCTGCCCGCAGCTGACAGCACGGCTGAAGGGAAGGGGGATGAGCACCTGGGTCACAGCAGCCCTCGATACCAGCACAGGCTATGGGGGACCTCAGAGCGGCCTTCCAACACCTGAAGGGATCCTGCAGGAAGGCTGCAGAGGGACTTGTGCTGAGGGGGTCTGAGCCAGGCCAAGGGCAATGGTTTGGAGCTGAGGCAGAAGTTGTTGAGTGTGAGGGTGGTGAGAGCCTGGCACAGGCTGCCCAGGGAGGCTGTGGCTGCCTCCTGCCTGGAGGTGTTCAGGGCCAGGCTGGATGAGGCCTTGAGCAACCTGGGCCAGTTGAGAGGTGTCCCTGTTCACGGCAGGGGGTTGGAACTGGATGATCTCTGAGTGGTCCCTCCAACCTGACCCGTTCTGTGGTCTATGACAGGCTGCTGAGTCCTAGCTTTGTTCCCTGCTCCAAGCAGGTTTCCCTAGCATTCCCCTCCTGCTAGTCCAGTCCTGCACTGCAGGTACCTGTGCAGTTGCCCAGAGATGTGTTCAGTGTCTTGACTGCTGCATTTTAAGACTTCCTCTCGCTGGGATCCACTCCTGCCATTTTGTAGCCCAGCAAGATAATGCCTTAATTAATTTTTGATAAGAGCAATTTAATCTAAATGCTGGATGCCCTGCTGTGATTTAAAAAGCTGTGTCTTGGAGCTAGCACCACTCAATGGTCAGAGAGGAATGGAGCATTAGGAAGATGCCCCTCCTGTTGCAGGGGAAGCTCACCACAGCTCTGCTCTTTCCTGGGTGCTTCTCAGGCCTCTGCAGTATGAGCACTGAAGGCTCATTCACAGCATTACAGAAGGTTAGGGGTTGGAAGGGACCTCTAGATATCATCCAGTCCAACCTCCTGCCAGAGCAGGATCACCCAGGGATGGTCACACAGAGCACATCCATGTGGCTTTGGAAAATCCCCATAGAAGGAGACTCCACAACTTCTCTGGGCAGCCTGCTCCAGGATTCTGCTGCCCTCACATGAAAGAAGTTTCTCCTCATGCAACCTGTGAGCAACTTGTGCCAGTGCTCAGTTGCCCCACAGTAAAAACAGTTCAGGTGGAACCTCTCATGTGCCAGTTTGTGCCCATTGCCTCTAGCCCTGTCAGTGAGGCTATGTCTCCTTTACAGCTTCCTCTCAGGTGTTCATAGCCCTTGGGGGATCCTCCCCCAGCCTTCTCTAGACTGCAGTCGCAGTCTCTCAGCCTTTCCTCATGAGACATGTTCCAGCCCTTTCATCATCTTGGTGCCTTTCACCCAGCTTACTCCAGCAGCTCCATATCACTCCCCTGCTGGGGACTAGAACTGGACTCAGACGTCCAGGTACTGCCTCAGCAGTGCTACACAGAGGGGACAGTTTGGCTGCCACCACCTGGCAGCAGGACTCCGCCTCATACAGCCACTGTACCACTGGCTTGCTGTGCCACGAGGTCACTCTGCTGCTCACAGTCAGCTTGGTGTCCACTGGGACCCCAGCTCCTGCAGAGCTGCTTGCCAGCCAGCCCCAGCACATGCTGGTGCACAGGAATATTCCTCCTCAGATGCAGGACTTTACAGCTTCCCCTGCTGAGCTTCACAGAGTTCCTCTCAACAGCTCCCTCCCTCTGGACGGCAGCACAGCCTCTGCTGTGTCAGTTACAGTCCCTGAGCAAGGCAAGCAGGGCAGGCCCTGAGAGCTTGACCAAGGTCCACCATAAGCAGAGTTCCCATGATGATGCAGGGCAGAGCTGGCAAGTCAATCTGCAGCTAGAGCCTGGATCAGCAGTGTCCGTGTCCACAGCCACAGGAAGCCACCAGGATTCCTCCAGTGTTGCTTAGGAAAGGGCTGAAGCCCCAAGCCTGAGCTTAAATGGAGCTCTGAAGGCCATGGGCAGCTGGTGTGGGTGGAGGCTCCAGGTGTAGCTGGTCAGGGTCATTAAAGCTTATCATTGACCCTAGGGCCTTGACCCTGATGTCTTCTCTGAGTCACTGTTCCTAACAGTGGAGCCCACAGGTACAGGTTGCTTTGTCTGTGCCACTTGCTCATGTCAGGTACCATTTGCTGAGTGACATCTGCTGACCTGGAGGTTGTTGGTGAGCTCCTTTTGGCTCTGTTCCCCGCACCGCACTGTGCCGCTGCTTCCTGTCACTTTTTCCTGCCAGCCACTCTGCCTCTTCTGCTTCCCCTGGGAGGTTTTTCTCCTGTTGTGCCTTCTGCTATCAGGGACATTGGCAGTGCAGCAGACGCAGGCACGGAAGCTGCCAGCACAGCTGTTGGGGGGGTTCAGGCTATGTAACAAAGAGCTATTCTCCATCCAGTGCCATGCTATGCTATGTCCCTGATGCTGGCTCTTCAGTGCCTGCTTGCAGCAGCAGCAGTCAGCCCCTGGGGATGAGTTTTGAGGAGCTGACGCTTTTTAAAGCAGTGCTACATAGCCACATAAGTACTGAGTCCAGAGAAGTGACCCAGGCTGTTTCTGCTCTTAGGGCAGAGTGCAAGGCAGGCAGAGCAAGATGCTGCACCCACGTGTGATGGTCATCAGCGCATGGGCCAGCAGGAGAAGTGGAGTATTGGAAGGGCTGTGGTCAGTAGGGCAGAGAGGCTTTCCTGCCGCTCTGCTTTGCCCTGCTGAGGCCACAGCTGCAATCTTGTGTCCAGTTCTGGGCTCTCAGCTCAGGAAGGAGCTCAGGGAAGTGCTGCAGAGAGCCCAGCCCAGAGCCCCCAAACTGCTGCAGGCAGTGGCAGCTCTGCTGGGAGGCCAGGCTGAGGGAGCTGGGGCTGCTTGGAGCAGAGGAGCCTGAGAGCTGCCCTCAGTGCTGCTGCTAAAGATGTGCAGGGCTGGAGCCAGGCTCTGCTGAGGGGTGGCCAAGGACAGGCCAAGGGGCACCGAGTGCCAGCTGGAGCAGAGGAGGTGCCAGTGGAACAGGAGGGAGAACTTTGTGAGTGTGAGGGTGCTGGAGCCTGGAGCATGCTGGCCAGAGAGGCTGTGGACTCTCCTGCTCTGGGGACATCCCAAACCCACCTGGATGTGTTCTGGGTGCCCTGCCCTGGCAGGGGGTTGGACTCCATCTTTCAAAGTCCCTTCCAACCTCTAACATTGTGTGGTCACATTATTTCTGCTTGGAATTAGTACCCTGAAACAGAGAAGCAGCTGCAGTCTCCAGCAGTCCACTACCCCCAGCAGATCATTCTGCAGCAGAACTGAGGCAGGCTTTGCCTGCTTTCTGAGTCTATAAAGGGTCACCTCCACTGCCTGCCAGTTTCCAGTCAGATTCTTATCCTAGCTCAGCACCTTTCCCACTGCTCTCTGTGTCTCCTGTGTGTGCACACAAATGGCTTTGTACAGATTTTGAGGTAATTTGTTTGCAAGCTCAGCCTTAAAGTCCTTCAGTTGATTGTGCATGGATGTTCATGTTCTGAGTACCTCATGTGACAGATCATTGATTAAAAGTAATTACTCACTCAGCTTGCCCAGCAAATGGATTTGTCATAGCCATCTTTGGCCTGAAATGAGAGGAGTGCAACAGCAGCTCCATTTCACAACAGAACACTAGAAGCTTCCTGTGCTGGCTGCAGCCAGAGGAGTATGGGCAGCAGGGCAAGAGAGATTTTCCCCTTGGCTCTGCTCTGTTCAGACCTCCAGCCCTGCCTCCTGTGCTGCTGTACCCAGCATTAGAAGGACACAGAGCTGCTGGAATAAGGCTGGAGGAGGCCACAAAAATGCTTCAAGAGCTGGAGCAGCTCTGCTGTGAGCATAGGCTGAGGGAGCTGGGGGGGTGCAGCCTGCAGAGGAGAAGGCTCCAGGGGCACCTCAGAGCTGCTGCCAGTGCCTGAAGGGATCCTGCAGGAAGGCTGCAGAGGGACTTGTGCTGAGGGGGTCTGAGCCAGGCCAAAGGCAATGGTTTGGAGCTGACGCAGAGCAGGGGGTGAGTGGAGCTGAGGCAGGCGTTGTTGAGTGTGAGGGTGGTGAGAGCCTGGCACAGGCTGCCCAGGGAGGCTGTGGCTGCCTCCTGCCTGGGGGTGTTCAAAGTCAGGCTGGGTGAGGCCCTGAGCAGCCAGCTCCAGTCGAGAGATGTCCCTGGGCATGGCAAAGAGTTGGAGTGGCTGAGCTCTGAGGTCCCTCCCAAGCTGAGCCATAACATTCTGTAAGCAAGCTGCAGACATTGCTCTCTGTCCTGAAGCAGATTTCAGTCTTATTCTGAAAGCTGTACCTTGGGCATGGAGGACGATAACCCAGCCCTGCAAACTGGCCCTGCATGAGAGATGAGGGTACAGGGGACTTGGCATGGGTTGGGGCAGGAAGCAGCATACCCAGGACAGGTGCTGGAGTGGTTCCTTGCTGTGCTCTGCTCTGTGTGAGCTGAGCTGAGCCTGCCACATCACCCCTTCTTTTCCAGCCTTCTACACAGGTAAGCCCAATGCCTCCCTACCACCTCTTTGTGTTCTAATATATTCTTTCCCCAGAATCACTCAGCTTTACAAAATAGAAAAGAGGAGTCCTCAAAAGTGCTTCTTCCTCTGCTAGGCAGCAGAATCCCTCCTCGATGTTATAGGCCAATGTTAGAAAAGGCTTCCAGGGGATTCCTGTTGTGCAGACTCTAATGGAACAAAACCCTTGGGGCTTTCATTACTCTCTCTGCCAGCTTCATTAAAAATCATTCCAGTGCAGAGTTATGTAGGAAGTTGAGAGGCAGCTTTTCTAGGTCAGAATCAAGCTTGGCAAGCTCATCCCTTATCTGTAAGCTTACTCTCGTGGCCTAGAAAGTAAAATACTACAGCATGTCTGGCTGTCCTGGGATGGCTGAAACCTAGCGGGGACCGCTCATACCACATGTGGATGAGAGCAGTCTGCGGGATCAGCTGGCAGCACTGCAGAGCTTCTCCTTGAGCAGAGAGCTGGAGAACACTGATCCTGGAAGAAGTATTCATTTAAGCCAAGAGCAAGGTCCTGCTCCTGGGTCAGGGCAATCCCAAGCACAAATCCAGGCTGGGTGAAGAGTGGCTCAGAGGCAGCCTGGGGAGAAGGCCTTGGGGGTGTCAGCTGGTGCCGAAGTGCCCAGGAGCCAGCACTGGGCACAGCCCAGAGCCAGCTGTGTGCTGGCTGCAGCCAGAGCAGGAGAGCAGCAGCACAGGGAGGGGATTCTGCTCCTCTGCTCTGCTCAGACCTCACCTGCAGCACTGCCTCCAGCTCTGGGAACTCAGCACAAGAAGGACCTGGAGCTGCTGGAGAGGCTCCAGAGGAGGGCACCAAGATGCTCAGAGGCTGCAGAACCTCCCCTATGGGGACAGGCTGGGAGAGTTGTGGCTGTGCAGCCTGGAGAGGAGAAGGCTGCAGGGAGACCTCAGAGCAGCCTGACAGTAGCTGAAGGGCTCCAGGAGAGCTGGAGAGAGACTTTGCCAAGAGCTGGGAGTGCCAGGACGAGGGACAATGGCTTTGAGCCATTGAGGGAGAGTGGAGAGGAGGAAGAAATTGTTGGCAGTGAGGATGGAGAGAGCCTGGCACAGGTTGCCCAGGGAGGTTGTGGCTGACCCCTGCCTGGAGGTGTTGAAGGCCAGGCTGGATGAGGCCTGGAGCAGCCTGGGCTGGTGGGAGGTGTCTGTGCCCATGGCAGGGGTTGGAGCTGGATGAGCTTTGAGGGCCTTTCCAGCCCAAGCATTCCCTGGCTCTGGAATCTCCATGCTCAGACTGAGAGCACTGCTCCCAGTTCAGCCATGGGACTGGAGCTGAGGAACTGTCACTGAGGCCCAGGGGGGTGTGCGCTTTCTTGGGAATTCTAGGGGGAAGCCCCAGGTCTTCCCCCCCGGGAAGAAAGAGGCTTCAAGAGGCAGCCATGTGGAACTGCAAACACTTTAGCTGGACATCCAAAGAGAGCCTAAGGCTGGAGCTGGCATGGGGGTGTGTGGGTGGCAGGTCTGGGGAGCAGGCTGCTCCCAGGGCCCTGCTGGCACACCCTGGGCTCTGGGCATGGTGGCAGAGCTGGTTGGGCTGCATCAGTCTGCAAACCATGGACACCAAAGTACTAAAACCTGATTCCTGTTAGTCCAGGCTTTTCCCAAATTAGATTCCAGGACTACTTGCTTATGGAGGAGCAAATTGAGTTCCCTAGGAAGGAGCTTGCCTGGCAGTGTGATGTTTGTGGTGCTGGTGGCTGAGCAGCTGTGGGTCCTATGTGTGTGCAGACCTGCACCCAGGGCATGCCAGAAGAACATTTACCTTGTTTGGCCTTGCCTGATGCCAGTTGGTAACTGAGGACATCACCTGGGCGCCTCTGGACAAAGCTGCTTTAGCCAGACTTCAGTCCCTTGTTGCTGTTGGTTTGGTTATCTGACTTGCATTTGTAAACCTGGGATTAAAGAAACCACTGTGCCAGAGTTACAGCCACTGGTACCTTGCTCTGCCCACTGCTTTATTTAGGACATTAGTAATCCTCTCATTCAGATGCTGCTCACTTCTAAAGCTGCTAACATTCTGCTGGCCTCCTCCTATTAGTTTGTATTAGTCCCAGGAGTCCCCCTCACGGAGAGCAGGATAAAGCCTGGGGGCTGTGCAGCAGGGCAGTGCCGCTGGCATGGAGGGCAGAGCTGCTGGAGGGGCTCAGAGACAGGGGAAGGAGCAAGGTAGTCATTGTTACACTGATAGCCCTGTGGATATGAACTGGTAGCACATCTGTGGGACTTGCACCCCGAATGGCTGCTCAGGTAAGGACAGAGGGGGGACCTGCAGCACAGAGGGGATTCTGCTCCTCTGCTCTTCTCAGACCTCACCTGCAGCACTGCCTCCAACTCTAGGAACCCAGCACAAGGAGGACCTGGAGCTGCTGGAGAGGCTCCAGAGGAGGCCACCAAGATGCTCAGAGGCTGCAGAAGCTCTGTTGTGGGGCCAGGCTGGGAGAGTTGTGGCTGTGCAGCCTGGAGAGGAGAAGGCTGCAGGGAGACCTCAGAGCAGCCTGGCAGGAGCTGAAGGGCTGCAGGAGAGCTGGGGAGGGACTTTGGAGAAGGGCTGAGAGTGCCAGGATGAGGGACAATGGCTTTGAGCTGGGAGAGGGGAGACTGAGAGTGGAGGCTGGATGAGGCCTTGAGCACTCTGGGCTGGTGGGAGGTGACCTTGCTCATGGCACGGGGTTGGAGCTGGGTGCTCTTTAAGGTCCCCACCAACTCAACACATTCTGTAGCTCTGTGAATCTGAATCTCTAATTCTGTGTCACTTTTATCCCTAGGGCTGGGCACGATGGGCCGAGGCATTGTCACATCTCTGGTTAAGGCCAAGATACCTGTGGTGGCCCTGGAGCAGGACGGGGAGTGTCTGAGTGCAGGAAGGAGAGCTGTGATGACCCTTTTGGAGCGTGAGGCTGTGAAAATGGAGCAGGGTGCCCCAGCCCTGGATTTCCGTGACCCCGGGCGCCTGCGGTTCGCTGTGGACTTGTCTGCGCTAGCGGACGTAGATCTGGTCATTGAGGCTGTGTTCGAGGACATGCAGCTGAAAAAGGACATATTCCGCAAGCTGTCCAAGGTCTGCAAGCCAGGAGCCCTGTTGTGCACCAACACCTCAGCCCTGAGCATCGATGAGATAGCTTCTGCCACCAGCCGCCCACAGCAGGTCCTTGGCACCCACTTCTTCTCCCCTGCCCACGTCATGAGGCTGGTAGAAATCATCTACGGCCAGCACACGGCCCCCAGCGCCATCGCCACGGCCGTGCAGCTGGCCAAGGTGCTGCGCAAAGTCGGGGTGGTGGTGGGGAACTGCTTCGGGTTCGTGGGGAACAGGATGATGTTCCCGTACCTGCAGCAGGCAGTTTTCCTTCTGGAGGAGGGCAGCAGAGCAGAAGAGGTGGACCAGGTGCTGGAAGATTTCGGGTTTAAGATAGGGCCTTTCCGCATGTCCGATCTGGCAGGGCTGGATGTGGGCTGGAGGTCTCGGAAGGGCCAGGGCCTGACAGGGGCCTCGCTCCCCGCAGGGACCCCTCCGCGGCAGCGGCAGGGCCGCCGCTACAGCCCCCTGCCAGACCTGCTGTGCGAGCAGGGCCGCTTCGGCCAGAAGGCTGGCAGGGGCTGGTACCTGTACGAGAGGGCTGGGGGCAGGGCGGCCAGGCCAGACCCCTGGCTGCACAGCTTCCTGTACCACTACAGGGACGCCCATGGCATCCCGGCCCGCGCCATCAGCCCAGAGGAGATCCTGGAGCGCTGCCTCTTCGCCCTCATCAACGAGGGCTTCGCCATCCTGGCCGAGGGCATCGCGGCGGGCCCGGAGCACCTGGATGTCATCTACGCCAACGGCTACGGGTGGCCGAGGCACAGGGGTGGCCCCATGTTCTACGCCTCCACCCTGGGGCTGCCTCGCATCCTGGCCAAGCTGCAGAAGTACTCTGAGGCCCACCCTGACAGCCCCGAGCTCCGGCCCAGCGCCTGGCTGCAGAGGCTGGTAGCCATGGGCAGCCCTCCCCTCCAGGAGTGGATGTCCTGCCTTGGCCAGCATGGCAGCAAGCTGTGATGCCCGGGTGCCTGCTGTGGAGGCTGAGCTGCTGGCACAGGAGCTGCAACTGCACTGCCCTTTAAGCAGACCCAGAGTGCCACAGGCTCTCAAACGATGTCACTGGCCCCAGCTCGCACACGCAATGGCTGTGGCCACTGATCAGCCTCAGTCCCCCTCACTGTGATAACCACTGCCAGCACCTGCCCTTCCTTCTCACCGCCTGCCGCTTCCCTCTTCACCACCTGCCCTGCACGCAGCTGTCTGAAGGCCCTGCTCATCCAGCTGTGCCTTCAGGTGCTCACATCTGTGCCCCCAGCCTGTCCTTGTGGGGAGCAGTATTCACAGCCCACGTGGCAAGTCGTGGTGGGAGGCAGAAAAGAGGTGCTCATGACTCACTCGGCACCAGCTGCCTCTACCAGAGCCTTCCTTAAATCTCTTGCCTCAGGTCTGTCCTGTGTCCCCACTGGGCTCCCCGGCTCTCCTGAAGACAGCCAGCTGCTACCTGCTTCCTTCCTGCTGTGATGGCACAAGGGGCGCAGCCGCTCTCAGGGGGGCGGTGCAGTGAACCGAAGCGGGATGGGGCAGGGGCAGCCCCAGGATTCCAGTAATGACAGGAAAGCCACAAACACATCGACCTGCATCCTGCCTTGTCCTTGTCCCCACCCGGCTTTATGCGAGCAGAAACATCTGCTGCTGCACCTAACTGTGGGCAGTGTTGCCCTCACTGCCACTGTTTGCCTGCCTGCTGCTAGCAGGCCCTGGGCACTCAGCCTGCTCCAACCAAAACGTGGCCTGCCCTTGCTGGGTGCTCACACAGGCAGAGGCAGGCTGAGGAGAGCAGGGCTCAAGAGCAGGAACCTTACTGCAGGCAGGCTGGAGGGTGGCAGATCTCTAGTAGAGATGAGGGCAGGGGAAGAGTGAGCCAAAGTTGTTCCAGGCTTGATGTCTTGGGTCAAGGTCTGCCATTTCTTGTGTCTAGTGAATGTCTCTTCCAGGTGTGGGGATTTCCTTCCCAGGGACATCAGATGCCTAACTTTTGCCTTTTAATAAACCTGCTTTGCTTGCCCAGTGCCAGGTTCTGTGGGATCATCAGGGTGGCAGAAAAAAAGCCTGCTGCTGCCTGATTTTTCTCCATGTCTCCTCTGCACGGTGCAATTAAATAATTGCATGGTTGTGGAGGACTTTGTGCCTGACAAGGCTGCACGCTTCTCTTGTCCCCAATGTGCCCTGCTTTGCCCTTTACCTACCCCAGCCCTTCAGTGGGCCAGGGTGTGAAACCAAGGGCAGGGACAAGCCAAGCCTTGGGTTCCAGGGAGGATTTTTCCCCAGGCCCAGAGAAAGGGTTAACTGTGGGCCCAGCAGAGCGGTGGTGGTTCTCGGGGGAGCAGCACGGCCGGGGGCGGGCAGCCTTTGCTCGGGGGTGCAGCATGGCTCCCACCGAGGACACCCGTGTGATGCACTGGCAACCCTCGTGTCACCCACAGGACAGCTCTGCACACAGAACGTGCCCTCTGCAGGCCTGGGCTTCCCCGGATGGCAGATGGGATGCAAAGGGCAATCCCCTTGCAGCAGGAGCGAGCTGTGGAGGACAGGACGTGTCCTGCCTCTGCAGGAGAGGTGCTGGTGTCAGGATATCCAGACCCACCAGCTTCCACCCTGTGGGCAAAATTCCTCTCCACATCTGCAGCATCTTTGTGCCAAGGCGTTTGCCCCGCTCCATTTAACAGAATCAAAGGGTGGTAGAGGTTAGAAGGGGCCTCTGGAGATCATCCAGTCCAACCCCCCTGTAAGAGCAGGAGCACCCAAGGCAGGTCACACATCCAGTCTCCAGATCCAGAGACTCCACCACGTCTCTGGGCAGCCTGCTCCAGGGCTCCATCACCCTCAAAGTAAAGTTTGTCCTCATGTTTAGATGGAAACAACCTGAGAGTAGCATCAAGAATAAACCATAAACCAAGAACTGCCAGCGCCATGTGCCATGTGTGCAAGCAGCTCAGTCTCCTGCTCCATCCACAGGCTTGGAGTGCCGCAGACCTTGGAGTACCTGGATCATCCCGTCCAGACTGCTTGCTGCCTTCTCACGCTCCTTGAAGGGGGTGGTCTGGATGCCCATAAGGGTGGATGCCGTTCAACCAGCCCGGCGGGGTGCAGATGGGAGCTCGACGTGCCCAGCTGTGGCAGGGGCGAGAGGGCTGCTCCGGGCTCCCGGCCAGCCCAGCAGTGCCTGGCACCACTCCTCTCTGCTGGTGCTGCCCGCAGCTCCTGCCCTGCGGGATGCCTTTGAACAACCACTTCAGTCCCATCACGGGTTAAAATTCACGGCAGGTGCCCTTGCCGCAGCTCCCGGCGCGGCGGAGCTGCTGCCCCCAGTGACACCCACACGACGAGTAGGGCAGCCCCCGGAGCGGCCTGACCCCTGCCCAGCCCGGCCTCGGCCACCGCCGCCGCCTACCCTGCTCCCGGTGGGGCTTCGCCCCGGGCCGTCCGCCGCACCGCCCGGCTCCACGCACCCGCGGGCCGGCTCCGGGTAGTCAGCCGGGCCCGAGGCAGCGGGTGGCGCTGAAGGGCGGACGGGAAGGCGGCAGGAAGGCACCGGCGGCATTCCGCGGTCCCCGGGCGGGGCAGGGCGGGGAGGAGCCGGCGGGAGCGGCGCGGCCGGGCCCTGCCCGCGGCGCTGCCCTCCGCGGTGCTNAGCACCGCCGCCTTCCCCTTCCTCCTCCTCCCGGCCGCTGCGGCGCGGGGGCTGCGGGCGGAGCGGCGGGCGCCATGAGCGGGGCGGCGGCGGCGGCGGCCAAGAGCGAGAAGCTGGACGAGGCTCAGGCGCTGGCCCGGAGCTGCGCGGGCAGACCTGACTTCCAGCCCTGCGACGGGCTCTCGCTCTGCGCCACCCACAGCCACGGCCGCTGCTTCCGCCTGCACTGGTGCTGCCACCTGGGATGGTGCCACTGTGAGTGAGCGAGCGAGCGGTCCGAGCGGTCCGAGCGGTCCCGGCGATCCCGATCAGCCGGGAGGTCCCGGCTCTGCCCGGGCCGCCTCCCGGCCCCGGCCCACCCTGGCCCGGCCCGGCCCGGCCCGGCCCCGCGGCGGCCGGGAGTGAGGAGCCCGCCCCTCCGGAGCTGTGGCTGCCCGGGCGGCTGGAGGCACCCGGGTGGGGTGGGGGGAGACCAAGGCTCGGCCTGTGCGACGAGACCCCAAACTTCGGATCTGCTCCCGGCGGAGCGGGCGGGTGGGGGGCATTGGGACAGCTGCAGCAAGGCGTCCAGATACCGTTCGGAGCCGGGGAACGGGCGGAGGGACTGAGCTGCTGGCGGCGCCGGCTGCTGCCCTGGCGCACCGCATGCAGCAGCGGCAGCAGCAAATGCCCTTCGCACCGAGGAACCATTAAGTAGCTACTTCGTTCTCTGTTCGGAGGTTTGTGGAGTTAGATCGTGGTTGGACTCGATGACCTGCAAGGTCTCTTCCAACTGAAATGATGATTGTGTGATTTTCTTCTTACAAACGTACGGTTTGAAATCTTGAGAGAAGTGACGGCTTTAGCTATGCTACTGTATAGCACATAGTAACTGCCTCAAACCCCAGTGCTGATCCGACTGGGTGCCTGACGACTTTAATCTCTGTGTTCAGGATGCTGATGTGCATAATCATGGAGGCTGGGATTGAGCTGTAGATGTCCAAACACACTTTGATGAATAATTAATTGCACACAGCCTTGAGGAGCAGGCGTTCCAAACAGCATGGCGTTGCCAGGTCCAGGAACGGGGATGGAGCTGCGCACTTAGCTTGTGTTGCACTTGGAGATCTTAAAGCCGGGGAGGCAGGGTTAAAGTTGTACCTGTATGGGAGGGCTTGGTGCTGCTGATGGTGTCCCTTGACATCCTGTTCTCTTTTTAAGTCTGTCCTCATCTCTCCCCACAATTTCAACTCCTGGAGTGATTCCCCTCGTGCACACTTCTGGCAAAGGGCTTCCCCGAGGAGCCAGCTCTGGCTTGGGTGAGAGCTACCCTTTGAGTTAGTGACGTGCTCAGCAGTTTCACCTCGGTTTGGGGTTCAGTTAAAATCAGTTCAGAGCAAGGGTTTGTTGGGTGTTTTTCTGTCTGTGCCCTGCAATGAGTACTGGGTGGTGGCACAACCGGCAGGTGCTGTAGTCACCAGCTGTGCAAGGACAGGGATTCATAGATCCAGGGAATGGTTTAGGTTGGAAGAGACCCTAAAACTCATCCAATTCCAGGCCCCTGTCATGGGCACAGACACCTTCCACCAGCCCAGGTTGCTCAAGGCCTCATCCAGCCTGGCCTTCAACACCTCCAGGGAGGGGGCAACCACAGCCTCCCCGGGCAACCTGTGCCAGGCTCTCCCCACCCTCACTGCCAACAATTTCTTCCTCCTCTCCACTCTCACTCTCCCCTCTCCCAGCTCAAAGCCATTGTCCCTCAGCCTGGCACTCTTCAGCGCTTGTCCAAAGTCCCTCCCCAGCTCTCCTGGAGCCCTTCAGCTCCTGCCAGGCTGCTCTGAGGTCTCCCTGCAGCCTTCTCCAGGCTGCATAGCCACGACTCTCCCAGCCTGTCCCCATAGGGGAGGTTCTGCAGCCTCTGAGCATCTTGGTGGCCTCCTCTGGACCTGCTCCAGTATGTTTCTTTGGCACAAAGGCCAAAGTTACAACCTGGATAGACTCTTCTGCAGAATTTCCACAGTCTTAGTCATTTGTGGTCAGCATCAAGATCCATGAGCTTGTGAGCACTCTGGAGTACAGGGCCAGAGCTCAGAAAGGTGTTTCTAAGCCAAAGATGTTACCTGAAATCAGCTGGGGATGGTCCTGGGAAGGAGGAGGTAGGTGTGGAGCTGGGAGCAACTAAAGAAGTGATATGGTGGGGAAGGATCTGGAGATGAGGATGGGTCACAAACTGAGCATGTGTCAGCTGCAGGAGGCCTTTCTGGTAAATCCAGACCCAGAAGGCAAGCTTCACTTGAAGATGCATTCACAGCAGCCCTGCAGGGGGCAGTTTAATTAGTCTCTTCATTTCAGTAATGATGAAACTAGGCTGATGGGCTTCGTCTGAGCATGGCATTTTCAAGAGCTGCAGGAGAACTGGGGAGCTTCTGTAGGAGACCACAGCTTAGAAAATAGGATCTAAAAGGGGCTGCAAAGGCAGAAGAGTTGCTTGGGCTATGAAAGATTGATGGGGGGAGGGAGGGGAGCTTTGCACAGTGCAAGGGAAGCTGGGTTCTAGTCTTTTGCTAACAGGCTTGCAAGATAACTAGAGATCACCTACCTGTGGCAAGCAGAGCAAGGGAACAGAGTCCTTACAATGAGGGGTTGTCCCTGGAGGCCTCTAGGGAAGCCTTAGACCAGTGTCCTGTAGTGGCACTTGGTGGTCTTAGAGGTGTCTTCCAACCAAAACAGCTCCGTGGTTCTTTGGAGGTACATGGAGCTGATTCCCTCTTGGAAGGGCCACTTGAGATCCAATCCAACCCTTTGCTTTCCTGTGGCAATCACAAGCTGCAAAGCTGAGGACAGCTTTGGCAAAAGTGCAGACTTTGTGCTTGGTTCCTGAGGATAGTGAAGGGAACTGGGATGCAACTGCCCCGTGATGCTTTGATATGCGGCCACATAGCTCAGTGTCTTGGACCCACACAGAAGAGTTCTGAGCCCCTCATTTCCTCATGCAAATTTCGGAGATGAGGATCTTTTTGTACCCTGCTCCTGCACAATGAGTTGAGTTTGACTTGAAAGGGATAAGGATGAATCCTGTAATGGCAAATGATATCGAGGCCAAGGGTGTAATTAGGCAGCTCTGGGAGCTCTCCTCCATGGATGCAGTGCTGTAGTACTGACCTGGGAATCCTTAGAGCCTCCTCCAAAGTGCTTCTCTCTGATTCCTAAGAGCCGTGTTGGGGTGCAGGAAGCTCTGTATCAATTCTAATGGCCTTTGGAATGTTACTTCCCATCAGTGGTGGAGGTCCTGCTCTTGGTGCACTCACACTGAAGGAGCTGCAGAAACTCCTGCCCGCTCCACCTTGTAGCTTGGCTCGTGGTGTATTCAGGAGCACATCTGCTCACTCCAGTGACAGAAGCAGTTTAGCACTGCGGAGCCACTTGGCTGTAGCTGTAATAATTGAGAAAGAGCTTGGTCTGAATTCCCCAAAGCCATTCCTGCTGGCACGCTCCGCAGGAAGCAGCGCTTGAAATGCTCTCTTTACCTCCTGTGTTTCTCTGTCCCTAAAATGGCAGTAACAGCTGGTAGGCAACATCAGAGACTGTTCAGGGGACACAAACAGCTTGGAGCACCTCAGGTGTTGGGGATCTCTGCAGGACTTCTGGGAGTTTCTTTCGGGTCATTTCCAGTCTGTTTTGGAGTTGGTAGCAATCAGATTTCCTTCTGAGATGGGAGGTGCTGCTTCGATGTGTTCTTGTGCCTGGGAGCCCTGAACCCAACCAAAACCTCCATAGGCAGGCTCATGCAAAATGGGCCTGGGGCCGCTGCAGGTGCGAGGGCTGGCAGGGTGTCCCTGGAGGTGCCTGGCTCTGTGGCCATCGGGTCCAGGAGAGCAGGCAGCACACTGTATCCTTCAAGAGATGTCTACAGCACCCTGCCCCTGTGTGTGTCGTGCAGGGGCAGGGATGCCGGCATGCGTCACAGCTCCTGTCTCCGTGCGGAAGTGGGATGAGGACCTTCAGAGTTTTCTCCCCTGCAGGGAAGAAGATGCTGGCCCAAGAGGTGTGGTGGCTTCAGCCCCTGTGTTTGTCCCTTTACTCCTTTCTCTTGTTCGTGCTGCACCCGTTTGGTCTGCCCCTGTGTGCATTCCCCCTGCTGGAGTGACAGCTCCTGTCCACCTTCTTCCCGTCCCCTCCAAAAGCCTCGTGGGGTTTCGTTTATTAGAAGCAGGTTGAGAGCTTTAAGTTACTCAGGTCTGCTTTGTCCAGAGTCAGGGAAAAGATGTGCCAGGTCTGTAGCAGGGAGTCTGCCGTCCTTTCCTCACCTCTAGGTACCTGCTGCAGCTCTGAGTTGCACTGATATTGTCTGCAAGGCTGTTGGCTGCCTGGTGGTACCTGCTGCCGTCAGAAAGGATTAGACCCTTGTGGGTTACATCTGTCCTGACGGACTCGGACTCTGTTTCGCTAAGTTTACTTCCTGAGGGTTAGCTCACACTGATAGAAGGCTGGCTTCACCCCCGGGCAATGCAAAAACCAGGTCCTCTGTTGCAACTGTGTTTGTTTTTCAGTCTGAACGCCCTGCTTTCTGTTCCACACCTCGCGGCTCTCGCAGTGCAACACCTCGTGGTTATCCACCGTCCCCGCTGCGTGATGGCTCCACCATACTCACGTTTCAAGCACCTGTGTCAACAGACAGGGGTTGTGCTGCCTTGTATTCGCCTTCCTGTGTTTTGGGGGTTGGTTTTGGTGTTTGTTTTTTTCCCCTGATCCAGCATCAAAAAAGCAGGCTTTAGTTACTGAAAGCCTCCTGCAGATCTCACATTGAAAAACAAATGCAGCAAATACATTTCAGTCCCACCACTTTTACAAGATTCAGCTGTTTGAAGCATTTGCAAGCAAAGAAAGAGAGTGTGGGAGAAAGCTGTGAGGTCTTCTTTGGGTGGTCAGAAAAGAAGTTACCAGGCTCAGCCATGCCGAAGAGTCGTGGTTGCAGTAGAGGTTTTAAACCCCTAAATTGCTAGGTAGAGGCAGTAGAGGCTGTAAACTGGTGAGTGGTGTAGAACATTGGCAGGTGTGCCTTGAAATAGCTTCCTGCTCCCTGCCGTGCTGCACGGAATTACGGGACCGGCGCAGCGCAAGTTTGGATCCAGCCCTGGCAGCCTCTGTGCGGGGTCAGGCAGGCTTAGCAAGGCTGCCAACGCAGTGTCATCCTCAGCCAAGAGGAGAACATGGCTTTCGTGATGGGTGGCACACCCCAGAGGATGTTCTCTGGGTGCTCCCAATTCAGCACCTCTTGCAGGGATCAGGATCCGAGGATGTTGACGTTCATCTGCCTGCTGAGCAGGGAGCCCAGGGTCTCTCTTGGCTCTCGGAGCAAGCTCCACCGCTTCTTCGCCGTGTCTGTTCCTGGGTGCCTGCAGGTAGCCCAGTGGTTGACCAGCCAGTCGTAGTTTCGGGTCTGGGGTAGATTTGTGTTGTGTTTGGGCAGGGGCAGGTGGTCGTCTGTCTGTCACAGCTGATGCCAGGCACCGAAGCGATCCAGGGCAGCCGCTGCACCTGGCTGTCGTCCAGCAGAGCCTTGTTCCTTACACTTCTCTCTACTGCAAATACCAGTGGTCTTATTTTACAGCACTTTAAACCAGACCAATTCCTTTCCTGTCCCCCAAAGCTGCTGAAAGCTCTCTGCTGGGGCCAGTCTCGGTGCCGTCTCCTGGGGGAGGCTGTGGTGGGCGTCACATCCCCTCTCCTGCCTGTCCTCCGGCGGTGCACACTCCAGCTGGCCAGGTGCTGGGATTTTCCCTGCACTCCGCTGATGTGTGCAGCGGCTGCGCAGCTCTGTGCGCGCAGGAAGCATTTCCACGATGTCTCTGGAGCCACAGAAGCTCTCAGCAGGGGCTCTGACAGTCTGTGAAGCCTGTGTAATTATTCAGAGCCCAGCCTGCTTGCAGGAGCTGTGAGCGGGGAACCAGCAAGGCAGCCGGAAACAGACCGCTGGGAAGTGAGCTCCAATGGTTACTGACGGTATTCGAGTGTGCCATGACAAAGCTTGGAGGCTGGAGAAGAGCTGTGCCCCCCTGCCAGCCGGCTTCACCTCCCCTCTCCGCGTTAGAGCGGCAGCTGCAGCGCTGCGGGGGGAGATTCTGAAACAAGCCCTGGGCTGCTCTGCAGCACTGCATACATTGCACAGCTCCTTGCTTTTGCTCTTATGGCTTTGCTTTGTGTTGGCCTTTGTTGACAACAAAACTCTCTGCCACATGCCAGAGCCAGCAGCAGGCCAGCAGTGTGCCAGAGCAGCATGTGTGTATGTCTGCCAGACGTGATGGGGACTGGAGCTTGCTGGAAGTCTCCAGCCTGGCACTGGTGATGGCAACTTGAATTGCCAGCAGTGCTGTTCCACAGGGCAGGCTTCATGGATCCATAGTCACAGAATGGGTTAGGTTGGAAAGGACCTCAATGCTCATCCAGTTCCAACCCTCTGCCATGGGTTGCTCCCACCAGCACAGGGTGCTGAAGGCCACATCTAGTGTGGCCTGCCTGATGACTGAGTTGTTGGATAAACATGCAAAGGGATTTGTATCCCACTGACAGTCCAAGCTCTGAGACTGAGCATTTGGAGTAGCTCACGTGTTCTTTGTCTAAAGAGGAATGGAGCTGTGGTGCTAGGATGGGAGGGTGGGATCAGGAGGATGAGGATGATTACAGTGCTGCAAGTAGGCATTTTCCCTTGCTATGGAAAGGATTTGGACGTCTGTCCAGGCAGAGTCCCTTTGTCTGGACAGGATGTTTGTGCATGAGCGGGGCGTTGTGCTGAGCACTGGGCAGGAGCTGCAGAAGGGTGCATGTTACAGCTTGTAGTGAGAGAAGACTTCAGTGAGGCTTTGCTCTTCACCTGCAGTTGGAAGAGCTGCGATACCCAAGCTGTGTTCCGCTCAGCTGTGCACGGTGGAGGGAAGCAGTGCAGCTCATTGTGCTCTGAGGGGTGAGCCCAAGGGAGAAACACTCAGCCACCAGTTTGCACAGGTGCACCTTCTGGACCTGTTTTGTTGCTCTGGTTTTGGTTCTAACATGCAAATCACAGTATAGATGCATTGCTGATGCTGAGTGTAGATTCACCATACCCTCTGAAAACATCAGGTGAGGCCTGGAATACTGTGTCTAGTTTTGGGTTTCCCAATTCAAGAGGGATAGAGACCTGCTGGATAGAGTCCAAGAGAGGCTGTGAGGGTGATCAAGGGACTGGAACATCTCTGTTGTGAGGAGAGGCTGAGAGCCCTGGGGCTGGTTAGTCTGGAAAGAAGAAGGCTGAGAGGGGACCTGAGCAGTGTCTGTAAATACCTGAGGGGTGGGTGTCAGGAGGAAGGTGCCAGGCTCTGTTTGGTGCTGCCCAGTGATGGGACAAGGACCAAAGGGTACAAGCTGGGACCCAAGGGGTGCCACCTCAGCACAAGGGGAAACTTCTTTGGTGTGAGGGTGCTGGAGCCTGGAGAAGGCTGCCCAGAGTATGTGGAGTCTCCTTCTCTGGAGTTCCTGTGTGCCCTGCCCTGGCTGCTGCTGCTCCTGCTCCGGCAAGGGGGTTGGACTGGGTGATCTCTGGAGGTCCCTTCCACCCCCTGCCATGCTGTGATTCTGTGATCAGTGCCTTTCAAAGATCCTGCTGGCATTCATTTTTAAATCCTCACTGTAACACAACTCTGTTTAGACACAGACATGCTCTGTTATTATTAACAAAACCTCTGAGTCACTTGAAAGGAGCAGACCACAGGAAAAGCTTTGAATTCAATTTCCTTGCTCTAAGTACTTCTGGAGGACTGACTCCCTTCTGTGCCTTGTACTGGGTTGGACAGAACTCACTGCTTCTCTTTCTCCTAGAGTCCTGAGAAGAGTGTGGTTCACAGAGACTTCTGTCTGCCTGCCCAAAACTCATCTGCAGGCAAGAGCCTCTGAGAGCTGCAGGTCAGTGGCACCTCTTTGCTGTAGCTGCTGGCTTCATGAAGCCTACCTGGGTGAAGCCTCAGTAAGAAGGCTGTGGATGTTTGCTGCCAGAAGCAAGTACCTCTTGGTTGTGTCCCAGCAGCTCTTGGTGTGCTGGTGAATTCTGAACAGCTGCATGGTGAAGGCCAAGCCCCTGCTCCTGCTCAGGGGTCTTCGTTCTGGCGGGAGGCTTCAGGTACTTCTCTCATTACAGAGTAACAGCTCAGAAATGAAATCTGCACTGGAGGAGGGAGCAGGGTCCTGTGGCAGGCGTGTGGCTTCCTTCCTGGGCTCTGACGATGCCACTTCAGCCTGTGAGCCTGCTCCTCACACCTAAATGCAAGGTGCATGGCTGAGGGGCCTTCTGGCACACCCTCCTTGCTCTTGAGGCTGCTGATGGGCACCTCGCAGGTGGGAGTGCCACACTCAGCCCGTGGCACTGCCTTGGAGACCTGCACTGTCTCCAGGTTCTCATCCTGGTGGTTTCCATCCTGCCAGGCTGCAGAGCTAGCTGTGCACTCAGCCTTGCTGGAAACACTGGAGAGGGCTTTCAGGCACTTGGCACAGGACCTCCAATTTCCTGGCAGCACCTCTGTGCTCATCAAGAGTAAGCAGGGGTTTGCTGCTCGTGCTGATGCCACCAGCAGAGCTGACTTGTGCCGAATGGACATCTTGGGGTGTTTTTGTGTAGTGGCTCTCAGTCTGAGTGTCTTATGCTTCATGACTCCACTCAGGCCTTGGTAACTTAGTTCTGCACGTGGTAAGGCTGTAAAGGATGCTCGCAAGCACTGTGAGGTGGTTCAGAACGAGAGCTGTGGCAGTCATCTTAGCTGTGGATGGGCCGCACAAGCCTGTGCTAGCATCAAAAGCTGACTGACAGGAGGTTGGATTCCAGGCACTCTGGATTTAGATATCTGCATCTTCCTGCTTGTAAAGTGGCCCTGCTTTAGCATGTTGTGGATTCCATTCCAGCACCCTTGTGGCTTTCTCTGTCCACAAGGTCCAGAGGAGGTTTTCATACAGCCTTTGATTCCTCCACTGATCAGTTTCTCTGTAGGGACTGATGACAGAACTCAAGAAGTGCAGCTGGTGCAATTTAGAGATGTTTTTGCCAGTAGCTGAGTATATTCACATAGATGGAAGTGAAAAAACCTGCTGGGAAAGTTAAATGGGGATTGCTTGGCAACTGGGCCTGGTTTTTAATATCCCCACACTCTAATTTAGGCACAGCAGCAGTTGGGGTTTATCTGTAGCTGTGGTGTACAACAGTTCCGACAAGAGGCCTGCTTTCGTCTTCTGGCTCTGACTGCTGGCTGCAGAGCCCCCAGGTGTGCCCTCAGAACTGCTTGTTTTGCTTGTGTGCCTGTACCCAGCCTGGGGACGCTGTCCCTGCTGTGTTCCCCGGCTGTCCCTCCGGCGACCCGGGCCACAGGGCTGCGGCTGGAACATGCCTGCGGCCGTCCCGGGCGGGAGCTTGGCTGCTGCAGGCTGCCTGCTGCCGGCCGCCTCTGTTTGGGTTCTGTCCTGCTGACCCTGAGCCGTGCCCCAGGTGTTTGCACTCGCTCACAAGCGCTTGGACACCGCCAGCTGTGTCGGGGGGCGCTGATCAGCTCTGCAGTCCACCCGCATTAGCCCTGCGTAGGCAGGGTATGTGAAGCAGACAGGCACCTTTGGCTTTGCTTTGCCCACCCCTGCTTCTGGGCCTCAGTGCTTCCCGGCTGGTGCTGCAGGACCTTGGCCCTCTAGGTGTGAACTGGGGGAGATGCTTGTCCCTCTCGGCCAGCCTTTGCTTACCCTGCTAGCAGCCTCTGCTGAGTTTGCTCCCACCCCTGCTGTCCAGCTGCTCTGAGCTGTGTGCCCGCAGTGGCACCGTCTGGCACCATGGGGCACCTCCTCTGCTGGCTCCCAGCCCCCTCGGAGGGAAGGGCTGGCACCGTACGTGTAGTCTTCAGCTGCATGTTGCCATGCTCCAGGCGTGAGCAGGGAGAGCAGCCTCTTCAGTTCCCAGCCAGGGGCTCTGAGGAGGCTGGGAGCAGGAATGCAGAGATGGATCAGGACAAGGAGTGACTGGAAAGGTGCACAGGCAGGCAGCAGGAGAAGCAGTGGGCTGGGGTCCCTGGAGTGGCCTGCACTGACAGCAGGCACTGCTCCCGACAGGCTGACTCTGTTGTGAGGCACAGGTGGTGGTCAGAAGGACCCCCTGTGCTCTGACAGCGGGCAGGGAGTAGCACAGCTGCAGCACATCCCTCTGCCCTTGTATCTCCTCTCACCCACCAGGAGAGCAGGCTGCAGCCAGCAGAAGGCTGTTCCAAGCTACAAGCCCCATCTGCCTGCTCCAGCCCTCCACCCAGGCTGTCTCCCGTGGGTGTTTCTTGCATGGCACAGTCCCTTGGAGGGGACTTTCCTTCAGGAACCCCGGGGGTATGCTGCCTATTTGAAGGTTCACAGGAAGACATTCCCATGGCATCCAGAGGCGGCTCCCCTGCAGCATGTCCTAGAGAGCTGGAAGAGGCCTGGACCTTGTCTCTCTAGTGCCTGGGAAATGCTTTTGTCTTCTGGGTAGCTACTGACATCAATCCCTGCTTATCCTCCCCTGTAACCATACCAGCACTCTGACTGGCTGCATGGAAATGAGGAGATGCTGAAGCCTGTGCAGACAGTGCACAGAGATGGTTTAGCAGAATAACTATTTAGCAACCTGATCTAGTTAAGATGTCCCTGCTCACTGCAAGGGACTTGGACTAGATGGTCTCTAGAGATCCCTCCTGACTCAGTGCATTCTGTCAGTGTACAGAGTGGCTGCTGCCCACTTCAGCCTCTTAGAGGGGTTCATAGAATGGCTTGGGTTGGAAGGGACCTCGAGGATCATTCAGCTCCATGGGCACAGACACCTCCTACCAACCCAGGCTGCTCCAGGCCTCATCGAGCCTGGCCTTCAACACTTCCAGGCAGAGGGCAGCCATAGCCTCCCTGGGCAACCTGTGCCAGTCTCTCCCCAGCTCATTACCGCAGGGAGACTTGGATGTCTTTCTCTGCTTCTTTACCCAAGAGCTTCAAACATCAGAGCACCCTTCAGTGCTCTGCTCCTTCTTCCACCTGCACAGACCAGCATTTGCAGCTCAGGCACTGAAGCTCTTGCAAGAGCCTCCATGATTGCAGGTCTTTTGCGCTGCCTGCTTCCGTGGTGCCTCATGCCAATGAAATGCAGCATTTTGCAATCCTAGGCACAGCCTGAGGTTTCTCAGCTTTCCCTAGCCAAGTGCTGATTTTCTGCTCTTTTATTTCTTTTAGTAAAGATTTTCAGGTCTTGCATGGTTCAGCTCTGGAGCCCAACCTAATCCTATTTTCTTCCTGCTTAACCATATAATCAAGATGCCAAATACATTTCTTTGGCTTCAAAATTCCCTTTCTACCTTCAAATTCTTGTTGCAGTCATGTAAAAAACTATTCTTCACAATGCAGACAAATCTGATTTAGTCCCCAGAAACAAAGGGAACGTGGGAAAGCCGCGCGGGGAGCCCCTCGGGCCGGGGAGCAGCGCAGCTGCCCCGGTGGAGAGCGCAGCAGCAGAGGAGGTGCTCCTGGCAGGCACGGCGGGGGCGCAGGCAGGGTTGCTGCGGGGGCTGCTCTTCAGCTCCGGGCTTCTGCTCCCGGAGGTTAATTCTCTAGCGCTACTGCTGAGGGCTTCCGAGCAGGGCCGTGTGTGGACATGGCACTGTTGAGTCGGCGACGATCATAGAGGTATTTTCAACCCAGAACGATGCCGTGACCGGCAGAGGTCACTTCCAATCCCTCCTGCCCTGTGATGCTGCCAGCACGCTCCGGCCTCTGCTCGCAGGGCTCCGCCGGCTGTCACCAGTGGCCCGCGGGTCGGTGTCCGTGTGCCAGAGGTGACCCGCGTCCCTCTCTGTCCCCACAGGTAAATATGTCTACCAGCCCATGACGCCCGTGGAGCAGCTGCCCAGCACGGCGATCCCGGCTCGGCCCCGGGAGCCTCCCAGCAGCATCCAGATCTCGGTGTCGCTCACCCAGCACTTCCTCAAGTTCGCGTCCGTCCTGCAGCCGCCGCTGCCGCCTGCCTCGCCGCGGCTCTGCGCCATCGCCGACCTCTTCCTGGACAGCTACCGCGTCAAGTGCATCAACGGCAAGATGTGCTACGTCCAGAGGCAGGCCCCGGCGCCGCCGCACAGGAGCGGGCCCCGGGAGGTGCCCGCCGGCAGTGCCCTCAGCACAGAGGAGAGCAGCACACCGAAACCGGAGCACTGCTCATCCCCCTCCAGCTCCGAGGACTCCGGTATCAACGCCGTGGGGGTTCACTACATGGAGTCGTGTGACGAGGACACGGAGGGGGTGGCCGAGCTCAGTTCAGAGGAGGATTACAGCCCGGATAGCAGCTGGGAACCGGACGAGTGCCCGCTCCTGTCGCCCTCGCAGTGTGAAATGGAAGTGATTGAGACGATAGAAACCAGTGTGTGACCCGCACAGGCTGGCAGCAGCTCAGGCCAGCTCCCGCTCAGTGACGTTGCTTTTGTAGTATCTCTCTATCGTTTTTTCCCACAATCTCTTTTTTCCAGTGCACCTGAGAGTTCAGATTCCCAGAGTGCAGCCATGGGACTTGTGTGTTGGTGACCTAGCAGCAGCCTGAGCCCGCGGAACACGTCCTCAGCCCGATCAAAGCCCTCTATACCTGAGGGGATGATCAGTCTCAAGCACCCTACAGCTGAGACAGGCCCTTTCCTTGGCCCGGGCTCCACCAGACACTGCTCACGTGAGGATGTGCACTCGAGATGGCTCCATCTGTCAGGATGTTCAAAGCCCAGGGGGTGAGCTGGTGCAGGACACCTGCCAGCAGCAGAGCCAAGCTGTCCCCATTCTGTCTCAAACAGCTCAACGAGGTGCAGCCAGAAGAGGCAGCCAGAAGAGGCTCTTCCACCTCTGGCCTTGCTCCTTGTCCATCCTTTTCTCTAGTGCTGGTGCACCTCTTCTCAGAGGCTGCTGGCACCACTCTCCAGTGGCGCAGCAGGGCAGGCTAGAGAAAGCACAAAGTGCCTCCAACTCTTCTCCAGGCTATGCACCAAGCACCCACTGAGGTCCATCAGGCTCTGCAATCTCCCTGGCAGGCGACTGCTGCTCAGCTGCCTGGCTCCAGCTGCTCCTTTCTCTCTCCACGGCTCTTGGGAAGATCTGGCTTTGGCAGCTCCATGGGTGGGAGCGGGCAGAGCTGACGTGCAGCTGCCCAACCAACGTTGTGCAGGGTGGAGGATGCCAGGTGAAGGCAATGGCTACCTCCAAACACGCAACCCCACCTGCTGCTCCCTCTTGTGCTGTGCGCTGCCACACAGGTGCACTCAGGACCCGACAGCCTCGAGGCCTGCATTTGCCTGAAGACTGATGAAGTTTAAACACAGAACATTTATCAGCCACACCACTGTGTCAGCAGAGCCTGGGGACAGCATGGAGGTGCCCATGGGATCAATACTTGTTACAATACAGCCTGAGATCATGCTGCTGGAAAGCAGAAGCTCAGCTCCTGCTCCTCTGCACTCAGTTCAAGAGCAGACTCATAGATTCATGGGACAGGTTGAGGTGGAAGGGACCCCTAAGATCATCCAGTTCCCAAACCCTGCCATGGCCACAGACACCTCCCCCTAGCCCAGGTTGCTCGAGGCCTCATTCAGCCTGGCCTTGAACACCTCCAAGGAGGGGGCATCTACAGCCTCCCTGGGCAACCTGTGCCGGACTTGCACCACTCTCACCGTAAACATCCCTCAAGCAGCTGGCACCTGCGAGTTGCTGGTTTGGTTTCAGCACTGCATGACAAAGCCAAGGTCGTCCTGAGACTTCAGGCAGCTGGGAGCAACTGGAGTCAGCTGTGGCTGTGCTGTGGCCAGAACTGACTGCCTTGGAGTTTGCTTTTTGCAGTGCAGCTGTGGTTGGCAACTCCCAGGCTGCAGCTATTGTGCAGTTAAGTGTGCTGGAGGCTCACCCCTGCTGCAAGGTGGCTCCAGGGGCTCATCCTGCTGCAGGGCAGCTCCAGAGACTCATCTTTCAGCGTGCCCTGACCACGTAGTACTGGTTCTGTCCACCTTGCACCCAGTATTGTCAGCAGCTGTAGGCAGCAGTGTGTGTGGTGTGCACAGGCAGGCCAGGGGCTCCCCATAGGTGGTGACAAAGCAACTCTACTTCCTAGACACAGACTTGCAGACCCTGGGTGTGTGGCTAGGATGGCACAGATGCAGTGCAGTGTTTGCCACAGGACCCTGGGCTGCTCCAGGACCAGCTGTGTTCTGCTGACAAGGCACCTGGAAGGACTCTGCTGAGGGTGTTTAAATGAAGGCTGTAGTAAAACTAAATAGGATTTCTTTCTCTTTAAGGGCAGGGTTTGTCTTTTGTGGTTAGCTAAGGTTTTCTAACAACCCTTTAGTGTCTCTGACCCCTTCAGAGACATTCCATAGGTAGATGGAAGCATTATGTATAAACCTACAGCATTTATCCATATTTAACCTTTCCACTGTAACCCAAGTGAGGAGCTGACAGAGCTCTCTCCTGTGCCTGCCTGAGCTTCCTTCCCAGAGGTGGCCTCTCCTTCCTGGGAGGACTGGGCTGAACTGGCCAGATGCATCCTCCCAAGGATGGCAGCAGGACCTCTCCTGAGGACACGGTGCTCCACTGCAGGCACCAAGCAGAGGAAGGGGCATCAGGACCCTCTGAGCTCACCTTGTTTGCAGGCAAGCAGGAGCCAGGGCACTGGCTGCAAGCAGTGGAAGCCAGCTGGGTACTTCCTGACCAAGCCTTCCCCCAAGGCTCTCTGCTCTTGCAGGTTCCCCTCACTGGCGTCAGGCCCCTTTCCTATCCCTAAGTAATTAGCAATATTCACAGGCTGTGAGTGTCTCCTACACAGGATTTGTTCAGACGTCTTAAGCACAATAAGCTGCCTCTTCCCTCTGTTGCCCTAGTCAGGCATCAGTGGAGCAGCCCAGTGTGGGCCAGGGCCGGTTAGAATCATAGAATGGTTTAGGTTGGAAGGGACCTCAAGGATCATCCAGCTCCACCCCCCTGCCATAGACAGGGACACCTCCCTGGTGTGGTTCTGGGCAGTGTTTCAGCAGCCAGCACAGGGGCAGGTTTCTCCCTGTGCCACATCACACCCCCAGCTCAGCAAGGGGCCCCGCACACAACCCTGGTTCCTTTCCTTTGCACAAGCACCGGCGCAGTTGTGCTGCAGGAGCAGTGGCCTGGGGTCCCTGCCCCAGGCAGGCATGGGGAGGCTGTGTACATGTCCTCGGGAATAAAATGCTGAACAACTGATCTGGCTTGTCCTGCTCATGCATGCTCCACACCGGAGTGCAACGTCTGCCAGTGCCAGCAGTCCCTCACAGCTGCAGGCAGAGCACCTCAAACACACAGCCAGGGCTGGGCAAAGAAATGCCATAGCCAGTGGGAGTGCAGCAGGCCCAGCCCCGTGCAGGGATGGGCACCTGCTGAGTGCTGGGACTGGTGGGCAGCCACACAGACCAGTTCTCGCTGGCCTGGAACAGAGCTGCCTCAGCCGTGGGGGGTACACAGCAGGGAAGAGTTGCAAGCCCGAGCTGATGTCGTCTGGCATCGGGTTGGAGGGGACCCTCCAAGGGCATCCTGCCCATCCCCCCGCAGTCACAGGGACAGCTCCAGCCAGAGCAGGCTGCTCAGGAACACATCCAGCCTGACCTTGAATGTCTGCAGGGATGGGGCCTCAAGCACAGCCCTGGGCAGCCTGTGCCAGTCTCCAACCACCCTCACTGTGCAGAGCTTCCTGCTGAGGTCCAACCTAACTGCCCTGCTCCAGTTCCAAACCACTGCCCTAGTCCTGTCCCCACAGCCCCTGCTGAGCAGCCCCTCCCCAGCCTGCCTGAAGGTCCCCTACAGACACTGAAACGGAGCTCTAAGGTCTGCCTGTAGCCTTCTCCAGGCTGAACACTGTAGCTCAGATGGCTGCAGCCCCCTGACCCACACAAGAGTCAGTGCCGATGCCCAGTGCAGACCATCACACATCTCCAGCCTGGTGAGGGTGACACAATCCCAGACCTACAGCTACCAAGAAACAAAAGCATCACAGGTGCCCCTGTGGCTGCAAGCTGTCAGCATCAGTCTGAGGCACCATCCTGTAGTTCTTCAGTGGAAAGAAGGGGAGCCCAATGGGCATGCCAGGCCCCAGGACACACAGCACTGGCACTGCTGCCCTGCCAGGGGTGCCCTGCACAGCAGGCAGTGCTGTTGTGTTGCCGAGTGGCAGTAGCACTGCCCTGCATCCCCATCTTTCAGGTGTGAGCTCTGCATGGACCAGCCACCAGCTCTGGGCATTAGTGCTGTGTGTGGAGGGCAACATCTGCCTGGTGCTGTGCTGTTCCTGGGAGTGACTGGCACCCCAAGGGTGCACATCACAACAGCCAAGGCTAGTGCCAAAACGAACAGGGCAAGGTAACGCTCACCAGGGCTGTAACACACACGGCAAGGGAAGGACCTGGAGCCTGTCACACAGCAGAGAGCCACCACTGCTGCTCGGCTGCAATGAGTGAGCAGGGTGACAGGAGCCAGCAGGAGGGCAGACTGCCCAGCAAGGCACCACAGAACACTGGGTTGAGCTTAGCAGTGCCAAACCTCTCACCATCAGCGGGCATCTCACAAATCCTCTCCCTGCTGCAGCCCCTCCCAGGCCTGCAGCACCCTTTTTTTATCACACGCACTCTTCCCCACCCCAGAACGGGTATGAGGCACCAGGGGAGGTTTGTGCTTCACCGTGGTGACAGGATGCACCTGCTTCTACCAGAGTCCAGTGCCAGCTGTCAGGAGCTAGCAGCCAGCTGTGCTGCCACACCGGCTCCCCTTACCCACTCCCCATGTGCAGAGCTCACCCAGGACAGTTCCACCAGGAACCTTTTAATGGCAGTCTGTAGGAACATGCCATGTGCAGCTCACTCTGCTCACCTTTTCAGCCTCTTCCCAGTTTGCCTCTTCTGTGCCCCCAGCCCCCATGGCTGCTGCCAGGAGACCAAGGGCCAGGCCTCAGCAGGACTGCTTTTTCTAGCACTGCAGTTAAAGCTCAGACGTGGCACCCAGTCACTCACCAACCCACACAGTGACTTCAGACACAGGCTCTGGGCAGGGCCAGGCCACACTGCTCCAGTGGGGCACAGCCCACCCACTCGTTTGGCAAAGTCCCCACCAGTGGCACGAGCCTGGAGGTCACTGCAGGTGGCTCAGAGCTGTGGCACATTTGGGTTTGCCTCCAGCTGCCCCAGGGCTGTCTTGGGTCAGTGAGAGGTGGTGGCAGGGCTGGGACATCATCCACAGCTACAAACCCTCCAGCAGCCAGCCAGAGCCAGTGCGGCACAGTCCTGGGAAAGACCAAGTGCAGAGGTGGCAGCAGCTGTGGCCCTGCTCGGGCTGCAGGCAGAAGGATTAGTCTTCAGTCAGGGGAGGAGGGGCCAGATGCAGCTGGAAGTTCTCATTCTGGAAGACACTGCTGGTGGCTGTGTCCCCATGGGAAACGCCGAAGGGCATCTCACTGCCATGGCCACGAGACAGCTCTGTCAGCAGAGCCAGCTGCAAGACAAAACCCAGACAGCATCACTCACGGGACAGGACAGCCCAGAACATACCTGGTTGGAAGAGACCAAAGCCACACTGCCAGTGCCAGAGTCTGGCTCGACAGCACTCAGCAGAGCCAGGACCCGGGGGTACGTACTCTGGAGGCGCCGCGGTTGAGCCGGCAGAGCTGGTCAAACGCCTGCAGCTGCTGAGGGTCCAGAGCCTCGCAACTCGCCTGGGAGAGAGGGAGGTGGTTACAGACAGCGCACAGCAAGCTCAGGCACACACAGACTCATCCCTGCTCCTGCCCTCAGGCCCGGAGCATCTGGTCCACAGCTTCTTCAGGGTCTTTTATTGCTGTCCTTCCTCTGGCTTGAAGCCACTGTGTGCACACCTTTCTTTGGGGGAAAAGAGAAACCCTACCTAAGACCCACAGCAGCCTGGGCCTGTAACGAATGGCAGACAAACAGTGCTCAGCTGCAGAGGAGAGAGACACAGCAGAGAGAGAAAGAAAAGCAGGGGTAGGAATAAGAGGGAGGAAAATCAAAAGTGAGTGGGAAAGGAAAAAAGAGGGAGGAAGAGGAGGGAAAAAGAGGCACAAAAAGAGGAAGCAAAGGATAGGCAAACTGCCCTGCAGCCAGTGGGGGGGAGCAGCAGAAGGGCTCTGGGCAGGAGCAGCCCCTGCCAGGCTCTTCCCAGGCAAGAGTAGCTCCCCCAGGTTCCCCTCCTCCTCTCCCAAAGGTCTCCTTTCCAGCAGCCCTGCCCAGGCTCCCTGCTGGGCCCTGCCCCAGACTGCAGCTGGTGGGGAGCCCTCGCTGTGCCCAGGACCCTTCTCCACTCCCCCTGCCTCTCGTGAGTAAGACCCCACAGGCCGAAAGGTGAAGGAAGGGCAGGAGGGGACTCGCAGATCAGTGGCAGCCCTGAGGAACCAGACACAGCAGAGGCTGGGAGTGCCCAGCACTGAAGCACAAGGGCAGGTACAGAGCTGTGGGTGAGGGCAGTCAGCTGCGAAGACAGGGCCCAGAGCCTGCAGCAGGAGCATTAATGAATACAAAGGCTGCATGCATACTCCAGCTGCTCCCAAACGCTGCACTCCCATGTCTCAGGGAGAGCTGGCAGAGCAGTGCAGCTTCTCCCAGGTTTGTTGCATTTCATAATCACAGAATTTTTGTGATGAATTTTGTGATCATTTCTGTGATGATGATGCACATCATCATCACAGAATTTCTGGTTTGAGTGTTTCTGCTCACATTCCAGAGGAGAAAGCATCACCAAGAAGCTACAACAGGAGCCAGGGAGAAGAGCAGCCCCCCGGGCAGCAGCCTGGCATCTGTTGTCTCTGGGCATCTATTTTTAAGGGAACATTCCATGTTCATTCCCAGATATTTTCCCAAAAATACATTTCCCAAGGGCTGTTAACCCAAAATGCTGCAGTCCTGCCAGGGGACACACATGAAGTTTCACCTCCTTGAATCTCTCTGGCAATAGATCAAGCTCAACACGAAGACTCAGAGAGCTACGAAGCTCATCCAGTCCAACTGCCAACCCAGCACCGCTATGGCCACTAACCCATGCCCCACGTGCCATGTTCCTGGAACACCTCCTGGGATGGTGACTCCGCCAGGGCAGCGCTCCCAGGGCAAGTGCAGCTCATCTGTCTTGGAAAAACCAAAGCAAAGCCCCGGGGCAAGCTGCCCTGCACAGCCGCTGCGGCCACAGGCGTGCAAAGACAAGGACAATGCCATGCACTTGGCCTCCCCTCTTCTGCTCGCTATCCACCACGTCTCTGGAGCCATCCCTCAGCCCCTTCCCGAGGCTGATGAGCTGAAATATTGCAGGCAGCTCTCTCAGTTGCCATGGGAACAGTTGCTGCCAGGCCTTTCCCTTTTTTAACCCTGCCACTCAGGGCCTGTCTGCACCCAAGGGCTACAGGGAGGCTCTCAGAGTCCTTCACCAGCCTTGAGCACTAGTGGCATCCACTCAACTCACCCACCCCAGCACACAGCTTCTGCCTCCAGTGCTGCTGCAGGGCCAGGCAGCTCAGAACAGAGCAGTTTGGTACTCCTGGGTCAAGTCAAACCCTTCTGTCCCTTTGGAAGAACTTGCGGCAAAACCCAAGAGACACAACTTTCCCTCTGGAGGAGCAACTCCTCTTTGGTTTGGGGCTCTCAGAGCCCAGGGCTGGGACGCTGACCTCTGCCGCACGTTTAGCTTGCACATTGCACCCCCTCTGGCAGTCCCCACACAGCCCTCCTGAGCCTGCAATCATCTCTCATTTCACAGCTACGAAAGCCCTCAGCAGCCAGTGCCTGAGCAAAGCACCAAACCCCTGGTGCCAGTCCTCCTTTACACCTGCTAACCACCACACTCAGTTTTCTTCTTACTAAATCACTTTTGTTTCCAATACACTGCAGGAAATCTCAGAGCGCAGATGCTGCTGCTGAGTGCAGGGCACAAAGTGTCCTCATGTGGGCTCCCTGTGCATTGCTGAAGCAGTTATGGAACCTAAGCCAAAGCCAACTCCAGAGCTAAACAACTGAGCAGCTTCTCAGCCAGCAGCAGCAGGCAGGGACTGTGCCTCTGCACTCAGCACTGCTGAGGCCGCACCTCAAAAACTAGCTTCAGGTTTGGTCCCCTCACTGCAAGAAGGACATTGAGGAGCTGGAGCAGGTCCAGAGAAGGGCAGTGAAGCTGAGGAAGGGTTTGGGGAACAGGGCTGTAGAGGAGCAGCTGAGGGAGCTGAGGGTGTGCAGCGTGAAGAGGAGGCTGAGGGCAGAGCTCATTGCTCTCTGCAGCTCCCTGAGAGGAGGTTGCAGTGAGGTGGGGCTGGGCTCTGCTCCCTCAAATGATCTCCAGAGGTCCCTTCCAACCCTACCATTTCATGGTTCTAAGGTACCAAATTCATACAGGCAGGAGCTGGTGGAGGGGCTGTGGGCTACAGGCAAGGCTGTGTCACAAAGAGGGATGCTGGCAGCAGGCTGCAGAGCAGAGCTTAAAGGTAGAGGCTGACAAAGTGGATTAACTGTGGATGGAGTTCATTGTCCCTCCTGGTGTAGCTTGACAGGATTAAATTCCTGAATAAAACATACTTGCCATCTGGACAGCTCTAAGAGCAGTGCCCTCAGAACTCTAAACCACAGAGCTGGCAGAGCATGTCATGGCATCCTCTGCAGAGCCTGCAGCCCCAGAGCCAAGACTCTGTGCTTCTGCCCAGCCTCTGTTATGGAGGCTGGTAAGGAAACCACAAACCAGCTCCCTGGAATGAGGCAAATGAGTTGTGGACATCAGCAACTCAGACATCAGGAGCACTTCACTGCCATTCAGTGCTGTGCTGTCACCTAACACACCTCAGCCACCTTCAAACACCACAGTGCCAAAGCCAGCACTGCCAGCTTTAAACGGCATCCAACCCCCAGCACACACAGAAAGCACAAGGGGCCTTGTGGCCCTTCTCTCACCATGCCCCTTGGCTGGGGCAGGTCAGGAAGTGCCATCCCCAGCCCCCATCAGAGTTCAGCTTGTGACCTCTCTCCACCTCCCCCACTTCCAGGCAGCTTTTACAGGGCTGTGCAGACCAAGCAGGGCTGGAGGCAGCAGAGCCTGCTGGGCTGTCAGCTCACGTCTGACTCAGCGCTGTTGCACAAGGCAAGCTGACAGCTTCTGCTCCAGCAGAGCAGAATAGGTGCTGTGGAACGACCTCCAGATGCTAAGTGGCATTTCTCCATGGGATTCTGCTCCTAATTCAGTGTCCTTTAAGAAAACAAACATCTCAGCTGCAGCACTCACTGTGGGAAAAACACTTGGCATAGGCAACCTGGCCAAGGGACAAAGCTTTTGGGGCCTTCAAAGTGGTTGCCAAGAAACACTCTCTGCACAGATCATCCCCAAAACGTCCTGGCATCTTTGGAGCTCTCTCCAAGGTCTAGGGAAGGCAGGGCTGGAAGCACTACTGCCTCAGTGTCACCTTGCTCCGGGATGCCCTATTCCAGCTTGGCAGAAGCACCAGCTGTGGAAGGAAGCAAGCAAGAGCAGGTTGATAGCCAGAGCCCAGGGTCGGCCTGCTGACAGTGCCCTTGGGAGGGGAAGCAAAGAAGCCCTTCACCAGAGAGCTGCAGCACCAAAGGGCTGAACAAACCTTGTGAGAATGAGAAATCCCTTCTGCCCTTAGGGGGAGCACCAGAGGCCCATGACCACAGCTGCCCTGGCCCCAGCGTGAGCTGGTGGGAACACAGGACTGTGGCTCAGAGCTCGGGGGAGCCAGGCAGTGCACAGCACACATCGCTGTCACTCCATGGCCCCAGTGTTCCCCATCAGGGACTCGCCCAGTCTGACTGCAAGGATGGCATTGTGCTGCCTGCACTCCTGAGGCACTGCCTCCCCCACACAGCTCCCCTCCCGCAGGAAGCTTGGTTTTGTTCATCCAGAAGCTGAAGGAAGATGCCCAGTGGTGTCAGCTGTCTTTGGATGGGAACTGGCATGATAGAAGTCAAAATGGTCTGCTGGAAGCAAACCAGAGCAGCCCTGTAGAAGTGTAAGGCAAGACTGAATGCCTTTGGTTTCTCAAGGGGATAAATGCTGCTCTGCACGTGGCAAGCAGAATCCCCTCAGCAGGGACCACCATGGGCAGCAGCTGCAGCTCCCCGGGAAGGCTTTCTTCAGCGGTGCCCAGTGGCAGGACAAGGAACTATGGGTGCAGGCTAGAACCCAGGAGGTGCCACCTCAACGTGAGAAACTTCTTTGGTGTCAGGGTGCTAGAGCCTGGAGCAGGCTTCCCAGAGAGGTTGTAGAGTCTCCTCCGGAGACCTTCCAAACCCAGCGGGATGTGTTGCTGTGTGCCCTGCCCTGGGTGCCCCTGCTCTGGCAGGGTGCTGGACTGGGTGATCTCCTGAGGTCCCTTCCAACCCCTGCCATGCTGTGATTCCTCTCTTGCTGGCAAGGAGTTCGCAGACCTTCTGGATGAACACTGCTCTGGGAGCCCACTGCCAACCAACAGAGCATTCCTAAATGTGCTTAGATTCTGATGCTGAGGCAGTTGCAGTCCTGGCTTGTCTGGAAGCCAAGAGACCAGAGAGAACAAAGTGATGAGGTCTATAGGCACCACCTGATGTTTACTTCAAGAGGCTGCACCTCACAAAGCTCACCTGTGCCAAGGATGCTCCACTTCCTTTTTTCAGCTCTGAGAAGCTCTCGCTCAGTTTTGCTGCCTTGTTACTTGAGTTGCATTTATAGCACATCCACCTCATCAGGCCCTTAGTTACTGTCCCACACTCCTTACTCAGCAGGCACAGTGAATGGTACAAGTGGCCACAGCTGTGGAGAGAAGAATTCTGCTGGGTGCTTGGCAGCAGGGTCACAGCCTGAGGGCTCTGACAGTGCTGGGCAGTAAGAACAAGGCTGCTTCTCTGCAAACACAGCTCAGCAGTGGGTGTGCTCCCTTCCTACCTCCACACCCTCCTCTAGCCTTGAGAAAACAGCAGCAGGTGTCCTGTTTCTGAGCCAGGTCAGAACAGTAATCCTGAGCTTGTCCTAACAGCCACCTGGCCACAGACAGGGCATCAGGGGTGCCAAGAGAGCACAAAGTTGGCGCTGCCATAGATCTGAGATGTACAACCAGGCAGGTGAGCCCAGGCTGCTGCCCCTGCACCAAGGCACTGCTGCAGAGCTGGCAGACACACTGACAGCCGCTCAGCGGCTCTCTCACGACACCAAGGCCACTCTCCAGCAGAGACAGAGGTGGCTGCATGTGAGGGAGCTGGCTACAAGGGGCTTGATGAACCAAGCCAGCATGGCAGCAGGGATACAGGAACGGATCTGATCACCTGTACAAGTCACAGTGCAGAGCTTTCCAGTTTGGTCTGGCTTGAATGTGGGATGTGGGGGTTGGCTTTCTTGTTTCTCCCTTTAAAATTCATTAACATGATTGCAGCTGTGCTCTGCCCCTTAACTTTACCTGAACACAATGATTTCATCGGCAGTTTCTTGCCTTCTCTTGTACTGCTGCAGACAAATGCAGCAGTAATCCTGCTTCGGGGTAAGCCCTCTAGTGACAGAAGCTCTTAGGTTACACAGGGACCAGTGGAGATCATGGTTCAAAAGACTGGTAGTCGTCTCTAGAAGGGTCTGTGCGTGGAAGACAAAAGATAGAATAAGCAAGTCATTTCGTCATCTCCAGGCTGCAGAAACTCCACAGCCATCAACTCTTCAGAACAAGCAGCTTGGCAGGTGGCTGAGAGCAAAACCAGCCCAATAAAATGGCTCCTTTAATGTTGTCTAGCCACTGCCTTCAAAGGCCTCATCCTTTCATCATGTGAACAAAGCAATGTCTCTGCACTCAGAAGTGGTCAAGTCCTCGTGGGTTTGTGCCCAAGAGCACCAGAATTGACACAGAGGCTCATTTTGCCATCTTCCATACCAGACTCTCCCTTTTTCCCCCTCTACCTGATAAGCTGCTGCTGCCATTCCTCTCTTTTGGAGAAGCCTGCTGATAAACTTCAAAACCCAAATGCTGCACTGCAGCTAGAACTCAAAACCCCTCTGAACCTCTGCCTGTTCCACCCAACTGAGAGTCCCATTTTCTTCTGAAGAGTCAGAAGAAAAATGCCCCCAGAGTTTTCAGTGGTCAGTGCTTCTTTCAGCAACAACAGCTGTCAGGCACGGAGCCACAGCATGGCAGGGGCTGGAAGGGACCTCAGGAGATCATCCAGTCCAACCCCCTTGCCAGAGCAGGGGCACCCAGGGCAGGGCACACAGGTGGGTTTGGAAAGGCTCCAGAGAAGCCTCTCTGGGAAGCCTGCTCCAGGTTCCAGCACCCTCACACCAAACAAGTTTCTCCCTTGTGCTGAGGTGGCACCTCCTGGGTCCCAGCTTGTGCCCCTTGGTCCTTGTGCCATCCCTGGGCACCACCAAACAGGGCCTGGCACCTTCTTCCTGACAGTCACCCCTCAGGTACTTACAGACACTGCTCAGGTCCCCTCTCAGCCTTCTCCCCTCCAGGCTAAGCAGCCCCAGGGCTCTCAGCCTCTGCTCACAGCAGAGCTGGTCCAGTCCCAGATCATCCTCACAGCCTCCTCTGGACTCTCTCCAGCAGGTCCCTGTCTCTGGAACTGGAGAGCCCAGCACTGGGCACAGCACTGCAGCTGTGGTCTCAGCAGGGCAGAGCAGAGGAGCAGGAGAACCTCCCCAGCCCTGCTGGCCACACTTCTCTTGCTGCACCCCAGGATGCCCTTGGCCCTCCTGGCCACAAGGCTCCGTTGCTGTGCCATGGGGAACTTGCTGCTCACCAGTACTCCCAGGTCCCTTTCCACGGAGCTGCCTCCCAGCACAGCTGCTCTGGGCCATGGTCTATCAATGCCCTGTAGCAGCAACTCACAAAGGCTGCAGATGCTGCACCAGTGGTTCACATCTGGCCCAGCCCAGATGTAGCACAGGCTGTCCCACACAGGTGCCAGGCAATGAGAGAGGAGCTCAGAGCAGAGCTTTGCCAAGAGCCCAAGCAGAGCCCATGGCTCTCCATGCTGTGCTCTGGAGTAATGCCAGGCCTCATTTCGTTTTTGAACTTTGCTGCTGCATAGAGGCCTGAGCAGTGCCCGGGATGGCAGTGCCAGGTGGCAGTGCCAGGGAGGGAGGGTGGGCTTGGAGGAAGCCTAAGCAATCTGCTTTAGGGAAAAGGACTGCTTGAAAATCTCAGCAGGAGCAGAAACTTCTTTGGTGTGAGGGTGCTGGAGCCTGGAGCAGGTTGCCCAGAGCAGTTGTGGAATCTCCTCTGGAGACTTTCCAAACCCACCTGGATGTGTTGCTGTGTGACCTGCCCTGGGTGACCCTGCTCTGGCAGGGGGCTTGGACTTGGATGATCTCCAGAGGTCCCTTCCACCCCCTGCTATATTTTGTGATAACAAAGTTTGGAGACTGCCTGCAGTCTGACACTGGGCAGAGGCAGGAGTGAGATGCAGGTGAAATGTCCTCAGGTGACAAAAGCAGTGCAACATCACCATGGGAAGAGGCAGAAAAGGTCACTAATTTAAAAGGTCATTCTTTAAAACTACACCAAGACAAAAGATGCTGGATTTGTGCCTCGGATCCCCAGCTGCAGGGGGAGCTGGAGAAGAGCAGATGTTGATCCTTCCAGTACGCTGAACACAGCTGAGCCGCAGCCACGTTTACCACAGACCTGTCAGTCCCTTCGCTGGCAATCTGTGAGCAACACAAACTCATTCCCCTCCCTGCTCCCAGTCACACACTAGTCACTGCTTGTCCATTTACTCTGCCCTGCAGAGAGAGGCAGTGCAGAGGGAGCAGCAGGCTGTCCAGCTGGCTCTGACAGAGCAGGGATGCAGCTTACCTGTTCATAGTTAAAAGTCTCCAGCATTCCCAGGACGAGTCCTTGAATTTCTCCAAGTTTCCCTTTCCCATAAACTGGATCCTGTAGGAAGAAAAGAAAAGCTGCAGCTGAATCCCAGGATGTGACCACTCAGCAATCTTTTCTTTTTGCTCCCCAGTGGTACTGCAAATGGAAGTTCTGGATTCAAAGGTGCTGCACATGCAAAGTGGTAGGAGCAAGGCTGATGCCATGCTGGGATTGAGAGAGGGAGAGAAAGGATAAGCAAGAGACAAAGCCAAGCAAAGCAGCATGGAAGTTACACTGCAGGTACCCAGAGGGGCCACCCAAACAGCCACAGCCACTGAGCCAGGGAATGCCTGAACCAGAGGCAACATAATGGGCACACAACCCAGCACTGAGCATCAGCCCTGGAGTCAAAGCCAGCTGCAGATTTGTGAGGGCAAGACCCCTGGAGCACTACAGACCTCTGGTGATGTTTACAGGCTACCTCTCCATTTGGATATTGATGTGCTTTCTGGGGGACCTTTGGGGTCCTTCACTGGCCTGACAGAAACCCAGGGGATAAGGCAGCTCTCAGGAGCCCAGCCACGGACCCACCCCTGAGCCCAACCAGCCAGGCAGGACTCCAAGCAGGGGTGAAAAGATGAGAACCAAGGCCTTTTGGATCTTTATGATTCCAGTCTGTAACTGCCTCCTTCCTTCCCCACTTTGGGTCCCCACAGGCAGGCTTCTGCAGAATGCAGAACTGCAAAGGCAGGCGTCCGGAGGCATCACCTGCATCTGCACCACGTGTGCCGGGAGGAACACAGCTGTGTAAGGGAGTTAACGCTCAGCTTTCAGCCCTCTGCAGCCAGCATTTACATCCTTAATGACAGTGAAGGCCTCTTGATGCTGCAGGGAACTCCCCCAGTGTCTCTGCTAACAGGGCTACTGCAGATTGCCCATTCAGTAACTTCCAGCACCATTATGGATGAGCACGAACATAAACCACCATTACTGCAGGACTCGCAGAGCCTGCCAGCTTCCTCTGACAGCTCTGAGCCTGCTCACGGCCCCTGCATAGCAAAGCATGTGGCCTGCAGAGCTCACAGCTGCAGCAGGTCTCTAATCAAAAGCAGGTGAGCCCAGAACACCAAACCTGGAGCACTCCAACTTCTTGTATCGACTTCACAGAATGGTTTAATTGGAAAGAGACCTTAAAGATTATCCAGCTGCAACCCCTGCCACGCTCAGGGACACCTCCCACCAGCACAGGTTGCTCCAGGCCTCATCCAGCCTGGCCTTCAATACCTCCAGGGAGGGGCAGCCACAGCCTCCCTGGTCAACCTGTGCCAGTCTCTCCCCACCCTCACTCTCAACAGTTTCTTCCTCCTCTCCACTCTCACCCTCTCCTCTCCCAGCCCAAAGCCATTGTCCCTAATCCTGGCACTCTCAGCCCTTCTCCAGAGTCCCTCCCCAGCTCTCCTGCAGCTACTGCCAGGCTGCTCTGAGGTCTCTCTCTCTCTGGAGCCTTTTCCTCTCCAGGCTGCACAGCCACAACTCTCCCAGCCCGTCCTCACAGCAGAGCTTCTGCAGCCTCTGAGCATCTTGGTGGCCTCCTCTGGAGCCTCTGCAGCAGCTCCAGGTCCTCCTTGTGCTGGGTTCCCAGAGCTGAAGGCAGTGCTGCAGGTGAGGTCTGAGCAGAGCAGAGGAGCAGAATCCCCTCCCTGTGCTGCTGCTCTCCTGCTCTGGCTGCAGCCAGCACACAGCTGGCTCTGGGCTGTGCCCAGTGCTGGCTCCTGGGCACTTTGGCACCAGCTGACACCCCCATGGCCTTCTCCGCAGGCTGCTCCTGAGCCATTCATCACCCAGCCTGGATCTGTGCTGGGGATTGCCCTGACCCAGGTGCAGGACCCTGCAGTTGGCTTCCACCTTACCAAAAAATCCCCTAGTTAATTCCTGGGCAGTTGTTCAGACCTCAGAGCTGCATTTCAGTGTCTGCAGGAGACCTGCAGGCAGGCTGGGGAGGGACTGCTCATCAGGGCCTGTGGGGACAGGACGAGGGCAGTGGTTTGGAACTGGAGCAGGGCAGAGTTAGGTTGGACCTCAGCAGGAAGCTCTGCACAGTGAGGGTGGTTGGAGACTGGCACAGGCTGCCCAGGGCTGTGCTTGAGGCCCCATCCCTGCAGACACTCAGGGTCAGGCTGGATGTGTCCCTGGGCAGCCTGCTCTGGCTGGAGCTGTCCCTGTGGCTGTGGGGGGTTGGGCAGGATCCCCTTGGAGGGTCTCTCCCAGCCCAATGCACTCTGTGAATCCATTCTCCATGATCAAGACTTGAGCTTTGTTGGAAAAGCTCTTGAGGGCATTTTCAGCCAAGCATAACTTCCAGCTGCGGATGTCACAGAAACACTGTGAGGGCTTGGGAAACCTGCTCTGTTCTTCAGGGCCCAGAGGAGGGAGTTTCAGAATTGACTTATGGCCACAGTGTAGGTAGCACTGAATGATGTTTTGAACAAGGTCCTCAGAGCCAAGACAGGACAGTCTGGCACCAGGGTTTAGAATCTGACCTGGCTGCAAAGAGCAGCTGCGCAGCTTTGCACAGAACATCCACCCAGGGCCACCAGAGCAGAGAGCTGGCTGGCTGAGGGAAATGGCCTCACACTGTGCCAGGGGAGGGTTAGGTTGGAGACAACAAAGACAAATTACTTTGCTGCAAGAGTGGTCATGGATTGGCACAGGCTGCCCAGGGAGGTGGTGGAGTGCCCATCCCTGGAGGTGTGCAGGCAGCACGTGGCCATGGGTTAGTGGGGGTCACAGGTCGGGCTGGGTGATCTGGAAGGCCTCTTCCCACCAGATACATTCTGCGGTTCTGTGACCTGGGAGGTGCTCTTCCAGCACCTGAGTGGCACAGCTTGGGAAAAGGAACTCACCTGTAGGATTCTCTGCAGGATTGCAGGCAGAGCAATGAAGGCAGCCATACTGTTCAGCACCTGCATTGTCAGGCTCTTCAGGGCTGAAAGATCATAGAATTGTGGAATCAGCCAGGCTGGAAGAGAGCTCCAAGCTCATCCATCCCAACCTAGCACCCAGCCCTGGCCAATCAACCAGACCATGGCACTAAGTGCCCCAGCCAAGCTTGGCTTCAACACCCCCAGGCACGGCCACTCCACCACCTCCCTGGGCAGCCCATTCCAATGCCAATCACCCTCTCTGCCAACAACTTCCTCCTAACATCCACCCTCAACCTGCCCTGGCACATGCAGCACCCTGCACGGCTCCATAGACACTGCTGGGCACCACTTCCAGCCATGGCACAGCAGACACTGCAGGCCCAGCTCCACAACGACAGAAGTACCTTCTCAGAATCAAAGAATCAAGCAGGTTGGAAGAGAGCTCCAAGCTCAGCCAGCCCAACCTAACACCCAGCCCTGGCCAATCAACCAGACCATGGCACTAAGTGCCCCAGCCAGGCTTGGCTTCAACACCTCCAGGCACGGCCACTCCACCACCTCCCTGGGCAGCCCATTCCAGTGCCAATCACTCTCTCTGGCAAGAACATCCAGCCTGAACCTGCCCTGGCACAGCTTCAGGCTGTGTCCCCTTCTTCTGTCCCTGGCTGCCTGGCAGCAGAGCCCAACCCCACCTGGCTACAGCCTCCCTGCAGGGAGCTGCAGACAGCAATGAGCTCTGCCCTGAGCCTCCTCTTCTGCAGGCTGCACACCCCCAGCTCCCTCAGCCTCTCCTCACAGGGCTGTGCTCCAGGCCCCTCCCCAGCCTTGCTGCCCTTCTCTGGACACCTTCCAGCACCTCAACATCTCTCTTGAATTGAGGAGCCCAGAACTGGACACAGCACTCAAGGTGTGGCCTGAGCAGTGCTGAGTACAGGGGCAGAAGAACCTCCCTTGTCCTGCTGCCCACACTGCTCCTGAGCCAGCCCAGGATGCCATTGGCTCTGCTGCCCACCTGGGCACTGCTGCCTCCTCTTCAGCTCCTCTCTCCCAGCACCCCCAGGGCCCTCTCTGCCTGGCTGCTCTCAGCCACTCTGTTCCCAGCCTGTAGTGTTGCTTGGGGTTGTTGTGGCCAAAGTGTAGAACCCTGCACTTGGCCTTGTTCAGTCTCATCCCATTGGCCTCTGCCCACCCATCCAGCCTGGCCAGGTCTCTCTGCAGGGCTCTTCTACCCTCCAGCACTCCACATCTGTTCCTAGCTTGGTGTCATCTGCAAACTTACTGATGCTGGACTCAGTACCCTGGTCCAGATCACCAATAAAGACATTGAACAGGTCGGGGCCCAGCACTGATCCCTGGGGCACACCAAGGATCACTCACCAAACCCTCCAGCTGCTCAGCAACATCCAAGCAGCCAGCAGGGAGCAATCTCACAGGTTCAGGGCATGTATTGTCCTCAGAATATGGCTTTGTGATTTCCTCTGCATGTTCTGCACTAACCACACTCAGCTTTTTGCATCAGGAAGTACATTTTAAAGCCCTCCACACCTCGAAGCCTCTCCACTGCCCTCTCACAGCCTGCCTACAACAAATGGACACACTCTGAGCCCCACTCTGCAGCACTGCCATTCACCTCTGCTGCTGCTGCTGCTAACACAACCCCTGTTACAGACTCATAGAATGGGTTAGGTGGGAAGGGACTTCAGAAGGTCTCTCAGCCCAAGCCCTGCACTCAGCAGGGACATCCTCTACCAGAGCAGCTTGCTCACAGCCTCCTCCAGCCTCACCTTGAAGAGCTCCAGGCATGGACCCTCAACCACCTCTCTGGGCAGCCTGTGGCAGGCTCCCAGCAGCCTCCTGGTGCAGAACTTGTTCCTCACATTCACTCTCAATCTGCTCTGCTCTCATTTCAAACCATCCTGTCCTCATCCTTTCCCTGCAGGCCTTTGGGAACAGTCTCTCTGCAGCCTGCTTGCAGCCCCTTCAGGCATTCGAAGGCTGCTTGACGTCTCCTTGGAGCCTTCTCTGCTCCAGGCTGAACAACCCCAGCTGCCTCAGCCTGTCCCCAAAACTTCAAAGTATGAAGCTTTCATGAAACCTGTTCCTAAATTCCAAACACCCCAAAATAGGAGCCAATATTTAGACACACATGGACCCAGCAGTTCAGTCTGTGTGGGAATAATGAGCTGTCAGAGCAGTGTGGGCAGCATGCACAGAAGGACAAAGACCAAGAGAGTTATACAGGATCCAGACCCATTACCCTCTCATCCTTTCTCGGATCACTTCAGGTTATTTTTCTGCCAGCATCAGCTCCTGAGAAAGGATCATCTGGGGACCATTTTGAATTTAGGGAAAAAATGTGTTAAGGGAGGAGGTGATTTCTATGTCTGGGTCACTGATCTCTGCAAGACTCCTCCCAGGAGTGCAGATGTAGCTAATGGTCACTGAAAGGAAAGAAACAGAGGAAGGAGAGGCAGCATGATCACCATCACACTTTCTGGTGGATGCCCCTGCCTGGAGGTGTTCAAGGCTTTGAGCAACCTGGGCTGGTGGGAGGTGTCCCTGCCCATGGCAGGGGCTTGGAGCTGGAGGCTGTTTAAGGTCCCTTCTGGCCCAACCCATTCCATGAATCTATGACTCCAGGGACCAGCTTATTAGTGGAGTCTACAGCAGGGTCCCTCTTCAGTCATGACTGGAAGAGAAGTGTCTGGCAGCTGCAGCCCGTCCAGCAGCCAACTTGAGCTCAGTGCTGCAGTCACTGCTGTTCAGCTCTACTGCAGAAGCAGAGGCACAGAAGTGCTTCTCTTGGTTCAGCCGAGCAGGGACAGCACACAGGTTTTACCTGGTGTTTGGAGTCACCAAGGTCAAGTTACTTACATTCAGAGTATCGACACTGTGAAGAGCCAGATAATTTCTGTGGGGACATCATAGCCTCCAGCAGGGGAAACCAGAGGGCCTGGAATAATTGAATGAGAAAAAAGCAACCAGTAAGATGATGGCAATACTGAAAATGAGCTGGGGCCCACACCAGAGTCCACTTCAAGGCCTCACTGCCACATTCCACCGAACAGAACAGCAATGCTCAACTCTGCAGTGGAACTGAACTCAAACATGTTAGAACCACAGAATGACTTGGGTTGGAAGGGACCTCAAAGATCATCCAGTTCCAACCTCATGTCATGCCCAGTGACACCTCCCACCAGCACAGGTTGCTCAAGGCCTCATCCAACCTGGCCTTTAACACCCCCAGGCAGGAGGCAGCCACAGCCTCCTTGGGCAGCCTGTGCCAGGCTCTCACCACATTCACACTGCAGAACTTCTTCCTCAGCTCCACTCTCCCCCTGCTCTGCCTCAGCTCCAAACCATTGCCCTTGGCCTGGCCCAGACCCCCTCGGCACAAGTCCCTCTGCAGCCTTCCTGCAGGATCCCTTCAGGCACTGGCAGCACCTCTGAGGTCCCCCTGGAGCCTTCTTCTCTGCAGGCTGCACCCCCCCAGCTCCCTCAGCCTGTGCTCACAGCAGAGCTGCTGCAGTCCTTGGAACATGTTTGTGGCCTCCTCTGGCCTCTCTCCACAGCCCTGTGTCCTTCTGCTGGAGAGAAGCACATTAAGAAGTTCCAGGAGATGCAGAGGGCTTGCTGATGCTTTTTTATGACCTTACCTCTCGCTGCTGTTGGTCTAAACTGTGTGAGTTTCTCTGGCAAAGGTCAATTGTTTTCATTAAGGTATCTTCAATGTTTTCTAGCAAGGGGAGTTCAGCTGAGCCTGCATTTTGGAGAAAAAAGAAACCAAACTGCAATTATTATTATCTAAGTTACCTCCCAATCACTGCGAAACAAAGACAGCTCCTCACCTGCAGCCTGCTCACTGCAGTGAGCAATTCAATTGTCAAACAGGTTCTGATCTCTGTCACCCTTCCTGACCAGCACAACAAATGGGGCACATCAAACATTTCAGACACTTGAATGAAGAGGACCTTGGCTGTGGTTTCGGAAGCCATTAAAAAACAGATGCAGGTTGTGCACTGCACGAGGTGCCCAACAGCCCCTGGGCCAGTGCCCCTGCACTTACACCAGTTCCCTGTCAGAAAAAAAGCTGCTTCCAGATGCCCCTCATCACCTTTCCTATCAGCTGTCTGCTACAGCTCAGCAGTGAGTTTGGCTGGGTTCCATGGTGAGCTGCTCAGCAACCAACACCCCCAAGGCTTTTCCCTCAGGGCCACCCTCCACCCACTCCACACATGTAACCTGCGGGTGGTAAGCTAGCAAAGTACAAGTCACAGCCAGAGAAAGCCACCCGGGGAACCATCACAGAAAGAAAATCCCATCCATCACACCCTGCACCAGATCTCTGCCAGGATCAGACTCTGGGAGTTATCAGCAGGATAACCCCCCAAGCACCTGAACCTAGAGACAAATGGCACTGCAGGAGCTACAGGCTGCACCAGGAGCTCCTGTACATGCCTGCTCCTCTCTGGAACAGAGACAGGCAGGCACCCTGCTCACTTACCTGCCTCAGCCTGGGTCAGCATCAGCAACCTGCTCTGCAGCCACTGCAACAGAAGAGAGAGCTTGGGACAGGGAAGCTCATGAAACAGGACACCTCAGCCCCTGCAGAGAGGTGGCTTTGAGAGGTAGCAAGGGATTGTCCTCATTCTCTTCCCCAGCATCAGTGTCTTTCCAGAGAAGGGAAAACAGGAGCTGCAAGATGGGTTTTGATTTATGCCATTTAACTGCAGCCCCATTCACTTGCTAGATGCTTGCAGCCAGGCCAGCAGAGCAGAGTGGTCCCCCGGGTCTGCAGACAACTCTGCAGAGCTCAATTTCTGTAAATCTCTGAGGGGTGGGTGTCAGGCAGGACAGGGCAGGCTCTGCTCAGGGCTGTACTGCGATTCAGTAAGGGCCAAAGGGCACAAACTGGAAGCCAGGAAGCTTCCCAAGAGGAGAAACTCCTTCGGTGTGAGAGTGCTGGAGCCCTGGAGCAGGCTGCCCAGAGAGGTTGTGGAGTCTCTTCTGGAGCCTCTCCAAGCCCACCGGGATCTTATGATCCTGGTCAGTCTGTCGTGGGTGAGCCTGTGCTAGCAGGGCGGTTGGACTTGACCTCCAGAGGTCTCTTCCAACCATTCTGGGATAGTTTTATTCACAGAACTTCCTCCTGATGTCCAACTTAACTCTCCCCTGCTCCAGTTTCAAACCATTGCCCTCATCCTATCACCCCAAACCCTCCTGAATAGTCCCTCCCCAGCCTTCCTGTAGGTCCCCTTCAGATACTGAAATGCAGCTCTGAGGTCTCCCTGGAGCCTTCTCTTCTCCAGGCTGAACAGCCACACCTCTCCCAGCCTGTCCCCAGAGAGGAGGTTCTCCAGTTGCCTGTGTTTCCTTGAACTTCAGTGGGAATGAATTCTGAAGCAATGACAATAGGGAATCTAAGACAGACCACGATGCCGATGGCATGGCATGCCATGCTGGCATGGCAAAAGCGCCACAGATTCATGGAATGGGTTGGAAGGGACCTTAAAGGTCAGGCAGTTCCAACCTCCTGCCATGGGCAGAGACACCTCCCACCAGCCCAGGTTGCTCAAGGCCTCATCCAGGCTGGTCTTGACCACCTCCAAGGAGGGGGCAGCCACAGCCTCCCTGGGCAGTTTTCTTCCAGTGTCTCACCACCCTCACTCTCAAGAATTTCTTCCTCATTGTCTAGATCTAGTCCCAGTCTGCCCTCCTCAAGCTGCAGACTCTTCCCTCTTGTCCTGTCCCTGCAAGCCCCTCCCTGGCTCTCCTGCAGCCTCCTTTCAGGCACTGGAAGCAGTCTGGATTTCAGCATACCATACCTCAAGCATAACCAGAAAGGCACCATGGACATCTCCCTTCTTCTCCAGGAGATATGAAGAAGCCTCATGGAGTTGATGTTTCTGGGTTATCTGAGTTAAACAGAAAAGCCCAAGGTGAACACTCAGAGCCCTGCCAGTCTCTGTGTCCTCTGCAGGCCAGTGCTGACCACCTGGCTGCTGTGCTCAGCCAGGCTGAGCAGCACTCTTCCTTTCCCTGCTGTCAGCTCTGCAGCCCTTATTTCTCAGCTTGCCCTGTGGCCACCACCAGCATTTGAACCTTTGAAATAACCCCCATAAATCCAGATCCAAGGACAGACTGCTGCTGACGTGCCCAGAAGGGAGCAGCAGTCAGCCCGTCCCTGCTGTCACACTTTGGCAGTGCTGCTTTCCAAACCCCCCAGGCCTATGCGTTCACAGACTGATGCAAACCTAGAATGGGTTGGGTCGGAAGGGACCTTAAAGCCCATGCAGTTCTGGCCCTTTGCCACGGCCACAGACACCTCCCACCAGCCATTCAACCTGGCCCTGGACACCTCCGGGGAGGGGCATCCACAGCCTCCCTGGGCAGCCTGTGCCAGTGCCTCCCCACCCTCACAGGAATTTCTTCCTCAACTCCAGTCTCAGTCTCCCCTCTCCCAGTTCAGAGCCACTGCTCCTTGTCCTGGTACTATGAGCCCTTGAGGAGTCCAAATGGGTTTAAAGAGTATCCAGAAACTAATTCAGAACCTGGACAAAAGTTCTTCAACAGCACTTCGGAGACAGGAGCTGATCCTGAGTGCTTCCCCTAGCCCCTGTCCTTACACACTACATCCCTACCTGGATGGTTTCTTCCAGTCTGCAGCATTCCAGAACTTTAAGTGTCTCCAAGACCTGGTCTGGGCTGTACTGACACAGCAGCTCGATGAACTGCTCAGTGATGCAGGGTGCTAAGTGAAGCAGGTCCTGGTTAATGCCTTCCCTGGAACAAAAAAGTACAGGAGACTGTAGGCCAGAATTCCTGACTCAGTTGGTGCTGCCTTTCTCCTTAAGAGAAGAGAAAAAGATGATCTCATTTTAACAGGAACCCAGCCTGCTGTTTCTGCCAGCTCCTGGTGCTGCAGGGCTGTGGGCAGCAATCTCCTTCGCTCCACCACGCAGTCTGCTGATGCCTCAGTACAAATCATTCCACCAAAGCCCCTGTGAAGAAACCCAGCAGCAGGAACACACCTTCAGCTGCCCTGCGGCAAGGAGGCACGAAGACCTAATTCTTTCAGCAGAGCCTTCTTGTCTCTCTGGGCGCTGAAGGTCTGTTAACTCTACAGACCCTCTCTGCACCTCTTTGGAGAAATGCTCTGCTGCTTTTTTCTTATTGTTCAGAGGTGACCCAAGGGCTGCAGCAGCTCTGCTGTGAGCACAGGCTGAGGGAGCTGGGGGGGTGCAGCCTGCAGAGGAGAAGGCTCCAGGGGGACCTCAGAGGTGCTGCCAGTGCCTGAAGGGATCCTGCAGGAAGGCTGCAGAGGGACTTGTGCTGAGGGGGTCTGAGCCAGGCCAAGGGCAATGGTTTGGAGCTGAGGCAGAGCAGGGGGAGAGTGGAGCTGAGGAAGAAGTTCTGCAGTGTGAATGTGGTGAGAGCCTGGCACAGGCTGCCCAGGGAGGCTGTGGCTGCCTCCTGCCCAGGGGTGTTCAAGGCCAGGCTGGGTGAGGCTTGGGCACCCAAATCTATTTGAGAGGCATTTCTAGACTGAGAATGCTGCTGCTCCAGATGTTCAGCAAGCTGCTGTCACACACACAAACACCCTGCTCACTGGGACATTTGGTTTTTTAGAGGTAAAGAACCTTAAGAGTCTAAAAGGGAAGCACAGCAGTGGCTGTGACTAAGGAGCTGCACCAGGCTGGCTGCTCCTCCCTTTCCCTCCTCAGAAGATACAAACAGAGGAACATTTGGTTTTAATTTCCCCAGGCAATTTCTGTTAACCCTGTTTCCTCCCCTCCCCCACTTCCACCTCCTTAAAAATAAATCTCTTGCTAAATTAAATGGGCCAAATTAATCCCTAATGAAATTCCACCAGCTAGGGTAGTCCTGCTAGTGATGAGCCTTGTCCCCCTATGACCAACCAATCACTACTCTCCCAGACACTGAAAGCTCCTTCACTGCTCTCTCAGTCTTTGTTCTAACTAAGAACTCTGCTAAAAACCCATCAATATTTAGATAGGTGGAATAGAGAGAGAAGCTCCCAGGAGAATCTCATCACCAAGTTATGTACAGACGTAGTGCAGGGACATCTGCAGATGAGTCTTGCTTGCCTTGAGGGCGCTGGAGCCAGCAGTGCCCAGAACGCAGCCATGTGTCAGGCTCTATCAAGGAGTGTGGGCAGCAGGACAAGAGAGGGGACTCTGCTCCGTGGCTCTACTCTGATGAGACCTCACCTCCAGTGCTGCTGTTCCCAGCATGAGAAGGGCACAGAGCTGCTGGGGTGAGTTCCTCAGTAGTAGGGTGGTGAGATGCTGGAATAGGCTACCCAGGAGGCTGTGGATACCCCTGCCCTGGAGGTGTTCAAGGGCAGGTTGGATGAGGCCTTGGGCAACCAAGTCTAGTTAAGGTGTCCCAGCCCATAGCAAGGAGGTTGGAGTAGATGATCTGAGGTCCCTACCAACCCAAGCCACTCTATGATAACAAGATTTCTCCTTCCATACCTCTCTCAAGATACAACTCAGCACATTTCAGTAGGTCCTACAGGCAGACAACCTCATAGCACTGAATGTAAGACCACAGCACCTTCAGTGTTGCTGAAAAAAAAGCCCCTCCAGCAGCCTCAGCTCTCCAGGGAACACTTCTTAGTCATAACATAGTTCAACAAAGCTCAGGTAAACCTTGGACTTCAGCCCTTCTGCTCTGCAGCCAGTCAGTGCCACAGGAGAACCCAAAGCATTCAGTAATGTTTCTGTCATTTTTCTGTCCCAGTTTCTCTTCTCCTTACTGTGCACTCTGAGACCAGTCCAGTCACTGCATGGTTCATCTGCACTAGAATCACAGAACTCTTGGAAAAACCTTTAAGATCAAAGTCAAACCATTACCTCTGTCAAGTCTGGTGCTAAACCATGTCACAGAATCGTGGAATGGTTTGGGTTAGAGGGGACAGACCCACAGAAACATTCCAGCTGGCCAAGCCCCTCAGGATCCCCAAGCCCAACCATCATCCCTACTCTACAAGGTTCACCCTAAACCACAGCCCCAAGCACCACAGCGAAACAACTTTTAAACACAGCCAGGGTTGGTGACTCCAGCCCCTACCTGGGCAGCACATTCCAGTGCCTGACCACTCTTGCTGGGAAAAAACTGTTCCCAATGTGCAGTCTGAGCCTGCCCAGTGGCAGCCTGAGGCCATTCCCCCTTATTCTGTCACTAATGACCTGTGAGCAGAGCCCAGCAGCAGCCTCTCCACAAGGTCCTGTCGGGTAGCTGCAGACAGTGATAAGGTATCTCCTCAGCCTCCTCTTCCTCAAACTAACCATTCTCAGCTCCTTCAGAACACCAGATTTACTCTCCAGGCCCTTCCCCAGCTTCCTTGCAGCCTCCCTGGGCAACCTGTTCCAGTGTCTCATCACCCTCACTGTAAACACCTCACTAGAGGGTGTAGAGTTAGTGGCCTGGGGACAGAGAGGGAAAAGGACCTGTTCAGAAACTCTCCTGGGACAGGCATGGGCAGAGAGACAATCTCATTGCCTAACGCTCACTGCTGAGCAGCAGCCTGGGAGGGAAAGCTGTTTCCTCTCACTGCTGTGTAGACATCACACCTTGCTTTTAATCAGATGTATCTGCAGCAGGAATGGCTTCACTGAGCTCCAAGATGGTGCACTTGATTAGGTACCTTTACTGCTCAGAGATTATGAAGCCACTCTGCATAAGATTAAAATCAGGTTCATTACTACCCTCCCTGGCTCTCCCTTGCTGCAACAGACAAAGCCCTGCTGAGCACCCAGCTGGGCAGCATTCCTGCTGAAGTATTCCAATTTTTAAACTACTGATTCATTAAGTAAATAAATCTACATTTCTGTCCCACATAACCCAAGCAAGATACTTCGGTGGCAGCAGTGAAATACGGCAGCAGCTCTGCAAGGAGAGAAATGAACAATGCCAACAGAGCAAAATGCCCTCTGCTTTTTGTAAGCTTGGGCACCTTGGTCGAGCAACCAAACTGGTGGGTTGAGAAGGCTGAATTGGCATTTCCAGGCACGGGGGAACCATGTCACAGCCCTCTCAGAGAAGCTGTTAAAGCAATGCCCAAACTCCCATCAGCACTGGGACCCACACCACTTCCCAGTGAGGAAGCTGGTAAGGGCTGCACTGAAGGCCACTCTCCAGAGCTCTGTGATTTCTGGGCAGTTGGAAGAGTAAATCAGGCTTCCTAGGCCCAGGTCCTGGCTGCAGACTGCCTGCTGCTCCCCTGTTGCCCAGGCTTTAACCCATGTTTCCAAGCTGCAGTTTGCAAAGACCCCAATTTTCTTACCTACCTTGGATCAAGGAGACTCCTCAGAAACTGGAAGAGTAAGAACTGGTCCTGTAGGGGATGAAGAGACAAAATATGACTGTTTTAACTTATGTGCCAGAAACCACTGACCCCTGAACTATATCCACTGCAGAAAAGTGTTCACAGCTGGTGCCCATTTGAACCACAGAATGGCAGGGGTTGGAAGGGATCTCCAGAGACCCCTGCCAGAGCAGGGTCACCTAGGGCAAGTCACACAAGAATGCTTCCAGGCAGGTCTTGAAAGTCTCCAGAGAAAGACGCTCCACAACATCTCTGGGCAGCCTGCACTGGCTCCAGCACCCTCAAACCAAAGAATTTTCTCCTCATGTTGTGTTCATTGCCCCTTGTCCTGTCACAGGTCACCACTGAACAGAGCCTGGCACCTTCATCCTGGCACCCACTCCTCAGGTATTTATAGACATTGATCAGGTCCCCTCTCAGCCTTCTCTCCTCCAGGCTCTCAGTCTCTTTTCACAGCAGAGATGTTCCAGTCTCTTCATTATCCTCACAGCCTCCACTGGACTCTGTCCAGCAGAACTCTATCTCTGAAACTGGGGAGCCCAGCACTGGACACAGTACTCCAGGTGTGGTCTCCACAGCACAGAGCACAGGGGCAGGAGAATCTCCCTAGACCTTCTGACCACGCTCTTCCTACTGCACCCCAGGAGACCATTGGCCCTGTTGGCCACAAGGGCACACTGCAGTCCCACAAGGAACTTGCTGCCCACTAGGACTTCAAGGTCCTTCTACATGGAGCTGCTTTCCAGCAAGTCAACCCCTAACCTGTAGTGGTGCATGTTGTTCCTCCGCAGGTGCAGGCCTCTGCACTTACTCTTGTTGCACCTCATTTAGGTTCCTCTTTGCCCAGCTCTCCAGCCTGCCCAGGTCTCTCAGCCTGTCTGTTCCATCACTTGAAGGAGGTGGTTCAAGCACCTGTCCTGTCCAAATCCTTGGAGGCTGTTTGATGCTGAGTGCCAGTCATACAAAACACCAGCATACGAAGCGCCCTAGCAGCTGATGCAGCCAGCACAGGCTGTACAGGTGTATAGCCAAGACTCTCCAGACAGGCCAGAGCACTTCCACACAGCCATTCCCAGAGCTGAGGAGCTCTCACAATGTTTTCCTTCTGCTTCTGCCACAGTGACAATCTACTCATCTCAGCAATCATTTCTGACAAGCAGAGCACCCCCTCCATAGAGAAGCACCAAGATCGCTGTAGCCTGACACTGTACCTTAAGGGTTGCAATGATGCTCTCAACCTGCTCACTGAAGTGAATGGCTGCCAGATCAGCTGCTTTACAGGGGCTCAGCAGCAGCAGCTCCTGTGCAGAGGGAAACAGAACTCTTGGCGCAGGCAACAGAATTCTGCATCATCACCAAGTCCACTTTCACTGCAAGTGTCCTCACCCAGGTGAAAGCTGTAGCGCAAGAAAACACCCCACAAAGTGACTGGGAAACACAGGAGAAGAAAGGGGACTTGGTAAAGGCCTTTTCTGAGAGGCTTTTTCCCCTTCGCCTGTAAGAATGCAAAACTCTTCACACCAAACCAGGCCACAGCTCATTCCCAAGGCAAGGAAATCATCCATCAGGTGTTCAGACAACTGCCTGTGTTCAGTCACACACCACTTGCAGGTGCTGCTGCTGTAGCTGCTGCTGTAGCTTTCAAAGACAGTCTTTTGTCCACCTCACAGGACAGAGACTTCTGTGGCCATTGCTGATGAGTGAGCCTGGGCATATGCCTGACCACTTGTTCTATAGCCAGACACTGGCCTGGGTCATCTCCAAATCACCCTGCAGGGGCCTGACAGCACCTTACAGGAACTTGAGATACCATGGCTTCCCCATCTCTACTGGCTGGACAATCAGTTCAGACACATCTCCATCCCCTGAAGCAAAGAGAGACTGAAGAGGTGGAAATCAATGTTTAGGTAAAGAAGTCTAGCAGCAGTCTGTGTCTCACAGCAGAAGCCAACACCCCTTCTTCCCACAGGTCAGAGCTGCCAGGGTACCAGGACTGATGCCATGACCACACTCCCCATTTTGCAATGATACCAGACTGTAAGGTCACTGATGGCAACGTCCTGCAGCTGCTGCACTCAGGAGATGAAAGACATGCTAATGGATCCCTGCCCTGCTGGGCAGCATCCCCTGGGAACCAGGAACCCAAGAAACAGCCTGAACTCATGCGTGAGATTACTCAGCCTGCAGGTCAGAGCTTTCTGAAAGGCTGTGACCTGACAAGTGACACTTCTGCTTTCAGAGCAGCACCAGGCACACCCACGGGAGCCAGCAGAAGCTGAGGAGCCATGGGGATAGGGTGCACTGTACCTCTATGTGTTCCAGAGCTTTCTGCCACACCGACTGCTTTTCTTCAGCGCTGTAGCCAGGCATGGACAGGATGTTGTGAATGTAGCTGAAAACTTCTTCCTGTAAGGCACAAACCACAAAGGGCACAGCACCTGCTGCAGCACGACCAACACCATACACTTGGGTGCAGAACAGCAGCTCAAAGTCTTAGGAGGACCTGATAGAGCAGGTCCAGAGGAGGCCACAAAGATTACTGGAGGGCTGCTATGGGGATAGGCTGAGGGAGCTGGAGTTGTTCAGCCTGGAGAAGATAAGGCTCCAGGGAGACCTCAGAGCAGCCTTCCAATACCTGAAGGGACTACAAGCAGGCTGCAGAGATACTGTTCTCAAAGCCTGCAGGGACAGGATGAGGGCAATGGTTTGAAATAAGAGCAGAGCAGACTGAGGTTGGCTGCGAGGAACAATTTCTGCACCAAGATGCTGGTAGAAGCCTGCAACAGGTTGCCCAGGGAGGTGGTTGGGGCCCCATCCCTTGGAGATCTTCCAAGGTGAGGCTGGAGTAGGCTGTGAGCAAGCTGCTCTGGTGGAGGATGTCCCTGCTGAGTGCAGGAGTTGGATTGGGAGACCTCTGGAGGTCCCTTCCAAACCAAACCATCCTATGACTTTATGAGTAAGTTTCAAAAGAATTAACTCCTCTCCAACACACAGAAGTCCTTGGCTGTAGCTAAGAAGAGCTCAAGTGTAGAAGGGAGCAGGAGACAGAGGAGCAGGGCTGCCATGCCCATCTACAGGCTGGCCAGCAGGACAGGCTGCAGGGCCACGAAGGAGCTGCTAGACTCACCTTCCTCAGCGGGTCACGCAGGTAGCAGCTGATGATTTTGTCGTAGCGGAGCTGCCGCTCGTACATGAACTCACAGATCTGGTAGCTGCAAGGGAAGACACCCCCCACATTAGGCAGAGACACTCACAGAGCCAGCAGAGTAGAGCTGGCGGCTCAGAGCCAGCTCAGCAGAAGATACAACCCAGTTCACAAAGACCACGTGGCAGCATCTCAGGTGAAGCTCTGCAGCACTGGCTCAGGTGGCTCCAGTTCACATGTGCCCCGTGGCAGCCCCATGCCAGCTGGCTGAGCAGCCTCACTCGGTCTGGGGAGGCTCACCACAGAGAGGAGCTCCTAAGGTGCAAGGCAAGGGACACAGGACAAAACTGCAGTGCGAGTCAGGTGTCACAGGTCCTGCTGTTCATAACTCACCCTCCTTTTCCCCAGCACCTCAGGCTCTGATGCAGCCCAAGCCCCAGCAGTAATCTGTGGAAATCTGAACAGCTCTGCTGTGAGCAGAGGCTGAGAGCCCTGGGGCTGGTTAGCCTGGAGAGGAGAAGGCTGAGAGGGGACCTGAGCAGTGTCTGTAAATGTCTGAGGGGTGGGTGTCAAGAAGGTGCCAGGCTCTGTTCAGTGGTGCCCAGAGATAGGACAAGGAACAAGGGGTACAAGCTGGAACCCAGGAGGTTCCACCTCAACAGGAGAAGAAACCTGTTTGGTGTAAGGGTGCTGGAGCCTGCAGCAGGCTGCCCAGAGAGGCTGTGGAGTCTCCTCTGGAGACTTTCCAAACCTGTCTATGGACATGTTCCGGGGTGATCCCACTCTGGCAGGGGGCTGGAGCAGATGTTCCCTTGAGGTCCCTTCCAACCCCTGGTGAACCCATGGTGAGCACAACTCCAACATGTGCTATAACCCAGCTTCCTACTTCACATTTTAACAAACATCTCTTAAATATTTTGAGACTTGAACCAGAGGCAGTTGAGGCAAGACAAGCACAGGCAGCTGGATAAGAGTGCAGGCTCTCAGCTCTGGCATTCAAAGCCACTGAGCAATGAGGAAAAAACAAATCCAGCAAATTGTTTCTGGAATCTGAACAGTTTGGCTGATTAACTCCTAGGACACAGAGGAATAGAGGCACGGCACACCCTGCCACTACTCCTCTGCCCCTCTGCAGTAGTGTGGATTGACTCCTGTAACACCCACACTCAGGGCTGGGGTGAAGAAGCCCTCCAGGCCAGCTCTCCCCAGGCATGACAGAATCTCTAGAATCAGAAAGCAGCAAAAGGAGATGGTGAAAATTTTCAGCCTTTCCAGACATTGCATTTCTCTCTCCTACTCAGTTCTAAAATGAGCACCATGGGGGTGGATCCAGACCCCTTTGTGCTTTGAAATCCACCTGTGGGTCTCACCCCAACGAGTCATCTCCATCTGTCGGTGGTGCAGCATTCAGATCTACAATGATACCCTTGAATAAGGCCTAAGCTCTGGGATAGGAAGTGTCAAAACCCATTAGGGCCTGCAGGGTTGCATCCTGAGTTTCCACAGCTCTGCTCCACTCTTAACAATGCACTCTGTGAGAACATCCAGCAGGGGTGAGACAGAAAGCCTGGCCAGCCAATGAGTCAAGGAAGAGCATGAGAATGCATCAAGTGCTCCAGACACAGATGAGAAACGTGGAGGAAAAGAGCTTTGGAGGAGATGTGGAGGCAGCCTCCAGCCAGCCCCCTCCGGGGTTGAAGGCAGTGTCGCTGGGTGGGACACAGCAACTCACAATTCAGCTTTCTCTGCCATCTGGATCAGACGGCTCTCTTCAAACTGCACGATCCCTCCTGCCTGCAGCAATTCCAAGAGGACCTGCAGAGACAGAAGAGCACTTAACTGCCACTGGAAATGCAGCTGGACAGCCATTACAACTCCACTGCTTCTGCGCCAGTGAATGCTGAGATTGACTGGAGCAGGAGATTCCTTTTACAGGGGCCTTCCATTCATTGCCCATTAACTCTCTGAGGATGAGCCACCAACATCCTGGCCTGGATCAGCAATGGTGTTGCCAGCAGCAGCAGTCCAGGGATTGTCCTCCTAGACTCAGCGCTGGCAAGACCACAGTTTGAGGGCTGAGTTTAGTTCTAGGCCACTCACTCACAGGACATTGAGGGTCTGGAACACGTCCAGAAAAGGGCAACAAAGCTGGGGAAGGGTCTGGGGAGTAGGGATGGGGAGGAGCAGCTGAGGGAGCTGGGGGTGTGAAGTGTGGAGAAGAGGAGGCTGAGGGCAGAGCTCATTGCTCTCTGCAGCTCCCTGAGAGGAGGCTGCCGTGAGGTGGGGATTGGGCTCTGCTGCCTAGGATCAGGTTATAAGAGAGGAAATGTCCTGAAATTGTACCCGGGAGGCTTAGGTTGGAGATGAGGACACATTTCTTTGCTGCAAGAGTGGTCAGGGATTGGCATGGGCTGTCCAGGGAGGTGCGCAGGAAACCTGTGGTCACGGTGGTGCTGGGTTGACAGCTGCACTTGGTGATCTTAGAGGGCTTTCCCAACCCAAATAATTCCATGATTTTAGGAACCAAGAAGGTTTGGTGCTTTTGCAAGAGGTTCCCTCCCTCTGTTCTTGCTGCTATCAAACATCTTCTGCAGCTGCTGCTGGGGTAGTTTTCCCCTTCAACTCCTGCTGTGGACAGCACTGTCCAATTCTCCAGTGCTGCCCACCGTGACTATGCTAATGTCTGCTCTGGCATGTGACCTTGGCCACTGTGGGCTCCCAGAGAAGCTGCCCTCTGCTTCCCAGCCTGCTCACAGCTGGCACCAAAGAGCAGTTCCCCTGCAGGCTGTTACCTGCTGCCTCTCCGAGTGGCGCGAGTCATCGTCTGGGCTGCACAGGAACTCCAGCACCTGGGCAGAAGGTAACAGCAGTCAGTCCCAGTCTGCAGAGCTGCCAGCACAACCCCAACGAGCAGCTGCTGAGCACCACTCATGGCAACAGCAAACCAGAACACACGGGAGCCACGCAAATGCACTGCTGCTCTGGCGGGGACTCAGTCCTTTAGTGATGGGAGGGGTGGTCCACAGCCAGCTGCAGATGAGCCAGGATGTGCCACCAGCAGCCTGACCTGGATCAGCAATGGTGTGGGCAGCAGGAGCAGGGCAGGGATTGTCCTAGAGTCAGCACTGGTGAGGCCACACCTTGAGTGCTGGATTTAGTTTGGGGCTCCCACTCCAAGAAGAACATTGAGGGGCTGGAGCACATCCAGAGAAGGGGAACAAAGGTGGGGAAGGGTCTGGAGAACAGGGCTGGGGAGGAGCAGCTGAGGGAGCTGGGGGTGTGCAGTGTGAAGAAGAGGAGGCTGAGGGAGACCTCATTGCTCTCTACAGCTCCCTGAAGAGAAGCTGTAGTCAGGTTGGAGACCTCATTGCTCTCTACAACTCCCTGAAGAGAAGCTGTAGTCAGGTTGGAGCTGGTCTCTTCTCCCAAATAACAAGGAATAGGAGGAGAGGAAATGGCCTGAAACTGCCAGGGGAGGGTTAGGTTGGAGAGTAGAAAAACTCTTTGCTACAGGAGTGGTCAGGGATTGCAACAGGCTGCCCAGGGTGGTGGTGGAGTCCCTATCCCTAGAGGTGTGTTCAAGAAGCTTCAGATGTGCCACTTGAGGGTGCGGTTTAATGTTCATGGCAGTTGGGTTACAGTTGGACTCGATCTTGAAGGGCTTTTCCAACCTTCATGGCTAAGATGCTACCTGGTTTAGAATGCAGCAGTACTTCCAGAGCTGCTTCACAAACACTTGCCTGGTCAAACAGTGTCCTGTTCACAAACAGGGTGTTGTTGGGCTTGGCAAGCTGGCGGGCAAGGAAGGTAAAGAGACAACCAACCTGCGACGGGGTGAAGTCAGAATTCTCCACCATCACCTGAGGAGTGAGACAGAGAAGGGGAAAATGGAAACAGGAGTGAGTGACTCTGCAGCTGCCTTTGGGAAAGCAATCAGGACACTGCAACAAGGAGCTCCTGTGCAACCACCATGTTTGTCTGCTATCCCAGACAGCTACATCAGCTCCTGCTGTTAGCTCACCCTGAAGGTCAAAAGAGAAGCCACTTCCCCTGGCTTTCAACTGACACCCAAAGACACAGAGAGTGAATGTGTCTCTGCTAAGTCACCTCTGTCCTAAAGCTGAAGAGGTTTGACTTCCCTGATGCACGCTTGAGGGAAGTGCTCTTGCGTGTCCCCAGCTGTCTGCTATGAATGGACTCCAAACCCTTATTTATCTCCAGCTCTGCAGTCAGCTGGCACAGAAATGTTGTTACATGAGGGGGAAAAAAAGAGATAAAATTAGCAATTACAGGAGGAAAAATATTATCTTACTTGCAGCCCCAGGCACCCACCACTTCCCTGGTGTGCAGGAGAACTGACCCAACTACTACCTAACAGCTGCAAGGTGGGGAAGCTTCCCTTCTCCTGTGAAACGATCTGTGAGGCCATGAACACGAGTGAACTCCTGGCTCTGCTGACTCGACAGAAAAACAGACTATCCAAGACTCACTCCAAACGGGACTGGAAACCTGAGAAGTGCTTGAGACCTGCCTGCAACGCAGAAACCAGGCCTGAGGTACCTGACCTGGTGTCTCATGCTTCTTTAGAACACCTAAACACTGAGGGAAATCCAAACTGCCCTGTTTGGAGAGCCCTCCTCTAAGAGCAGCGAGTTTAGCTAGCAGCAAATCCATCACCTGAACCGCTCTGTCACCTAGCACCTAAGAACTGCTCTAACAAAGCCTAGACATGGAGCACCTCAGGGCTGATAACCTCCTTCAAGTCTAAGCCTGCGAGATACAACAGATTTCTTCAAGTGACCTGGATCCTCACAAGATGCCATTGGCTACCTCACACAAGTAGGAGCAGACAGGCAAAAGACACTAAGGAATCAGGCAGAGCTCTGCCTCAAACACAGCTCATGCTGCCATTCTCTTGCTGCTTCAGACGGGAGCCCAGCCAGAACGGTGCCAGCTGACAGCACACAGCTCACTAAAACAACAGGACTTCACTGGGCCTGGTTTTCACAAACCAGGTCCTCATCAAGAGAGTGCAGCAACAAGTGTCCAGCAGGTCTAGGGACGCTCTGCTCCACGTTCTACTCTGCCCTGCTGAGACCACACCTGGAATCCTGTCAGCTCTCCTAACACCCAATTGCTTGCCTGCAGATGCACTTAACCCTGCAGCACCTCTCACACCTGCCCTCCCTGTCTCCTTCAAGAGCAGGGCTGCATTCTGTTGCGTGGACGATGCTACAAGGCCAGCAGCACAGAGGTGCCACAGGAACGCAGCTCCAGGACACAGCCGCTGTGTGCCACCTGCTGCTGACAGCAGTTAAGGACACCAAGAGCAGAGCCTGACCCAGCACAGAGCCAGCCAAATCCTTATAGCGAGGTCCTGGCACTGCAGACTCCCTCCATGGTGCCCTGGCTCTCATCTGCCAGTGAGGACAGGGGAACACCACTGCTGGCATGTTTACAGGGAAACAGTTTGCAAGTGGAGCTCCTGATGACCAAAGCTGACAGCTCTGAGAACAGCAAAGGGTGTTTGTGGTGGTTAAGCTGACACAGGTTTGAGAACATCAGGCTGGTGACTCTGACAGGCCTCTTCTCTGCCGTCTGCTGAAGACAGGCCTGGCATTCTGGAGGGATGCACCCCAAACAAACCGTGCACAAATGCAGGGAGCGAGACTTCAGCAGAAGAGCACTGGCACCCTGCCAAGCACAGGACTCCTGGGACCTTTTCTCCTGCTCAGAAGAAATCAAGGAGTGGAACCAATGAGAAGCATTGGAGGAGAAAGCTGATAACAAAATCCAAACCAGGTGAAACCACAGCCATAAAAGGAGACTTCTGTCACCATAATTAAGGTGTATGAAATATCACCTATAAGCACAGATCCAGGCTGGGTGAAGAGTGGCTCAAGAGCAGCCTGGGGGGAGAAGGCCTTGGGGGTGTCAGCTGGTGCCAAAGTGCCCAGGAGCCAGCACTGGGCACAGCCCAGAGCCAGCTGTGTGCTGGCTGCAGCCAGAGCAGGAGAGCAGCAGCACAGGGAGGGGATTCTGCTCCTCTGCTCTGCTCAGACCTCACCTGCAGCACTGCCTCCAGCTCTGGGAACCCAGCACAAGGAGGACCTGGAGCTGCTGCAGAGTCTCCAGAGGAGGCCACCAAGATGCTCAGAGGCTGCAGAAGCTCTGCTGTGAGGACAGGCTGGGAGAGTTGTGGCTGTGCAGCCTGGAGAGGAGAAGGCTGCAGGGAGACCTCAGAGCAGCCTGACAGTAGCTGAAGGGCTGCAGGGGGGCTGGGGGGGGACTCTGGAGAAGGGCTGAGAGTGCCAGGATGAGGGACAATGGCTTTGGGCTGGGAGAGGGGAGACAGAGTGTAGAGGAGGAAGAAATTCTTTGCTGTGAGGGTGAGGAGACCCTGGCACAGGTTGCCCAGGGGGGCTGTGTCTGCCCCCTCCCTGGAGGTGTTGAAGTCTCCAGCCCCAAGCATCCTATGAATCTATGAAAACACAACTGAGAGCCTTGGCTGAGGTGAATCCATGTTCCAGCCGCTCATGTTCTCAAGAGGTGTTGACCAGGGCAGGACTGGGTACAGAGCTCATTCCAATGGCAGGCTCTGCTGCACAGTGTCACAGCAGCCAGCCAGACATGAACACAGAGGACAGTTACTGGCTCACTCACTTTCAGAAGTATGTCCACAATCCTCTGCTGATACTCCACAGCTTGCTTGTCATTCTTGAAGTCTTCAAAAGTCTGCATGTCGCAAAATAGAGACAGCCTGAGAAGAAAGCTCTGCCCTGCCAAGCCCAGAAACAGAAGCAAACCCTTGCAGCAGCCATGGGACTCAACAGCACTGTCAACTTTGTCACTTCTGTGCTGTACCCTGAGCAGCAGGTTCCAAGATACAATTTACTCTGAACACCATAAGAGTTCTGACACAGTCAGGGAAGAGCCCAGAGAGAGGAAATCCAGCAAATCCACAAAGGCAGGGAGATAACCTTTGGTGGGACAGAGGAGGAGCTACCAAAACACAAATGCATCATTCTGTGCTTTAAAGCTGGCCTCTGCTACTGGAGTCTTCACTGCACACTAGTTTGTATTTAAGGGCACAAAGGACTCTTCTCATCCCTTCTGGGATCTCACAGAACGAAAACCAGAACTTCTGCACCAAACCAGTATCTACTGGTTTAGACAAAGCATGAGCTTAGTAACAGAAGTCGTAACAGATGATGCAGCTGTGACAGGTGAGGGAAGCACTGACACTCTGTCCTTCTCTTGGATGAGATCAGTCCTGCTCCTGGGAAGGAACAACACCAGGCACCAGTACAGATTAGGCACTGACCTGCTGGAAAGCAGCTCCATGGAGAAGGATCTTGGGCCTCTGGTGAACAGCAAGTTCCCCATGGGACAGCAATGTCCCATCATGGCCAAGAGGGCCAAATGCATCCTGGGTGCATTCACTAAGAAGAGTGTGGCCAGCAGGTCAAGGGAATTTCCCCTCATCCCCAACTCTGCCCCAGTGAGACCACACCTGGAGTCTTGTGTCCAGCCCTGGGGCTGGTTAGCTTGGAGAAGAGAAGGCTGAGAGGGGATCAGCAAAATGTCAATAAATACCCAAGGGGTGGGTGTCAGGATAAAGGTGCCAGGCTCTATTCAGTGGTGCCCAGTGACAGGACAGGGGGCAATGGATACAAGCTGGAGCCTAGGAGGCTCCACCTCAACATGAGGAGAAACTTCTTTGGTGTGAGGGTGCTGGAGCCTGGAGCAGGCTGCCCAGAGAGGCTGTGGAGTCTCCTTCTCTGGAGACTTTCAAGACCTGCCTGGATGCATTCCTGTGTGCCCTGCCCAGGGTGCCCCTGCTTTGGCAGGGCATTGGGCTCAGTGGCCACTGTGTGGCTCCATGGCCAGCAATCCCTTACCAGAGCAAGGACGTTGAGGAACTCGCGAGTGTCGAAGTGCAGCAGGGTCCGCACGTAGGGGTAGAGCTCCTCCTCCCCTGAGCCCTGAGCCGAGTGCAGCCGGATCAGGAACTCAAAGATCTGCAACGACAGCGCAGGCAGAGCAGAGCTCCTCTGGGCCTCAGCCTGCCGAGAGCACGGGGGTCTGCTGGTCTGAGGCTAACTGGAGTATTTCAGTGAGAGAAGTTCGGTCACTGGCTGTGACACTCACAGCGATGTCTGTTGCCCACTGCACTGCTGAGAGGTACAATGCCAGGAAGCAGTAACAAAGGTTCTCAGTGTGCCTCTGCCTGTGGCTTGCTTCATTAACTGCTTTGCCTGAATCGGTATAACTCAATCTAATCATTCTCCTTCTAACCTCCCTTACTGGCTCTGGCATCTCACTCCTGCAGGGAAACCTTCTGAGACAGGGGAGGGGAGCCAGTGCAGAGCCCTCCCGGGAGGTCTCAGGGTTCGGGAGGGGTTCTGAAGCGGTGTATTACTTTTAACTTGCACCCCTTGTGAACACTGCACTCATGCTTGTCTGCAGTGCTGTAAACACCACCCTCATCTGCCAGCCGGCTGAGCTAGCCTGGTGGGGGGAGGGAAGTTCTGAACCACCACAATGGGCCAGCAGCAGCCTCTCCTGCTTTGCACTTAACCTCTAAGCACCGTGTGAGCCCAGCAGTGCTCTAACTTCAATGATCTTTTCTGCTGCTTCTTAAGAAGGAAAAAAATTCCTCTTCTGAAGATTGCCAACCAACTTAAGAACAATCAAAAATTAAAGCTTGTACTTGCAGTCTGAAGAGTGTGAAATTAGCTAACTCCCTCTTCTTCCTGGAAACTCTCCTGAGAAGCTGTGCAGCTCCTTTTTATCCAGGGTCCAGCTCCATTCCTTGTCAGAAGCTCCTTGGGAAGAACCAGCCACTCTGCCTTCACAATCTAACTCCTGTGACACTGTCAGCACTGCCTGCTCTCTCTCTTGCTCAAGCCTGAGTTACTTTTCCTGCCACCACAGTGAATTTCGACCCTCTCTGTTGGCCTCCTTGAGCCTGATACCCACCTGCCAGCCAGGAATTCTTAACAGAATAAACCAAACCAACCTGGACTGTATCCAGGGTGGATTCCAGACAGGAGTTAGTTAAAGCAAGCTCTCAGAAACACCATCAGAGGTCCAAAAAGGAGAAGCTGATGGAGAAGCACTTTTCCTGAGGGTGTCTAGGGACAGGACAACGGGGAAGGCAGGGGGGTTGGACTAGATGATCTTTCCAGGTCCCTTCCAGCCCTGACGTTCTGTGATTCTGTGAATGGTTTGAAGCTGAGAGAGAGCAGGGTTAGACTGGAGCTCTTCAGCATGAGGGTGATGAGACTGTGGAACAGGTTACCCACAGAAGGCTGTGCATGCCTCCTCCCTGGGGGTGTTCGAGGCCAGGCTGGATGAAGCCTTGAGCAACCTGGGCTAGTTGAGGGGTATGTGTCCCATGGCAGGGGTCTGGAGCAGATGACCTCTGAGGTCTCTTTCAACCTGAGCCGTTCTAGGATTCTGTGACTGAAATGAAGCCTGGGCAGCAGCCCAGCAGGGTTCCACTAACATTCAGTTACTGTGCTTTGATCTTAGCTGGCTTCCTACTCCTGACAATCCCATGTCACACGCACTCAAAAACAGAGATCTTCCCGTGTCTGACAGATGCACTCGAGTTCAGAGAGAAGAGACACCTACAAATCTCTGGCAACTCTGCAGTAAGAATTAAATCACCATTTGTGCCAGGCCCCCTGCTCCTACCCTCCCATTTACAGATGAAAGAAAAATATTCACTCTAAACGTTCAGACTGCAACGGCTGCTGACCCCATTCTCTAGGAATGCCCAGGAAATGCCACCCTAAATGCCAGCACCAGGATGCCAACAGCCTCCTGCCAGAAACCCAGGAAGTAAGACGCACAGCTTCTCCTGAAACATCCCTCTGGGGTATAGCTTTCCCTGGCAGGCTGCTCACCTGGTTTTTAACCAAAGGCACCAGATCTTCAGGAATATCCCCCAAGGGATAGGCACGGCCTGCCAGGCAGCAGCTACAGAGCGGGGGGAAAGGTGTTTTTAATGCATCCTGACACAAAACAGAGGAAAAGAGCTTAATGCAAGGTGCTTTTGAAACAAGCCAGGGCGAACTGAGAGCAGCCCTGCAGGAAAGGACTTGGGCTGCTGGTGGATGAGAAGCTGGGCAGAAGCCAGCAATGGGCACTGCCAGCACAGAAGGCCAAGGGCAGCCTGGGCTGCATCCAAAGCAGGGTGGGCAGAGATGGAGAGAGGGGATCCTGCCCCTCTGCTCTGCTCTGGGGAGACCTCAGCTGCAGGGCTGCGGCCAGCTGTGGGGCTCTCAACACAAGAGGGGCACGGTCCTGCTGGAAAGGGTCCAGAGGAGGCCACCAAGATGATCAGAGGTTGCAGAGCCTCTCCAGCACACAGCCTTGCTGTCGATATGCAGCGAGCCAACACAGGCCATGGACGTGCATCCGAGCATTGCCGTTCCACAGCAGAGGGGCAGGGGGAGCTCGTTTATTTCTCACAAGTATCTCCGCTCTTGCATTTTGGGAAGCAGGAGTAACACAGAGCTTCACGTTCATGATCTTGAATAGATTCCAGAAAAGAGAAGATCACTAATTAATCACTACTGGGCAACCTGAGAATGCCCTCCCGCAAACGGCAGGCAGCGCAGGAAGCAGAGGTGGGCACACCCACACAGCTGTCTGGAAAGGCAAGGCACACAGGGCTGCCACACAGCAATTCAGGGCACAGAGACCTTCCTCTAGGAGCATGCTGGCACACACAGGACAAGGAACTTGCCCTGAACGCATTCTAAGCTGAGTTCCCAGCCCCATCTCCACTCTGCCTGTCTGCTGGTGCAGGGTGTAACAGGAAGCCGTTGCAACGCAGCCAGCTCTGCAGAGCAGCCGATGGCAATCTCACACTGCCTCTCAGGAATTCAGACACACTCTCGTTCATGCAACTGTGATAAGCTGAAACGTCTTGTTCCACCCCTAGGCGACGCCTCACACGCCTGATAAAGGTCCTTACCTTATATACACGAGCAGCTTGTTGCCCATTACCACCTGCTCATCTGAAAACAGAAATCATTTGTCACATTTTCTTCACAAGACAGAGATGCAATTCTCTCCCCAGATGTAAGCAAAACAACTCCTCTGACACAGGTCCCGTTCTACAGACAGCAACTTGAGCAGCTTTACACACAGTAAAATGCACCAGAACGCTTCCCTGGGTTTAGAATAATCTAAGGGTTCTGGTTCTGGTGCCCTCAGAACAAGAAGAACCAGGAGCTGCTGCAGAGGGTCTAGAGGAGGCCACCAAGATGACCAGAAGCTGGGGAAGCTCCCCCTGTGGAGACAGGCTGGGAGAGTTGTGGATGTTCAGTCTGGAGAGAGAGCCAGGCAGACCTCAGAGCAACCTGCCAGTGGCTGAAAGGGCTGCAGGAGAGCTGGGGAGGGACTTTGGAGAAGGGCTGAGAGTGCCAGGATGAGGGACAATGGCTTTGAGCTGGGAGAGGGAAGAGTGAGAGTGGAGAGGAGGAAGAAATTCTTTGCTGTGAGGGTGGGGAGAGACTGGCACAGGTTGCCCAGGGAGGCTGTGGCTGCTCCCTCCCTGGAGCTGTTGAAGGTCAGGCTGGGTGAGCACTTGAGCACCCTGGGCTAGTGGGAGGTGTCCCTGGGCATGGCAAGGGTTGGAGATGGATGACCTTCAAGTCCCTTCCAACCCAATCCGTTCCTGGGATGGGTCTCCGTCTCTATGGTTCTAATTAAGGGGGACCTAGGATCCCACAAACGACCACAATCGTCTAAGGGGCTCACCAGACCTTTACATTAGCTATGTACTTCCTTTGTGCATCCCTCTCTTGGAAATGGTTAGAGATACTCAACACAGCAATGACCAAACCCAGAAACATGTAAAGGGAAACAGTTCAGCACCTGTGAGAGACTTCCCAGCATTCAGTGGAGGAGCAATGACTCTGAACAGCTTCTGCAACAAGAAACAAGCAGGCTGTGCTCAAGCAGCTGGGAAAGCTCAACACAAAAAACCTGCAAGGGTTCAAAGGACAGAGCAAAAAGAAAAAGTCTTCCTCCCTCCCAGGAACTCTGCTTTCTTTCCATGTCTTACAATGAAGACACATGAAGAGACCAAGATGTGACTCAGAATGCTCTCCCTGCTGATGGTGTGACAAGAAAAAAGCCAGACCAGATCTAACCCCAAACACAGGCAACACTGCAAAAAGCAGTGTTCAGCAGGATCCAGAGGTAAGTCAGAACAGAACAGGCCATCTCCACTTCCTTTGCTGCCATCAAGCCTTCGGCCTGCCCAGCAGAGGCTCCAGAGAGCCTTGAATTTGGGCGTGTAGAATGAGGTCCTTGAGGAAGGTAGATTTAGACTGGACATTAGGGCATCAGAAAGAAATTCTTTCCAGTGAGGGTGGTAATCCACTGGAACAGGTTGCCCATGGAGGTTGTGATTACCAGCACCAACAAGGGCTTCAGTTCTCTGAACTCTGTGCTCAGTGGCGATCAGCGACACCCAAGCACTAAGAACCAAGCCTGCCTCAAAGCAAGGACTGCTTCTAGGCTTCTTGCTCAGCTCTGTACACAGGGAGCTCACCCTTTGTGCTTCCATCACTCAGACAGATATTAACACAGTATTGTGCCAGCAGTGCAGCTGAGCACATGAGGTGTCCACGGCAACTCTCCCACACTGCCCAGCAGCCTCCCTACCTCCATGGGGCTGATGAAGTCATTCATGCCACTGTTGTACACATAGATCATGGCATCATAGAGGTGGTTTTCCCAACAGAGAAGAACTACCTGCAAGGCAAGCAAAGCACAACATAAACATTTAGCTGCTCAGAGCTCCAAGGCTTCTCCCTCTCTGGTCTCTAAAAAGCAATCTCTGCCTTTGCATCTGCATCAGCCAACAGCATCATTCAAAACAGAATGAGAATTCCCATTTGCAGGATCATCTTCTGCAAGAATAGCCCTCCAGGTTTATTGCTCACTTAGCAAGCACTGACTAACTGTCCAGATTCTACCATTTAGAGAGTCATAGAAGAGTAGGGGTTGAAAAGGACCTGTGGAGATGGTCCAGTCCAACCTCCCTGCCAGACCATGGTCACCTAGGGCAGGCCAAACAGAAATGTGTCCACAGGCAGGTGTTGAAAGTTTCCACAGGAGACTCCCCAGCCTCTCTGGGCAGCCTGCTCCAGGCTCCAGCACCCTCACAACAAAGAAGCTTCTCCACATGTTGAGGTGGAACCTCCTGCGTTCCAGTTTGTGTCCAGTGTCCCTTGCCCCACCTCTCCAGAGCAGCCAGTTTAGGTACCAGTGACTGCCTGATGTCACCTCCTCACAGCAGCTCAGTTTATGCAGCACAACAGCTCACCTGCTGGATGTCTAAGCTGGTGATATCCATATGCACAATGCAGGCTTCCAAGTTTTCCAACCTGTTCTTGTCTTGGAAGTGAAGCAGCAAATCTTTCATCACTTGAGCTGTGATTCCCATCAGCTTGTCACTTAAGATATATGGCTCCAAGCACTCCAGAAAGATGCCTTTAGCTACAGAATTCTCACTCATCTTATCATAGATCTGGTTAAATAACAGATCCCTAGGAGGAAAAAAGTGTTTAGTTATGAAATAATCATCTTAACATCTCCTTCCTTATCTGCTTTCTGAGGGCTCCAATTTAAGCTCCTCCTCTGTATTTCTCAGCTCCAGACATGAACTGCTCCTGTCTTGAACGTGTAGTTCCAGGCAGCTACACAGAACAGACTGGCCATGGATGTTGCAGCAAAACGATTCACCGACAGAGGGGAAAACAAAACCTATCCCTAAAGGCAGCTTCTTTCTTAAGGAGAGAGTGTGGGGGAAACAGTCTGCAGCAAACTCCTCCTCCTCAACACACCAAGAAAACTTTCAGGCAGGCTTTTGAGTACTGAGTACTCCGGTAGCAGTTCTTAAGTACTCCTCTAACCTGGGATGTGGAGGAACCACGATGATATGGTTTGGAGGAAGCATACCACAGCCCAGGGCAAAGCTCAGCACTGCACTGATTGGTGCTCTGCCTTGAGGGACAGGCTCGCAAGCTCAGACTTACGTGCGCTGGAGCAAGAGACAGTAATCGACGATGACAGGCACCACCTCCTGCAGGAGAAACAACGACAAGCTGTGACCGCTGAAAGCCCTGCCAAAGAGCACACCCCGCAGGGCACAGAACGGAGGCTGGCCAACAGACAGCAGAGTCGAGGAGTCCTCTGAACCAGATGGCAGCTGGCAAAGTTACAGATTCTCCCATCTGCTGGTCTATTTGGAGTAAATCTCTAGCCACACTTCTGCAGAGGACACAGGGTGTACAGGCTCTGCTATGCCACCAGAGTCCTGACCTGGTTAGTGCCACACAATAGAAGGGAGAGCTCAGGTGAACCACAACTATGGTTTTGAAAACTACACAAATAACTTTTGCAGCAAAGCTTCATTAAACAACTCAAAGGGGCTTAGCCAATGGAGCCCTCTGCAGCACCATACCTGAAAATGCTGCTCCATGACCTGGATTTTCCCTTGGTCAGGGCACTTCTTCAACGTCCGATCACCGTAATGGAGAAGAATCTCAACCATCTGGATGGCAGCACACCAGAAAATCAATTCAGATCCCACACCAAAGCTCTACTCAGTAGCACATTCAGTAGACTGAGCTGGGAGCTGGTGAACACTAAGTTCACATGATCACAGGATATTAGGAGTTGGAAGAGACCTCCATAGATATTTGAGTGCAACCCCAAAGTTTTCTGTTCTGCCTGGGCAGAATCATAGAACATTAGGGGTTAGAAGAGACCTTGAAAGATGAAGTCCGACCCTCTGCCAGGGCAGCTCACCCAGAACACACCCAGGTGGGTTTGGGATGTCCTCAGAGCAGGAGACTCCACAGCCTCTCTGACCAGCATGCTCCAGGCTCCAGCACCCTCACACTCACAAAGTTCTCCCTCCTGTTCCCCTGGCACCTCCTCTGCTCCGGTTGGCACTCAGTGCCCCCTTGGCCTGTCCTTGGCCACTCCTGAGCAGAGCCTGGCTCCAGCCCTGCACATCTTTAGCAGCAGCACTGAGGGCAGCCCTCAGGCTCCTCTGCTCCAAGCAGCCCCAGCTCCCTCAGCCTGGCCTCCCAGCAGAGCTGTCACTGCCTGCAGCAGTTTAGGGGCTCTGGGCTGGGCTCTCTGCAGCACTTCCCTGAGCTCCTTCCTGAGCTGAGGGCTCAGAACTGGACACAAGATTGCAGCTTGTGGAGATTGCAGCAGGGCAGAGCAGAGGGGCAGGAGAACCTCTCTGCCCTACTCTCTACAGCCCTCCCAATGCAGCCCAGGATGCCCTTGGCCTCCTTGGCCACAGGGGCACATTTCTGGCTTCTGTCCACCCTGCTACCCACCAGCACCCCCAGGTCCCTCTCCCCTGTGCTGCTCCCCAACAGCTCAGTCCCAGCCTCTCCTGCTCCATGGGGTTGTTCTTTCTGTAGAAAGAAGAGGGAAGAGGCTGCCAGGAGACAACAGCATGGCATGGCACTAGAAGTGGTCCAGTAGAGTACTAAAGACCTACACTAAGTGAGCAAGAAACTGGGCAGCTGGTCTGCCAGTACTTGGCAGATGAACACATCCTGAAGCACAAGGGTCATCCAGGTCATGTTTCACCCAAAGATAAGTTGTAGTATCTCTACTAAACAGCACAACTTCTTTACCTGCAAAGTACAGATGAATAACAAATGCAGGCAAAGCATCGCTGCAGGAACTGTGTATTTTAAACCTTCTCTTCCCAGGAAAGGTTCCTGTAACAACTGGGCAGGAACAAAGGCTTCAAATGAGCCCTGTCCATGTGCACATGGAGGAATATCCATCCTAAGAGTGAGAGAGCTATAGACTGGTGGCCACTGAGCCCATCAAAGGTCAAGAAACCCTGAGCTAGCTACAAAACGTCCTCTGTACTGAGGGGAACAGAGGTTTCAAGCCTGCAGGACTTCACATTTGGATCTGCTAATGCTGCAGAGTTCTTTCCTCTGCCTTTACCCAAAAGATATTTCCAAGCCTTTCCTAAACTCCTGCTGGCAACCCCAGCAAGAGAGGCACATGGACAAACTCCAGAGCCAGCTGAGTCCCTCCTGGAGGACTGAAGCCATTCTCTCCAGTTAGGGTCACATCAGCATACAGGAAGTGCTGGCGAGGAGCAGGGCAGTGACTCACCCTGTCTGCAATGACTGCTTTCCTCTTGCTTGTGTCCCCAGACAAGCCTAGAAGAATGGAAGGGGGGGGGGGGGGCGGAAATCAATAAATAAACCAAAATGAAGCCTTTCTCATTTAAGCTACCACTGGAAATATAAAACCTCCCCAGTTTAGATGCCAACACCACTACCCTTGAGAAGCAGAGGTTCAGGATACTTAAACCCACAGTTGGATGTGCTGCTTTTAGCCCACTGCTCTCCTGAAGAGCTTTCCTGTCCAGGGGAAAGATGTGGAGACCCTTCCAGCACATCAACGGCAAGAAGGATCTGAGTGCTAACATTGAGGGAGTGATGAGCAGAGGGCTGGCACAGGCTGTGCACAGGAGGCTAATGGCTGCAGGATGTCTTGATGCAAGAGTTGAATGCAGAGCCCTTACTGGAAAAAAAAACCTAAAAGCCCACTCCATGAGCCAGGGACTTTTGGAACACTGGGAAGTTGTCTGCTTCACTGCATTCAAGGGAGACATCTTCGTACTCCAGCAGCTGCACCACAGGAGCAGCTCCTCCTGAGAGCCTGAGATTCACTTGCCAAAGCCACCAGAAGTTACGTGCTGAGAAGTGTGTCCGTCCAGCCCACATCAGACAGCTGGAGTGGCTGCTTCTGGCATAATCAACACCTTCACCACAGCAAGGCAAGCACTCACAGAATGTCCTCCTGCACAGCAGACAATGCCAAGAGCCAGCAGTCCTTTCAGGCAGCTCCACAGGCAGAGGAGACCTGAGTGAAGGTTCTTGCTTGGCAGAACTGACAGAACATCACACTGCAAATGACCTCCAGCTCATGCATGACTTTCAGTAATATTTAAGCAAGGTGGCTACTTGACACCCAGATCCACCCTCATGGCAGTGACAGCAGGCAGGACTCACACACAGGTCAGGTCTGATGTTCAATGGAAAGCATCAGGCTGCTAAAGGGACCCGAACTCTAAAAGCCTCAAAACAAACCCAATTAAGGTGGTGTTTCTGCCCAGCTCCAGCACCAACATTCTACTTTCAGTTAAAAAGTAGAAAAACAGAAGACAGATCATCCCTCACCCAAGTCTAACTCACCTACTACAGCCTTTGCTTTGCCTTCATAGAATGACCAAGCCAGCGCCAGGGCATCCGTGAGACACTCTTGTTTCAGAAGGTGGTCAACTCTCTAAAATAATCAAGACCATTAGACCTTGGGGTTACAGAAGAGAGTCACAGAATCAGCAATGGGATGGGTTGGACTGGATCAGCCAGTTCCAAGCCCCTGCCATGGGGACAGACATTTCCCACCAGCCCAGGTTGCTCAAGGCCTTGTCCAATCTGGCCTTCAACACCTCCAGGGAGGGGGCAGCCACAGCCTCCCTGGACAACCTGTGCCAGTCTCTCCCTACCCTCACAGCAAAGAATTTCTTCCTATCTCCACTCTCACTCTCCCCTCTCCCAGCTCAAAACCACTGTCCCTCATCCTGGCACTCCCAGATCTTCTCCAATATCCCTCCCCAGCTCTCCTGCAGCCCTTCAGCTACTGGAAGGCTGCTTTAAGGTGGAGTCTTCTCTTCTCCAGGCTGCACAGCCACAACTCTCCCAGCCTGGCCCCACAACAGAGCTTCTGCAGCCTCTGAGCATCTTGGTGGCCTCCTCTGGAACCTATCCAGCAGCTCCAGATCCTTCTTGTGCTGGGTTCCCAGAGCTGGAGGCAGTGCTGCAGGTGAGGTCCGAGCAGAGCAGAGGGACAGGATCCCCTCCCTGTGCTGCTGCTCTCCTGTCTGAATGCAACCCATCTAAGATCAGCACTTCTCAGTCAGTCCTTCCACCCAGCCCAGCCATTCCCTAACTCTGCCGAGGCTGATGCTAAACCATGGCCATAGGTCAAGAATGTGGAGGGCTTCAGCTGGCAAAGAAATGATGCTCCAAAAAAAGTCTTCTACCAAGAGAAGCAACAACCTAAAATCCAGGAACTTTTGATGGATTTTATGGTGCAGCTCCTGCAACAGCTGGACACAAACTCGGTGGATCCGATTTAACCCCTGTGTGCCTGGCACAGCAGGCTGACAGCCACACTGCTGTGACAGGTACTGCTCCAACTCCACCTGGTGAACAAAGGCTGAAACACGGCAAGGCACCTGGGGAGTAGGACACCAGGGTCTCCACCCAGCCTGTACTTCCATGCAAGCAGGAGTCCCAGCACAGAAAGCAGAGTACCTACAGTGCTGGCTGTGCACATGGCCCCTGAGCACAGTAGTCAAGTATTCACAACATGCTTCACAAATGTTCCCTCCCCCCTCTCCAATTAGGTTTGAGCAATTGAAACCTAATAAGCTGTGGTTTTCCTCCCAACATACCTCTCTCCAGCTCCTCAGTGTCATGACATGAACAGACTGGAAAACAGAACACAGCAAAAATTAGTTACCCACAGCTGTTCAAGCAGCCTCTGGTATCCCACAGTCCCACCAGAGCAAGCTGGGCCAGATGAAGCCAAGTAAAACAGTCCTCAACCTTAAGTATAAACACCCAACCTGTGCCAAGAGAAACCATGGTTCTGTGTGGCCTTACAACCCATTTGCTCCAAGTCACCATCCCTCCCTTCTTCCCCATGCCATGCTGCCAGCCAGCGCTCTGCCTTCGCACAGCGGGCAGCAAACCTGCACGGGAAGCTTCTTCCATTGATCACAGCACGGCAGGGCTTGGAAGGTGTCCCTGGAGATCACCCAGTCCAACCTCCCTGACAGAGCAGGATCCCAGAGCAGGTCACCCAGGAACACATCTGCTGATGTTACCCCGGGCCAGGCAATCTCAGCACACAGAGCTGAAATGGCAAACTGACAGAGCAGGGTGCGAGGAGGTGACCGCGGCTGCAGAGGGGACCAAGGCCCAGGTCTGCAGAGCCAGTGGCTGCTTATCAAGAAGTCTGTGCATGCCACAATTCCACTTTCCCACAGCCTGCCCCACTAAAGCCTACTGCTTTATTTCTATTTTAACAGGTGCTCTTCTCCCCAGGTGCCTCTCTCATCCCTTCGAGGATACAGCATTTGGTTGTTTTTTTCACTCATGTCCTTCTTGCATGATTCAAGGTGTAACAAAAATGTCCCATCCTTCTCAATCCCCGGGATGCTCACACATCTACACACCCTGTCAGCTGCTCCTTTTGGTTCACACATGTATCAGGTGGCCCTTGAAAGTCTGCAGAGAAGGACACTACACAACCTCTGTGGCCAGCCTGCTCCACACTCTGCCACCCTCACAGCACAGAAGTTTCCCCTCACCTTTAGATGGAGTTGCCTGTGGTCAAGTTTCTGCCTATTGCCTCTTGTCTTGTCAAGGACACTGCTGACAAGAGTCTGGCTCCATCCTCCTGACACCCACCCCTTAGATATTTGTCAGCAGCAATGAGCTCTCCCTCAGCCTGCTCCTCCTGAGGCTAACCAGCCCCAGTTCTCAGCCTCTCCTCAGATCAGAGCTGTTCCAGTGCCCTCAGCAGCTCAGTGCCCTGCACTACCCATGTGGTGCACTCTGTTTCTCCCTGCTGATTTGTTTTCTTCTGTTGACTCTGCAGCACACTTAGGACAGAGAAGCTGAAGCCCAGGACAGAGTGTGTCAGTGGTGCCACAACTCTACCTGAAGCAGCATAATGCAGGACACTTTCATGACAGTGCATTGGCTAAGACCCCATCCCTGCACATTTCTCTAGTTGCACAAAGAATCCAGAATGCCCTTCTCCAGAAGATGAGCTGCCACCCACAGGCCATGCCCTCTGCTTCTGTTGAAGACTGTCCACATTTACCTTAGTCCCAAGGTAAAAGATCTGCCCCCCACAGCTGCTGATGGACTGGTAACAAGCTTTCTCTCCAACCAGTGCCTGCAGAGAGAAGAATGATAGGCTTTGGTTTTGTAGAGCTTCCCAAGAACCATCCATGCATCTCAGCTCCAGAGCCACTCTGGAGTCCAGCATGTGACATGCAACAGGAGTTATAGAGGCTCTTGCACAGAATCCTAGAATGATTCAGCTTGGAAGGGACCTCAGAGGTCATTTGAAGATCATCTAGTTCCAACCTCTCTGCCATGAGCAGGGATACCTTCCACTTCAGACAAGAAAGAAGTGTGGTATCTTCAAGCACAGGAATTCTGCCTGGTCCTCTACACTCCTGCATGACCATCTAGGAGATGAGAGCAGGGAGTGCACTGCACAGGCACTGCTATGGCTGAAGACTTGAGAAATTCAGAGTAGGAATCTCCTCCTACTTGTTTGTATTGGCAGGGATCTTAAAGCTCATCCAGTTCCAGCCACCTGCCATGGGCACAGACACCTCCCACCAGCCCAGGGTGCCCAAGGCCTCATCAGATTTGGCCTTCAACACCTCCAGGGAGGGGGCAGCCACAGTCTCCTTGGGCAACCTGTGCCAATGTCTCCCCACCCTCACTGTCAAGAATTTCTTCTTCATCTCCACTCCAATTTCCCCTTTCCCAGCCCAAAGCCATTGTCCCTTGGCTTGGCACTCTCAGCCCTTCTCCAAAGTTCCTCCCCAGCTCTCCTGCAGCCCTTCAGCTACTGCCAGGCTGCTCTGAGGTCTCCCTGCAGCCTTCTCTTCTCCAGGCTGCACAGCCACAACTCTCCCAGCCTGTCCCAACAGCAGAGCTTCTGCAGCCTCTGATGAGCAGCAGCAGCAGCAGCAAGCTGACACAAGCAGGTCCCTGTGCCTACCAGGGCTTCGCTGACGTTGCCTCCTGTGGCAAGCGATTTGAAGTGGCTGCTGTTGTAGACCAGCTGCACCTCTGCCATCTCCACGGTCTCCAGCTCCTCCTGCGTCTGACGGTCGATGATGTGCAGCTTCTCCAGGCTGTCCAGCAGCACAGCTGTGCGCGAGTTGATCCACTGCAAACAGTAACACAGGGCAGGCTCCAGCAGGGCACACAGCCTGGGCCTGCCTCTGGCCACAGCTGGATCAATACTGGAAGTTCTAAATCACAGCATGGCAGGGGCTGGAATGAGTGTGCAGAGATCATCCAGTCCATGCCCCTGCCAGAGCAGGAGCACCCAGAGCAGCTCACCCAGAACACACCCAGGTGGGTTTGGAATGTCCCCAGAGCAGGAGACTCCACAGCCTCTCTGACCAGCATGCTCCAGGCTCCAGCACCCTCACACTCACAAAGTTCTCCCTCCTGTTCCCCTGGCACCTCCTCTGCTCCAGTTGGCACTCGGTGCCCCTTGGCCTGTCCTTGGCCACCCCTCAGCAGAGCCTGGCTCCAGCCCTGCACATCTTTAGCAGCAGCACTGAGGGCAGCCCTCAGGCTCCTCTGCTCCAAGCAGCCCCAGCTCCCTCAGCCTGGCCTCCCAGCAGAGCTGCAACTGCCTGCAGAGCTCCAGGCATGGACCCTCAACCACCTCCCTGGGCAGCCTGTGGCAGGCTCCCAGCAGCCTCCTGGTGCAGAACTTGTTCCTCACATTCACTCTCAATCTGCTCTGCTCTCATTTCAAACCACTGCCCTCATCCTGTCCTTGCAGGCCTTTGGGCAAAGTCCCTCTGCAGCCTCCTTGAAGCCCCTTCAAGCACTGGCAGGCAGCTCTAAGGTTCCACTGGAGACTTCTCCTCTCCAGGCCGCACGCCCACAGCTTCTGTGGCTTCTACTCTGATGCAAATGACAATGTCTTTTTTTTCACTGCTTTCACAATTATTTCAAAAAAGCCAAGCACATTTGTTCATAGGCTTCAGCTCCCAGCTGATGTGGGTGTCCAGCTTGGGTTTACTTGCTGTACTCTGCAAATGGTTTTTAGAGTGGAATAATTTTTTGTGTTGTTGTTCAAAGTGTCAAACAACTTTCACAGCCTATAATCTAATCTCTTTCACTAGAATATTTCAGCTAGCCTCAAACTAGCACATTACCACAAAACCACACAGCCAGGCTGGAAGGGACCCCAAGGCTCATCTGGTTCAACCTTTCTAGGTGAGGGTGCAGTCAAACTGAACTGGCCCAGCACGCTGGCAAGCTGAGGCTTCAGTGTGTCCAGTGCAGGACACTTTCAGTGGGTTAGCCTCAGATGAACACAGCCACTCCTTACACTACATGTGTAGAGCCAGCAGCAGAGAACTAAGGGACACCTTCACAGGAAAACTAGTGCCAAAGCAAACACAAATGATCTGTTCTGGAGGAGACTTACAGTGAAGTTGATGAGGTCATAGTGCAGATGAAGCTGTCTCTGCTTAGTGACATGTATTGCACCTGTATCATCTCTCTTGACCTGAAAGAGAAATTAGACAAGGCTGACTCCTTCATCAATCTGTTCCCAGAGGGCACTGAGACAATTCAAGGCATCTGGAACTTCCCTACCCTCCCTCCCATCTTATCTAAGGCTCTTCAGTCCCTAAAACGGGAATGGGCTGCCCAGGGAGGTGGTGGAGTCACCATCCCTGGGGGTGTTCAGGAAAAGACTGGATGAGGCACTTAGTGCCATGGTTTAGTTGACTGGATAGGGCTGGGTGATAGGTTGGACTGGATGATCTTGGAGGTCTCTTCCAACCTGATTGATTCTATTCTATTCTATTCTATTCTATTCTTTCTATTCTATTCTATTCTATTCTGTTCAAACATCCACCACAGGTACAGAGCACCAAACCAGACCTGATGCTCGTTCACTGACTTCCACTGCAACCCTGCAACAAGCATACATGGTGCAAGACAACTCCTTCTGAAGGGTTCGCTCATCCCACAGAGGAACCTTCTGTTCATGAAGTCAGAACTACAGAATGCTCATCTGGAACTCATTTTAATTCATCATAATTTAAAAAGAAGCATTCTGCAAAGAAGAAGAAGTTGTTATTCTACATTTTGGCAACTTGAAGGACAGAAAGAAGGCTATGAATACAGGTAAGACGGTTGCAGCACTGCCTGCAGCACATCTGGGTATATGTGGTGGGTGCTTCTGCATGCACAGACCTCTGCATCAAGAGAGGCTTAAATGTAAACCTTTTCCTTTCTTCCCAAATTCACCAAGAGTGAAGATGGAGCAGAAAGAAGATTTAATCCAGACAAAAGCTCAAGCAAAACTTACAGTCCAAGGCTGCAGCAGAAGTGGGAAACAAAGTTAGCACTCTGAAGCCCAGGTGCCAGATTTTCTGAAGCCTGGGCAGTGCCCTCACACTGAAATCACCTTCAAACAAGATGTACAAGAGTTTTATAGACTCATGTTTTAAAGCAAAACAGAAAATGATACCCCAGATTCAGGTGATGTCCCTGAAAACCATTCACAGTCTTCTACAAGCAGTAAAAGTGAGGTGAGCAGCAAACTAACAGCTCTGGAACACACCAGGCTCATGTCTCCAGACCTCCAGGGAAGGGCACTGCTGCTTGCTGAAGTGAAAAGCCCAGCACGTTTGTTTTCTCAAGCTGGTTGCAGGCTGTGGACACCCCTAGCATGCACAGGCACCACACAGCCAGAGACAGGGGCTCGGCCAGCTGAGTGTCTGTTTAAGAAGTGAGTACCCCACGGGCAGCACTCAAGGCTTACCAGGAGAAAGTGAACCACATCTCCTCGGCAGAAGGCAAGCATGGGGTTCACAGAGTTCTGCACAGCCACAAAGTGCCACGCCAGAAGGGGGACACTGGAAGGGTCCATCTGTCAGATAAAAAGCACAGCCAGGATGTGAAGGCAGGCGAGGCAGGACCTTAGTTCCAGGACACAAGCTGTTAATCAGCTTTGCCAGGTACACATCAAGGCTGCAAAGCAGTCTCCTTATCTGACCTTCTGAGGTCACACAGCACAGGGGCAGGCTGTGCCCTGCGGCAAAGCGGGTGGGCAGCTAGAACAAAACTTCACGTCCTAGCTGATGAACTTAACTCCAGTCTCCCAGACTGAGGCAGTGCCAGCAGCAGCTTGCTAGCAGCCTAGCCTCCATTTCCCAACCTAACACCCCCAACATCTCTCCCCAGCTGCCTTTCCAAGTGTTTAGTGATCTAACTCCTCATGTTTTCCATCCCCACAGCCAATGGTTCTTATGTAAAGCAGTGGCTCCAGTCCAAGGTGGCTGTAACCACAACCAGCTCCATGTCCCATCCATGGGTGCATCCAGGCTGCACCAGGGAAGACAAGAAAGGGAGGGACTTCTGCATCCTTCCCTTCCTACTTGTTGGAGAATCAGCATCTTCACACACAGGCACAGCTGAGAGCAGCCTTTCCACCTCCTCTGTCCATAAATTGCACACATCAGACCAACAGATGAGCACTGCACTCCCCCAAGGCAGAACTCCCTGCATGCTGACAAAGCAATGGCAGCAAGCATCTGGTTCTGGTCCCTACACCTTCGTTCCAGGAGCTGCTTGTGGCCATAATCCCCACAACTCCGTTACTCACACGGCCGTAGGGAAAGGTCATCCACACCTTCAGAGATGGCTTCAGGCCAATCACCAGGATCTCCAAGAAAAGCAGAGGCACAATCAGTTTGAGTGCACACCAGCAAGCTTCTCCACCGTCACTTTCCACACGGAGCCTTCCGCAGACACCAGGTTACCTTGGTCAGGGAGGCCATGGCTAGCAGGGAGTACTGGGTGATAGGGTGGTCTCTCAGCTCAACTTTTGCATGTAATGGTTCGATGCAGCAAACTTCCCCCTTTGAGCCACTGAAGAGACACCGAGATTCACAGGTTCTCACCCCCATAACCCTCCTGTAAGGAAGAGAAATCAGCTCGGCAGGCAGGTGTCTAGAGATCAGCCCAAGGAGCTCATGAACACCCAAGAGTGATCCTCCCTAAACACTGCTCTTAAAACGTCCTTTGAATGGCTCCAGGGATTGCTGCTTTCAGAGTGTCACTGGAAGCAGTCACAGAGTCGCAGAATGGTGTGGGTTGGAAGGAACCCCTGCAGACGGACACCAACCCCCTGCCAGAGCAACATCACCCAGGGCAGGTCACCCAGGAACACATCCAGGTGGGTTTGGAAAGGTTCCAGAGGGGACTCTACAACCTCTCTGGGCAGCTGTCCTGGTTTGAGTGGACAGAAGCTGTCTGACCCTTCCCAAAGAAGCAAAATAAAACTGCTCCACAGCAAGTTAAGCTCAGAGGGAATTACTGTGTGAGTACCTACACAGACACAAAATACACCAACTCACACTCAGCCCCGGCCCAGCCCTCCTGCCTGGGCTGCTTCTGAAACCTCACTAGGACGACGCCTTCCAAAACCTGCCCCCAAGACAGGCCACACAGCAGGTCTCCCTGCCCCCATCCAGGCCTCCCTGCCACCCCCTCCCCAGGCCTCCCCACCACAGGCCCAAATCGTGCAGCAAAAGTTAGCCACAGAAGGCCATGACCTGCCCCACACCACACGAGAGCAGAGTCCAGGCTGTGAACAGAGAGAGGCAGGGAGGGACAATGGCCTGAGACACTGGCTTACATAGGAGTGCAGGCTGATGGGAATGAAACAGACTGCACCTTCTGCTGTCCATCTCTCCCTTGTGCACCTCTGGTACTCCTGCACCACTTTTCTCTAGAGTTAAGACATCTCATCCTAAGCCCACAACAGCAGCCTGCTCCAGCCTCCAGCACCCTCACACCAAACAAGTTTCTCCTCGTGCTGAGGTGGCACCTCCTGGGTCCCAGCTTGTGCCCCTTGGTCCTTGTGCCATCCCTGGGCACCACCAAACAGGGCCTGGCACCTTCTTCCTGACAGCCACCCCTCAGGTATTTACAGACAATGCTCAGGTCCCCTCTCAGCCTTCTCCCCTCCAGGCTAAGCAGCCCCAGGGCTCTCAGCCTCTGCTCACAGCAGAGCTGGTCCAGTCCCAAGTCATCCTCACAGCCTCCTCTGGACTCTCTCCAGCAGATCTCCATCTCTCTTGAACTGGGAGTCCAAAGCTGGACACAGTACTCTGCCCTGCTGAGACCACATGTGGTAGTTTAAGGCTTATTGGAAAATTCCAGTAAGAGAAATCAGGACTTTCCTGGAAGTTGAGTGCAATCTGAGTGAGCAGGGCATTGGCTGTGGAAGAAGAGCAACGACAAAGTCTGTAGCATTCACTGCACTGCTGAGGGGTATAAAAGGCCAACAGATGCATCCCTTCTGCTCTCGGCTCCTGGGTGCTGGCTCTGTTTGCTGTTCCTTCGCTCCTCTCTGACTCCTCCGCTAACATTTTCCAGACAACAGGTGAGCCCTGCTGGCTGCTTTATAGCTGGGCAGAGAGGGTGGTGCTGGCCCCCTCAGGGCTTTGTCCAGGGGAGGTCTGGATCTGTGCATTATTTCACACTGTATCCAACTGTAAATACATGTCAATATATTGTGTCTATAAGCTGGTACATTTAGCTTTGCTGTGAATAGAGCTTTACCTTACTTCCAAGTCGTCTGAGCTGCTCTGGCGTATTTCAGTTGGAGGGAGGAAGTTCCTAACACACCACACCCGGAATAGAGGGGCAGAAGAACCTCCCTAACTCTGCTGGCCACACTTCTCTTGCTGCATCCCAGGATGCCTTTGGCCCTCTTGGCCAGAAGGGCACAGTGCTGTCCCATGGGGAGCTTGCTGCCCACCAGCACTCCAAGGTCCTTCTCCACGGAGCTGCTTTCCAGCAGGATGCCCCCCGGGCTGTGCTGGTGCACTCTTTCTCACGTGCAGGAGTCTCCACACAGCCCCACACAAATGCTCAGATACAGACAAAAGCTCCTTAAGACCTTATTTAACAGCAGCACTTTGGAAACTGCTGAACAGGCTCAGTCTCCCCGGACTGCTGAACCTTCCTCCCTATCCTTCCTCCCGAAGCAGCCCAAAAGCAAACGAGCAGTTACTGCAGGGCAGCTCTCATTAACAAAAGGAGGAAAAACAAAGGGGCAGCACTTCTGCAACAACCACCAAGAGCCCTGAAGAAATACCGAGGCTGGAAAATGCACCAAGGCCTCAACTGAGGCCATCCTTTGCCTGATCCACCACCAGCTGGCATCTTGCCCCAGCTGTGCAATCATACTGCAGGCCTAAATGGCACCTTGGCCGCTCGGGCAGCTTTACTGCTTCCAGTGGGTTGGGGTTTTTGCTTAGATTTTAGGAGCTATGACCCAGCAGCAGGCTCTTGTGTTCTCCCCCGGGACTTTCAGTTCTTGTCTTACTTAAACGCCAGCTCGAAGACGGAGCCCCCGCTGTCGTTGCAAATGGCAAGTGTTGGGTCATCTGTAAACTGAGCAGAGAGTGAGGGTCAAAGGAGGCACTGAGGAATTCACTAAAGCACACCAGAGACAAGGCCGTGTGCTCTGGCACTGCAGCCAGCACCGCAGACGGCAGACAGCACTGCAAGCTGCCTGCCTAGAAGAATGGTACTTCCCACGGGCAGAGTTAAGGCAGCTCCTGGTTCTCTTACGATGGGCAAGAGCAGCAAGGTTCTGTGCTTCATCCTCACCACTCCAGCAAGCCCCTTGCAGAGTTTTACACCAAAGCCCCAGGCTTACTCTGGCAGTTCAGAATCACAGCACAGCAAAAACCCTGCCACCGCTACAACCGCTCACAGCCCTGAGCCCACCAGCTGCTGAATAGGCTGCAGCCACAGACAGACCAAAACCTCAAGCACCCAGAACTGCTTATGGGACCAAATCAGCAAGATAAGAAAGCTGAGGCACCAGTCTGGGCTGCAGAGCAGTGTCCAGGTAGCCCTCAATACTGATACTAGCATCAGGTCCTGAGCTGCAGAAAGGGGTGAGCAGGAGCAGAAGACCTGGCACAGAACAGCTGCTTTGCTGCACGGGCCACCAATGGAAGCATGGGAGATGCAGAAGGGAGCAGCAGCATGCCCACAGGTCAGGCCAGGCCAAGCAGCACATGAGAACCTGCCCTTGTGCAGTGTGTCTGAGCCCCACTACACTGGCTGCACGAGGGTCTGCGATTCACAGAGCTTACAGCTTCACAGATGACACTGGGTCAGAAGGGGCCCTCAAAGGGCATCTTCTCCAGCACCCCTACAGTCAGCAGGGACACCTCCAACTACAGTAGGCTGCCCAGGGACACATCCAGTCTGGGATATGTCAGCAAGTCCCAGAAAAGGACAAGAGTGAAGAGTTTGGGTGATGCACCAAAGTCACTGCTGTGACTAGGCTGCCAAGGAGTATTATGGTCTAGTCGGAGAGCTCTGCAGAAAACAAAGGCATGTAAATCAGATGGGAGTTTCTGTAGGTGTTGAATAAGAAGCCCTAGAGGATTTCTCTTCCAGACCAAACATTCCCAACAAGCTGTACGAAAAACTGTTGACAAAGGCAACTTCCTACATTTCCAATGCTTTGAAGTTTAAAGCTGGCGAGTCCTGTCTCCAGTTCAAACCACTGCCAGCACTTCACACATCCTGGCAAAGCCGACAACGGCTGTTTGCTATGGTGTGCCTCAACAGCCAGTCTGTTTTGTCAGCTCTCAAAGTATTTTCGTTTGTAAATAGAGCTTCTGCTCCTTTCTCTCACCTCTGGACACTACCATTCCCATAGAGCTGCTCTCTTCTGTCAATGTGTGCACACCACACAAGGTCAGCCAACATGTCTGACTGCACACACAGCGATGGCAGAACCATGGAAGACTTTGGGCTGGAAGGGACCTCCAGAGGTCAGCAGCCCAAGCGTCCTGCAGCGAACACAAAGCAGCAGCAGGCAAGGAGCCCATGCAGTGGTTGTTACCTTGATGTGCAGAATGGCTGTGCCTGGGGGGTGAGCGTCTGTTATGGAGCGTAGCAGCTTCCCACTGGCCAGGTCCCACATCGTGATCTGCAAGCAGAATGTCCTCAGTAAACGTCTCCTGCCCAGGGCTGCCTTAAGCCCTCACACATCAAGGCATTACTGTACTCCCTCTGTCACCTCTCAGCAGTGTCCTTACATCAGAGAATCACAGAACAGCTCAGGTTGGAAGGGACCTCAGACATCAACTACAGCAACCCCCTGCCCTGCCCAGAGACACTTCTCAGCTGGACTTGGCTGCTCAAGGCCTCATCCAACCTGGCCTTCAGCACCCCCAGGCAGGAGGCAGCCACAGCCTCCCTGGGCAGCCTGTGCCAGGATCTCACCACTCTCACACTTAACAACTTCCTTCCCAGCTCCAGTCTGACCCTGCTCTGCCTCAGCTCCTAACCATTGCCCTTGGCCTGGCTCAGACCCCCTCAGCACAAGTCCCTCTGCAGCCTTCCTGCAGGATCCCTTCAGGCACTGGCAGCAGCTCTGAGGTGCCCTGGAGCCTTCTCTCCAGGCTGAACAACCTCAGCCCTCTCACCCTGTGCTCACAGCAGAGCTGCTCCAGCCCTTGGATCGTTTTTGTGGCCTACTCTGGCCTCCTTCCTGCAGCTTTGTGTCCTTCTCATTCTGGGGACACCAGCACTAGAGGCAGGATTGGAGGTGAGGTACCTCAGGAAAGAGGCAGAATTTCCTCTCTTGCCCTGCTGAGAGTGCTCAGCTCTCAAGTGAGTGCTCAGCTCAAGCTCAAGAGTGCCCTGCTCTCTTGCACCATGAGAGTGGTGAGACACTGGCACAGGTTGCTCAGGGAGACTGTGGCTGCCCCCTCCCTGGAGGTGCTGAAGGCCAGGCTGGATGAGGCCTTGAGCAGCCCGGGCTGGTGGGAGGTGCCCCTAGGCATGGCAGACAGATTGCAGTAGATTATATCTGAGACCCCTTCTGGCTTAAGCCATTCTGATTCTATGATGGGTAAGAAACAACTCTGGAGCTACCTACAACTTTGAGAGAGCAGCGAAGGGCACAATCAGCTCCCTCATCCTGCTGGACACAGTGATTTAGATGCAGCTCAGGATACTGCTGCTCAGCACAAACACAACTAGCAAACAGCTGCAGAGTCAGCACCCTTGGCTTGGGCTGCTGTCACCTCTGGACAGTCTCTCGGCAGCAGTTCGCACAAGGACAGAGCATGGGGGTCATCCCTTCAGCCCTCACCATTACCTGTCCTTTGGCAAAGCCACATAGGAGCCTGGAGCAGTCATTGTTGATGCTGAGAGCAGAGATTGCCCCATACTGGGCCCCGACAGCAGTGCTGCCCAGACACAGCCGCAGAGCCTGGTTCTGATCTAGAGCAGAACAAGCAGTAAGAAAGTGAGGGAGGGAAGGAGCAGTGACCAAAATTAACATCATGGACAGGCCTCTGAGGGCACACCAGCACTCACAGGCCTACCCTGCTTGAAGAGCTACAGGATGGGACCACAGAGTAGGAAAGGGACACATGAAAGTTATTGTGAAAGGTTTGAAAGCGGCACAGGGAGTGTGGAAATGCAGAGGTGTGACAAATGGAATGAACTACTACAGAAATCAAAGCAGCTTGGGGTTTCCTTTTGTACTCTGCAATGGTGTTCAGGTTCATCACAGATCCATACAATTGGTTGGGTCAGAAGGAACCTCAAAGCTCATCCAGCTCCAGCCCCTGCCGTGGGCACAGACACCTCCCACCAGCCCAGGCTGCTCAAGACCTCATCCAGTCTGGCCTTCAACACCTCCAGGGAGGGGGCAGCCACAGCCTCCCTGGGCAACCCGTCCCCACCCTCACTGCCAGCAATTTCTTCCTCGTCTCCACTCCAATTTCCCCTCTCCCAGCCCAAAGCCACTGTCCCTCATCCTGGCACTCCCAGACCTTCTCCAATATCCCTCCCCAGCTCTCCTGGAGCCCTTCAGCTCCTGCCAGGCTGCTCTGAGGTCTCCCAGCAACCTTCTCTTCTCCAGGCTGCACAGCCACAACTCTCCCAGCCTGGCCCCACAGCAGAGCTTCTGCAGCCTCTGAGCATCTTGGTGCCCTCCTCTGGAGCCTCTGCAGCAGCTCCAGGTCCTTCTTGTGCTGGTGGCCCCAGACCTGGAGGCAGTGCTGCAGGGGAGTCTGAGCAGAGCAGAGCAGAAGAGCAGAATCCCCTCCCTGTGCTGCTGCTGTCCCTGCTCTGGCTGCAGCCAGCACACAGCTGGCTCTGGGCTGTGCCCAGTGCTGGCTCCTGGGCAGTTTGGCACCAGCTGTAAGCTCCTTGGAGAAGGACCTTGGAGTCCTAGTGGGACAGCAATGTGCCCTTGTGGCCAAGAGGGCAAATGGTATGCTGTGGTGCCTCAAAAAAAACATGTCTAGGGAGGTTCTTCTCCCTCTCTGCTCTGGTGAGACCACATCTAAAGCATTGTGTCCAGTTTTGGGCTCCTCAATTCAAGAGAGACAGTCACCCGCTGGAGAGAGTCCAGCAGAGAGCCATGAGGATGACTGAGGGACTTGAGCATCTCTCCTGTGGAGAGACTGAGAGCCCTGGGGCTGTGTAGTCTTGAGAAGACTGAGAGGGAACCTGATCAACAACTCTCACTATCTAAGGGGTGGGTGTCAAGTGCATGGGGCCAATCTCTTTTCAGTGATGCACAGTAGTAAGACAAGGAACAGTGGATCCAATTTTTAATATAGAAGGTTTCACATGAGGAGAAACTTCTTTGCAGTGAGGGTGACAGAGCCCTGAAGCAGGCTGCCCAGAAGGGTTGTGGAGTCTCTTTCTCTGCACACTTTCAAAACCTGCCTGGATGTGTTCGTGTGTGGACTACCCTGGGTGATCCTGCTCTGGCAGGGCAGCTGGGCTCAATGACCCCTGTAGGTCACTTCCAACCTCTAACAATCTGTGATTCTGTGACATCCCCAAGTCCTTCTCCTCGAGGCTGCTTCTGAGACACTCCTTGCCCAGCCTGGATTTGTGCTTGGGACTGCTCTGGCCAAGGCACAGGACCTTGCACTTGGTCCTGCTGAACTTCATGAGGCAGCAAGGAAGATGACAAAAGGTTTCTTTTCCCTTACACTTCCACAGGCCCATCTGAACATCAGCTGTAAAGTCCCACACAGGTTTTTGCTAAGTGTTAGCAAAAAAAAAGGTAACTTTTATTCCTTGGTTTTGTTGCTATAGGCCAGAAACTGGAGGGAAAATGAACTGCTGCACAGTTACAATGCTTGATGAGCTCTAGTGCACACAGAACAGTTCAAAAAGACCTTCAGGATCACCGAGCCCAAGCACAGCTCTCCCTTCCAAAGGGAACAGTAAGGATCTCCACAGTGACAGGACTCCTCAAGGCTCAAGCTACTGCTAACGAGGTGCCCATGCCTGCAGAGCCTCCCAGGGGAGCGGACTGCTGTGCAGCCATGCCCTGTCTCTCCCTGCAGACAATAAACAGCAGGCACCTGCCTGTGCTGAGTTCTTGAATGCTCTCACCACCACAGGCTAACAACTGCTGTGTGTTTCAGGCACCAAACCACAACCCTCAGCTCCTCCGTGCTGCGCTGTTCTGCAAAGGTAACAAAGCCCACGTCCTGCATCTGCTTTTAGAACCAGAGAGTCATCAGGGTTGGAAAAGCCCTCTGAAATCATCCAGTTCAACCAGCAACCCAACATCACCATGGACATTAAACCATGGCCCCAAATGCCATGGCCACAGGTTTCTTCCACACTTCCAGGAATGGGGATTCCACCACCTCCCTGGGTACCCTGACCACTCTTGCAGCAAAGAAATTTGTCCTCATCTCCAACCAAATCCTTCCCTGGCACCATTTCAGGCCATTTCCTATCACCTCATACTAGGAGAAGAGACCAACCCCATCTCACTGCAACCAAATAATGAGGTCCTCTCAGCCTCCTCTTTTCCAGGCTAAACAATTCCATCTCTCTCTTTTCATGTTCTGCTTGTGAGTGGGGGAGAAAGAAAAGATGCATTGTGAGGAGAGCTGGAACAACGATTGGAGATCTGAAATCTCATAAAGGCACCACAGTAACACTGTGCAGGACTTCAACTGAGCGAGAAAGGAAAGGATAGGATTCAGGGGAACAGACAGCAACTGAGCATCAGCCACAAAGTCACAGAATCAGGCAGGGTTGGAAGGGACCACAAGGATCAGCCAGCGCCAACCTCCCTGCCATGCCCAGGGACACCCTACCCTAGAGCAGGCTGCCCACAGCCTCAGACAGCCTGGCCTTAAACACCTCCAGCCATGCGGCCTCAGCCACCTCCCTGGGCAACCCCTGCCAGGCTCTCACCACTCTCATGCTCAACAACTTCCTACTCACCTCCAGCCTGACTCTCCCCACCTCCAGCTTTGCTCCATTCCCCCCAGTCCTGGCACACCCTGAGAGCCTAAAAAGTCTCTTCCCAGCTTTTTTGTAGCCCCCTTCAGATACTGCAAGGCCACAAGAAGGTCACCTGGGAGCCTCCTCTTCTCCAGCCTGCACAGCCCCAACTCTTTCAGTCTGTGCTCACAGCAGAGCTGCTGCAGCCCTCTGAGCATCCTCCTGGCCCTGCTCTGGACACATTCCAGCACCTCCACAGCCCTCTTGTCATAGGGGCTCCAGAACTGGATGCAGTACTCCAGGTAGGGTCTCACCCGAGTGGAGTAGAGAGGGAGAATCACCTCCCTCGCCCTGCTCGACTTCTGTAGCAGCAGGGGACACAGGAGAACACCTCTGGAGCCGCAGCAGGGCAAAGCTCTCAGAGGCACAGGAGGCAAAAACCCTCAGAGGTGCCTCTGCAGCAGGACACCATCACTGCTGGGAAGGTGGCCCCAGGGCAGAGGGGGAGAATCACCTCCCTGGCCCTGCTGGCTACACTTCTCCTGATGCAGCCCAGGCTCTGGTTGCTCTCTGGGCTGCAAGTGCACACTGCTGGCTGCTGCTGAGCTTCTTGTCCAGCAGCCCCAAGTCCCCCTCCTCAGGGCTGCTCTCCAGCCACTCACTGCCCAGCCTGGATTTGTGCTTGGGATTGCCTCGACCCAGCTGCAGGACCTCGCACTTGGTCTTGTTGAACCTCATGAGGTTGGCTTGTGCCCACCTCTGCAGCCCATCCAGACCCCTCTGGATGGATCCCTGCCCTCCAGTCTGTCTGTTGCACGCAGCTTGGTATGGTCAGCAAACTTGCTGAGGCTGCACTCAGTGCCTCTGTCCACGGCACCCACAAAGATGTTGAACAAGACTGGTCCCAGGACTGATCCCTGAGGCACAAGGGAGAAGAACCCTCTGGAAGAATTGCTCAAGGCTTAGGACACCTAAGGTGCACATCACCAGCAATGTGCTAGGTGTGATCCAGAGCACTGCAGTACCTCTGATCTCCTCCCCAGCACACCATGATGCATTCATCAGTCTGCCCAGACAGGCTGCTGGCTGAGCACACACGCTCTGGGGTCACCTTTCAAGTCCTAGCAGTATGAAGAGGCATTAGCGGAAGAACCAAAATGAACACTAGCAAGGAGAGTGCCTGAACTCGTGGATTACTCTGCAGGCTTGGTTAGGGTGAGGAGAAAGCAGCTGGGACAAGTTCAAATACTTTTTCAACTCTCTTCCTTGCTTTCCTGCATCTGCCTCAATAAACTCTTCTGATGTAGTGGCCCAAAAGGAACAAAATGCCTTTACCTGCCAAATCTGGAAAGTGGGGGCAGAGAGTCTGGGACAGAGAAGGTGACAAAAATACCACTTGTTCTGCACACAGAATGAGAGAGGGCCCAGGAGAGACAGGAGGGCCAGGGCTCAGTCTTGCAAACGTGCAGGGAAGGCTGAGCTATGGCAATCTGTCAGCTGTCAGCTAGGACGTGACAGCAGCAGTGGCCAGGAGGACACCACAGGTAATGTGTGCTCAGAGACATAAAGGTTCTTGTGACTGCTGAAGAGTTTTGCTCTTGAAATCTGTGGGGAAACCAGAAAGGTGCCTTGGGCTGTCTCTGTCCATGAGAGCCATCATCTCCTCGGCAGGTGACACGCAGCCCAGGGACATGTCCTCCACCTACTTCTCTCTGCTGTGCCTTCCAGCACAACCCCTGATGCTGCAGGAAGAAGGAAGCATCTCCTCCCTTCATCCTCTGCAGTCTATCATGCCACGCACAGAAGGAGGGAGTTGCATTTGCTGATACTTGCTTGTTTTCACTTAAGAACATCTCATAAAGATGCTGTTCCTACTGTAAGGCCCTTCAGTGACATCAGAGGTAGAGGAAGGGCATTTTTCACAGTTAAATAATCCAGTTGTGTAAAACACAAATGCTGCCCTGCAGCAGCCCTGCAAATGAATGTGGCATCAGTCATGACAAAATCCTCTGACAGCAAAGGAGAACCTGAAGGTTCAAAGGGCTGGAGCACAGAAGCGGCTCTGGCAGTCACACGAGTTACTGTGTGCAGAGATTCAGAGATTCACAGAATGGGTTGGGCTAGAAGGGACCTTAAAGCTCATCCAGTTCCAACCCCTCGCCAGGACCAGGGACACCTCCCACCAGCCCAGGCTGCTCAAGGCCTCATCCAATCTGGCCTTCATCACCACCAGGGTGGGGGCACCCACAGCCTTCCTGGGCAACCTGTGCCAGTGTCTCCCCACCCTCACTCTCAAGAATTCCTTCCTCATCTCCAGTCCCAGTCCCCTCCCTTCCAGCTCAAAGCCATTGTCCCCTGTCCCATCACAGTTTTGTAAACAGTCCCTTCCAGGCCTTTTTGTGCCCCCTCTTTGGGTACTCATGTTTAACTAAAAGCAAAGGTCCACGATAGGTTTTCATCCCAGCCAGGACTTGTTTGGATTTGAAAAGCCTGCAGAATTACTCAGATACTACAGGTTTTATGAACAGGTCCTTTCCTCCCATCTTACAATCATCAAATGGCCTAGGCTGGAAAGGACCTGAGAGCTCATCTCCTCCAACCCCCTGCCATGGGCAGGGATGTCTCTCTACCAGACTCAGCTGCTCAAGGCCTCATCCAACCTGGCCTTGAACGCTCCCAGTCAGGAGGCATCCACAGCCTCCCTGGGCACCCTATCTCAGAGTCTCACCACCTTCCTACTTCTTCCTCAGCTCCAGTCTAACCCTGTTCTGCCTCAGTTTCAAACCGTTCCCCACTGTGCTACCCTCATGCATTCAATAAACGAGCTGCAAACTGGCCAGCAGCACCATCACTGCCTGCTTACTGCACCACCTCACTCTGGCTGGCACCTTCAGCTCTGGCACAGACAACATGCAGACCAGGCATGAGGAGGTGTTCATGCAGGGCACATGCACAGCAGAGTTACTGTACCTTTTCCTTTTCAGTTGACACAGAAAGGGCCAAAAGAGGGAAGAAAAAGCCAGAAATCAGTATAAAGGAGTGAAGCAATGAAGAGCCTAGATGTGACCATCTCCAAACACGGACTCTGCTGGTGGTATTTCTTTTTGTCAACACTTCCCTTTCAGACGGGTTTAGGCAGCTCTGAGGATGCTGTGGTAGCTGGTGTTTGAAAACCAAGTGGTTTAAAGGGCTTAGACAATCACTGAAGAAAAATGAGTTTATAAATGTGGACACTGTACTGAAGACAGAAATAAACAGAAGAAATTTGAGATGAAAGAAAAGTGGAATTCATAGTGACATAACTGCAAACACCATTTCCAACAGCCACAGAATCACAGATCGTTTGGGTTGGAAAAGCCCTCTGAGATTGTCCAGTCCAACAGTCAACCTAGCACCACTGTGGGCACTAACCCATGCCCAAGGGCCATGGCCACAGGTTTCCTAAACACCTCTAGGGATGGGCACTCCACCACCTCCCTGGGCAGCCTGTGCCAAGTGCTGACCACTCTTGCAGCAAAGAAATTTGTCCTCATCTCCAACCTAACCCTCCCCTGGCACAATTTCAGGACAGTTCCTCTCCTTCTATCACCTGAGACAGAGCACAACCCCCACCTCACGGCAGTCTCCACTCAGGGAGCTGTAGAGAGCAATGAGATCTATCTCAGCCTCATTCTCCACACTAAACACCCCCAGCCGCTCCTTGCACTCCATGCCCTCCAAACCCCTCACCTTCCTCACTGCTCTTCTCTGGACACCCTCCAGCACCTCTCCTATACTGTGGTGCCCAGAACTGGCCCCAGCGCTCAAGCTGTGGCCTCACCAGGGCCGAGTACAGGGGACAATCCCTGCCCCCCGTGCCCCCCTGGACACTGGTTTTGATCCAGGCCAGGATAATGGTGGCTTTCTTGGCCACCTGGGCACACTCTAGCTCATGTTTAGCTGACTGGTAATCAGCACCCCAAGGTCCTTTTCTGCCAGGCAGCTCTCCAGCCACTCTGCCCCAAGCCTGGAGCACTCATGGGGTTGCTACACGTGCAGGTCTTCTCATGCAATCTCATGAGGGTGGAAAAAAGGGGAGCAGAGTTTCCTCAACCCTGTGTTAACACAGCCTAATATGTGGCTGCATGACCCAGAGCTTTATGCTCAGTAGACCAGAAAGCTTTCAAGGCCCTCCTGTGAGTGTGCTGGGAAGTTCTTCACAGCACCAACAGGATTTTACCAAAGCCAACTAGCGCAGAACTGATGTGGTGCCAAGGTTCCTAAAGGCCACAGAATGCACTGAACCACTACAGACTGCACAGCCTGGCAACAACCATGGCCAAAACAGCAGCAAAACTGCTAGTCCAAAGTAATCAATGGTGCAACAGAGAACTTTACTTACACATACTCACATTGAGCAAAACAAACACATCACCAGTGGTAATACCACAGCTCTGCTCCTAACAGCTCATGAAGACCACAGCAGAAGAGGAGCTGTTTATGTCCAGATCATTTCAGATCCTCTCTCTGAACACTGCATTGAGCAAATGGCATCAAAGAATTTAACATCTGGATAGCCAGGAAGGTGAGCATGGCACTAGCAGAGTCAGGCTGCAGCTGTTTGCCTTGTTACAAGTTAGGAATGGACTGGACACAGGCTCAGCTTTGGTGCAGTAAGTTCTCTAAAATCGGGGATGAGGTCTCCATTGTGTTTCTTCACACTGACAGCTCCAAGCACACACTTCTGCTACGCCACCCTGACTGTATTTATCCTAAATGCTGTGCTGCTATGTCTCTGAGGTCCCTTTGACCTAAGCCATTCTGTGAGGCACTCCAAGGAGATCCACCACAGTGGCTAACTAGGTGAGAGGCATCTGAGTGGGGCTTGCAGCAAAAAGCCCTGCTCTGCAGCTGAGCCACAAGCACTGCATGCATGCAGGCAGGGCACAGCCAGCAGAAGCACTTTGCTCTGTGGGGAGCACATCACAGAATCACAGAAGGCATGGGGTTGGAAGGGGCCCCTGAAGGTTGTTCCTTGGGCTTCATTTCCTTGCAGGAAGAAAAAACACATTTAGCACACACTCTGCATCTCAGAGGAAACTCAGCCTGCAGTTTGACTCTTGGCTGGGTTTGAGGTGGGTTTTTTTGAGCTTGTGCTTGTTTGGTTTTGGGGTTGTTTTTATTTTAAGACCATTAAAATGAAAAGAAGAAAAAAAGTAATTAACCTCCAGTTTCTTTAACTTACCAAATACTAGTGCCAGCCCATGGGAAGTCCCCACTGCTATCAGATTTGATGCTGCCTGAAACAGTCGTGCAGAAAGATTGAAAACAGAAGTGTCAGTCACAAATTGACCAAACTCACAGCACCCTCATGCAAAGTCTGCCAAGAGGGGAAGATTTAGAAGGTTATAAATTAGAAAATGGTTATCTTTAAGTGACAAGCAATTCCTACTTGAAAGCTGGACAGCATCACATCTTGGGACCAACACACTGTTCAGAGGGCTGCCTTTTCCTCTACTGTTTGAAATCCAAAGGCTCAGAGCAGTACCCACAGTAAAATTTCTCCTCTGTAAAGTCATTCTTTTGGTGTGACAGAGGAATATAAATGCTCAGAGAGGTTTTCTCACCCAGCTGCTACATACACATCTGAACTCTTCTACAGCCCTGGGCAGCACTGGCCCCCTGCAGAGCTCACAGCAAGCCTGACTTCCTCATGAGCAATCAAACACAGGGCCAAGATTCCACTGCACTTGCAAATCTGCACCCAGTGCAATACAGCTCAGCAGAACTCACATAGGGCTGTGGATGCATCAATGTTGTTCTTCTTTTTACTTCTCAGGAAGTGTAAATCAGACTAAAATTAAGTGCTTTGGTGTCTGGAGTATGCCAAAACAAGTGGACACCAAATACTGCCTTAGATGTGACCGTGGGGGTTTGTCCTTCTTCATTTTTCAGCAAGCAGTCTAACTTCTGATGGATTGATGCTGCAACAGTCAAAGCAACCAAGGGCATGTTTCAGTTCCTCATGGAACACTAAAACTCATTTCACAAAGGCAGACAGATACTGGCTGTATTTCACCTCCCCAGAGCACTTCTCTGTTGCCTACAGGCAGCTTCGCTTCTGATGTGTGTGAATCAGCAGGATGCAGACTGATGAGCAGGAGTATCCTCCAGACAGGTTTACAAGGACATTTGATATTTTCAGGTCAGTATCTCAGTTGCATCAGAGCTGCAGAAATTTTTGAACCTCTAATTTTATCAGCCCTTCAGTTCTTTTATGAGGCAAAGCCATAACTGGCACAGAAGAAACAGCCAGGAGAATCCAGTGTGCGTCCCAGGTGAACACGTCCCTTATGGGGACAGGGTAGGTGCTCAGCTAGCAAAGCCTAGGTGATGACAGGGAAAAGAGGAGAGGCACAGGGCCTGACCAGCAAAGGGGCAGCTAAGGGTTGAACTCTGGCCTAGGAACCAGATTTTTTCCATTTGCTTCAGCCAGCCCTCATATATGAAAAGTCTTAGTAAGAGTATGAAGGAGAATGCTTTTATCAGTCTTCCACTAGTGCTGTAAGGAATGTGCATGCAAACCAACCACACAACACAGGAGGCTGTCAGGGTACTTACAATGGCAGTGGGCAAGCCAGCATCCACTTTGTCCTAGAACAAAACAAGCCATGAGTAAGAGACAGAATCCCAGCCCTGTGCACATCTCTAACAGAAACACAGCATGCAGGAAGATCAACACAAGCTGCCCATTAGCAGCCCCTCCAAGGAAGAAAGTGCTGAGGGAGAGAGTAGCTACTGGCTAGAAATACCCTGAAGGGATGAGAAAGGGCAGAGCAATGGAGAAGCAGCAGGACATATGCAATTCCATATGGAAGTTGCTGGGTTCTTCACAAGATGGTCTAAGCTTTAGAGTGCAGTCCTATTTTGGATCACAATAACCACAGGCAATGCTCCAGGCTTGTGGCACAGTGGACAGAAAGTGCCCAGCAGAGAAAGACCTGAGGGTGCTGAACATGAGCCAGCAGCAGTAGGGCAGGGATTGTCCCCTGTACTCAGCCCTGGCAAGGCCACACCTCAAATGCTGGGTTCAGTTTCAGGTCCCTCACTCCAAGAAGGATATTGAGAGGCTGAAGTAGGTCCAGAGAAGGGCAACGAAGGTGGTGAAGGATCTGCAGAACAGGGCTGGGAAGATGCAGCTCAAAGTGTTTAGTGTGGAGAAAAAGGAGGCTGAGGGGAAACCTCATTGCTCTCTACAGCTCCATGAGGGGAGGTTGCAGTGAGGTGAGGGTTTCCTGACTCTAGTCTCAGGTGATAGCCGGAGAGGAAATGGCCTGAAATGGTGCCAGGGGAAGGTTAGGTTGGAGAGGAGGAAAAAAATTCTTTGCTGCAAGAGTAGTCAGGGATTGGCACAGGCTGCCCAGGGAGGTGGCAGAGTCCCCATCCCTAGAAGTGCTCAAGAAACGTGCAGTCACGGCACCTGGGGCCACAGTTTAGTGAGCTGACAGCTGGACTCAATGATCTTAGAGGGCTTTTCCAACCCAGACACTTCTATGGACAGACACTGAAGGCAAAACCCCTTCTCCCTCCTGTTCACATGGCTCACCCACCACCAACACAAGGAGCAGCCAGCAGCAGCACACTGACATTGAAGCATTCCTGGCACCCACCCTTGAAGTATTTGTAAGCAGTGATAAGATTCCCCTTCAGTCTTCTCTTCTCTAGGCTAAACAGCTCCAGTTCTCTTAGTCTCTCTCCATAAGAGAGAAGTTCCAGTCCGCCCAGCATCCTCACAGCCCTTTGCTGTACCCTCTCATGCAATTCCATCTCCCTTGAGCTGCGCAGCCCAGAATTGGACACTGTTCTAAAGGTGAGGCCTCAACAAGGCAGAGCAGAGGGGGAGAAGAAACTCCTTTGACCTGCTGGCCACACTCTTCTTGATGCACCTCAGCATGCCCTTGGCCTTCCTGGCCATGAGGGCACATTGCTGGCTCATGGGCAGTCTGCTCTCCACTCAGGTCCTTCTCCCTAGCAGAACTAATAGAGGGAGAGAGAAGACGACAGATACACACACAGCTGCACATAAAAAGAGGTTCAACTTTCTCCTGGCACGCAGGAGACAGACACTCACTGCTGCAGACACGACCTGGGCAGAAATCCCCTTGAGAAGCGACAGCCGCGTGACTGACCCATGGAGCGAGAGAGAGTCTGGCAGCTTCTTCTTCCTAGGGCAACAGAAAAACAACAATCCACTGCCTCACAGTAGAGGAAGAGTCTGGAGCTTTACTCAGCCCACAGCTAAACCAGCAGGCAAATTCTGCATGCACTTACAGCTCCTGCAGTTTCCACTGCTAGGGAACAGAGAGCCAGGATGCCAGCAGCTGCCACACAAACAGTCACAGCTGGGACTGCTCATATCCCACACAACTCCCACTGTGTGACCAAGCCTGGCTCACCGTGCTTGGGCAGGGGCACTGGACTAGATTCACAGCAGCGTTTGGCTTGGAAGGCACCTCAAGCTCATCCAGTTCCAGGCCCCTGCCATGCCCAGGGACACCTCCCACCAGCCCAGGGTGCTCGAGGCCTCATCCAGTCTGGCTGTCAACACTTCCAGGAAGGGGACAGCCACAGCCTCCCTGGGCAACCTGTGCCAGTCTCTCCCCACCCTCACAGCAAAGAATTTCTTCCTCATCTCCACTCTCAATCTCCTCTCTCCCAGCTCAAAGCCATTGTCCCACGTCCAAAGTCCCTCCCCAGCTCTCTTGGAGCCCTTCAGCCTCTGCCAGGCTGCTCTGAGGTCTCCCTGCAGCCTTCTCTTCTCCAGGCTGAACAGCCACAACTCTCCCAGCCTGTCCCCACAGCAGAGCTTCTGTAGCATCTGATCATATAATCAAGTCAGGGTTGGAAGGGACCACAAGGATCATCTAGCTCCAACCCCCTTGCCATGGGCAGGGACACCCTATCTTGGCAGCCTCCTCCAGATCCTCTCCAACAGCTCCAGGTCCTTCTTGTGCTGGGGCAGTGCTGCAGGTGAGGTCTGAGCAGAGCAGAGCAGAGGGGCAGAATTCCCTCCCGCTCTGGCTGCTGCTCTCCCTGCTCTGGCTGCAGCCAGCACACAGCTGGCTCTGGGCTGTGCCCAGTGCTGGCTCATTTTGAAGATTCCATCAAAATCCTCAGTGCAAAGCCAAGAGCCCTGTCTACTTGGTGTTGCAGGAATAACACCTTTCTGTCACGGTCCACTGGGCTGGAGTTCCTGCAGCACCACAACAGGAGCTCAGCACCAGGAGACAAAAATGGACTAGTGCAGTTCAAGGGCTCCTACACTCAGCTGCATGCTCACAGGAAAGCTCAGGGAGCAGGCAGCAGGAGGTTGCTTCGGGTAGTCTCAACTGTCCTGTGCTTTGAATTGTTCTTCTACTCAGAAGAAGGGGAGAATTTGGTTTGAATGGCTACAAGCAGTGCTCCTACCAAACCCACTGAAGCTGCCAGGCCAGGAGCCTGCAGTACCTTCTCAGGTGTGTCCGGTCCCCGCTGTCAGAGCTGGCTACAGAAGATGTGTCATAGGAGTGTGTGTCTGTGTTATCCACGCTCAGGAGAAAGGGATCCTCCAAAACAAAAGACTCCTCTTCATCATCAGTCTGAAGGAAGAGAACCATGACAGCTTATTAAAACCTCAAGACACACAACAGCCTGCAGGAAGCATTACCACAGCAGCAGCAATTAGAAGAATCAAGGAGAGGCAAAGGCAAACCTCTCTTGTGAGAGCTACCAGACTGATTCTGTGCAAGAAACTGTCTCCTGGGTTAACAATACCCACAAAAGTAGGCTGGAAAGCTATCCAGCTTCTCTTTCTTCTCCAGGTATTATCTACTCCATCAAAACTTTAACAGACCTGTACCTAAGGTGTTCTCAAGAGTCTCCAACTGCTGAGAAAAGGCCTAGAAGTCACGGAATGCCTCAGGGAGGAAGGCACCTCAGAGATCCTCTGCCCCAACCCGCCTTCCATGACCAGGGAGGTCTCTCAACCAGACTGGGCTGCCTTGGCTTAAGCCACTGAAATGTCTACTGAGAGCAGAGGTTAATCCAGCCCTCCTGTGGCTCCCTCAGGAACCCACTGTGCCCTGCTCAGCTGCACAATGCCTGCACGAGCAGGGCTTTCAGAAGCTGCTATCTGCTTGCACGGGTTTCACAGTTTCACCAACAAGCAATCATCTTCAGAGAACACATCTGCAAACAAAGGGCAATCCAGCAGGGTTCTTGCTCTCCTGGGGCACACTTTCTGCTCTGGCACATTTTCAATCCAGAGGTCTCAAAACCGAGCCTATTGCAACACCTGTGCTCAACTCCCTTAGGAGGCATTAAACGGTAGAGCTAAGTTTAACTCAAAGCCTGTCCTTGACTCTTAGAATGGTCTGGGTTGGAAGGGACCTCCAAAGGTCACCCAGTCCAGCCCTCTGCACTCAGCAGAGACATCCTCCACTACGGCAGCTTGCTCAGAGCCTTGTCCAGCCTGATCTTGATGATCTCTATGGGTCAGTCATTCCTATCCCTTGGGCACCAAGACAAACAGCACTGCAGTAAGACTTTGTCTGCACTGAACTAGTTTAAGACTTGGATTCTGTTCCTCTGCCATAGGCGCTGACTGCACCTCCTTAGTTTGGGGTCATTCACGTTCAGTGAGGTCCCCCTGCCTTCATCACCCAAAGCATCAGCAGAAACAGGACATACCTCCGTGCATACTCCTCTACTCCTACCGCATGTTTGGGACACCCTTCATCTGTACCTTTCTAGAAGGGCTCACGTCAGCCTTTGGACAGACTTCTAGGAAGCCAGTATCTTCAGTCTGGGAAAAATCTGCGGTTTACTTGCATGCCCTTCTTTTCCTTCCTAAGAACCACGCAACTCTCTGGCTATTATAAGAACAATGAAGTGGATATAAGCAACACTTCTCTCCTGCAAGGTAGGACATGCAGCAGCAGATGCTGAGGTGGCTAACTGCTCCTGCCAGAGGGTTAAATATGTGAAAAGTACAGCGTAAATGGAGTTGTGAAGAACCAGCTTCCCATTTCCTCCAAATCCACAACTACTCAGAGTTCACAGGTGACATCAGATTGGAAGGCACCCGCAGAGGTCATCTCGGCCAAAACCCTGCAGTCATCAGGGACACCCACAATTAAAGCTGGCTGCTCAGGACCATATCCAGTTTGATCTTGACTGTCTCCAGAGATAGGGCCTCAACCACCTCTCTGGGCAACCTGCTACAGGGTCTCACCACCCTCATGGTGCAGAGCTTCCTTCTGATGTCCAAACTAACTCTGCCCTGCTCCACTTCCTTCCAAACCATTGCCCCTTGTCCTGTCACTACAAACCCTGCTGAACAGTCCCTCCCCAGCCTGCCTGTAGTTCCCTTTCACATATTGAAATGCAATCTAAGGTCTCCCTGCAGAGCCTTTTGTCCAGGCTAAACAGCTCCAACTCCCTCAGTCTGTCCCCACAGCAGAGGTTCTCCAGCCCTCCGATCATCTTTGTGACCTCTTCTGGACCTGCTCCATCAGGTCCATGTCCCTCCTGTATTGGGGGTCCCATAGCTGGACATAGTGCAGAGCAGAGCAGCATAGCATTCTTTGCATTTATTTAGAACTAAACCAAAAGCTGTTTGATGACAATGAGGCCTTTAGTGGGCTCTCCAGTCATCAGGTGACACTCCTAAGCCACAGGTGAAGAAACCCTTTGGTTTCAGCTGTAAATTTCTGGACTGAAGAATCTCCAGGTCTCACACTGCAGAGCAGGCACTGCACTGCACATGCACTGTGCACGGCTACCGCTGCCACGGCATGATGAACTCACACAATTTCAGTTCCAAGGAAGCGCACAAAGGAGAGGAGGAGGATGTGCTGCTTCACCTCAGCTGCCCCCTGCACTGCAGCTGGCTGCACGTCTGATCGGCCACTCACCTCGTTTAAGATGCTCTCCAGTGTTGGAGGGGTATCCACTTGAGGGATGTCGAATTCTTTGTCATCGATCTGTGCATCAGAAACCATAGACTGAGATTAGGCTGCCTGCTCCACCTGCCACGGTTGCTTCTAACTACGCAAATCAACACAAGCAGCTATGCATGCGCTCCTACCGTCACCCCTCTGCCGACAGTCAGAGGTATGAGTCACAGTCACAGAGCAGGAGCGGTTGGAAAGGACCTCTGGAGATCATCCACTCCAGCTCCCTTGCCAGAGCAAGGCCGCCGAGGGCAGGTCACACAGAAACACACCCAGACAGGACCCAAAAACCTCCAGAGATGGAGACTCCACAACCTCTCCAGACAGCCTGTTCCAGAGCTCCAGCACCCTTACAGAAGTTCCTCCTCATGTTTAGATGAAACTTCTTATGTTCAAGTTTGTGCCCATTACCCCTTGTCCTGCCACTGGGCACCACTGAGAAAAGCCTGGCCCCATCCTCCTGACAGCCACCCTTGAAGTAGTTATAAACATTGATGAGATCCCTCCTGTCTTCTCCCCTCCAGACCAAGACAACCCAACTCTCTCAGGCCTTCCCCAGAAGAGACAAGCTCCAGTCTCCCCAACATCCTCACTGACCTTTTCTGAACCCTCTACAGCAAGCCCCCAGCCATCCATTCAAAACACACTCAGGAGAATAAGCGCCAATGCTGTTCAATATGACTTGGCTTTCTGATTGTTTACATGCTTTAGAGAAACTCCTCTGCTGGTCTCCAGACTCCAGAAGCCACACAATACAAGAGATGGAGAAATAGGTTTCCTTTGGGCTGGAGGTGTTTAGAAGACACAGAGATGTGGTGTTGAGGGACATGATCCAGTACCAGCCCTGGCAGAGTGAGAGAATGGTTGGACTTGATGATCCCACAGGTCCCCTCTGACCAAAATAACTACATGATCTACTCTATGTAAGTCAGCAGATGACCTCCTGTCCTTAAAACACTCACACGTGACCTTGCAGTGTAGAGAAGCCACTGCTGTGCAAGGGAAACTGCCCACATGAGGCTGCTGGCAGAAAGGCTGTCACACTTCCTCCCACTCACCTCCCTCAGCTCTGCTACCAACATGTGTTCTCTCAACATCAGCATCACAAGGCAGAACAGGAAGTGTTGAGGACCAGAAACATAAACCAGTTCTCTGACCTGTACCCAAACCTGAAATTTCAAACACCTTCATCGGTACTTTCGAAAGCTGACTCCCAGTGCCACACAGCCAGGCTGAGGCAGGCAGCCACCAGCACCAATGGGTCCTGCTGCAGGAGGAAGGCCAGTCACAGAGCACAGAACACCAGGAGTCAGACAGCACCTCTAAAGATCATCCAGTCCAACCCTCCTGTGAGAGTAGGACCACCCAGAGCCAATCACACAGCAAAGCATCAAGGCAGGTTTGCAACACCTCCAGAGATGGAGACTCCGCAACCTCTCTGTGCAGTCCAGGCCAGTGCTCTGCCACCCACAGAAGAAAGAAGCTCCTCCTTACGATTATGAGGAACCTTCTGTGTTACAGTCTGTGTCCACTGACCCTTTTCCTGTCACTGGACACCACTGAGAAGAGCCTGGCTCCATTCTCCTTTACTCACCCTTTAGATATTGACCTGCAATAGTGTGACCAGCAAAGGACTGTCCTCCCACATTCAGCACTGCTGAGGCCACACCTCAAACACTGGGTTCAGTTTGGGGCTCTCGCTCCAAGGACATTGAGGGGCCAGAGCAGGTCCAGAGAAGGGCAACAAAGGTGGGGAAGGTTCTGATGAACAGGGCTGGGGAGGAGCAGCTGATGGCGGGGGGGGGGAGGGGGGGGGGGAGGGGGGGGGTGGGGGGGGGGGGGGGGGGGGGGGGGGGGGGGGGGGGGGGGGGGGGGGGTGGGGGTGGGGGGGTGTTAGTGTGGGGAAAGGAGGCTGAGGGGAGACCTCATTGCTCTCTACAGCTCCCTGAGAGGAGGCTGCAGCCAGGTGGGAGTTGGGCTCTGCCGCCTAGTCTCATGCAAGAGGAAATAGCCTGAAATGGTCCCAGGGAAGGGTTACGTTGGAGATGAGGAAAAATTTTTTTGCTGCAAGAGTGGTCAGGGACTGGAACGGTCTGCACAGTGAGGTGGTGGAGCCCTCATCCCAAGGGGTGGCAAGGGCTGCAGAGGCCACAGGGCCATGGCACTTGGAGACATGGCCTGGGGACGTGGTGGTGTTGGGTTGCTGTTTGGACTTAATGATCTTAGAGGACTTTTCCAAGTTCCAAGATTCTGTCAGATTCCCCCCACCTCAGTCTCCACCTAGGTCTCTCAGCCTATGCTCAGATGAGATGTTTCAGTCCCCTCAGCATCTTACGACTCTCAAATAGACTCTCTCCAGTATTTCTCTGTCCTTGAAATGCAGAGATGAAGCCTCACCAGGCAGCGCGGAGAACCTCCTTCGACCTGCTGACCACGCTCTTCTTTACGCAACCCCTGGATGCCATCGGCCTTCTTGCTGGCTCACGGCGCGCTCTGGTCCTCTTCCCCAGAGCTGCTCTCCAGCAGGTTAGCCCCAACCTGTCGTAGTGCATGACCTACACTTGCCCCGGTTGGATTTCACCAGGCCAGTCTGGTGCACTCGGGCTCAGCTCAGCGCGTTGCTGTGACCGCACCTCCTCACCCTCTGCTCGCCCTCGCCGAAACCCGCCGGCCACACGGCCGAGCCTGACACGGCGTCTGCGGGGTCATTCTAAGCTCCTGACTAGCTGCTCCTCTGCCATGGGCAGAGCACATTCGCGGTGGTCATCCGCATTTTGTCCGCCAGCGAGATCTGCATGCGCATTCACGCTCCGGGAGGAGCTACACACAGCTAAACCCAGTTCACGAATCAAACCTGAACGGGGCGGGGCGGGACGGGACCGGCCGCCCTCAGCTCGCGCCCGCCAGACCCTCCCTCGCGGCCGCCGCAGGGCGAGGGCCGGCGCAGACACTGCCGCGGCCTCTGTGCCGTTTCACCCGGGGGAAGCTGGAGGGAGCCGCGGCCGAAACGCACCAGCTCGCTGCGGGACTCCAGGTCGCGATCCAGCTCCGCCACGCTCAGCGCCCGGTGCACAGGCAGCTCCAGGCACGGTTCGGGCTCCGGTGCCGCCTCCATCGGCGGGCAGCGGCGAGCGCAGCAGGGCAGCAGCACCAGAGCTCGAACCGGCGTCCCGATACGCCCCGCGGCGTCCCGATACGCCCCGCGGCATCCCCTGCGCGTGCGCAGCGCCAGCGCGGGCGCACTCCGCCTGCTCACCTTAAAGGAGCCGCTCTGCGGCCTCTGCCTCCAGGGCCCAGCTGGCGGTGCCGCTGCAGAGGGAAATCCATGGGAACTGCTGTGCCTGCACCACGACGACGGCTGGCGAACGTGGCCCCAGTGCTCAGGAGATGCCCTAGCCTCCAAGGGAAGGAATAACACTAATAGTGAAAGAAAGGAGAAACAGATGAACACACTGCACCCCTTCCAGGCCCTAGCTGAAGCCAAGTGGTTTTGCCACAGTTCCCAGCGTTTTGGGGCCCAAGATCCGAGGGTTTGCCACAATTCCCCACATTTTGGAGCCTAAACGCAGAGCCAGTCTGCAGCCATGTCCCAGCAAAGCCAAGGAAAAGTGCCCTTGTAGGTTAGAAATTGGGTGAGAGACAAAAGTCCTTGGAATTAAGTGGCTGATTTTAGACAAGGCAGAAGCTGGTGAGCAAATGTCAGGACTGAGCCAGACTTTCTGCCGTGGCCTCCAGCGACTGGGTGATTGGGTCTTAGGCCAGATCCACCCAACAGACCCACTCCACATCCAACAGGGTTTTGCATTTCATGGACTGTCTGTACACATGTGGAATTCATGGAATACTGTGCCCAGGTCTGGGCTCCCCAGCTCAAGAAGGACAAAGAACTGCTGGGAGAGTCCAGCACAAGGCACTGAGCTGCTGAGGGGACTGGAAGAACTCTGATCTGAGAGGCTGAGAGAGCTGGGGCTGGTTAGGCTGGGGAAGACGAGACTGAGAGGGGAGCTCATTCGTGCTGGGGTGAGTGTCAGGGAGCTGGGGCCAGACTCTTCTCAGTGTGCATGAACCTTAACATAGGAGGCTCCATCTAAACGTGGACAAACTCGTTTACATTGAGGTTAGCAGAGCACTGGAGCTCTGGCCCTCATCCACCGTGCTGGCAATGAGATCAGAGCAGGCTTGCAGGAATCGTGTGGTGGCTCACAGTGCCTGTTGGCTCTGCCCCAAGCTGTGTGGCAGCTCCATCAGCAGCCCGTGTTGCTGTGCTTTATGCACCATCTCCATCGGCACTGCAGGGTGTTGTGTGACTGTGGGCACCGCATAACCCACTCTGGTGCTGCAGCTGGGTGCGGGGTGGTGTCAGCTCATCCTCCTGTGCGTTTTGCTCTGTGCATATCAGCCTGCACAGGGGCTGGGGAGAGATGAACAGGCTGACTCTGTAATGGATCCTCAGCAGGCGATCAGTGTTTAAAGGCTTTCATCTGTTCCTTGTTGATTTGATGCCAGCCCCTTGATGGAATTTCTTGCGTGTAACCGAGCCCTGGCCATGTATAATGGATGGCAGTGAAGGAACGCCAAGTACGGCCGACTATTGGTAAACAGGTGTCTGGGCAGCAGTGCAGCAGATGCTTCTGTGCCCCACTGCCAGTACAAAATCCTTCCTGTCCCCAGTACCTGGACTGGCTGTGTGCAGGGACAGGCACCGTGCACAGCTCCAGCTGTTCTGCACTGGCTCAATTAGTGGGACAAGGCTTGGAGCAAAGCCACCTAGCTGCTCTTTCCAGGAATGGTGCCGGTGCCACCCCTCAGCCCTGGTGCTGCCACTCGATGCGCCCTCTCAAATATTAATGTGCTGCTCCCTGTGCTCTCTGCCTTGCCCCAGCCTGCAGCGGTGGCCCGTGCCTGCCCCAGGACTGCTGCAGCCTCTCTGTACACCCCACAGTGCCTGTGGCAACCTGAGTGGGGGCTTCAGGAGTGCGGCTGCGCTGGCCTCTGAGTTACCAGGGCTGGGCAGAACTCGAGTCCTTGTACTCTGTGGGGGGTCTCCCAGGTGTCTTCTGTATCCAGCGGCAAGTGCAGCGCTCCCACGGCAGGTAAGGCCTGGGCTGGGCTCCGAGAGCCCTCATCTTACGGGGAACGTCAGCTCTTCGCAAGTCGGGGAGCAGGGCAGGAGAGCGGCGCCGGGCTCGGTCCTCGGCTGCCGGGACATCACCTTGTCCCGCGGCGGGCAGAGGGGACCACAGGGCCTCCGCTGCTCCACTTCTTTCTGAAGAGAGCTCCCAGCCGTGTCTCCAGGGGAGTGGTCCCGCAAATCCGTGGTGATGTGCCACGCATCCCCGCGGGGCACTTCTACCCGACCACGCATGGAGGTGCTAAAGGTCCCTCTCCCTTTTGTCTGCCCTCCTTCAGAACAACGCCTGCGGTTTTCCCTGCCCGCCTCCGGCAGCCACTCGGCCCGGCGGGGGATGGAGCCCGGCAGGTCCGAGCTGAGGCGCTGCAAGCCCTCGCCGCGGGCCAGGATCCCGCCGTCCTTCTTCTCCCACTCGGTAGGTCGCTGGCTCCGCCCGCGGCCCCCGGCTCGCTCCGTCGGCTTCCTCCCTATCCCAAGCTCCTGTGACTGTGCCCGCGCAGGAGCAGGCGCCCGAGCCGGCAGAGCTCCCCGGGCTGGACCCTGCGGAGGCGGACGTGGAGTCTCTGGTGCCCACGCACGACGAGCGCGGCCGCCTAATCCCCGAGTGGAAGCGGCAGGTGATGGTGCGGCGGCTGCGGGCCCGACTGACGGACGAACAGGCGGCGAGCACCCAGGTACGGGCGGGCCGGACGTAGGCGCATGCTGCTGGCTGAGGGGAGGGGGACGGTTCCTGCTGACCGCCCCTTTGCGCAGGACGCGGGCTCTTGGCGCTTCTCGCCTGCTCTTCAGGCCGTGCTAGGCCCCTTCGGGGAGCTGCTGACCGAGGCGGACCTGCAGCAGCTGGAGGGGGCGGTGGAGAGCCTGCGGCTGCGTCGACGAGGCGAGGCTTACCTGAGCGAGCTGCGGCGGCTGGCGCGGGAGCTGCGCGCCCTGCTGCCCGCCCCGCTGCTCAGCGTCACCGTGCGCAGCCCCCTGCCCGGCCCGGGACAGCCGCTGCCCCTCTGGTGCGGCCGCCTGGCCGGCGCTGTCAACAGCCTGACCGCACTGCTGGCTCACGCCGAGGGGCCGCCGGCCGCACCGCCCGTCGCTGTCGCCGCCGCCGCCGCCGGCGGGCAGCCCCGGGAGCCGGCGGGCAGCCTCGCGCAGCGGGAAATTCGGCAGTGCGGAGTCTGCGTCCGCAGCCTCCGTGGCGTCTTCGAGCCCGCGTGGGGGGCGGCGCAGGAGAAGGCGGCCGCGGGGGCCGGCGCGGAGGCCGCCAGCGACTCGGGCATCGGCTGCGAGGAGGCGTTTTCGGACGGCGGCGGCTCGCCGGGGCCGGCGCCGAAGTGGGGCAGCCTGAGGAAGGAGCGGATCGTGATGCTCTTCTTGAACCACTGGAAGCGGTCCGCCTACGGCCCCCCCGCGCTGGCTTCTGGGGCACCCCGCGCGGCAGCAGGGACCGGGACGGGAGCGGCGGCACGCCTGGCTCGGCAGCGAGCGGCCATCCAGCGCCTGCTCTGCGGCTGGCGGGACGCGGCCTCCCGCCGCCCCCCGCCGCCGCTGCCCCCCGCGGCCGCCACTGCCCGCGCCCTGCTGTCCCCGGAGCAGTTCGTGGCGGGACCCGGGGGTGGGCCAGCCGACTACGAAAGCCTGTCCCTGGAGCTTTTCATGCTGGGCTATTTCCGCATCTTGGAGCAGGAGCTGCCCCCCGAGGAGCGCCGCGGCCGCCACCTGCTCTGCTTCGAGGTGTTCGAGCAGCTGGGCCGCCACGGTTGGCGGGCGGTGCGCGCCTTCCACCGCGCTGTCATCGACGAGATCGCCGCTGGCCGGCGGGGCTGGCGGGACGGCTTCGACGACATCAAGGCCAGGTATTTCGGATCCTCCCGAAGCTGGGCCCGGCGGCCTGGGGAGGCCAAGGGAGAGGAGGAGGAGGAGATCTGCCGCTACATCGACCGCAGCTTCGCCTTCTGGAAGGAGAAGGAGGCCGAGATCTTCAGCCTGGAGGAGTGATGCTCGCTGGCGAGAAGAGCGCAGGGCTCCGGGGAGCCGCGGGCTGCAATAAACACCTTTTCGGTGCTGTCCGAACTGAGACAGGCTTCCCAGGGCGATGGAGAAAGCTGCTGGGCGGAGTAGGATGGCCTCAGCCCCCTCCCCCCGGGATCTCTGTCTCGGACCCGCCCGGCTCTCCGCAGCGAGGCTGTGAGATACTAGCCTGTGTTGGATGCTGGGCAGCCGGGGGCAGAGGGAACCCCAGGCGGTCGATGAGGCGGAGAGGAGGGGTGATGATGCGAGTCTTTCCTCCGGGGCGTCGAGGGATGCTCGCCGACAGCAGCGAAGCCGCGGGAGGCGGAGCAGGGCAGTAGTGGGCAGCGCTGCCCCCGCGGTGCCTTTAAGAGCAGGGAGCGGTGTCCTAGTGCCGCCTAAAAATAGCGTGTCCCTATCCCGCCTGGGTCCCGTGTCGCGCCGCAGTGTCCCTCTCCAGGGCCGGAACCGCGGCCACCTCCCTCCCGGCGGCCGGCCGGGGACTGCAGATGCCAGGTGAGAGCCGGAGGGAGCGAGCCAGTGTGGGGCTCAAGCTCTCTCTCGAGACGGTTTTGGGGCTCTAAAACCATCTCCATCCCTGAAAAATTGGTGGCAGTACCTGCAGAAGAGCTGGGAGCACGGGGAGGAGTAATCGCGGCTACCTGTGGGAGGGGGGAAAGGGCTCCAGGGGTCACTTCTGCCCCTGCTGGTGCCTGTAAATCGGGTGCTGCTAAGGAGCGACTAAGGAGGCGGGGGGGGGAGAAGGACGTGTCATCACCTTTTCCTGGCAGGGACACCCACTCCACTCTGTGCAAGCTCTGTCCCCCAGCAAGGCCCCGTGGCCACCCTCGGCGCCATGGTGAGGAACGTGGATGACTTTGACTTCTGCCTGCCTTCACATGCCCAGGGCATGCTGGAGGGGCTGCAGCGGCTGCGTGCCAACCCCAAACTGGCAGATGTGACACTGGTGGCCAGTGGGCAGGAGTTCCCCTGCCACCGCAGCATCCTGGCCCTCTGCAGCCACTACTTCCATGCCATGTTCTCCGGCAACTTCGCCGAGAGCACTGCAGCCCGGGTGGAGCTGAAGGAGGTGGACCCCGGTACCCTGGAAATGCTGCTCGACTTTGCCTACACAGGGAAGGTCACCATCAACCAGGGCAATGTGGAGAGGCTGATGCAGGCCTCCAGCCAGCTCCATTTCCCCACTATCCAGAAGGTCTGCAGCCGCTACCTGCGGCAGCAGATGGATGCCACCAACTGCCTAGGTATCTACGAGTTCGGCGAGAGCCACGGCTGCCCTGAGGTCTCCTCCAAGGCCTGGTCTTTCTTGCAGGAGAACTTTGAAGCTGTCTCTCTGCAGGAGGAGTTCCTCCAGCTCTCCAAGGAGAGGTTGGCCATCTGCCTCTCCAGTGAGCAGCTGCAGGTGCAGGAGGAACAGAGCCTGGCCGAGGCTGTGCTGCGCTGGGTACGCCATGACCCGGGGCCCCGAGCCCAGTTCCTGCCCGAACTGCTGGAGCTGGCCCACCTTGTCTCACTGCCTGACCAGTACCTGCAGAATCTTCTTGCCACTGAGCCCCTCATCCGTGACTCGGATGCTGGCAAGGCCCTTGTCATCCGATCCCGTGCCACGGTGGGTTACCCCTACCCCAAATCCTACCCCTGAGCTGGTTGAGAAGCTCATCTCAGAAGCCGACAGTCCTGTCCTTCATGGCAGAGCAATGCTGGTGCCTGGAAGAAGCTCCCAGCCTTACAACAGAAGCTAGAGGAGGTGCTGGTTGTGGTTGGTGGGCGTGTGCTGGAGGAGAGCGAGGATGAGGACATGGGGATGGAGGTGCCAGCTGCCCCCAGGAACTTTGCCTTCTACAACCCCAAAAGCAGTAAGTGCCCACAACAGGGATGGGGCAAGCACTTATGCCCCCTGCCTGTTAATTAACATTCTGTCTGCTCCAGAGCTGCCTCTTGCCCAATGATCTGGTGTCAGGAAGGGCACAGGGTGGGGGGCCAGCAAGGTGACTGATGCTTTAAAGCATCACTGCTGGCTGCAGGCATTGGTCACTCACCTCTGCTGGCTTTCAGGGCGGTGGACAGCTCTGCCCAACTTCCCCGATTACAACAAGTGGGGCTTTTCCCTGGTGGCCCTGAACAATGCTGTGTACGTCACAGGTAGGCACTGGGGGCCCTGAGGAATGAGGACAGGGATGTGTGTGGGCATGGGATGCTGGCATGGGCTGGGGAGCCACTCTCCTCTCTGAGCCGAGCCCTCTCCTTGCTGCCCCCTTGAGTGGATCTGGCTGCTGGCAGAGGGTGCCCAGGGATGGCAGCTCTTGGGGAGGGTGGCCTCCTGACCTGTCCTTCCCTAGGTGGCTCCAGGGGGTCCCAGAACGATACATGGTCGACAACCCAGGCCTGGTGCTTCTGCCCCAGGGATGGTGCCTGGAAGCCCATCGCTTCCATGCTGAGAGCGCGGACAAACCACACCAGCGCTGTGCTCAACGGTGAGGTCTACGTCATCGGGGGTAAGGCTGTCAGACCTTGCAGGTGCTGCCAGGGCAGGGCTCTGTGGGCACCCCAAATCAGTGGGGTGGCTGCAGCATCCCGCCCCGCAGGGACAACAGTGGACATGGTGGAGGTGGAGCGCTATGACCCGTACAACAAGAGCTGGTGTGCCATCAGCCCGGCCCTCAAGTACGTCAGCAACTTTGCAGCCTCCAGCTGCTTGGGCAAGCTCTACCTGGTGGGCTCCTGCGCCGTCAAGTACAATGCACTCACCTTGCAGTGCTACAACCCTGTCCAAGGTGAGAGCTGGCACCAGCACCGTGCCCCACCAGGGTGACTTCGCGGGGGGACAACTTGCAGGCAGCATGGTGTGGGGCTACGCCTGGTCCTGCAGGACGGGACCAGGAACTGCTGAGGTTTGGCACTGGCTGTGGCATGGGGTGGGAACCAGTCAGGAGCACAGCTGCTGGCAGCACAAACCCAAGTCACAGACCTCCAGCACAGTGCTTCAGAGGAGCAGGATTCCTGGGGCAGATGGATGGGGTGGCTGCCCACCTTGAGGAGAAAGTGAACTGCTGTGACAAGGCTACCTCCTCAGGCAGCCTCTGCACAGCCCTGCCCATCCCACACCCCTACTGCAAACTATGCCCTCTCCACTTTGTTGTTGTGCAAGAGCCTGCCCACGCTGCCCCCTCCCTTTCAACCCCCCTTAAATAGCCATGGGCTCCGCACTGCTTTTTTTGGTCACTGGCAGCTGCATCTGGAGCCAAGGGTGGGAAGCTCTGCTGACAGCTGCTCCCTGCAGATCTGTGGAGTGTGATCACCTCCCCCTTCATCCCAAAGTACCTCTCGGCCCCACGCTGTGCCACCCTGCATGGGCTCATCTACCTCATTGGGGACAACACCAAGAAGGTCTACGTGTACAACCCAGAGGCCAACATCTGGCAGAAGGTAGCAAAGTGCAGGGCCAGGCACAAGCACCCTCTGGGCAGGCAGGGAAGCTGTTCCCTCCCTGCCAGCACCCCACAGTCACACACCCACACTTCTCTCCTGCCCACTCTCCTCCTTCAGCTCTGTTAACCCCAGCAGAGCTGACAGGGCCCTGCTTGTCACACCCACTAGCAGCACAGCTGTCACACTCCCTTGTTGGCTCTGAGCAGTGATCATGCTGCAGAAGCCCACAGGATCCCCTTTTCCAGCACCCTCCTCCTGTGGGGTTTGCGGGGCTCCTGCCTGCCTGCAGTCTGGCAAAGTTCTCCATTCCCTTCACCCCTCCAGAGCATCTGCACCCCACATTCCCCCAACAACTCCCACACAAACAACATGAGGGTGCTGCTGAGAGCAAGAGGTGGCCCTGGGGCCCTGAGACCTTGCCAAGAGCATGGAGCAGGGACAGTGCACACTGGGTCCATGTCCCCTGGAAAAGAAGCAGGTCTCTGTGGTGTCCCAGCAGATCTCTGCCCCGTGCAGGTGCAGCTGCTGCACACACTCCATGAGAACGGTGGGATGGTGCCACTGGGTGACCGGCTCTTTGTCACTGGCGGCCACTGGAAGGGCATGGATGGCGATTACCGGGTGGAGATGGAGGTGTATGACTCCACTAAGGATCTCTGGACACAGGAGGGCTCTTTGCCCTGCCTCTGGCTCTTCCACAGTTCCTCCTCCATCTTCATGGACACCTCCAAGTGGACAGAAGCTTTCCAGGGGGGCCACGGGTGATAGGAGAGCCTGCAGGTGTGGGCTGGCACCCTGCACAGCCACTCTGCTTGCACCCTGGTCAGCTCCCTGTGTGTCCCCTGCAGCCAGCACTGGGAACAGGCTTACCCTGATAAACGCTTTGGCTGATGCTTTCTTGGCTGTGGGCTTTTGTTAAGAGCTGCCCTTCCCTTTTCAAAATCCAGAAGCTTTTGCAGCATTTCAAGGCCAAAGTGTGGCCAGGGCCCTTTTCCCCAGTGCATCCATACCCAGCATAGAAAACCAAGAGGGGAGCCAGGGGACTGTCTGTTTCTTGGCACCCAAAGCTCTTGGGCACTTTATTACCCTATGTAGAAATGCCAGACCCACTTCAGCACCCTGAGAGCAGAGTGACAGGAGTTAAGGCAGCTTTTGGGTGGGGGTTGGAAGGCACCTCTGGAGATGGAGTCTAACCCCTCTACCAGAGCAGGGGCACCCAGGGCAGGTCACACAGAACACACCCCAGTGGCTCTGGCAAGTCTGCAGAGGAGACTCCACAACCTCTCTGGGCAGCCTGCTCCAGGGCTCCAGCACCCTGCCAGCAAAGTTTCTCCTCGTGTTGGAGTGTGTCTGCAGGTGGAGCAGCAGAGTGTGGCAGGGTGGCTCATCCTGTTTTCTCTTGGGATGCACGGCATGTGCCTCTAAGGGGCTGAGAGGGACTCGTCCTGTCATGCACATCCTTGTTGCATGTGAGAAGAGCCCAAGGCCCACCTGGTTCCAGCCTCCTCAGGGAGCTGTAGAGAGCAATGAGGTATTCCCTGAGCCTCCTATTCCCCAAGCTGAACACTCCCAGCTCCCGCAGTAGAGGTCATATGTAAGACACCCAAGCCACCTGTTCCAAACAGGATGGCTTTTGTGTGCACAAGGACACCCAGTCCAGGAGCTGGGGCCATCTCCCAAATCTCCAGGGAACAGAAGAGCTGAGAGGCCTCACAACACAGCTTAGGACCACATACAAAAGGCAGACACCTCTGCAGCACCCTGCAGAGCAAGGAGGTTGCACAAGACTCCACTGCACAGACCCACTGGCTCAACTCCCTCACTGCAGCATCTCACCCACAGGATGGGAAAGCTGCATCACCTGGAAGCGGGGTGCTTTGGCAGCCCAATTGTTGAACCTCCAATGCTGTTGCTTGGTCTCAAGCCACATTTTCTCTGGAAAACATCCCACCAGCTCTCTGCAGTAACAGCTGGTAGAGGAACGGGGGCAGGATGAGGCACAAGACACTTCATAGCAACCAGTACTCAAAACCTGAGATGTCTGCTTCTCACACAGCACCCAGACAAGCACAGTCCCTGTCTCTCATCTCAGGTCCCTGGCAGGTCCAGCCGCTGCAGACACTTTGCCAGTGCCCAGCAGAAGCCAGCTTCAGTCACTTTTGCAATACCAACAACTGGGAAAACCCATCACGTTCCTGCAAGCAGAGGGAATCGGAGTCACAGAATGGCAGGGGCTGGAAAAGACCTCTGAGGATCACCCAGTCCAACACCCAGAGTCACACAGGGCAGCTCACATAGCGACACATCCAGGTGGCTTTGGAAAGTCTCCAGAGAAGGAGACTCCACAACTTCTCTGGGCAGCCTGCTCCAGGCTCCACCACCCTCACAACAAACAAATTTCTCTTCATGTTGAGGTGGAACCTCCTGGGTTCCAGCCTGTACCCCTTGTTCCTTGCCCTATCACTGGGCATCAGTGATCAGAGCCTGGCACCTTCCTCCTGACACCCACCCCTCAGGTATTTATAGACATTGATCAGATCCCCTCAGCCTTCTCTCTAGACTACACAGCCCCAGGGCCCTCAGCCTTTCTCCATAGGGAAGGTTTGCTGCTGCTCTGCAAGCAGCATTTGTGTCACCCAGCTGCATGCACCCTCAGCCCAGCTCCAGAACTGGAACATCTTCCTCCTGGCAGTGCTGCATCCCAAGCTGCTGGCCTGGAGCACTGCAGAGTCGTCATAGCACAGCCCAACCAGGAGCTCCCAGTGAGCCCCAGGAGCTCAGGGCCTCGCAGGAAGTCCAAAGAAAGGAACAGCAGGAGGGCACCGTTTGGAACAAAGGCAGAGCTCGTGCCCACAGATGCCTGCTCTTGCCAGCAAGTCTGCCAGGCAGATTTATTTGGTTTGCCAAGACATTCACACAAGGCAGGACAAGAGATTTCAGCACAGGCTGCGCCAGCCACATAGAAAACTCTGTTAGGCAACTGTTAGAAAAAGAACCCCGAACTTTATTTACACTGAGGAGCACCCAGAGGGATGCCCCCTGCCCTGGCCCCTCAGGCACACAGCCCAGCCTTTCCCTCCCCCGGGGCCCTGCTCAGTGCTGCACCTGCACCACCATCACTGTCACGTTGTCGGCGGAGCCGCGCTGCACGGCCTTACTGGCCAGCCTGTTGCACGCCGCCTCGTAGCGCGTGTCCGCCTCGGGCCGCCCCTCCCGCGGCTGGATGCTCTTGTCCTGTGGAACCAGCAAGCACGGACGCCTTCAGCTCGGCAAGGCCTTAAAGACCGAGTCCAACCATAACCCAACTGCTGCAGACAATAAACTACATCCTGAAGGGCCACATCTGCAGCTTCGTGAACAGCGATGCTGACTGCTCCCAGCACGGTATGAAGGTGCAAGCACAAGGTGACTGCAAACCACAGAATCTAAAATCCTTAAAGTTCATCCAGTTCCAACTCCCTGCCATGCCCAGGGACACCTCCCACCAGCCCAGGTTGCTCAAGGCCTCATCCAACCTGGCCTTCAATATCTCCAGGGAGGGGGCAGCCACAGCCTCCCTGAACAACCTGTGCCAATGTCTCCCCACCTGCATTCTCAAGAATTTCTCCCTCCTCTCCACTCTCACTCTCTCCTCCCCCAGCCCAAAGCCATTGTCCCTCATCCTGGCACTCCCAGCCCTTTTCCAAAGTCCCTCCCCAGCTCTCCTAGAACCCTTCAGCTACTGGAAGGTTGCTCTGAGATATTCCTGGAGCATTCTCTCTCCAGGCTGAACATCTGGAAGCACAACAAATAAGGATCCCTCAGGTACCCAAGGGAGGACACCCTGGCAGAAGCACATTTCTGCTGGTCAATCAGTTTTGTGCCCCCCTGCACTCTCAAACTCAGCCCCCTGCTGCCTTCTCACCTCTAGGCAGGACACAATGAAGTTCACAGCTTCTTCTGGTGTAAAGACTTTAAATAGGCCATCACATGCTATCAGAATGAACCTGGAAATTGAGCAGAGACAAATTTCAAGGTTGAATCTTTGGCTCCCCACCCACAACAAAACCCCTCTGAGTCATTTTAGGAGTACCCACGCTCCAGTCTAACCTGTGGGTGCCATAAAGCTCATCTGAAAATACCTCAAAAGCACCACGAATTCTCTGGCACTCCAGAACCAGAGCTGAGGCAACTCAAAGGAGCAAGCAAACAATGTCAGACTGAGGTCAGGATATCCCGGTAGTGCTACTCACACCACAAAAGGTAGGCAAGCCCATACATGACACCTTGCTGGGAGGCTCCATCCTACCTCCAGGAACTGCTAAAGCTGCTTCACAGGCAAAAAAACATCATGAACTCAAAAGAAAACAAGCAGAGAAGCATAACCAGCTTGGGGTACTGTGTGCATCCCTTTAAATCCTCCCCATTTCCATGCTCCTCAGGTATGTAGTGTCTTGATTTAAATGGAAATAGTCTAAAGAAAAGCAAGTAGCTCAACCCAGAAATACAGCTGTAACTGATCCAAGAACTGCCACAAGGCACTGCCACAGGCTGCAAAAGGTTGAGGCGATACAAAGCTCAGGCCCAAGACTGCTGCCTCCACAGTCTGCTGTGCAGTCCCTGCCTGCAAGAGGGACTGCATACAGATCCAGCAGACAAGGAAGCCTGCAACCATCTTGCAGAGGTGGTCAGCACATGTCTGCAGAGGCATTGCTTCAGAGCCTGATGCTCAGATATCTTTAGAAATATCTGAGTGGATCACTTGATAGGGAACTCTAATCCCAGCAGCAGCAGTGCTGGGTTACATTCTCATCTCTGAGAGCCTGCAGGGCCATCCCGACACGGGAGCTCACAGCAAGCTGTCATTGCCAATCACATGCTGGAAAACTATCTCAAATCTTCAGAATGCTAAGGTATTCGTGGACAACATGGCTGTTAGAAACCACTCTTGGGTCCGGATAGCAATACCCAAGTCTTAACCACCTGCTTGAACACTGATGTGTGAACTTATTCAGAGCATGAAGTAAGTCCAAGGCTTGCATCAGCGCTGACAGGCCAGTTTCTCCAGCAGGAACCTCCCAGTCACTCGGCAGTCAGGCAGCAGCAAGATCCCATTGTGTCAGTAAGGAACAGGGCAGAGCCGCATCAGCAGTGAGAGCACTCCCTGCTGCTGGAGGCTCAGTCTGAGCTCCTCAGCCCCCGCAGGCGATTGCCCGTGCTTACCTGTCGTTGTGTGTGAGCTGGCAGCGTTTGATGTCTGGCACGGAGATGACGCCGCAGCGCTTGTACTGCCCGTCGCCGATGGAGCGCGACACCTCCAGCACGCCCAGCACCCTGCCGTCCCTGCGCCGGGGGCACACAGTCAGAGCCGGCCGACGCCTGCCCCTCCCGCTGCACTGCCTGCCAGGGGCGCTCACGCAAATCCTGGCCCGCTTCCCCAGCAACCTCAAACCTCCCCTTCAAGGTCTTCCCTTTCTGAATATTCGGGTGAAGCAAACCGGGAAGAACGAAAGAGCTCGGGAACATGCGAGGCTGTTCTCTGCCACCCTGCCCTAACTCACCTCTTGCTTATCCTGGCAAGCCAAAGATGAGTTACTTGCTGAGCTGAGTTGGGGACAGAGGTTATTGAATTCACTGGGGGTTTTCAACAAGGTATCCAGAAAGATGCACTTCAATACGAGTGCAGCATGGCAGCAGTCAAGACCAGATCTGAGCCATCAGCCCCTTCTGTGCTCTGCCCATCATGACACCAGCCCCTAGAGACTGGCTCAACTGGGAGGCACTTGGGAGGACCAAGAACCATGACATTTTCATACAATCGTTTGGGCTGAAGGGACCCTAAAGATCATCCAGTTCCAACCCCCTGCCATGGGCAGGGACATCTCCCATTAGAACAGGTTGCTCAAGGCCTCATCCAATCTGGCCTTCAAAACCTCCAGGGACACAGGCTCCACCACCTCTTTAGGCAACCTGTTTCAGTGTCTCACCATCCTCACTATGCAGAATTTCCTCCTGATGTCCAACCTAACCCTGCCCTGCTCCAGCTGCAAACCATTGCCCCATGACCTGTCACCACAGTCCCTTCCCAGCCTTCCTGCAGGTCTCCTTCAGATACCAAAATGCAGCTCTAACGTCTCCCCCTACAGCCTTCCGTCCTCCAGGCTGAAGACCCACAACTCTCTCAGCCTGTCTCCATTAGAGGAAGCTCTCCAGCCCTCTGATCATCTTTATGGCCTCCTCTGGACCCACTCCAGCAGGTCCACATCTCTCTCATGCTGAGGGTTCCATAGCTGGGCACAGCACCCCACCTGAGGTCTTACTCAGGCCACTGACTCACAATCGCAGGCACCACCGTCTCTTCCACTGGCAGCAAGATTCCCTCCAGGCTCTCACCAGCACAAGCACCAAGATGAAGAGACTCCAGAAACTCAGTGCTCAGGCCCAAAGCCGGAGCAGTTCAGCCACGCTCACCCTCTAGGTACTTACCTGACATTGCCCCCAGCTTTCTGTATCCGCATGCGCTCCTCGTACTGCGTGGGATTGTGCTCCTTGCTGAGGCTCAGGGCCGCATGCTTCTGGCTCTCTGCGTTGTAGCGACATAGAACGGCCTGTGCTGACAGGAGACCTCTGTGAGCACACAGCAACAACTGCAGGCAGACCCACCTGCAGCTCTGGGGCTCCCAGCACAAGGATATGGAGCTACTGAAGAGGGTCCAGAGGAGGCCATCAAGATGTTCAGAGGCCGCTGAACCTCCCCTATGTGGGACAGTCTGGGAGAGTTGTGGCTGTGCAGCCTACAGGAGAGAAGGCTGCAGGGAGACCTCAGAGCAGCCTGGCAGGAGCTGAAGGGCTGCAGGAGAGCTGAGGAGGGGCTCTGGACAAGGGCTGGCGTGCTAGGACGAGGGACAATGGCTTTGAGCTGGGAGAAGGGAGACAGAGTGGAGAGGAGGAAGAAATTGTTGAAGGTGAGGGTGGGAAGAAACTGGTGTAGGTTTTCCAGGGAGGCTGTGGATGCTCCCTCCCTGGAGGTGTTCAAGGTCAGGTTGGATGAGGCCTTAAACAACGTGGGCTAAAACAACGTGGGCTAGTGGGAGATGTCCTGCCCATGCAGGGGTTGGAACTGGATGCTTTTGAAGGTCCCTTCTGATCAGACCCATTGTATGAATCTACAGAACTTTGAAAGCCAGCAAGGTGCAGTGAAGATGCTGGTGATCAGGCACCACCACTGGTCCTCAGGGCTCTGTCCCAGGGTCAGCCATCTGGAGGCTGGAGCTGAATGCACCATTAGCATGTTTGGCCATGATGCCAAACTAGGAGGTGCTGCTGACTCCGGCAAGAGGCCCTGCAGGGGGGTCTAGACAGACTGAAGCGTTGGGCAGTCATCAGTGGCAAGAAATGTCAGTAGCTCACATGCCAGACTCTGCAGCTGAGACAGTACAGTGTCACACATGGGTAGAGACAGAGAGCAGTGGCTGGAGAGGAGTCCTGCAAAAAGGCATAGGGAGGAGCTGGCTGGCAGCAGGCTCAGTCTAGGGGCCAGCTGTGAGCACCGGCACCAAGGCAGCAAAGCACAGCCTGCGGTGACTCAAACATAGTGTGACCAGCCCGTCGAGACAGGTGACTCTGCCACTGCTTCCAGCACTGGGGTGGCCTCACCTCCAGCACTGTGCAGTTCCGGCCCCTCCAGTCGAGAATGCGGCCAGCAGAGGGCAATCGAGCTTGTGCCAAGGCTGGACGGCACTTCCTAAGAGGAGCTGCTAAGGACTTTGGGCTCGTCTAGTTTGGAGGCCGAGGGGCAAGCTCAGTCCTCCCTAGGTTTCCTGTGGAGGTGTGGTGTTCATGGACAGGACACACTGGAATGGTTCAAAGCTCCACCAACAGACCGGACATTAGGAAGCATTTCTTTACAACAGGGTGGGCAGACCCTGGAACAGGCTTCCTAGAGAGGTGGTTGATGCCCCAAACAAGCCTGACAGTGTTTAAGAGGCATTTGGACAATGTCGTTAATGTGCTTCAGCTTTCAGCCAGTCCTGGTCAGGCAGTTAGCCTACAATCATTAGGGGAGACATCCTGCACTCACACAAAACAAGATGCTTTGTAGGAGCAGCTCTGGAGCTCAAGACAACTGCATATCCCATGCCAGCACCTCACCCCTTCAGGCCAAGTGAAGCTCACAGAGGAGCTGAGACGCCAGCAGCAGGCACTCACCCGGCTGTCCCCAAGGTTGGCTATGTAGAGAGTATTGTCAACAGCTAGGACACAAGTGGCTGTAGAGCCATCTTTCCATGCTGGCTTCCTGAAGGGAACAAAAAGAGTACTGAGAGGGAAAACAACGTTCCAGAGATTACTCAGAGCGCTCCTGGGGACTCGAGGAAGCAGCATCTGCCAACATACAACAGCCAGCCAGCACGAGCTCCCAGCAGCTGCCTGCAAGCAGTGAGGGAAGCTGTTGGTACTAAAACACCTGGTCCAGTACCTGACACTGCAACAGGCTGCCCAGGGAGGTTGTAGATGCCCCCTCCCTGGAGAGGCCAGGTTGGATGAGGCCTTGAGCAACCTGGACTAGTGGGAGGTGTCCCTGCAGGGGGCTGGAACTGGATGATCTTTGAGGTCCCTTCCAACCCATTCCATGACTCTGTGATCAAGTAGTGAGCTGGACCAGGACAGAGTCGCACAGTTGCAACTTTTGAAATGCCCAAATCCTGCCAGCCATGGTCCCCCCTCACAGTCAGCTCCCAGGAAACTCATCTGTGGCTGGAACAGGCTCAGCTCCAGTGACTGCCCAGCTGCTGCAGCATCATGAGCAAACAAGCACCAACCTTGTCCTCAGGAGCCTCCTGCAGCAGAAGGCAGGCAGGGCCAGCACTGCCACAGAGCTGCCTGCCTTCTCATTTCCTTTCCTTTTGTTCCCAGTAGCTCTGCCTGCCTCAGCCCTCACCAGCCCCCCTCAGCAGCAGCAGCCGCCCTCCTTCACTCTCCTGATGCTTCCCTTGGCTCCGCAGAGCTCTAGGTAAAAGGAGAAGCCTTTCTTGGATTACAGCTGCCAGGTGAGTTCTCCTCACAATGAAGCCTGCCTACAATGCCATCCTTCACTGAAACCAGCTCTAGCAGACTGTTCCACACACATTTCAGCCACTTCCAGTACTTCTTCATGTAGTGCCTTTGTCATGTCATATTTCTGACCAAAGAGAGGTTTGGGAATTGCACTCAAGGAAGTTTCATTGTTTTTTCCCTTTGTTCTACTCAGACTTGGTGATCTGAGCGGGTTTAAGAGACTGACCCAGACTGCAATTAACTGAAAACTGGAAGTTTGCAGGCAATCAGCAGCCCCTCAATCTGTGCTACAAGCAGAGGAATAAAAGTTGGAGTTTGAAATAAACAAGTCAGAAGTATGAAGTGGATTTCAAGAAATAAAATGTTTTAACCCCCCAACCTTAACAACTCCAAAGTGCGAAGGCCCGGTAGCAAAGTGTCTACTCGGAAAGCAATCTCCATCTTCCCTAGCCACAGAGGGGGTTTCAGGCCCGCAGAGACAGAGAGCAGTGAAGGCTGTGTGCACTCCAAGCTCAGAGGAGAGGCACATTTTCCCATCTGAGACATTTTCAGCTTCATTCACAAAGAATCAGTAAGAAACAAGCCTAAGGCAAAGGACCTTCTTCAGCAACCTTTCTTCACCTCTTTTGAAAACACAAACCAAACTTCAGCCTTGCCTTGGGAGACTTAAAGTCCTTCAACACAGGACATTAAAATCAGCCTTGGAAATCAGTGACAACGGGCAGTGACATTGAGGCACCTTCAGCAAGTATGCTGATGACACCAAGCTCTGTGGTGCTGGACTCAAGAGCAGGGATGGAATCCAGAGGGATCTTGACAGGCTTCATCAGTGTGCCAGTGCCAACTGCATGAGGTTGACAAGCCACAGTGCAAGGTTCTGCACATGGTCAGGCCAGCCCCAGGCACAAATCCAGGCTGGGTGCACAGTAGGTTAGGAACAGCACTGAAGAAAGAGCCTTGGGGGTGCTGGTGCTGAGCAGCTACCCAGGAGCCAGCAGTGCCCTCCTGCAGCCCAGCAGGCAGTTGGGTGCTGGCTGCAGCCAGAGGAGTGTGGGTAGCAGGGCAGGAGAGGGGATTGTGCTCCTTGGCTCTGCTCAGACCTCACCTCCAACCCTGCCTCCAGTGCTGCTGTCCCCAGCATGAGAAGGACACAGAGCTGTGGAGAGAGGCCAGAGGAGGCCAGAAAGATGCTCCCAGGGCTGCAGCAGCTCTGCTGTGAGCACAGGCTGAGGGAGCTGGGAGGGTGCAGCCTGCAGAGGAGAAGGCTCCAGAGCTGCTGCCAGTGCCTGAAGGGATCCTGCAGAGGGACTTGTGCTGAGGGGGTCTGAGCCAGGCCAAGGGCAATGGTTTGGAGCTGAGGCAGAGCAGGGTTAGAGTGGAGCTGAGGCACAAGTTGTTGAGTGTGAAGGTGGTGAGAGCCTGGCACAGGCTGCCCAGTGAGGCTGTGGCTGCCTCCTGCTTGAGGGTGCTGAAGGCCAGGTTGGATGAGGCCCTGGGCAACCAAATCTAGTTGAGAGGTGTCACTGCACATGATGGGGGGAATTGCAGTATCTGATGTCTGAGGCATCCTAAAATTGCTCTGCTCTGGCCTGGCAAGCACACCCTGGCTGAGGGGCAAGCAGCTCTACAGACAAGCTGCTGCCTTGCTTTGTGACATCAACACAGAGATCCCATCTCAGGCAGTACAGGTCAAGTCACTGCAGCAAGGTGGTAGAAAAGGCAAGCGAGGTGCCCTGGTCAGAAGTGCATTCTTGGCCATGTTCTAGTTCCTTCCTTTACCACAGATGTACCATTTAGTCTAAGGGGTCCTACAAAGTGCTTATGACAGCGCAAGACCAGAACATGCTGTGATCCACTTCCAGCAGACACTCAGCTGGCACAGCTAAGCAGCACAAGGAGCTGGCAAAGCAAGGGCACTACTCAAGGTTTCCTCTGGCCTGCTCAGAACAAATGCCTGTGAGGTGCAAGCTAAGAAATCCAAACGCATGGGAAGCACTGACACTTACTGGCTGGATGCCTGCTTCAGAAACTCCTCGTCGGTGTGTTTGAAGGTGTCCAAGAGACATCTCTTCACTGTTTTCTCCACGCTGACTACCTCACCTGTCAGATAGAACAGCAAATCAGCTCCCGCTACAACACAGCTGACGAGTCCCAGGCTGTTCCTTCACTCAGCCAGAACTGGATCAGACCCTGTGTGGAGCAGTGAGGGCACATCCTGGGCTCAAGCTACCAGCCATCTATGCTGCAGCATGCATGGAGAATTTCTAACACACCCTTCTCCCCAGGGGCATCTTTTTATGCTTCAAATGGTGCTGCCAAAACTGGCAACAGTGCATCTGACACTTGCTTAGCTGTTTATAATTGGCCACTAGTGCCCTTGTGCCAGAAAGGCTTCCAGTCCTCTTCCCCCGGCAATGGCACAGACTCACAAGTCCACTGGAGATAAGAGAACAAAGCACAAGAAGTGCATGAAACTGTTGGAGCAGGTCCAGAGGAAGCCCTGAAGATAATCAGAGGGCTGGAAAACCTCCCCCATGGGGACAGGCTGGGAGAGTTGTGGCTGTGCAGCCTGGAGAAGAGAAGGCTGCAGGGAGATCTCAGAGCAGCCTGCCAGTAGCTGAAGGGTTCAAGGAGAGCTGGGAGGAGACTCTGGACAAGGGCTGGGACTGCCAGCACAAGAGACAACGGCTTTAAGCTGGGAGAGAGGAGAGTGAGAGTGGAGGAGGACAAAATTCTTGAGAGTGAGGGTGGGGAAACACTGGCACAGGTTGTCCAGGGAGACTGTGGATGACCCCTCCCTGGAGGTGTTGACAGCCAGGCTGGATGAGGCCTTGAACAACCTGGGCTGGTGGGAGGTGTCCCTGCCCAAGGCAGGGGGATGGAACTGGATGGTCTTTAAGGTCTTACCCATCACTCTGTCATAGGATTCAATAAACTGTAGAACTACACCCAATCAGGTCAGTTTCCCTATCTACTGCCCTAAAGATGATGGTTGTCCTGCGCCCTTGTTCCACTCCTCTCACCTTTAGGAAATTTCTTTATCAGGTTTTGGTGCAGATTCTGTGCTGCAAATTTTGAGGCTCGAACTCCCCCATGGCCATCAAAAACAGCAAAGTATGAGACACGTGTGCTGTGAAGGAACAAAGAGTATAAGAAAGGGGCTAAGAAAGGCTGTCAGACAGAGGGTGAGATCATCTACATTTGTCCCCGTATCGCACTGGCCCGTGCCAACCAGACTGACAAAACACTGCACAAAAGCAGCAAATCTTCAAGCTCACACTGTACATGTGCAAGCACTGAGCTGGGAATCTTTGTTGTTTTCCACACCTCAAGAAAATGAAGGGCAGAAGAATTTACAGATGACACTCTGGCAGAAAAGCAGCTAAACATCTCACCTCAAGAGCCCTGCAATGCCCTATCAGTACAGGCTGAAGAATGTTACATTTCTTTCCATGCCTAAGCCTGTTGAAACCATGCTACAGACAAAAACCTCAGATCCCTCAGCACATGAAGCTGTTTGTTCATAAGCTACATCCAGTATCAGGAGTGCGCTGAACACTGCAACAGGTTGCCCAAGGAGGGAGTTGGGGCCCCATTCCTGAAGATATTCAAGGTCAGGCTGGACAAGTCTCTGAGCAGCCTGCTCTAGTGTAGGATGTCCCTGCTGAGTGCAGGAGATTGGACCTTTTGAAGGTCTCTTTCAACCCAAACCATTCTATGATGCTCAAAAGCATCCCTTTAAATGCACACCCTCCTCCTTGCACACACATGCACTCATTTGCTAAGAGACTGAAAACTCCTAAGACGAGAGCTATCTGTTTTCTCTTCTGTGAGCACTCTCTGCTGCCACAGGTCAGGTTTTACAGACTCTGAGATCCCCAAGACAAGCTTTGACTACTTATAATTAAGCATCCACTTACACTTGGGCAACAGAAGTTCAATATCCAGAGTCACTTGAGCCTCAGTCTTTGTGAGGTGAGTGGCCCGACCCCCTGAGCCACTCCAGGGGCTGCATTTTGCCCAGGAACACAGCCGAAGACTCCACCCAACAAGCCCAAACCACACACCACGATGCTGAAGCAGTCTAGAGCTGCTCAAAGCCAAAGGATCCTACCATGGTTTTAGCTGAAGCAAGCTGGAGCTCCTTCATCCCTGCAACGGCTGCCACCCACAGCTTCATTCTGGCAGCTGAGGCCCACTTACATTTGCGAGGGCAGAGGCTGGCACTCCTCAGTGATGTCATTCAAGATGACGTGTGCATCCTGCATGTCCTCTCGCTCTCCTTTCCTCTCTGCCACATAACCCTTCAAGCCAAGAATGCCTACAGACCCTGCAAGGGAACAAAGCAGGCATGCAAGTCAAGCTCCCCCACGTCCTCAGCTCACGCCAAAGCCCAGCGACTCATCTGCAGTGTCCAGAACCCTGCCCTGGCACTGCAGCCAATTATGGCCCTAGTCCTGCATAAGCCATCTGCACCTCCTGCTGCAGAAGATACAGTTATTTTGTAATGTGTTCTGAAGGGCCCCCAGGCTGAGCAGCTACAGAAGCTGCTTGCCCTCGTTTTGGCAGGCAGCTGTAGCTACGCAGAACTGCTGAGCATCAGACAGGGCTCTCATGAAACGGTGTGGGGGTCAGGGTGCCTTCAGCCTGACTGTGCAGATGAAACAAAGCCCAGCTTTAAAGAGGGGGCCAAGGACAGGAAATCAGGCACCACTGCTTCAACAGGTCCTTCCCCCTGTACCCCGAACATATTTTATTACCAAAGCTGCAACACAAGTTGAGCACCTGCCCTGAAGTCAAATGTCCTGTATGGAACACCAAATCTCTCTGCTCTCAGCAGCCACCCTGTGGAGGACTTTCTGGATGTGGCACAAGAAACTGGTAAGGCTCTGGCCTTCCAGAGGTTTCACAATCAGTGCCCTCTTGGCAGCATAGAAACTTCTGCAAATGCTGAGGTGCTTGCTGCTTGGCTTCTGCCACTTCAGCAGGGCCAGTGAGGAGGCCCAGGTGAGGGAGGCAGTGTATCAGAGAGCTTGAGGGGCTTCCACAGAGCACCACAGCAGCTTGGTCCCTGAGAAGCTGAAAAGGTAAGCAGACTAAAGAACCAAAGCTTAGCTTTGGTCTGGACTTACTCAGCCCCATGTCAAAAGCACAAATCAAGTACATTTGTTTTCAAACTGTGTAAAAACCTTTACAAACTTTCTTTTCCACAAGTTCTTCCCTGCCATTCTTCTCTTTTTCCTCCAAGGACTTCCTCTTCTCCCCTTTCCCAAGGCTTCCTGCTGATGAGACCTGCTCAGTAGCACTGGGGGCTGAAAGAAAACAAAAATACAGGTGGATGAAGATTTTTACCTGTTTGACCTGCATAAACTCAGCACCTAAGCACTCTCAGGAGCACAAGCTCACGTGTTGGCACAGTGCCAAATGGCCCGGGTTGACTGAACAAGGCACACCAGCCAACCACAAAGGTGCACATCTCACACTCAGCAGCTGCAACCTGCGGCATGCCACTGCCTGGAGAGCCACTGACACACCCAGGTGGGCAAAGCCTCTTAGGAGCACGAAGCCCAACCCAGAACCCTACTCACAAAGATTCACCTTAAAGCATAGCCCCGAGCACCACATCCAAACCACCCTTCAACACATGCAGGGTGGGTGACTCCAGCACCTCTCTGGGCAGCTCACTGCAGTCCCTGAGCACTCTCTCCATGAAAAACTTTTTCCTAATGTCAAATCTAAACCTCCCCAGCCCCAGCCTGAGGCCATTCCCCCTTGTTCTGTCTGCAGTTACCTGTGAGAAGAGACCAGCAGCAACCTCTCTACCATGTCCCTTCAGGTAGCTGTAGACAGCAATGAGGTCTCCCCTCAGCCTCCTCTTCCTCACACTGACCATCCCCAGCTCCCTCAGTCTCTCCTCATCAGATTTATTTTCCAGGCCCTTCCCCAGCTTCGCTGCCCTCCTCTGGACCTGCTCCAGCACCTCCACATCTCTCTTGTATCGCAGTGCCCAAAAACAACACTCAAGGTGAGGCCTCAGCAAAGCAGAGTCCAAGGGGACAATCACCTCCCTGCTCCTGCTGGGTACCGCATTTCTGATCCAAGTCAGGATGCCATTGGCCGCCTTCACCACCTGGGCACACTGCTGGCTCACATTCAGCTCCTGTCTATTACAACCCCCAGGTCCCTTTCTGCCAGGCAGCTCCTCAACCACACTGCCCCAAAACTATGCCATTGCTTGGGGTTGTTGTGAGGCAAGTGCGGGACCTGCCATTGGGCCTTGTTGAAACTCATCCCATTAATGCTGGCCCATTGGTCTAAGTCTATCCAAGTCCCTCTGCAGAGCCTCTCTACTCTCATTCAAATCAACACTGCCACCTAACTTGGTGCCACCTGCAAACTCACTGGTGACACTCCCTGTGCCTGAATCAAGGTCGTCAATGAAGAGGTTAAACAGAAGTGGTCCCCACACAGATTTCTGAGGAACACCACCAATGCCCAGCTGCATTTAACTCCACTGACCACCACTCTCTGGGCCCTCCTGCCCAGCAGTGTTTTATCCAGCAGACTGTATCCAGCCAAGCCAGCAGTAGCAAATTTGTCCACAAAAAAATTGTGGGGAACAGTATCAAAGGATTTTCCAAAGTCTACGAATACAACACAAACAGCCTTTCCCTCACACTGTGACCCCACTCCATCAACCTGCAGCTCCACAGAATGGGTTGGGTTGGAAAGAGACCTTAAAGATTACCCAGTGCCAACTCCCTGCCATGGTCAGGTTGTTGAAGGCTTCATCCAGCCTGGCCTTCAACACCTCCAGGGAGGGGTCAGCCACAGCCTCCCTGGACAACCTGTGCCAGTGTTTCCCCACCCTCGCTCTCAACAATTTGCTTCCTCCTCTCCACTCTCTCTCCCCTCTCCCAGTCCAAAGCCATTTACCTAGTCCTGGCACTCCCAGCCCTTCTCCAAAGTCCCTCCCCAGCTCTCCTGCAGCCCTTCAGCCTCTGCCAGGCTGCTCTGAGGTCTCCCTGCAGCCTTCTCCTCTCCAGGCTGCATAGCCACAACTCTCCCAGCCTGGCCCCACAGCAGAGCTTCTGCAGCCTCTGAGCATCTTGGTGGCCTGCTCTGGAGCCTCTGCAGCAGCTCCAGGTCCTCCTTGTGCTGGGTTCCCAGAGCTGGAGGCAGTGCTGCAGGTGAGGTCTGAGCAGAGCAAAGGAGCAGAATCCCCTCCCTGTGCTGCTGCTCTCCTGCTCTGGCTGCAGCCAGCACACAGCTGGCTCTGGGCTGTGCCCAGTGCTGGCTCCTGGGCACTTTGGCACCAGCTGACACCCTCAAGGCCTTCTCCCCCAGGCTGCTCCTGAGCCACTCCTTACCCAGCCTGGATTTATGCTTGGGATTGCCCTGACCCAGTTGCAAGTCCTTGCACTTGGCCTTGTTGTTTCTCAACTACCACATTTTGTAGTTAACTGCTCCAGAAGTTAATGTTTCCAGTTGGAACACTTCCATTTTTAAAAATCATTAGTATTTGTGTGTATAAATTGTGCCAACAATTAAAATAAAGGTACTTTAGTACTCTGAATGTGCACATTTATTAGAGGACTCAAAAGAGAAGCTACAAATTAAAGCTAGCAAGCAAAACCTCATTCTCACACCATCAGAAGTGCAGCCTTTTCCTACTGGAGATTTCACACAATCACAGAATGTCAGGAGTTGGAAGTGACCTTGAAAGCTCATCCAGTCCAACCTTCCTGCCAGAGCAGGATCTCCTATACCAGATCACACAGGAACACATCCAGGCAGACTTTGAGTATTTCCTGAGACACTCCACAACCCCCCTGGGCAGCCTGCTCCAGGACTCTGTCACCCTCAGAGGGAAAAAAAAAAATCTCCTCATGTTTACATGGAACTTCTTATGCCTCAACTTCCACCCACTGCCCCTTGTCCTGTCATCAGGCATCACCCAGCAGAGCCTGGCTCCAGCCTCTGGGCAAGCTAAAGAGCCCCAGCTCCCTCAGTCTCTCCTCATAAGAGAGATGCTCTATTCCCTTAATCACCTTCGTGGCTCTATGCTGGACTCTCTCAAGCAGTTCTATGCCCCTATTTCTCCTCACCTCTTTTCAGGTGACAGCAATCCTGCAGCTGCAAGCAGAAAGTCTTGCCAGATCAGCAGTCTGGTTTTGAAGATATTTACAGCTAGGAGGAAGAAGGCCACCTGCGCCCAGAACAGAAAAGCCACAGAAGGCAGACCTGTGGCAGCACCAGACCAACACTATATTTGCTCTAAGGAAGTGTTCATTCTCCAGGCATAGAGCTTTCAGGTACAGGTGACAGGGGTCCCCAAAAGCCACCCTGGGGACTTAATTCTGGGAACAGACACTAGTTCACTCTTAGAGAGCCTAAAAGCCTTGGGACACAAGCACTCTGCCTGCCAACCCAGACACCAGGTTACTCACCAGGTGTCCAACACAACAGGCTACATCACTGAGTTTTCCTGAGAAGGGCAAGGCAGCTACCCTGGTGAGCTGACACAGCTCCTTACCTCTGTCACCACTGCTGGCTGGAGGAAGATCATCAAAAAGTAAAGAGCCTCCTTTTCCTGGAGCACAAGAAAAAGGCAAGAAGAACTAAATAAAGGCCTTTAAAAGCATAATGCTCCATGTATGCCCCTCCTGAGATGTGGACATTATAAAATGCCAGTTTACCACAGCAAGTCAAATGCAGCTTCTGTTACAGGATAGGGGGAGCAGGTCTAGGCCTTCAATCGCTTCAGACAAATACATGGAACACACTATGAATACATGCACAGCTTTTGTGACACGCTGGTTAGCCAAAAAAGAGCCCCCAAAAAACCCAACCCCCCAAAGGATGCCACAAAAAGGCTGCTCTGCACACTAGTGCTGGCAACCCAACTGTCTGTATCATACCTAACAAACAGAAGGGTTTACACCAGTTTCACCTCAAGAAAAGCAGATGCAGAAAGCGCGAGCAGCCACACCAAGGGCACCCATACCTGCGTCAGCGCTGCTGGCTGGTGGAAGATCATCAAAGAGTAGAGGCCCTTTTTGGGCTTCTTTTCCTGTAAGGGAGCACAGTAGAGTCAGGACCTATTGCAGGCATTCAGTGGTTGATTTCTGAAGGGCTACTACCCACAGCAATCAAGCACAGGTGAGGCAGCCACCTCAGTTACCTTTCTTCCATCTCTAACTGAGGCAGCTCCTACATAAGCAAAACAACCACCTGCCTGGGATGATGTGATGGTTTAGCTTGGAAACAGCTTGTCGGGGTTTTCTGGTGGGTTGTTCTCCCCCTCCCAACAATTCACTCAGCTTGTGTTAACATCCCTCAGCAACCCGGACCAAGATGTTACAGGAAGGGAAATCCCTAGAAAGCACCAAGTTGTCTCTGATAACATCACTGCAGCAGTCCACGGACCCACAGCAGCAGAGAACAGAAAGGCTGCAGCGTGACCCTCGGTAACAATCTTCATCTGAACGACTCTCAAAGAGAAAAAAAAAGCACAACAGCCCCTAAACGCTGTAGTGTCTCCAGCGATTTCCAACCGTCCCTCTCCTGCAGCCGCCACTTCACATTCTCTGCCTCTCGCTCCCTTCCTCTCTACCCCTCAGCTAGGGGCCTTCGACTGCTACGGCCACTCCGACCCGCACTCTGCAGGCCAATGCTACGGCCGCTCCGACCCTAACGGCTGCGGTCCAAGCGGGCGCGGAACCCGCGCCTCCCTCCGGAGAAGCTCGCTGCCCACGGCCGTGCCGAAGTAGGCCTGGCGAGGCTCCAAAGCCTGTCGGGCCGTGTCTGGGCAAGGATACGCCCTGGGGCAGGGCAGAGCAAGGCGGACAGAGCGGGACAGCGATTAGCTGATCGGCCCAGGCCGCGGTGTCCTCACCCGTCGCCGAGGAGCCGGGCTCCGGAAGGTCCCCGAACAAATCCATTCCGCCGGCAGCGCCGCCGCCGCCGCCGCCGCTTCCTCCTGCTCCTGCAGCCGCCCCGCCCACCTATGCTGCCAATCTCTCCCCAAGCCAATCAGCGGCGGCGGTCGGACCGGAAGCAGCCTCGCAGCCCGTCGGAAACGGAAAGCCTCCGTTTGGCCCTGCGCTGCGCGGTTCCCTCCAAAAACATCCCCGCGGTGCCTTCTCCGCCAATCGGTCGGCGGCGCCGCTCTGACAGTCAGTGCCGCTCGCCCCGACAGATTGACTGTGGGTGCGGGGGAACGGGAGGGGTGGATGTCGCGAGGACGTCACATAGCGCCCCCTGGCGCCAGGATGATGTGCGGCCGTGAGGCCCAGCTGCAGCGGGACGCGCTCTGTGCGCAGCCCAGCGCCTGTGCTGGTGCCCGGTGCCCGCCGCCGCCGACTCAGCGAGTCCCACAGGGACACAGCGCCCCTCTCACTTGCAGTGCCGGGCCACTGTGGGCCTGGAGACACCCGCCCCGTCCCCGAAAGCAAAGCCGGAGGCGCGCCTTGCGTTAAATACACATTTATTTCAGAACCAAACAAATCTCACGTGTGCGCGGACGGCCGGGGCCCGAAGCACCAACCCCCGGGGCACAGGACAGAGAAGGCCCAGGGGTAGTGCTATCGCCGCTTGGAACTGGAGGGCTTGAAGGGCGGCCTTCCCCCTCTGCAGGCCTCTGGTTTGCCCATCGGCGCTTGCGTGCCTTCCACACCACCGCTCTTCTGTGAGTGCAGGCTGACTGCTGGCGCTCAGCCATGCCTAAACCTTGGGCTGGTGTTCCTCCTCCCTGGGGGCTGTGGTGGTAAGAGGGGACAGGTGGAGAGGAGCCTGACTGGGGTAGCATATAGCACTGTCGATAGTGGGTCTGGTAGGACAGCAAGGGTTGCCCACAAGCTGGGAATGCTACAGGTGTCCAGTGAGCAACCATGCCTCCTTCAGCCTCCAGTGTGACAGACCCCAGCTGAGTTTGTCTGCTCTGCAGGTTTGCTGGCCTCAGGCACACTTTGGCTCTAGCTGGAGGATGCCCATCCCACGGTCATCCCTCATTTGCAGTATGGGCAATGCTGTGTCTGGTCACTGGCAGACGCAGGTCCTATCTCTCCCAGAAGCTGCCTCCACCCTGGAAGAGTCTCTCCTCTTCTCTGTGGCACCAAATGTTTCCATTCCTAGCCTCCTACTTAAAATGTGTTATTTTGCCAACTAGTCCTTGCCCAGGGCATGAGAGATGGGGCGTTGCAGTCTGGACCCCTGGTTTACCCCCACTACAGCTCTGCCCTTCCATCCCCCCAGATAGGCTCCTCTCCCTCTGTGAAAGGCACAAGTCAACCTCCAGTTCTCTAAAATGGATCACAGCAGAGAAAAAGAGTTTGTTGAGCTTGTCTTGGGTGGGCAAGCTTTTGCCTGTCCAGAGAGCAAGGCTGGAGAAGCAGCCCCACTGCAGCTTCAGGCCAGAGCCAAGGCAGTGAGATGCCTAAGAAGCTGTGGCTCAGGAAGGATGCCAAGACCCTTTCTGTGACCTGAAACCCAAGCTGAATGGCATCCAGTCTGCAGTGAAAAGTCCCCTGCAAGTCCCTGCCTGCCTGCCACATCCCTACCTGTCCATACTCCCCACGACACAAGTGTGACAAGAAGATAGCACCACGTCCAACACACACACACACACACACACACCACAGACAGTGCAGGGAGCCCCGGCAGGGCTGAGGCGCAGCCGTGCGGTGCGAGGGAAGGGCAGCTGCAAAGGTGTGACAGCAAAGCTGGGGGGTGCCCACGAGATGTGCAGAGGAAGATGCTCTCCTTCCTGCCCAGAGCTGTGCCAGCTGCTGCCAGCTGCTCAGGAAGCCCTGAATGAAAGCATCCCCCCACGGGTGAGAGGAGAAGAGGGAGAGCTGCTGCTGGGTGAAGTGAGAAGTGGTGATGGCTGGAGAAGGTCTTTTCAGCAAAGCCACCTCTGCAGCAGAAAGCCCTCTGGATTAACATGCTGAGGGGGGCAGGGTGGGAAGGAGGTGGGCTCTTGCTTCTGCAGCCAGGGAAGAGAAGTGAGAAAATGCCAGCTACAACAGTAAAAAGAAGTCACATCCTCAGCGTGACCCCCACACACCATCCTTTCACCTGTACCTCTGACCTGCTTGAATCTATCTTCCTGCTGGGAGAAGGGATGAGAAAAGACATCCTTTGAGAAAGGGCAACAAGGATCCTGTGGATTGGGATAGTTGGATTGGATTGGAATTGGCTGGGGCCTGGGGAACTTTCCTATCGGACTTTGAAAGTGTCCACCTGAACCTCCACACTCCCCTTGGTGTCCTGCCTTAAGAGGGAAGGAATCCCTTTCCCTTTGGACAAGCCCCTGGGGCTCCCAGGCCAGGAGGGTGGAGGTGGCTGCGTGCTTTAGCTTGCAAAGGATGGTCTTCCACGAGGCGGCAGGCAGAACTGTCTCCAGGGCCCTCTTCTCGTCTCCAGCTGGACCAAGCTCCACAGCACAGTGACCCATCGGCATGGCACAGAGTGCCCCAGCCAGCCAGAACGGCAGGCTCCCCTTCCCCAGAGGTAGATGGGGCAGGTAGGAATTGCCTCCTTTGGGAAGTCACGGAGGGCTCTCCAGCCAGCACTCGGGGCAGAAGTAGTTTAAGGGGGCAAAGCAGAGGGGTGGGGAGTGAAGGTGAGAGGCTCGCTGCTGCTGGGCACACACCAGGATGACCCAGGGAAGGCATATCTAGGAGCTCAGCCTACCGCCAAGGCTCTCCCCTGCCTGGAGGAGGCATTGGCTGGGGGCCAGCACCCAGGACCCAACTTATGGGATTTTTATGATGCAAATAGAAATAAATACTTTATAAATATCTTCTTAAACTACAGACACCTGATCTTACCCTGCTGTCTCCTGCAGAAACACCAATAAACTAGGAAATCCCCACACCTAAACTACTACTTTCCCTTCATGTGGAAGCAATTTGTCCTGTTCTCCCACCTCCAAGCTTTACCACACTCCCACCTCTGCAGATCAAAGACCAGCTTTTAGTTTAAACTGCCCTCACTCCCTCCCCTGCCATGGGGACCTTTCTGGAGCACTATAGATGGTGTGACATGAAGGTCACTCATGGAGGGACGAGCAGCAGATGGCACACACACAAGAAATCCTGCCCAGGCGGGTCCTGGCTTTTGCATCTACAAACTGAAGTGAGTTTCCCCCACGAAGGTGTGAATCGAGAGAGATCCTTCCATGGAGCAGACAGCTGGGGCAGCAGATGGTGTGAGAGATCAGACATTAACATGGGAATCTTGAGACAGAATCAGCTATCTTGATCCTGTTGGCAGATGGATGAGGTGCAGGGTGGTTTACAGGTTAGATTCTCATCTGGGCTGTTCTCCTTCTGGACAGTTTAGACCTGATTTGGAAAACAAGGAGCAAAAGGTGTCAAAGATGTAGGCAAGGAGAGGTGTGGCCCCCTGGGTCCAGTGTCCAGGCTCCAGGCTGGTGCTGGAATTCAGCCAGAGCTGGAGTGACGCAGGATTAATGTCTCTTTAGCCAGAGCACATTTCCTGTGCATTTGCTCCTATTTCTCTAGTCCTGCCCTTTGAGATGCTCTCAAGAACTGTGAAGGGTTACTGTCCCTGCTGCCCAGCATAGCTGTTGCTTTGAATTCAGCACAATGCCTCTGTACCAGCTGGGATCTGGCCCTGGGTTAAAGCATTTAAGTGAGGAGCTGAAGTCAGGATTAATGGGGTCCAGCCTCTGCCAGCTGAGAGCCCGTGCAGCTGTGTGCAGGTGTTGCCCATGCCTGGCCAGGGGGCTGCAGCTAGGACAGCAATGGGGGCAGGGCGGGGAGCATGCTTGGTTGCCCACAGATGTCCCACCAACAGCTTCCCACTCTCCCGCCTGCCCCCCAATACCTTATGGACCCAGCCAGGAGGGGATTGAAGGCGTAGAGCCAGTCGTGCATGTCCTTGTCACTGCTTGCCTGCAGCAGGATGCCCCGATGCTCCGTGCACACCGCAAACGTGTTTGGGGTCTGCCAGGAGAGAGCCAGGGCTGAGTCACTGCCAAAGGGGCTGCACAGGGCAGGGCTGCCTCCCAGGTCCTTACCTTGAGCATGGCCTGCTGATCCTCACTGTACTCCACCTGGGCCTTGGAGAGGTTGAGTATGGCCCTCTCAACCGCGTCCTTGTCCGAGTTGTAGATGTAGACATACGGGCGCCGGACCACGACAAAGCGCTTCACCCACCCATTGGTGTGGGGCTCCAGGAAGTGCAAGTAGCCCTTTTTGGAGACAATGGGGCTGCAGAAGGGACAGAGGTCAGCGTGGGGCACAGACCACAAGGAGATGGCAATGGTAGGGCACAGTCCCCCCAGTCCAAAAGTGCTCCCCTCTCTCACTGTCCCAGCTGCTCCTACCTGACCCGGATCTCCTGGATGTCAGGCACCAGCAAACGCTGGGGCTCTTTGTCTTCCTCAGGTCGGCAGGCTGGGGACTTCTTCTGCTCTCCTTCTACTGCAGGCTCCAGGTCAGGGCTTTCACCCCTGGAGGAGACCTGGGGAGGTCTGGGGAGGAAGAAGTCCAGGATGTAGGAAGAGTGGCAATGCTGGGCTGTTACCTGAACCTCCTAGCCGTCTTCTGTGATTCTTACCTGACCTCCATGGTGTTGTAGCGTCCTTCCACCAGTGATGGGCAGGTTGAGGAGGGGGTGAGAGTGGTGACTCCAAGAGCCGGCATGGAGGGGTCTCTCATCAGGGTCACAGACATTTCAGACAGCTATGGAGGTGTGGACTTCAGTTTCTGCCCGAAGCTGGGCACAGGCAAAGGACCAGATGTCTGCTCGTATGGGCAGAGGCAAGATCTCTGGCCAGTGGGGTCCTCTGCTGGCACAGTCCCAAGTGCCACCAGCTCTGAGAACACCAGAGCGAGTAGAGGAAGCAGGGACCTCAGAGCAGGGACTACTCACACCGTGGTACCCATCTAGTCTCCATCCAGACAATACCCCCAGCCATGCATCCCTCCTGGCCCCTGCCCACCCAGCAGTGCCTGGCACAGCAGCGGTACCTTGCTCTCACTGGCGCTGATGCAGACATGGCTGTGGCTGTACTCCCTGTTGAAAGTGTGTGTCAGCAGGCGCAGGCACTGTGGAAAGAGGAGGATGATAGGGCTGGAGACACCTTCCTCCACTGTCCTCCTCCTGCTCCTTTTGGGCTTTCTCTTGCCACCCCATGGGAACCCCTTCCCATCTTCATCCCCACAAGCTGAGGATGCTGCAGGATGGTACCTTTACAGCTAGCTCCTTCTGCCTCTCACTGGGAGTCTCAGGCGGGGAGGTGTGGCCCTCAGGGGCTCCATCAGCAGAGAGCGGGGAGGAGATGCAGGAGGTACTTCGGGACTCGCTGTCCTCGCTGGAGCAGGGGGACAGGGTCTCCAGGCCCAGGCGCTGTGTGGTTTCCAGCTTTTCACGCAGGAGCAGGTAGTGTCTTGTCTTCTCCACCTGGGCAAAGGCAGGCAGGCTCAGAGCTGAGCCATTCTCCTCACCCACATCCTTTCAGCTGAGCCCCAGCTGCACATGAGCTTCGGGCCTGCAGGGACCCAGTGAGCAGCGATGCACAGGAGAGCACTGATAGCATAACCTCATTCCTGCCTCCTCCCACACCCAAGAGTGCTGAGACAACTAGTGAGGGGATGAGATGTAAATTGCACCATCTTGGTCCTGGACTCTTACTTCTTGCAGGAGGCTGAGTTTCTCCAGCTCCCACTGATGGTCAAGGATGAGGCTGTCGCTGCGGGGCCGCCAGCCAGCCAGGTTCTCCTCTCCCCGCACATAGGCTACGGAGGTGTCTAGCACACGCCGACGTCGTCTCTGCATGCCTGGGGACAGATGCACAGATGGGAGGACAGACACACAGCCCTGATATCAACCATGGTGCTGTGCCTCCTGGCCTCATGGTGAACAGCTGGGCAGGGGCCTGGCACTCACCTGGGCTGCCAGCATCGGCCACGCGGCAGAGGCTGAGCTCATAGACTCCTGTCACGCGGTTGCTGTAAGCAAAAAGGCTCAAGGCATTACTGTATCCTGCTCTGGTTATTTCACCCAGGATGGCCCAGCAGGGCTTCAGTGCCTGGGTGGTGGCTCTCCTCGCCCAGAAAGGCAGGAGCATCCCAGTACCTCTCAGAAGCCCGCAGACTGCCACTGCCAAAAAGGTTGCGGATGGAGCGGGAAGCAGGAAGCTTGGCATCTCGGGAATAGAAAACCATGCAGAAGTCTTTGGTGATGATGGCAGGCTGAGTGCAGTTCTCCATCTGCAGGAGGGCAAGGAAGGGGAGGCATCAGGGGGCTGCAGCTTGGCAGCCCAGCAGGTCTCTCCCATCCCTGGTGCCCAGCCGTTTCCACTCCTGAGGCCCCATAAGGCCCCCATGTATAGGTTGACTCCTGCACCCTGCTAACATAGGTGCTAGATAAGGAATGGTTTGTGCTGCCTGCACCTCGACAGTGGAGGAAGCATCAGACTTTGCCAGGGTTTGTGATGACCCCAGCTAAGGTCCTTGCCTCGATGTAGGCAGAAAGGGTGATGTAGATTTTCTCCCGGTACGGGGTGACACGGTTGAGCAGCAGCGAGTTGTGCATGGAGCTGTCCCATGCTGCCTCAAACTGGTAGAAAGTCCTGGCAGAAAAGAGAGCAGAGCCGGTAAAACAACCCCCCCATGGCCCCGGGTGAGTGAGCAAGATGCCGTCGTCCCCCCCTGCAGCGCTGCGGCAGGCCTGCAAGGACACACGCACATGCACGCGCAGCAGGGACAGACGGGGACAGCCACTCCATTGGACGCAGGCTCAAGGCAAAGGGGGCAAGGCATAGCAGGAGGAAGACATAGCACCCTCAAAATGGTCAATGGACCAGGGGACTGGGGAAGAGAGGCTGTGGGAGGAGTGAGGACTCAGCTGGGGTGCAGGCAAGGCAGAGCAGATTGGGAAGGCAGAGAAGAGCAAAGGAGGGTGCATGCCCCTCCTCTGTGCTCAGAATGGGGAGCTGCCACCCCCAGCACACCGGGGCTAAGTCCCCACCATCCAGCCCAGGGCATACAGCACCTCCTGACCCCTTCCAGGAGCAGCTGTCACTGTTTGGGTGATGATGGCCAGAAGGGAAAGGAGGGAGGATGCTCAGCACTGGGTGGTTGCTGCCAGCCCAACCCTGGAGACCAGCCCCTGCATCAGCCAAGTCCTTTTCCCCAGCCCCCATCTGTCAGCCCTGAGCCTCAGAGGAATCCAGGGACCACCATGTTTTGGTGACTTGCCCATGTCAGGCTACCTCCCCCAGGTCTTGCTCTGCTGCGAACACCAGCCCAAATCCCACTGAGCTGCCCCACTCCCCTCACTGTGCATTGCCATGGCTCCCAGGCTGGAATAAGGAGTGAGGGACACCCAGCCCCATTAGCCTGGTGCCCACAGGCTCTTGCAAAGAATGGTGCAGCCACTCAGAGCAAGAGCAGCAACCACCCTCCTCAGGTCAAGCAATGGAGGGTGTGGAAAGCAGGAGGCAGTTCAAGTTTAAGAGCAAGGGGGATCCTTGCTTCACCCCCTGTCCTGCTCCTGGGCTCCTTCTGGGACAGCCTGAGGCTGAAGGGACACGGCCTGGCCAAAGCCACACAGAGCTGCTGCAGCACCAGCTCCTGCCTGAGCATCCACAGGAAGCTGCAGCTCAGCTACATCTCAACGAGGATGCTTTGGCACATCCCCGAAACAGCACCCAGGCAGCTGGCTGGCTCTTTGAACAAGAGCCGGGGTGGCTGGAGGGAGCAGGGAGAGGCTCTCAGCTGCCATTGCCCCCACAGCAGCGGAGGGAGAGCAGTGGAGGGAGAGTGACACTTTCTGCAGGAGTACAAAATGTGTCCAAAACCCCTGCGTGAGACAGAGCCAGGGTGAGGGACTGCCTCGCAGACATGGGTCACTCGAGAAAAGAGTGTTCCCCAGGGAGGAGGAGGAGAAGGAAAGGAACCTCCAGGGAGAGGGGAAAGAGCAAAAAGCAAAGGGAGGAGGCAAAGGAGAAAGAGAAAAGCAGGAGGGACCAGACCGAGCAGGTGCGCGTGAAATACCTAGTGTCATTTCCCAACGAAATGCTATAAGTGAAGGCGACCCAAGAACAAACACACACAGGTACACACACAGAGAGACGAGAGGTCAGAGAGCGGTGTCCGGCGGTGCTGGCGCGGGAGCGGGGCTGTGAGGAAGGGCGCCCCCTCGCGGGGGCCCACCTCGTATCGGCACTGCTTGCTGAAGCAGCCCGGCCGGACCCGCAAGCAGAGCCCAGCAGGAGCTCAGCAAGGGCAGACAGAGTTACCTGCCCGGGTGAAAACCCTCTGCCTCCCACCTTCCTCGCAGTCCAGCAGCTGGGAAGTGACCACGTGTGCTCCCCATACCCTTAATATTGCCCTCGCTGCCATCCCAAGGGCAAGGAGCTCCTGCTTAGCACGGTCCCCTGGGAATGTGCCCATCACGAGGCAGCACTGCCGCCCACAGAGAGAGGGATCATTTCTTGGCTCATCCCCTGGTCCACAGGGAGCATCACTGTGATGAGAGCCCATGGGGGCAACATCGGCATGAGCCTACATCCTCTGCCGCAGGGGGCTGGATCTGTGCTGGATCTGTCCCCGTGCACCTTCTGGCAAGGGGGAACAAGGTGCTGCTGGAGGGATAACGCTGCCCTCAGGCATCTCTGAGCATGGCCAGCTTCTGGCTGCCGTAAGCACAGCCTCTCAGGCACAACACTCTGGAGCCCACTAAGAATCGGAAGACCCCATCCTCTGTCACCCAGACTCATTCTCATCTTCTGACATGCAGTCTGGTGGCAGCATGCCGCTCCTCTAGCACCTCAGCAATGCTCCTGTCTAGAGGCAGGCAGCAGCATCTGAGTCGGGTGGCTGTCACCCACACACTACATGCCAGGCTCACCCTGAAGTTGCCACCGAAGCTTCCTGTCCCCAAGCACAAAGGGATACAGCCCCTGTCACGAATGGGCCTGTGTGCCCCCTGCCGCACCCACATGCACACACACTGTCCACGTGTTGCACCTATGCCCGTGGCACTGCTGTGCCTAAGGTGGGCAGCCGCTCTGCGTGCTGGCACACAACCCAGCACTGCTGCCATCATCACCAGCTGCCTGGGCAAGAGCTGGAGGCACTTTGAAGTCCACACTGTGGTCTGCATCAGCCCTGCAGCTACTCTAAGTGGTGCCAGGGGCCAAGCTGGGGCTGGGGTGAGAGGCAGTGGGGGGGTGGCACACTTGGTGCCAGATGCCAAAGAGGTGGGAGAGCAGCAAAGTCAAAAAGCACAAAAAAAAACCCAAACCAGGCGATGGGGATGCAGGCGTGCGAGGGGGAGCAGCAGCCAGCGAGAGCACGGCCCAGACGAACAGCTAAAGGGGCCAAGTGAGAGAGCGGTGCCAGGGCGAGAGGGAGGAGGGATGGGACATGTGAAGGGCTGGGGCTGGGTGTCCAAGTGCCGCCTCTGGCGGGAGCGAGCGAGCCGAGGCGAGAGAGGAGAAAGAAAGAAGGAAGAGAGGAAGAGGGAGTGGAAACAAAGCCAATGGAAACAAATAATACCTAGGCATATCCGAATCAAGAAACTGCCTGCGGAAACACAAAACAGTCACGTTAGTGTGGGCGCGGATGAGTGGCAGCAGCAGAGAAGCGAGGGCGGACCTTGGGCACTGCCACCCATGCCTTCTCCCTGAGTGTCCAATGAAGGGATGGATGGGTGCTGGGAGGGAGCCGTACCACTCCCCTGCTCTCCTCCTGGGTGACTCCAGAGGACTGGGGAAGCTGCAAAGGGGAGCCAGGGCTGCTCTGGGTGATGGAGGCTCCATGGAGTAGGGCAGCAAAGCAGGGAGCGCAAGCAGCCAGGGAGGAGGGTGAAGCAGGCCCTGGCTCTACCCACTGCCCTCCCTCTGCTCCCCCTGGCAGGCTGCTAGGGCTGAAGCAGTGCGCCTGCATGCGGGGTGGAAGCGGGATGGGGGTGCCTGAGGCGAGTGCTCCTCGGCTTTTCGCACCCTCCTCTCCCTGCCTGGCCCTGGGCAGTATGGCCATGGGATGGGCATGGGCTGTGCTGGCACACAGCTGCCATCTGAGGCTGGCCTGAGGTGCAGACCCTCTGAGCACACAGAGGCCGCCTCTCTTCTCCCTGCTTCTCCACACCTCCAGCATTTTCCCAGCCCGAGCTCTGTCCCTTTGACCTTCAGGGCATGTGGGTGAAGACAGGAGCAGAAGGCAGCGGCCCCTGCCAGGCTACACCAGAGATGCTAAAGATCTGATCTGGTTGTACCCAGGACCAACTGGCCAGATCAGGAGCTGACATAAACTAGTGCAGACTCAGAAGCCGATGGGTGCCACAGCCACCCAGCTCCAGCAAAACCATCACAGCTCTGCCAGGCAGAGCCCTCCTGACCTGACCATCCCTGCCCGACCTTGCTGCATCATCCCTGTGACTGTGCCAAACTCCTGGTCCCACACTCGCACACACACCTGACCCAGTGACTGAGCTCTGCTGCCCAGGTACAACATGACTGCTGCTCCACTGTGCCCAGGAGCTGTCTCGGGAGTGCTGGAGTGGGACATCTCCCATACAGACTTCCATCACTCCCCAGAGGACACCCAGCCTTGGGACAGGCCACCTTGGGGCAGAGGTGGCTCTGAAGAAAATGAGGGGAAAAGCTGTTCCCATGCCAGGATGCTCCTATGCCAGCAACTGCTACGTGCACGGCCCAGGACTGGTCCCACTGCTCCCAGTACTACCAGCAACTGTCGCTACCATGCTGTGGCTGCTCATATAGACACATTCTGGCCAGGGACCCCTGCTAGCCCTTGGTGTTTTGCCAGCAGCCCTTCTCACCCACCGCTGCCCTGTTACCACCACAGGACTCGGCCGGGGAGATCCTGGAGATAAAACCTTTCTGGCCTCACCACTCCCACATATCTGCCAAACCCCCAGGGGCACAGACCCTTGGGAAAGAAGTGAAGAGACAGGAATCCCCAAAGTCTTCCAGTAGTTATGTGCCATGGATTTACTGCATCATCCATGCACAGATGGACACTGGCCATGGGCACTGAGTGGCCCTTCCAGTGAGTTTACTGGGACACAGGACAAACAGCCCTTCTCGCAGGTCCCCTTCAGCCGCTGGGTCAGAATGTCCTCCCAGCACCTGCCCCGAATCGTTCTCTGCATAAGGCAGTCACAGCTGCCACTGAAGAGCAGGACCCTCACCAAAATGCCCTGTAGTGCCAAAACCTGGTACAGAGAGGGTTCACGGAGGAAAAGAAAGTGGGCTGGCACTTCTGAACCCCAAAACCCTCTGCATCTCCAGAAGAACCCCTCCTCCAGGCAGCAACAGGTTGTCAGTACCCCGTGGCAGGGCCAAGAGCCCCCAGAGGAGAGAGAGGCTCCCCACATCCCCTCCCAGCCTTCACCACTGTGGGGAAAAAGCAGAAGCGGCACACACCGGTCATCCTGGGAGGGGCTGATGTAGCCAGAGGAGAGGATATTCAGGGACAGGATGTTGGGGTCTATGAGGGACTCATCTGTTTCTGGAGTGTTCCGGATACGACCTGCAAGCACAGCAGAGGGACATTGCTCAGGTGACAGGAGGTGGCCCTGTGTAGGGCAGGGGCAGGCCACCTGCCTGCATCCCACTGCAGCCCTCCCCTCCCAGGCAGCAGCCAGCTGGTGCTCGGTCCCTCAGGGTGACTGCAGCATCCTGCCTGAGCTGTGGCCCTCATAGCTGGAGGGGAGAAGAGGCATAAAGCCCCACATGAGAATGTGGGTGAGAAGCAGCCCCAGAGGACACTTGGGAACTCAGGGGGCTGGGGGTTGCTCACAGCCCACGCAGCCTGGCTCAGCTTACCCACAACCAGCTCCCGCACTTCCTTCCAGCGGATGAGGCTGCCCGTTTCATGCACCAAGGTGACGGTAATTCTCCTCTGGATGCCCTGAGACCCACCAAGCCAGAGAGAAATAGTGGTTAACACAGCTCCTGGCAGAAGCCTGAGCCAAGGCAGAACCTCAGGAGGCCATACCTGGTGGAGGAGGAAGGTCCCATGGCACGGCATGCCTCCACGGTGGTCCACAACAGCAGGAATGTAGCTGGAAGAGGGGATTGTGGCATGACACAGATCTCCAGCAGCCTGCCTGGAGGTGCCAAGTGCAGGCAAACCTCCCTCCCTCTGCTTCCCCTCCCCTTTCTGGCAGGACTTACTCGCCATTGGCCTCCAGCTCACAGATCTCAAAGGAGACCATCAGGTCATACTTGCACTGGCATGGGCCAGCACTGGGCCGAGTCATGGTGTTCAGCTTCGTGGCAGGCACTGTGGCAGGTCAGAAAGACAGAGTCAAAAGGAGCTTGCCACTGATGTTTGGAGACAGAAGATGGCACAGGATGCAGCTGGCCTCACCCGCCCCCACAATGCACGCCTTGCGTCCACTACCTTGGCACAGACATGTCCCAAAGCATGCAGCTTTGCTCCAGGGACTGCTTGGGGACAGTGGCTCTGAGACAGCTGCACCAGGACAGCCAGTGGGAGACCCCCCCAGAGCCTTTATGGGCACCACACAGGAAACCACAGCACTCAGCCAAACTGCAACACCTTGGGGCTTGGCAGCCAGAGTACGTCAGGGACCTTGCAGCCCCTGAAGATGGCAATGCTGGGTGGCTATCTGAGCCATCCAGGATGGGCAGCCTCTTCCCTGCCACTCCATGGGAGGTGAGAAGGGGGTTCTGTATCAGGCGCAGGAATGGATGCCAAGGGCTTTTGGGTGCTCTGGTCTTCATTACATTTTGTAGTACCCCTGAAAAAGGACCCCACACCCAGCATTAGGAGCTTGGACAAACAGAAGAGCAAGAGGCCAGATTCTCTACCTGGTTTGGAGAGTGGCATCACACGGGGAAAGTGGCGCCGGGATGGCCTCAGAGGGCTGCAGAGAGAACAAGCTTGGTTAAAGCATCCACAAAGACTCCTAAACCCAGATAATGCCACTTAATGTGCTGGGGACTCATCTGCCTGCCCCAGACCCTCCTTTCAGTCCCCAGGAAGCCACATGCACCAAGTGCCCTCAAGGCACCCAGGGGCCAAGAGGGTCACCCACCTCAAGACGTCCTTGCAGAGGGGTGGGAAAGGGTGCTGCTGGTAGTGCCCAAAGACTTCAAATACAATTGGCTGGCTCTTGATGTATTCAATGAAGGACTTGGTCACCTCCACAGCAATCTAGAAGAGAAAGAGCCACTGATGGCATAGTTTTCCTGGGAAAGGGATCCAGCTGGCATCAGCCCTGAGTAGGTGGGAAGGTGCATGCCTGACTGATTTTCTGTCACTCACCCAACCCCTTCCCTATGGTCTGGGGATGCTCTCCCCCACCAAGAACACTGCCATTAAATCACAGCTTTTTTAGCTGGAGGGCAGTGGCTTTGGGTCTTTTTCTCACACGTCCACCTTGCCTAAGGCCATGACAGGCTGGGAAAGCCAGGAGGAAGCTGCTCCCCCGGGGAGAAGATCCAGACAATAGTCCCACAGAGATCCTAGCAGCCATGGAGGTGAGGGGGAGTGCACAGGGGAGGGCTACTCACATTTTGGACATGATAGAAGCCCAGTGGTGGACCCCGTCCTGTGTTCTTCAAGGGCTCTGTTGAAAAGGCCTCATCGTGGCGATGGATGAAGCTGTGGAGTGAAGGAAGGTGGCTCAAGGGCTGTGGGGCAGGGACATGCCAGAACAGTGGAAGAGAAAGGGCAGGGACTAGGACAAGAGCCTGCTTTCTCTGGTACTGCCACTCACACCCTGGTCTGGCACAGGACCTCCTGAAGCTGATGGGAATCTCTACCTGCCTTTTACCAGCAAGCGGACAAGGTAGTGGACAAGCACATGGAGTCACCCTGCAGCCCTTGGCTTTGCCTCCCCCCATCCACGAAGGGCTTAGAGGTCAGGGAGCTGACCACCAGCCCCAGAGTGATGGCCAGAGCACAGGGGAAGATGTAGGGCTGGGAGGCCCCAAGGGCTCACTTGAACTGGCAGAAGATGTCTGCATATTCTGCAGAGATGCTGGAGGCTTGCAGGACTGTCACACGGAAAGTGAAGGTGCTGCCCAGCTTCAGGTGGTCCAGAGCAGTCTCCAGTGGCCCATCTGGTGCAGGCTTCTCTGGGCTGTCCAGGAGAAGGTCTTCTGGGGTCACTGAGGGGAGGTAAGGGTCCTCAGAAAGGCATGAGGGTCAACCCCTTGGTGTCTGCCAGCAGCCTCACACAGGGGCAATGGGCAATGGGCTTTCAACCTTTGGGCAGGCACAGAAAGGTGGGTGCCAGGACAGGGGACCACCCTCCAACTGCTTCTCAGCACCCCCTCACCTGCACAGGTGTTGTTGTTGACTTCATCAGCAGAGGGACCCACATCGCTGACCTGTCCTTGGCCTTCAACAATGCGCAGCTCCTCCTGGGAGGTCCCCGAGCGTGACATCCCCACGGCTGGGCATGACTCCGACTGGAACTGCACCATGAGTTGGGCTCAGGGATGCTGTCGATCCCCAAGTTGATCTTGCTTGTACTGCCACCACCACCTCGGGCATCTCCAGATCTCCCCTCCACCCCACGGCAGCTGCCCGAGATGCGGGCAAGAGCAGAATGCAGTCATGAGTACCGGAGGGCTAGGGGCTGGCTGCAGGGCAGACTGGGAGCACGATCCCCTTCAGCCTGGCGCCTGCACCTATGGAAGTGCATCAATTCCTACGTCCCCACTGCTTCGGCAGGCAAGGGCCTGCGGTCCCCGATGACCCACCAAGAGCTTGCTGCTGCCTTACCTTCTCAAAGTGCTGATCGTCAAAGGAGATCTTGGCCATCCCTGACTGCCGCACGCCGGAGCCGTAGTCGGGGGCTTCTTCATCCGCTGGAGGAGGGCCGGGAGTGAGGCGGAGCAGGGGGCACGGATCACGTGAAGGGCACGTTTGGGGTGGGGTCTCCCTCCTACCTGAGATGGCCTGGACAGCCACACGCAGGAAGCCCTTCACCTCGCCCTTCTCGCTGACGATGGCCACGCGGTGCACCAGGGGCACGGGGTAGAGGAGGTTGCTCAGGTAGACGAAAGCCCTGCCAGAGAGGGGGGACACACACACAAAACGGGGGGCGCGGTCACTGCTCCCACCCGCCGGTCCGCAGGCACAGGTGGCACGGCCGGCGGCGGCCGAGGTCCCAGGACACCGCTCACGGCGCGACCACAGCGCTGCAAAGCAAAACTTAAGGAGAAGGCAGCCAGGGCCAGCCGAGGGGCGGGGGCAGGCAGCAGGCGGGCAGCGTGCCACAGGCAGGCGGGTGGGCAGCGCCACGGGCAGCACACGAAGCAGACAGGGCTTGCGTACCTCTCCAGCGGTCACCTCCGTGCTGGGCAGGGAGGGGAGGGGGGCTGCGTTGGTGCCACCATGAAGCTGGGAGGGAAGAGGACGTTCTCTGCGGTGGAGAGCCGGAGGACTGGGGCAGGAGATGCTGCAACACGACTCGGGGGCGGCTGCAGAGTCATAGTGAGGGGGACAGGGGCGAGGCAGGGGTCGGAAGGGAGGGTGAAGAGGGAGGTAAAGGCCAGGAGTAAAGTGGGGAAGAGGTCTTGGCTGGAGAACAGAAGCCTCCAGAGATGAACCTGACAGCAGTGTTCTGGCCCCAGCTCCGCATCTGGTGCTGCAGGATCACTGTTGGCTGCAAGTGGCCTTTGCCTGGCTGGAAGGGAGGCTGCATGCAGCGGCTGGCAGCATGTGTGCGTGTCCCCGCCCCATCCCTTTGCCTGCGTGGCTGCGGCGTGCCAGGCTGCCTGCCAGCATGTCACAGGGACGGCAGAACCAGCTTCTCCCCGTGGGCGAGAAAGGAGCTGCCCACTCCCCATGTGGCAGTTCTGACCTCCTCACTGTCCTCTGTGGCATCCAGGTCACACTGGTGCTGCTGCAGCATAGTGCCACACCAAGGTCCAACATAACAGCTGCACCACATCTCTGCTAGCACCTCCTGCCAGGCCACAGTTCCCTGTTTCTCAAGTGTTTTGTCTCTTGCCACCTTCCTCAACCTCACTGCGAACCGGCTCACCATCAGGTGTGCCATGCCCTCAGCAGTGACAAGTCATGTCCACAGCCTCTGGCACCGAGCTCCCTGCCAAGAGATGCCAACTGCCCTTGTTTGTGGGGTGGCCTCACTCCCAGAAGGAGGGGGTGCGGGGTGCCCAGCACCCCTCCCCAGAGTGCCTACTAGCACCTGACAGGCAGCATCTACAGGTATCATGGGCTGGGCTGGTTCTGGGGCCATCCTGGACACTTCTGCTTCAGGAGGCTCCCATGAGGGTTCCAACTTTAGGTGGCTGGCAGTGCTATGCATGAGGTACCCACCTTGCAGGTGTCTCTAAATACATCCAGCTTTACTCAATAGTTCCCAGGGGGCTCTTGCAGAAGAATCCAGCCCTACATTTGCAGACTGAAGCCCCAAATCCAGAGGTTCTCCCTGGTCTGGTGACTCCCATTGACTTGCAGTGGCTACTTGAGGCTTTTTCCACACAAAACATCCCTAAATATTCAGGTTGTGGAAGCAAAAGCAATGCCCCATCACTGTCTCCTGCCAGGCCTGTCTCACCACATCTCTTCTTGGAGGCCACCAGAAACTGTGCAGTCCTGCTAAAACTTCCGAGCTGGACTGCATGCCTGGGGCAGAGCCCTGAAGCCATGGGGAGGTCTCAAAAGCACAAGGATCTGGGGGATGCCCATCCACCCAAAATTGAAGGACAGCTGGTGTTGAAGCCAAGGAAGTGGAGAGGGAGGAAGGGGGGTGGGAGGGAACTGGGAATGGACAGGCAGGAGGGAGACAAGTGTGTCACTAGAGGAAGGAGGGCAGGGACGCTAACCACAAGATTGGTGAGGTGCAAAGATGGCATGCTCAGACCAAAGAAAAGCCTTTCCAAAGGAAGACAAAAGTGAAATAACCTCAATTTTTGCTAAAGCTTTGGATAGAGCCAGTAGCTAAAAAAAATAACAAAAAGAACAAAACAAAACAAAAAGAAGAAAAAAAAGAACTGAAAGACAAGGATCCAATCATAGACCAATCCAAGCACACTTCACAAGAAATGTGGCCGGCAGAGCTGCTGCACGGGGAGCCAGACCCAGGGCAGACTCAAAAGAGCTCAGAAGGCACCAGGCTCCGGGGAGTGTGCCCCTGGCACACAGCCAGGCTGCGGCCGCAGGGCCTCCCCGGGGGCTGTTGAGGTGCCCCCAAGAGTTTTGGTTGGTTTTGTTTATTTTTGTGGTTGTTTTAAATAAGTAAAAAAGGGGGGAAAAAAAGAAGGGGAAGAACCCAGCTCTTTCAGTCTGAGGCTGCAGGACTCTTGCCCCACCTCCGCCCTCTCTGCCTGCACTGCTCCTCCTGCTCCACACCTCGCTGCCTGCACCCTGCCTGGTGGGCATGAATCTGACTTTAGCTCGTGGAGGAAGAGAAGCTCCAACTCCACCCCATTGGGGCAGCCTCGACAAGGAGAGGTTCATTGTCATGAGCCCCTCTGGTTCCTGCTTGGAGCAGTGGCTTCAGGACCAGCTCTAGGTGCACATCCCCTGGGGAAAATCCCAGAGCAGAACTGGCAGCACCACATCCTACTTTGGGGATGGGCAGATTGCAACTGGGTTTGGCAGCACAACTGGTTCTGCACGGGCTCTTGGGCCTCTGCACGGCCAAGGCTGATGAGCTGTTTGTCCTTGGCCAGAGCCAAGGTGGAGTTGGAGCCTGCACCCCACAACCTCCCCAACTATCTCCTGTGCCAAGCTGGCAGGGATGGCTCCAAGCCAAGCACTGTGTATGAGTGGCAAGAGAAAATGTCACTTTTTGCAGAGCCCATCTGTCCCTCCTGAGCTCAGCTCTCCCCTCACTCGACTTGGCTCTGTCCCCGCAACCACTAGGGACAGCGAAGGCTCCAGGTCTGACCAACACAGTCAGGACAGCAAAGCTGGTGCCAGAGGCATGCATGACTTCAAAGTGTCTTCGTGTCCCCAACCAGCAGCGTCACAGGGAGCCACCTCAAGCTGGCTATGAGCCCTCCCTGGGACAGAAATGCCCAGGACCAAGACAGCCATGTGTCTCCTTTGGTATGGGAGAGGTAGCAGAACTCCCCTTTTGGGGAGCCACCAGGAAGAGGGACCTGCCTAAAGGATCTCCAGCAGAGCTGGTGCTGTCCACCTTCCCCTGCTATCCCCTGCTATCCCCTGCTATCCCCTACTGCCGTCTACCTCAGTGGGCACCTCACTGAGTGCCCTGGGCTCGGCAGCAATCCCTGCCGGCCATGCAGCCCCTGTGCCTCTGGGACGCCTCGGAGGTGGGAGTCGTGTCCGAAGCAGTCCCCTCAGGTGAAAGAGCTAGTTCCTTCCCAGCATGCTCTCCTAAAACCTCACCAACCTTCCTACTAAACTGAACAGGGGGGAGCGGTCGTAAAACGGATCCCGGCCATCACACAACGGGCACTCCGGAAAGATGTCTTCCTCCAGGTCCTCCGCCTCCTCCTCCTCCTCCTCCTCCTGCCCCTGGTGCTGCTCGTCAGCAGGCTCGGTGATGTCGGAGTCGGGGTTCGAGAAGGTAGGGGAGGGGGTGAGATCAGCCATGCGCTCGCTCATGCATGTGTTGAAAAGAGGAGAGCTGTTGCAGCCAGAGATATCTGAACTAAGGTTAGTACAACAAGATAGAAGACAGGTTAACACCAGCTGTTCCAAACAGAGACTGAGAACAGGAACTGTGCTTTTGCTTGGGCTTCGTCTTGAGTTGGGGGTTTTTGCTTTTTCTTATTGGTTAGGTTTTTGGGTGGCATTTTTTCTGCTTAAACCAAGGGATATCAAGAAATAAAGACCTGCCCATCGAGTGCAGCTCTAAAGGAGGCCATCAATGGCTGTTTGCTATAAAGGGGGGAGAAAAGAGTGACCCAGGGAACCGGTGCAAACAGTGGGGTCTCCCCTCGTTGGCTTTGCAGGCAACATGGGGATGGAGCAGGTGGCACAAGGCTCTCTGCCCCTCAGCTGCCAAAGGGAATCTCTCCATGTGAGAGGGAAGGATGCCTCCACAGCTGGTGCCATTCATTAAGCCTTGTGGCTTGGACTCCTGCTCCCCCTGCCCGCCAGGGCAGACCCCCTTCTCTGAGATGGCCCATCCTTGTCTCCTGCACTGTACCCTTCCAACTGGCATGCGGAAAGCGCACAGAGACGCATGGCACATACCAGACAGACGGATGCTCAGACACCAACATGTGCACATGGACATGTGCCCACCAGAGCAGACGTGGTGACGGCACAGGTTCTCAGCCTGCTAGACAGCCCCAGCACTCTGCCTCCCACTGGCAGCCAGCCAAGAGCCCCTGCCTTGCAGCATGGTGGTACAGCAGGCAGCAGGAGAATGGCCAGTGGCTCACGGGTCCCTCAGGGTCCCAGCAGCCAACGTGGAGGAGAGCCATGGCAGGCAAAACAGGCCCTGAGCAGCACGGGGAGGGTAGCACATCCCCCCCGGCAGCCATGGGAAGCTGCAGGTCCTGCAGGCAGTGCAGGCAGCCTGCAGGCTGTTGGTGGGGCCCAGCCATGCCTAGAAGGAGCCGAGGCTCTCACCTGCCCACCAGCCTAAACCAGGGGAAGCGGTCGTAGAAGGGGTCCCCGCCGGTCACCACGTTGTCGCAGTCTTCGATGACGCTGGAAGGCACCTCCGCTGCTCGGTCGTACATCTCACGCATCAGGTCCAGGCGCTGCCTGTGGGCAGAGGGCAGTGCTGAGCTCAGCAGTGAGAAATGGGGCTGAGGCTGGACAAGCTCTTCCCAGCATGGGCATCATTTGCCCACCTCAGCTTCTCCAGGGTCCAGTAATGTGTTGCCCCATTCTTCTGGTCTTGCACCTCCACAGCCACAATGGTCCGGGGAAAAGGCCTCTTCTCCCGGTCCTTGGCAGCGTCAGGAGGCAGCAGGTCAGGAGGGAGAGGTGAGTACAGCGTGTCTGTGAGGAGCACAAACTGGAACTGGACCTGGAGAAGGGTGGGAAGGGATGGTGAGCCACCCAGAAGGACATGAGGCTCCAGGTGGTGCCTTCAGCAATCCTCTCCCCAGCACTTCCCCAGCTGCCCAAGCTTGTGGTCTCTGACATGGATGCCACAGCAAGCCAGAGAGGAGTCCCAGGCACCCACCTTCTTCTTCAGCTCCACGCTGATGGCATTGGCTTCCTTGAGGAAGATGGCATTGCCCCAGAGCAAGTCACGAAGCGAGGTGAATTGGTACCACTTCCACTTCCTAAAGGCCCAAAGGGCCAGCTCAAACTCCCGCTCTGTCCACTGCACTGTAGGGGACATGGAGGGACAGTCACTCCACTGCCAGGAGGGAGAATGCCACTGCCCAGGGAACTCATAGTCCGCTCTTCTTCCTCCTGCAAAGAGCTTCAAAACCTGGTGCTGACATTCAGCCCTCACCTTCATCCTCGGGTTCTTCCTCTTCCTCATTTGCCTCAGGGTAATATCTAGAGTCCATCTGCTTCTGCAAAGCCTCCAATTTGCTCTCATAGTCCTGGGGGAAGCATGGAGAGGGATGGTGCAACCCACGTGATGTGACCTTGCTGCCACACAGTCCTTCTCCCCAGCCCCCTGCAGGAGCCCAGCCTTCTCCCTTCTCTTGATCCATGTTTATGGGGACAGCCTCAGGAACAAGAGGTTTGCTCTTCTTTTTAGGGGACTGTACAGGGTTAACCCTCCAGGGAGAGTGGCCCTGAACCTGACCCTAGGTGGTCTTGACCCCTCCCCAGGGGTGGGTCATAACACTGCCAGGTGATGGTTGGCCCACTCCCCCTTCCTGTCTAAAGATCCATAAAAGCAGGGAGGACTTCCTGTTCTCTCCCTCTCTGCCCTCCCTGCTTACCAGCATCATCATCCTGTTCCTGGTTCTCTTTGTTTTACCATGTGGCCATCACCCACGAGGTGGCCAAACCATTGCCATCAAAATCTGGTTGTATTTACACATTTTGTATCTTGTTTTTCCCTTCCCTATACCTTTGTAACTTCCCTACCTCAGATACCTTTTGAATTTATTGTTAGACTTTTCTTCTTTTAACTTCCAAATCGGAGTGAGATTATTTATTTGGGTGTGCTTACCCTTCCTCTCTCTACTTCTAATTCCTTTCTTTTGGGAAAGAAGGGGAAGAGGGAAGGGCACTCTATAAATTGTTATTGGTTCTGTCACATATATTTGAGTCACTGGGAACTTAAATTAGAACCAAGACAGGGACACAGAGCCACTGCACGCAAACTTCTGCCAGGGTTCAGTCACGTCTGGGAAGCTTGAGGAGACAGGTCCTGGCCACCTACCAGTCTCTGCTGCTCAAGAAGGTAATTTGCCTCCTCTCGCTCCCTCCGGTACTGATCTTCCAGTTCCTGGAGCCTGGGCGGAATAGGAAAGGAGAGAATGACCACCCTGGAGGTGGATAGCCAGCTCCCCACTGCCCGAACCCATGCCCTCACCGCTGCTCCATCTCCTGCTTCATGTCAATGCCCTGTTTCTCCAGCAGCTCTCTCTGGGCAAAGGCCCAGTCCACGGGCTCGGCGGGGGTCTCTGCGCACGGGGTCCGCTCCCGCTCCTGCCGCGCTTGCTCGGGGTGGTTGAAGCGAAACACGTGGCTCTTGCCCATGATGATGCGGTTCCCTGCAGGGGTGCGCGCGGGGCCAGGGAAAAGGAGACGGGTTTAAGGTGGGCCGAGATGCAGGGCCCTGCGGGGCGGATGGAGGTGAGGAGGGTCAGAGCAGTGCCATGCGCCAGCTCCGTGGCCCCACCTGAGCGCAGGATGCTGGGCTCCGTCACTTTTTTGCCATTCACGTAGGTGTCGGCACCTTCACAGGGCTCCAGGGTCACAATCACTGCGGTGTGGGGAGAGAGGGAGGGGAGGGAAGGTGGAAGCAGAGGGATAAGTCCTGCATCTCCTGAAGCCTCAGAAAGGGAGAGCTGCCCCAGATGTGGAGCGATGGACACCAGAGTACCCACCAGCAGCACCCACACCCCAGGCAACCAACGGGGCTCAGCCATCCTCGTGTTAATCAGAGCAGTCCCAAGGACTGAGAGTGGCTAGACACTGGAATGTCAGAAGAGATCAGGTCCCCCAGCAGGCATATCCCATCTCCCGGGCTCATCTCCCACAGCCCTTTCGCCCCCTAGGTTCCTGCTAGTTTAGGAGGTGGGCTGTGCTCTGCGTCTTGGCTGAGGGACTCATCTATGGCCTGCTCTTCTGTCCTGCCCCATTGCTCTGGGTTGCCTCACCATGGCAGCCTTACGCAAGCTTCCCTCCTAGCTATCTGAGGGCTGTATTCCACTCTGAAAGCAAGGGGCCACCACGGTGGTGCAGGAGAGCCCCACTAGTCTGAGGGGGCAGGTGCTAGGGATATGTGGAAGGACAGGTGCCTGGGGAGGTGGAGCCCCTCCAGACAATACCTTCGCCACCAGTTTTGGTGTCACTGCGGAAAAGGCAGTGCTCTTCCTTGATGAAGTGCCCACTGAGAACAATGTCCTGCCTCTTCTCAGCATCTTCTCGGCCAACCCTGCCGGGAGGAAATTCAGTTCAATCCTTCCTCAAAGCAGCCCCTCCTTGAGCCTCCTCCAGAACCACCCATGGCACTGATAGGAGCTGGCCTTGATGCACAGCAGCGCCAATGTCCCCAGTAAGAGTGCTGACAAAACACACTTTTCTGGCGCACCTATGGCATTTTGGAGATGCCCTGGGAACACTGCTTAGCCTGGGAACAGCTGTCACCCTGCTGTCTGCTCTGGCATGTCAGACACTGAAGTACAAGTAGGCTTCCAGTGCTGCACAGGATGTGGCCCTCACCTTGTTATCCCATCCTTGATGTAGTAGAGAAGACATTCAGACATGAGCGGGTCCTCATTGAGGTTGACCAAGTGGGGTGTCTGGGAAAGACAAAGAAGGAGTCACTCTGGTGCATCCTATGTTCCCAGGCACTGAAGAATTTCCCAAGGGAGGTGGGAACACCTCACTCTGCACATGGACAAGCTCGCCTGCCTTCTGTAGCTCCAGGACAATATGTCCAGGCAGGTACTTTTCAGACAGCTGAACAGCCAGAAAGGGCATGACCTGCCCCAACACGCTTCCTTGCTCTCCTCCTCAAAGGCATGAGTCCTGTGCATCTTTCCTGGGGCTGCCTTTGAAAAGTTGTATCGCAAACAGGCTCACCATGGAGAATCACTGCTAACGTTTAGTGCTTCCTGGAGCAGGACTCTGCTCACCTGCACTGTGTCCACAGGCTCTTGCCTTACCATAGCCTCCAGCTCTGCTGTGGGCAGTGTAGCTGAGGCAGAGGCAGGTTGCCTGTAGTGGCTAGTTTAGGATAAAAAGAAGTCAAAGTGCCAATTTTCCTTCACTGATAGCACAAGGACAGGTGAGGAACTCAAAAGAGCAGGTCCCAGAGCAGAGGTTCAGTGAAAAGTAGTTGAGACCTGAAGCCATATCTCCAGTCTGAATTTCATCCCCTGGTCTCCTTCCTAACAGTTTCCTTCCATCACTTTCTTCCCCTGAGTCACAAACTACTTTGGTTTTGGTGACAGAGAAGTTTCACTCACAGCACAGACCACTCAAGCTGCAGCTAGTTTATCTCACCCCATTCAAAGCTGCTGTGTTTGCACCTTCAGGCAACAGGCAAAGTCCTGGAAGTGTCAGTAGGTAAAGTTCTGAGTTTCTCATAAATAAGAATAGAGACCATGGAAATGTCTTCTCAGACAAGCATGCAGAAGATCTCCTGTCACACCAACGCTACAAGCCCTAGCTGTCAGGAGAGACTCACTCCAAGGAGTGCGGGAGAGCTGGAGGTCAGGAGGAGCACAGATTCCTCTCCACAGTGGCTGGCAGGGAGAATTTGGCCGTAAAGTTTAGCCTCAGGCCCCAGGATCTTAGACTGCAGCCTGATTTTTTAATCAAGATCTGCAAGGCTGGCTACCAGAAGACAGCTGCTCCACCTTCCTCTGAGCTCCTTGGAGATGTGACCACCCCAGTGATAGCACAGCAAAGTCCTGCCCTGTCTTGCCCATATGAAATGGGAGCTTGCAGCCTGCCCATGCTAGCTTTCCTTGCCAGCCACTGGACAAGTCAGAGAGAGCTAAAGAGCAAGGAGGCACCAAAAGCACCACAGCAATGCCCCACCTCCAGCACCAACCTGCTTTGGAGAATAAACCCCCATACTTTCTACACAAAGGTCTGGGGTCCTAAAAGGCAGCAGCTAAGACAAGATTGAGAAACAAAAGTGATGGTGTAGACAGCTGTCCTAAGACCCATGCTAAGGTGCACAGGGAGAAGGTCTGAAAGCCTTCATCACTGAGTGGCACCTCCTCAGCTAGGGACACAGCCATCTGCTAAGACATTTGGCCAAGCCAGTCAGCCTCAGCTGCCAGGGCATCTCAGAGCATCTCTCAGTGCAGCAGAGGGCTGAGCAAGTGCATCCCGGTCCCACCAGCTCATGCCTGCCTGTGCTGCTCTAAAGGGTCCGTGGGGGATGGTAAACTGGACATCCCCACCATGACGGTCATGCAGCCACGTGAGGGGCAGCAAAGTGCTGTATCTGGTGCTTGGCAGGGTTCACTGGCACACAAACTCTTTGGGCCATGGACAGTATTCGTTTAGGAAATACTTTCCAGGGTGCTGGAAGTAATGAAAGGTATGGAATATTTCCACGCTCACATTTCTCAGCAAGGACTTGTGATAACAGAGGCAGCAATTTCAAACACCCCAAAGCATGGATTTTGATAAGCTGATCCTGAAGCCAAACACAACCACTGTCAGCAAAGCCTAATCTGAATGGGGACACCATACAGGCAACAGGGGCTGGGTCTTTAGCCACATCTCCACTGATGTTCGTACCCAGCAGGGTCAACACCAGAATTTCCCTCACAGGTTTCAGAGCCAAGAAGAAGCAAGCAAAATATTTGGGGCTGGCCAGGAGTGAAAGAGGGGTACAAACCAGCCTCTGTTTGACAGGAAGAAGAGAATAAGATGATCCTACCTTTTTAGGAGAGAAAACACCCAAGGTGCCTCCATCCTCCCTCATGGCCACCCCCATTTCAGCCAGCAATGCCTCCCTGGAGGAGCAAGGGAAAGAAAAGCCTGTCAAAGCCTCTGGACCTCACGCTAGACAAGCAGAGGACAGGATGCAAGCCCATGGGTTTGCTCCACAGATCACAGCCATAAGACTTGCTTCAGCTCTGTGCCTCAGGAAGGTTTCTCACAGAATGGTGGGCGTTGGAAGGGACCTCTGGAGAGCACCTAGTTCAACCCCCCTGTTAAAGCAGGGTCACCCAGGGCAGGTTGCACAGGAACATGTTCAGGTGGGTTTTGAAAGTCTCCAGAGGAGAGTCCAAGGCCTTTCTGGGCAGCCTGCTCCTGCGATCTATCACCCTTAAAGAAGTTTGTACCACTGAAAAGAGCCCAGCCCCATCTGCGTGACCTCCACCCTTTAGATATTCACATGCTTTTGTAAGATCCCCCCTCAGGCTGCTCTTCTATAAGCTAAACAGCCCCGAGTCTCAGCCTCTCCTCCTGTGAGAGGTGCTCCAGTCCCCTCAGCACCTTCATGGCCCTCTGCCGGCCTCTGTCCAGAGCAGAGCAAACCACATCCGTGCAAGCTTAACACGATGGGGACTGGGATGCCTAGGAAACAGCCAAGGTACGGCTGGATGGCAGGAGCTGAACTGCTGTAAGCACGGTTCAGAGGAAGAGAGATGCCTGGGAAAGCCCATCCTGTTACGTCCCATCTCTACCCCAGCCTGCTCACCTCTCCATCCGGATCGCTTCTGTTCTCCGCAGCTTTTCCTCCCATGTCTCGTTCAGCTCCGCGATGATCTTCTCCGTTTCCTGGCAAGCGAGGTGTTAGCAGGGGGTTAGCACATCCCATGGGCAGCAGACCTGCCTGCTCCACCAGGCTCTGCCCAGCCTGCCGCAGCAGGACACCACTCACAGTTTCAGGCTGGCTTTAAACAGGCCGAGGCAGCATTTCACCCACATCTTTCCATCATCCCCATCTTCAAAGAGCAAGACACAAAGGCCAGCCTCTCCAACCCCTTGCTGCCAGTCTGCTCCTGCACCGTGCTGAGCTGGAAACACCCTTCCACAGCCAGGGGTGCTCATCCCTCAGGGTAAAGGCAGCAGCCAACCCCTGGGCAGGGTGGCAGCACCAGGTGGATGTCACCACACCAAACTCTCTCCCCTCCAGCAGTCCAGAGCACTGGGCAGTTCTGGGTCTGTCCTAGCATTGTGTTGACCCCTCCCTGGAGGTGTTCAAGGCCAGGCTGGATGAGGCCTGGTCTAGGAGGAGGTGTCGCTGCCCATGGCAAGGGGGATGGATGATCTTTAAGGTCCCTTACAACACAACCCATTCTGTGATTCCAGTATGGGTTTCCAGAAATCACTGAGTGCTGCGCAAGCCTCAGAGCAAGAGCACTGAGCTGAGCTCTCCGTCCTGCCAGCTGCTGGCCTCCTACCTTGAGCCTTTCAATGGCCTCTTCACTGCCAGGAGCAAACATGATGCGCTCGTGGAGGCTGGCCACAGAGGCAGCACGGCTGGACAGGGCCGACAGGGAGGAAGAGGGACTGATCCCAGCAATGGCATTGGTCACTGTGGAGAGATTGTCACGGCAGTAACTCATCTCTGCCCGTGGGGCATCGTTATTGTTCTCACGGTTGGATACATCTATGGACCGGCCAGGGAAAGACACAGAGAGGAAGTGAGAGAGAAAGACAGAGACAAGAAAAGTTGTTGGGGAAAGAAAAACCCCAACGAATGGCCAGGTGCGAAGAGGAGAAAGCCAAGAAGCCCAAAGAGAAGGCACAAGCAGAAGCACAGCGGCACAGGCGGCAGCGGGGCACAGGCACACACACGTCCCCCCACAGCCCCGGCAGACCCCAAGGAGCATGGGGCTGTTTTGGGAAGCAGCTGCTAGAACAGCCCTGGAGCCTTCCCAGGCTCTTGGGGATGATTTTTTTTTTTTTCCCAGCACCAGATCCTGCAGCCATCATGTCTGGAATAAACTGTCCTCAAGAGCATGCCACTGCCCTTGTCATCATCCCCCTGCAGACACAGCCTGGGTGGGTTTCACTGACCAGCTGTCCCAGACCAGCTGGATCGAGGAGCAGAGAATGAGAAAGGAAGGGGAGGAGAGGCAGTGGCCCTCCATCCTACAAAGGGGACAAAGGGGCAAAGCAGAAAGGGCTGTGGGATCCCCTTGCTGATAGAGGCCAAGCCTCTGGCCCACTGGAGCAGCACCTTGTCCAGGCAGCCAGAAAAAGCAAAGTGAGAGCAGAGGGACAACATGACCAGTTATGGGCAGTGGCACTTGCCTGCCATCACCCCAAGCACTGGCTGCCACCAGACCCTACAGCAAAGGGACCCTGGTATCAGAGATTCTCCTCCAGCCCTGCGAAGTCACAGGGACTTGGAGCACTGTGCTGGAGGCAGGCAAGGCACAGGTTAGTGGCCGCAGCATTACTCGCCCACCTCCATCAGCCCCCATCCAGAGAAGCCAAGCCAGGAGGGAACAGGCCATGTCCCCAGCTCCTCATGGGGGTCATCGCAGCCTGGCTGCACTGCCTGGCCCAGGGCAGGATGGGGCAATAGTACTCATCCACAGGCAAAACCCTCCTGGTCCTCACGACACATCCCTCCATCAGGAGAGCACCGTGCCAGGCTGCCCAAGCATCGTGCCGGGCCTCAGCAGAAGCAGAAGCAGCAGCAGCAGTGACAGGAAACATCATGACAGCATGGAGGAAGGAGTCTCTGTGGGGACTGGGCCCTTGGCACAGCAGATGGGGAGGACACTGGTCCCTCTGAGTCCTATCCCAAGCCCAGGTGCTAACTGCAACTCTGCTAGTGTCCCCCGGTGCCAGCTCCCTGGAGATAGCCAGCCTGTGGGCAAGCACTCTCCAACGGATGGGGCTGGCTACAGGAGCCCTTCCCTATGCTGTGCAGGTGCCCCTGGGTGCAGTCTACACTTTCCAAAGCCGTGAAGCAACAGAGAGTACCAGTGATGGGGAATACACACATTTGGATCCTCCTGCAGCAGGATGGGCTAAGAGAGAGAGAGAGAGAGAGAGAGAGAGGGCAAGGAGCAAGGGTAAGACAGAGAGAACAGAACAAGAGTGGGTTCATCTGAGCAGGGCATCCAACAGCAAGGAGGAGAGGCCATGGGTGGCTGTAGCCCCAGAAAGTTCTTCCTGGCAATTCTACTGGACAAAGGATGCCGAAGACGGGAGGTAGAGAGGGAGAAGGGGAGGTCTGCTAGGTACAAAGCAGCTCCTCTTGCCCACAGGAGTGGTCTGCAGGTTGTGAATGCACACGTGGGGGCTTGCCAGAGGCATCCCAACCTCACTTAGGCAGTGTGATACAGCTGCACGGCTGGCAGAGCAGGATGCAGGGCAGCTGTGGGGCCGCTGTTCTTCCAGACAGAGAGGACTCCAAGCTGGCCTCTGCCTGGAGCCATTGCCTGAGGGCACTGGATGGTACCTACTGTCAATGATGTCTCCCAGACCCTGGGCATAGAGAAGGTCACGCAGGCGTGCCACCTCGTCCTTCAGCTCCCGGATGAGCTTGTTGTTGGGGTCCTCGTTGATGACAGCATTGCAGCGGATCTGCTTGGCACGGTCAGCATACCTAGGGAAGGGCAGAGCCCTCAGCAGTGGCAGAGGGTCAAATCCTCAGATGCTGGGCAAGGAAGAGTGCTACGAGCCCCTCCTGCAAACGATCCTTGCACTACGGCAAAGGATCCCAGCACTAGGGCAATCCTTCAGCCTCTTGCCTGAGATTGCACCCCTCAGCCAGTGTTGCTACAGAGGTGAGAAGAGCATGTGGCAGTGCTTGCATTTCAGAGACACTCTTTGCCCTTGCCCACTGTGGGGAGACATAGGTATTACTTCCTACCTGAGGGTGCTGAGGGTCTCATCATAGTTGATGTCAGCAGGGCTGAGAGCAGCAACCATGGCTGTCCTGGAGTTGCCCCCTGCCCAGAAAGATGTGCCCACCTCAGGGAGATACTGGTTCCTGTGCCAGCCACCACCCTCTGCCCAGCAGTCATGCTTGCCCACACCCCGACCCATGTCCTCACCCAGGTTCTCCCGCAGCAGCCAGGTAAGCACTGAGTCCCGGTAGGGGATGAAATCAGTCTTCTTCTTCTTTTTGTTCTGGGGCATGGAGAGTAGAGAGAGCTGTCAGGCTGCCTGCTCTCTTTGAAGGGAAGGTGACAGCAGGTCCCCAGCCATGGGGACTCAGAGGAGGATAGCTTTGTCAGGCCATGGCAAGCTCAGGCAGCTCTGTTCAGCTCCACGGGCCCTGCCTGGGCCAGGGTGGGTGTTCAACACCAGATACTGTGAGTCACAGGGTGAGGAGGGTGAGGAGGATGCTGAGGGCTCTGCCAGTCCCTAGAAGAAGCATGGCTTGGGTCTAAGTCTAACCCCAAAGCCACCCTGTGACACACTCCCACCCAACTGTGCTAAACACCGACCCTTGCCTTGCACAGCCTGGCCAGGACACCTACCTTGTTTGGCCCTGAGTCCTGTAAAGAAAGAGGAGAGACTGTCTGAGTGAGCTGTTCCTCTCCTCAGTACCCACCACAGCATCCTGTCTCCCAAGGCAGCAGTGGGCACAGGGCTCTCGGGAGCCGGGAGCCAGTAGCCTCACCAGACTGGGATCTGTCTGCCCATTCCTCAGAGGTGGAATGCTCCATCCATGGGAGCTGAGCTCACCTCTGCTGACCTGAGCCCATTTCCCCATGGTGCTGCTGCGTGTCTGTGCTCCAGCTACCTACCATTTCAGCCAGGGCAGAGATGACTTTCCCCAGTGTGGTCAATGACTTGTTGATGTTTGCTCCTTCCTGGCAGAAAGAGGAAAAGCCCAGCTGCTCAGGTTCCATTTCAGAAAGACACTAAAGCCCAGAGTACCAGGATGGGGGCAGTATGGGGTGGGCAAAGAGCTCTACTGGATAACCAGCACCTCCCAGCAAGGACTCATGGATCCTGATAGAGCTGGCAATGGGCAGCTTTCAAATGAAACCATGTCACAGATTCCTAGAATGGGCTGAAAGTGACCTCAGAAATCATCCACTCCTCTCAACTAGACCAGGGGATGCTCAAGGCCTCATCCAACTTAGCCTTGAACACTTCCAGTGAGGAGCCATACACAACCTGGGCAACCAGTTCCAGGGTCTCACCACCCTTGTACTGAAAAACTTCTTCCTAAGATCCACTCTAAACCTACTCTCCTTCAGTTGAAAACCAACGCAAAGGATTTTAGCAGCACATCAGCCAAGGAGTCTGGCAAAGAGGAGATGAGGACACAGTGGTAGGACACATCCCCCCCGGCAGAAGAGGGCCTCCTGCCAGCTCTCACCTTTAGTCTTGTGCCCTTTGCACCAGTGGAGTCGGCTCGCTCACTCCCTGCCAGATCCACCAAGCTGATCTTGCTGACCTGCAGGCAGAGAGGAGGCTGTCAGCCCCAGCAGAGCACAGCAAACCGGGCCAAAGAGGGAACAAAGATGTCTTGCAAGATGACACTGCTCTGCAGGCAGTGAGATTTGGCCAGGAACGGGGATAACATCCTTGCAGGCAGGGTGGGAAGACACAGCTGCCAAATATCCTGTCCAGGGGGCAGTTCCTTGAAGGATCATGGGCCCAGAGTGCATGTGGGGCCTATCTCCATCATGTTTCCACCCTCCAACAGGCTGCACCATCCCATCCCAAGTGCTGTCAATCAGACACAAAGCCTTTCCCAGATCCATGCAGGTTCTCCCAGTCCCTCAGGCTCTGCTCTCACCTTCTCAGTGGTGATGTCCGTCTCAGCATCGTGTCGCTTCTGCGTGAAGATGATGTTGAAGACGGCGTGGGAGCGGCTGCTGGTCTCATTCATATTGGTGGCAGCCACTGTGCTGTGGGAAGAGGAGGACAGGGCGGTATGACACTCTGCAGGAGACACTGGAGTGGCTGGCAATGGGGCCAAGGCTCATTTCAGGACAGGGTACATGATGGGAAGGCAAATCTAGAGGATAGGAGAGGACTCTGGGAGGAGATGTGCAAAAGTCCAGGCTTCTGCTGCCTCCAGGGCATTTTGAGGAGAGGTGAAAATAAGGAGGTGGCACCCAGTGCTCATACAGGAGGAGACTTGCACCCCCAGAGAAGCCAGGCTGGCAAAGCAAGGAAGTTAGGCAGTTCTGGAAATGTCTGCAGGATCTCCAGTTCTGGCCATCTCCTGCTGCCACAACTCACCGGGCCTTGTTCCCAGAGTCCATGAGGTCCTGGATGTCATTGTAGGAGGTCACAGCCAGCTTGGAAAGGTCCTCAACGTATGGGCCCATAAGGGGATGCTCCCTCACTCGCAGGTTCCCCTTGTTCTTGGGGTTCAGGAGGTCTCTCACGCGCTCACAGTATATCTCCATGTAGCTCACCTAGAGCAAGAGGGCACGGGCAGGGCTAATGGTTGGCAGCACATCGGCAGATTCAGGTCCTGCTCGTATCCCATATCCAGCGATGGGACCCCACAAAGGAGGGACCTGCACAGCAGCATGGTTGGAGCCAGATTAGCAGGCAATGGAGTGCCTACCTCCACGGAGTAGGACATGTTGTCATTGGTCGTGTCATTGATGCGAGAGAAGAGATCCTCACACAGCTGTGGAGAGAAGAACCAGGCTGCTCAGCTTCCTGCCAGGATGCTCCTGCCCAAGGGACTCAGGCCACAGGGATTTCTACCTTCTCACCCCATAAATCAGAGCCCCTGAGCGGCAGGACGGCTTTCTCAGGAGCTGGCAGAACCCCTGCTACTGATTTGGGTGTTCAGCATCCCCAGAGGCCTGCCCTGGCACCCCACTGAGTCAGCACCCAGCAGCTCTTGGCCAGAACAGTCGGCAGCAGCTCAGTGCTGGGTCTCCTGCTGCCCGCAGATACTGGCCTTGTGCAGCCAGACTGCAATTCGCCCAGGCCCGGAGCAGCTCAGCATGACCCTCCTTGTCCCTCCACCCGGCAGCAGAGCCATGCTAGGTCAATATCACGGCAAGACTGTGGTATACCTTGGCCAAGCCTGACCCCTCTCCTGCCCTGCTCCCCTCCTCACATCACTTTTCCATTGGGCATCCTGCTGGGACCAGGTGGTACCTGTGGGATGATGCCTTGCTGGTCCTTCTCCTGCTTCCCCATCATGGTGTAGGATTTTCCAGCACCTGTCTGCCCGTAAGCAAAGATGCAGACATTGTAGCCTTCAAAGGCATGTTGCAACATCTCCTCGCCTATGTCCTGGTACACTTGCTTCTGAGATGCATAGTTGATGTCTGCAGGCTGCAGAGAAGAGGACAAGGAGAAATTGGCAAGAAGGTCCTCCTGCCTCTCCCCAGAGCAGCCCTGCACTCTGGGTGGGCTCACACCTCCCACCACTTACCGTGGTGTGGGACCAGTAGGAATAGTCAAAGCTGAAGCTTTTTGGCGTCTCTTTGGGTTGTTTCGGGTTCAGGATAGCTAGGGGCAAACAGATGGGAGTGTGAGGCCACCAACTGCCTTGCCACTCGTGTCCCTCTCACAAGAGGAGAAGGATGGTGGGGTTCAATACAAAGCAGTCCTGGAGAGTGGGACCAAGACCCTCCAGCTTCATGGGTGGGCCCAGAGCCAGCAGACTCCAATAGTCCTGGCAGAAATGCTGGGCACTGCGCGGCAGCTGCTCTGCAGGTAAGAGCTTACAGGTGCAGGGCACGTGGGCTTGAGAAACTTTCTCTATCTGACCAGTTACATGTTGCAAAGGACAAAGCAGCAACATCCTGCAGAACCAACTCTTCTTACAGGCTGCAATCTCTGACTGGAACATGCTTTAGTCTACACATGTGGCTGTGATAGGAAAGAGTACTTCAGCAGTTGCTCTGAGCAATAGTGTAGATGGGGGCTTGAGACACTGCCAGGGCAGCTGCTAGGGATATACTCAGGAGAGATGCTGCTGCTGCCAGCTGCTTCCTCTGTTAAGGGCTGCAGGGACCACTTCTGTTAAGGATGCTCTAGGACTCTGCAATGCTGGGGATTCCACAATGCTGTGATAAAGGACTTCTGAGAGGATTCCCGAGATTCTCTATTCTCTGCATTTCTGGGATCTCCTTATGCAGCAGTGGGGTTCATGCTACATTTGTCACCCAATGGCCCTTGAATCTGAGGAGTGCAACAGGGCACCATGTCCAGCAGAGCCTGCACCAGCCCAAGATCAGGGCAGAGCCTTGCCTAAATGTCAGGCCGGGCACAGAGTGGAGGACATAGCTCCATCCTTCAGGCTCCTTCTTGTTTCAGCAAGAGCCCAGACCCACACAGGAGGATCACAGCCTTCTTCCACCCCACAGGAGGAGGAGACATACCCAAAGCCAGACACTCTGGCATTGGGGGGGGTGGGAGTGGGTGCAGCCCCATCGAGGCTCCCCAGGTCCTCTCCAGCTCCTGCCTCCTCTTCCCTGAGCCTCCTTTTTGATACCTAGCCCCAGCAGGGTGACTAAGGACTCTCCACAGTGGAAATAAGAGCCTGCTTTTTCCCATCCTCTGGTGTAAAGGACGTTGCCATGGAAATCAGAGACTGCATTCTCTTCCTCATTCGCTGACTTTTCTGCCCCTCCTGTAGAGCGTTTGCAGCGTGGCCTTTTTCTGCAAGAATAGATGCATCAGAAGAAACCAGAGGGGTGATCACGAGATCCAGCCACCAGCCATATTAGGTGGCATTGGAATGACCTTGCAGTCTGGCACAGTACAGCTCCTGTGCCCGCAGCCTCCAGATGCTCCCTGCCACTGCCAGGCATGAAGAGGCCAACAGAGCTCCATTCCCTGCAGCCCCAACCTTGCCCTGCCTCAGGACCACTGCTTGGCCAGGATTTGCATCTGCTCTGGACTCAGGCTGGGACCTTCCCAAACAGTTCCAGGAATGCTGCAGCCCACTCTCTGTGAAGCCAGATGCCCTGATGTATAGCATTAAGCATACAGATGCTCTCTGCTCCAAAGTCCTTCTTCATTGCCACCACCGTCTGGCAGAAAAGCACCTGGGGATGGTGGTTGACCACAGCTTAACAGGAGTCAGCATGTGCCCAGGTAGCCAAGAAGGCTAGCAGCATGCTGGCCTGGATCACCAGTGTTGTGGTCAGCAGGATCAGGGCAGTCTTTTTCCCCCTGGACTCAGCCCTGGTGAGGCCACATCTCAAATACTGGATTCAGTTTTGGGGCTCTCACTCCAAGAAGGACATTGAGGGGCTGGAGCAGGTCCAAAGAAGGACAACACAGCTGGGGAAGGGTCTGGAGAAGAGGGCTGGGGAGGAGCAGCTGAGGGAGCTGGGGCTGTCCAGTGGGGAGCAGACGAGGCTGAGGGAAGAGCTTATTGCTCTCTGCAGCTTCCTGAAAGGAGGCTGGAGTCGAGTTGGGCTCTGCTGCCTAGTCAGGTTTTAGAAGGAGAGGAAATGGGCTGAAATTGTGCTGGGGGAGGGTTAGGTCGGAGATGAGGGAAAATTCCTTTGCTGCAGGAGTGGTCAGGGATTGGCACAGGCTGTCCAGGGAGGTAATGGAGAGCCCATCTCTAGAGGTGTTCAAGAAACCTGTGTCCATGGCACATGGGGACAAGGTTTAGTGAGTTGACAGCTGGACTCAATAGTCCTAGAGGGCTTTTCCAACCTAATCAGTTCTATGGTTCTGTGATTCTGTGACAGATTCTTCCCTGGGAGGGATGCACCACTTCTGGCTTGACATCTGCTTATCCCTGCCTGCAAAGGCAGCAAGACAGGCAGAGGGAGGGTGGGAAGTGGGGTCAGAATCCAGCCCCGACCTCAAAACCGCAGCATGGTGCATCTTGGATGCCCTTCGCTGCCTCTTGGATGCCCTTCGCTGCAGGCAAGAGCCAGCTCCAGCACCAAAGAGCTGGGTATTAGCTCCTTGCCTTCCTGGCCTCTGGAGGCAGTGTGACTCCAATACTCTGGCTGCCTCCTGCATCCAGGGCAGAATCGTTACCACAGCCAGAGCTGCTGCTTCAGGACAAAGGGCTGGGAAGTGGCTGGTGCCTAATTGGGGTGTCAAGGGCATGTGAGTGGCTGTGCCAAAGACAAGAAGGTGCAAAGACCATGAAAGAAATCAGTTGGGGCATCTCCAGTAGCTCCCAAGGTTCATCTGGCAGCTCTGCCATGCCACACATTTCCCCCCCCAGCTCAGATCTTTCTCTGCCCTGCAAAGGTGACCCTCATTAGAGTGAACAGGAGCATCACCACCCAAAAATGGGAAACCAGGAATAGGCAGGATGCAGTTGCACAAGGCAGCTGTTCTGCATCCCAGTGCCAGTCCATGCCAGGCACAGGGCAGAGGAGCAGCTGAGGATGGCGCCAAGTGGCTCTGAGAATCTCAGCTGCAGCTGCTCTGCTGTCCCAGCAGGCCACGAGAATGAGACACAGGGCAGAAGGGAGCACTCTGAGACGAGCAGCATTCCCATCCCCCAGCTGAATGCTCTGCCCATGTCCCTTCCATTTCCACTTCTCAGCCACCACAGCTTCAGACGCTGCTGCTGGGACTTTCCCACTCCAGTCTCCAGGCAACTCAGGGCTTCTGCAAAGCTGCTGAACGGAGTCCTGCTCTGGCCAAAGGGGATTAAAAGAGAAAAAGGGAGGGAGAAGGGGAGACAGACATACAGGCAAGAGGGGGAGGAGGAAAACATCTGGAGATGACCTTGGTCCTTGCCCTAAAGAGCCAGCAGAGTGGGCAAGCACCGAGAAGCATAGAACCCAAGATGCACAGGAGAGAAAATATTTGCCGTGTTTTAAAGCCTGTGGAGGCACAGCTCTGGCCAGACCATATTAATGCTCTCCTGGAATAAAAGCTATGGTGCCTTCCTTGCCATCCTGACGAGAGCTGCCAGGAGAGGGGCCCGGGTGTTGGTGCCCAGGCTGGTCCCCAGAGAGGGGAGGGATACCAGGAGAACAAAGCAGCAGTGTTGGCAGGCAGGCAGCCAGCTGTGGCACAGTGAGCTGAGGAGGTGGTGGCTTTATATGTGAAGAGAAAAGGAGGGCAGAAAAGGGCTGACCCCTTCCTGTCCTGGTTCCCAGCCCCCGCTGTCCGCCACAAGGCTTAAAGAATTAGGCAGCACAACCAGCCCTGCCTTGATACGTGCAGGGCACTCTGCAAATAAACCCAAGCAGGAGGAAACTTGCTGTCACTCCCCTCCCCCTCACACATTTATGTTTGGCCTTTCTGTGAGAAGCTGGGGGCTGAGAGAGTCCTGCCCTGCAAGGGGAGCAGGCAACACTACCGCCATCCTCCTGCCTCCCCCTGGCCACAGGTGAAAAAGGCACCAGAGCTCCCCCTGGCTCCCACCCCCCCAACTGAAGAGATTAGCTGACAGTTTGTCCATTCATAGAGGGAAAGCCTTGCTGTCAGCAAAGGGCTGGCCGGGACACTGCCTTTGCCCATAGCCCTGCCAGCCCTCCCTGGCAGGGTATGGGACACTGTGGGGTGCTGAAGAGCAAATTGGGGTGGCAGGATGGGCAGAGGCAGGTCACCCTAGGGAAACGCAGCCATAGTGGAGGTGAGAGATGCCCAATTCTCTTGACTGGGCCTGGGGCATGGCGGGTTCTCCCTGCAAGTCAGGGCCAGAAGGGATATCTCCCTGCCTGCATGCCTGGGGCTGGAAAGCTGCAAGGGCAGCAGCTTCACACGGCAGGCAGATGGAGCATGCCTACACAGGCAGGCAGGGAGAGCTCCCCCGGGGTGCCAGAAACCAGCAGGCATTGCCTCCAGATTCCCTCATTCCTGCTCCCCCAGGGATAAGGTGAATGTGGGACCCAGCGGGGTCAGAGAGCTGCACTGGATGCTTGGGTGCCCTCCTCTCCCTCCCCACTCAGGTTGTCATGGCAGCCCGGCAGTGCGCACTGCGGGGGTGGCTGGCACCGGTGTTTCACCCACCAGCGCCAGTGACGCAGCAAGCCCCAGGCAGACAGGCAGGGAGGGAGCTATTTTAGACACTGCCCCATCTGGAGGCTTCCAGAGCCAAAGAGGAGGGATTCAAATACTTCTTCCACCCTGTACTTCCAGCAGCCATTATCAAGAGGGACAAATGCCAGACAGGCTCCTGACAGGACAGTTGACCCCAAGCCTCCATGCTACATCCCCACTCCTCAAGCACACTCTTCCCTTGGCAAATCATGCTTCCACCCCTCCATCCTGTTTGTGTTGCAGCATCAGGCCCCATGGAAGCAGGGATGGGTCCCAGCAAGCCACAGTGCATGGTACCCAGCTACGCAGTGCTGTCATCAGACACTCACTCGCCAGTGCATACGTTTGCGCAGGCAGCTACCAGCCGAGCACCCTGAAACCCACATCCACACATCAGCATCTTCAAGTTCTTCTGGTTCTTCTTCCTCTATTGCCTGCCCTGGAATGTTGCCCCATTCAGCATCATCAAAACCCAAGGGCTCGGTGCCACATGGACATCACCACCACAGTTTCAACACCAGGACTGCATTCCCCTCTGGGAAAGGTGACATACACCCCTAGATGCTCTCCTCCAAACAATGCCAAAGATCCCAGCAGCCCAGTGCTCACTGCTGAGAGGCCAGACCGTGAGCACTCCTCCCCAGGCTGCACCCAAAACCTTTCCGAGTCCCTTAGCCCCCAACAGCAGCACTCACTGGTGGTGCTTCCTGACATCTGGATAATGCATTTGGATTCCCGGCTCATCTCCCGGGAGTTGAAGGGCCGGACGCGCACTGCTACTTTCACTGACGCTCCCGCCATGGCGCCAGCTGAAGGGAGTCCTGCTAGCAGGGAGCAGTGGCTGTCCTGCAAGGGGAGAAGAAAAGAAGGTTGGTTAGGAAAGCTCACGCCCCAGGCCCCACCTCATGGCTGCACTGGAAACATGATCAGAGAGTCTGTGCGACGCAAGCTCCCATGCTCTGCAAGAAAGGGGACCGTTTGCCTTGTCCCAGTCTGCCTGCATTTGGCCTCTCCCGCTTACCCTTCGTATCTCAAGTCAGGACTCCCTGGTCAATTCCAGGGGACATCCCTGCCCTTACCCTAGGGCTGCACCTGTAGCTTCCACCACCCTGCAGCATCACTCAGTGGGCACCCGCAGCAGGGGAGAGGGACACATTGGCACTCTCAACATCAGCATGACCCCAAGGAGCAGCATATGCAGCCCAGAGTGCCAGGCAGGAAGACCCTCACCTGAAAGCAAGCCCTTGTCCATCACCCAAGCCTCCTGCCTCTGCTCTAGCCTTAGCAGAGCAGGGACCAGGCAGCAGGACCGTGTGGAGGAGGGGCAGGAAAATTATAGCATTCATGTGAGAAAGGAGGCAGCTGCTGAACACAACCACTGGTATTTGCCTCTCATTCAGCTCCTGGCGAAAGCAGAAGCCTAGAGTCAGCAGGAGCAGCAACAGCCAGCAAGTTGGTGCCAATTGCACCCCACTGGAGCATCCAGGTCACCTGCATTTTTCCACTCCTTTTTAAATCATTTATCACAAACTCACAAGACGAACCAAACAGCTCTTTAATACCTCTCAGAGCCATCCTTCATCCCAGCAGTCCTGTGCAGGCTTTCTGCAGCCACTCCCACCTTTCCCAAGCCCCAGTTAAACCTCACAAGCACTGAAAAGGACACTGGGGTCCTTCCCTTGAGCAGTGCGTTCTTTGGCACCAGCCCTGACAAAATCAATTTCTGACTTCTAAAGTCCATCCCCTCTCCTGCCCATCTTCTGCTCCCTGGCTCCTGCCAGCGGCACAGGAGCTCAGCACCCCACAGCATGGGCAGTCATCAGCTTCTTTGGCATCCCTGCCAGCAGGACTCCTGCAAGGGTGTTTGCAAATGCCCTGCACCTTTCTGAAATAGGCCTTTGTCAGCAGCATGCTCTCTCCTATATGGAGATCAGACACAGCCCTGGTTACACAGACCTGAGAAGGAAGCGGAACAGTGGTTCCTCAACACAAGATGGGTTTTCCTATGGTGGAAATGAAAACACAGGAGGAAAAAACCCATAAATCCACAGAATGGAAAGTATCCCAAGAGAAGAGGATGCCTTAAAAACTAACTGAGGTTTGACAGCTCTGGTTTCATATCCAAAGGTGGAAAGAAAACCAATATATGCTCTGCAAAAAAAAGGCAGGTATATTGGTGGCTCAGTGGAAAACTTTGCAGTTAGAAAGTATGATAAGCTATGTGGTAAAGGGTTGGACTTGATGATCTGTGAGGTCTCTTCCAACCTTGGTGATACTGTGATACTGTGATACTGTGATAAGCTCAGTGCTGCCTTTCAAAAATGCGTCACCTGTTTTAGAAGCAAGACTGCATCCCTGGCAGCAAGAGGAGGACAAATCTATTATTCCCAAACCCTCCTCTCATTGCCCTGCTGAGAAGTCACTGGAGCTCCCAGTGTGCTTAGCCAGCAATCCCACCCTTAAATCCCACCAGTCTGAGCACCTGCTCTCAGATTTTCTTGAGTGAGCATTAAGTGAGTTTGACACAGAGTTCCTGAGCCAGCAAGCAGGCTGCTGCATGCCAACAGGCCTCTGCCCTTCCCACTCTGCTGCTTTCTCAGGTGTGAGAGAAAAGGAAAATGAAACAAGACTCCTTGCCAAAGAGCAATAAGCAAGGTGGCTTTCCCATGAAACAATGGGATGTGTTCCGGGATGGAAACGCTGCATCCTGACAAGGCTGTCAGCTCCAGCTGCCCCACCCTGTGGCACTGATGGTGATCAGGAACAATGGATCCGTTGTCAGGCTAAATTCCATGCAGCACCTGAAAAATGCCCCTATCAAATGCTGCCCCCTCCTCCCTCAGACTCTTGCAGTTTCTCCAGCTCCAAGGGATGCAAAGTGGGTAGGTCAGGTCCCCGGGCTCCTACCTTGCAGCACAGCCCTCAGCGAGAGACGCTATCACCAGGCCAGCACATCCACCAGCAACCCCACCACCTCCAGGACTGACCGCTGCCCTTCTCCCCTTCCACCCTTGTGCCATTCGCATCACAGACCCCCAGCCCTACCACTCTCACAAAGAAGCTCCAGTTTTTCCTTCATCCCACTTTTCTAGACATCATGTCTTGCCTTGCTGCATGCCCTCCATCAGTGGCTGCTTGACCCCTGCTGCCAGAACAGCCTGATCAGCTCTACACCCAGCACCACCCCCAGCCCACCCTCGCTGGCTGTGAGAAGCCTCTTCAGCAGAACCTTTCCTCTCTCCATGCCATCCTGCTGCCCACATCCCGGTGTATTCCCAGCAAGCTATCTGGCTCACCTAGCACAGCACCATGGGCTCCTCTCCCTGCCCACATTCCTTGCTGCAGAGCTGCAAGCTTGGCTCCATTTTCAGTCTCCATCCACTCCCTCCAGCCTCCTCAGCCAGCACTGTGCAGCTTCTTTCCTGCTTGCTGGCAGCTCTCTTGGCCCACCTCTGCCACAGCAGTGTAAAGGCCCCAGGCAGCACCATGCACCCAGCTCAGCTTCTTCCTGAGCCTCCTCTCCTTCCTTCAGCTCACACTTTCCTGTCTTGGTGAGGAATTGGACCTGCAGCCCACACTGACATGGCAGCACCACTAGCCAGGGCCAGCACCCACATCACTGTCCACAGAGAGAGGGAACAGGCTGCTGCAGGCAGGCTGTGGGCACGCAGGGCAGGGGCAGGCAGGCAGCCCAACCCAGCCACCCTGCTCTGCCTGAGGACTGCCACGCTGCTCTGCCTGGGGACTGCCACCCTGATCTGCCTGGGGACAGCCACCCTGCTCTGCCTGGGGACAGCCACCCTGCTCTGCCTGGGGACAGCCACCCTGCTCTGCCTGGGGACAGCCAGACACCACCTGCTTAATCCTCCATCGAAAGAAATTCAATAGGCTGCTATCAGCCTTTCACTGAGAGCAGGCCAGGTCAGCACCGTGGCCACGCTCCCTGCTCTCTCTCTGTCTCCTCCCTGGGTCACTCCCACCCACTAAGTAGACAGCAGAGGAGGACAGCAGAGTCCCTGGGGCCATGGTGCCAGCGGGCACATCCAGGCCTGTCCCCAGCTCTGCAGGGCATCTCTTTCTGCACTTTCTGTGCAGCCCACTGTGCTCTGCCCATCCCTACTGATGCATCCACTAGCCCCTAGTGATGAGCAAAAGGCCTAGAGAGCAATGATTAAGTGGATCAGCTAAGATTAACTGGGCAGAGATTAGCTAATGAGAGCTACTGACTGACAGCCCTCCCTGCCACGGCTATGAGGTGGGCAGGAAGCATTGTCCCCAAGTGCCACCTGCAGCAGCCTTTCCCTAAGGATGCAGCAGGGACATGCCATGCACCCTGGCCTCTGCTGCAGGACGCTAGGCTTGGGAAATTGCTAACATGGGTCGGCACAGGCAGGACTCCGCATTCCCTGTACACAGCGTGGGGCAGAGGCCACTTCCCTGGGGCCACAGGCAGCTCTGGCAGACCAAGAGCTGGGTTTCTCCTTTTGTCTGAGAGCATCCCCAAGTCATCTCAGTGGCAAGGGTGATCACTGCATCTGGCTGTGGCTCTCAGCCATGGTGCCCTCAACTGCTTTGGTTTAATGAGCCCCTCACCTGCACCCCTCGTTGGAGCCCCTCCAGCCTCATCTCGGACGGAGGGAACCTGCCTGCTGTTTGGGGGCAACAGGGACAGTGAGGGATTCTGGAGGCAGCTGGCCCAGATGACAAGCCACCATCTGTGCCTGACAGCAAATCTCAGCAGCAGCTCTTCACTTGCATCCTGCCCTGCACAAGGCAAGGGACCGTGACGATGCAGTTTTCCCTAGAGCAGCACCAGCAGCCAAAGGAGCAGCCTGGAGGACAGCCCAGGGCAGGGGCAGGAGTCTCACCATCCCCAGCTGAAATTCATCCCCTCTGCTTCCCTGATGCCATCAGGGCAGTGTTTGAAGCTTATTCAGAGTTTCAATGTGGATTCAATTTGCAGGTAGCAAATCTAAGGCAGTTAGTTCTACTTATACTGATATCCTAATATGCAAGGATGTATCACAGAATCACAGAATTAATCAGGTTGGAAAAGACCTTCAAGATCATCGAGTCCAACTCATCACCTAACACCTTCTATTTAACTAAACCATGGCACGAAGTGCCTCATCCAGCCTCCTCTTAAACACCTCCAGGGATGGTGACTCCACCACCTCCACTTGCTGCCAGCCAGCTCCCTGTCCCTGATATAAAGGCAAGGCCACTCACACTCTGTCATCTGTTCTCTTCATCCTCTCTTCTGCATGCTAAACCCCATAGCAGGGAAAAAGCTGCATGTAAAAGGCAGTGAGTTCTGACAGGTTACCAGCATGGCTGAATACAGAGAGGGTTGGGCAGCCAGGCGTGGGGGATGAAACACAGGTCCCAACACCCCTCGGGGTTTTGGGGCTGCAGCTCTCACATATGGAGGCAAGGGCGTGGTAGTGCCAGCATCAGCTGCAACCTCCCATTCAAAATGGAGGTCAACAGCAGTGTGTGGGGATGGCAGAGACTACCACATCCCTGACTGCACCCTGGGAGGAAGTCTACTGTACCTCCCTCCAATTCTCTGTGCCACCAAGGCCACCACCTGAGGGGCCGCTCTGGGAACTAGGGTGTGCAAGGATGGCCACGGGGTGGCAAGGTTGATGCTCAGCTGGTTCTCCCCAGGCCCTGCATTGGAGGTGTGGGACCTAAGCAGGCAGGCAACTCCAGCACAGAAGAGGTCAGTAAGGTCCAGGAGAGGAGATGCTGACCCATGTGGGAGCAGGAAGGCAATGGGCAGGTGTAGGGCTCCTCCCTGGGAGTCAGGGTGCCCAAGTACGGGGTTCTGCACCTGCCCCTCCACCCAGAGACCACCTCGTCCTCCAACGAGAAGCCATCAGCGCTGGTTCATAGTGACACGGCAGCCCTTGCCTAGCTGCCCCCAAGTGCAAGCTCAGCAGCAGCAAGCAAGAGCCTCGTCTCGGCAGCCGTTTTGCCAGCCCACCCCGACGCCGCGACAGCCTCGGGGGGCACCTTCCAGCACTGGTGCTGCTCAGCACCGTTAAAGATGTCTCAGCTTCACGGACAGACACCTGCCCTCAGGGGACAGCGGAGCTGCCTCGGAGGTGACAAGGGCTCCGTGTGCTCCCTCTCACGAGCTGCAGGGACATCATCCCCTCCTTCCCCGCCCCAGGCTGGTAGCGGGGCTGCAGAGGCGTCGCCTCGTTCCCAGCAAGCCCCCCTCCCCCCCCCCGCTCGATGCTTCTGGAAGCCAGGGAGGCATCCGCTGCCGGCCGCGATGCGGACCCGAGGGAAGCCCTCCCCGGCCCGGCCTCTCTCTCCCGCACCTCGGGGGTCCTCGCAAAATGGCGGCCAGCAGCAGGCCCCCAGCCCCGCCGGACCCCCGGAGGGCCGTATCGCTCCCTCCCACGCCTCGCCGCTGTCGGGATCGAGAGGGGCGGCAGCGCTAGGACCCCTAGCAGCGTCCGAAGTGGCGAGGCTGCCCCGCCTGGTACCGTGCCGTCCGACCCTACCTCTGTCTGTGTCCGTGTCCGTGTCCGTGTCCGTGTCCGTGCCCGTGCCCGTGCCCGTGCCCGGTTCGGCGGAGCTCAGCGCTCAGCCGCGGCTGGAGGGCGCAGGCATGAAGCCGAGCCGAGCCGAGCCACGCCGTGTGGTGCCGGTGCTAGTGCGGTGCCGGTGCGGATGGAGGCAGCCCCGCCCCTGCGGTCCCCGCCCGCCCCGCCCCGCATGCTGGTTGGCCGCCGCCGCCGCCGCCCGGGAGCAGAGGGGGAACCGAGATAACGCGAGCTGGGGATGGAGCGGTGACGTCAGCGCATCCCACGCCCCACCCCTGGTCCGCTCTGCGGAACCGGCTGCAAGGGCGCGGGCAGGGGCGGGGTCCTCAGGTCACCTGGCAACCGTCGCCCGGCAACCGCCCTTCCCCCCGACCGCAGCCCGGATTCCCCGGGCGCAGTACCCCTGTCTCGCCAGCACCCTGCCTCGGGAACTGTCTCCCCTGGGTCTCCTGTCAGGACCGTGGTCCCCGCTCCGAAGCCAGCGCTGGGGCCCGAGGCTCCGGCAGCCCTCGTCTGCCTGCACCCATCCCCGGTGTGGAACTGCTTCAGGCCCCGGCCTGGAGAGCTCCCCATCCCGCAGCCCCGGGGCGACACGTCAGGCTCCCGCCCATCTGCGCTGGGGAATTGAGGCCCATGGCAGAAAGCAGATTATGCCTTTGCTGCCAGCTGTTTCCAGCAGCGCATCCTCCCTTGCCCCTCCAGGCCAACCATGAGGTCACATGTCCCCTCCCTGCCCCAGCCTTTCCACAAGTCTCCTTGGAAGACAGACGGCAGAGAGGTCTTCATCCTTCCACCCATCACAATGGTGGTAGGTGTCCAGCGAATCTTTCCTGCCAGTGTCTTAGGGACCATTTTCAGCAGGCCATGGGTGTCTGGCAGCAACACTAGCAGTGAGAGTCCTCCCAGACAGAGTAGCACATGGCTGGGGCACAGAATGAGGGGCCGGCTTGGAACCCCTTAGGACAGCAAGACTTATGATCCTTACTTTGGTAGATGACTGGGCAGAAGCCTCCAGCTCAACCACGGTCTCCATCATCCATATGTGGTGTCAGCCACACTGGCTCCCAGCTCCTCTCAGACCATCTAGCTGCCTGAGCAGAAGTGCACTTGCCTGGCACCACTGCCAGCCTGATGTGCCTGTTCAAGGTGTCTTCAGCAGCAGTCACCAGTGCTAGCTCTGGAAGAACTTCCAGTCACCAGTGCTAGACTGGAAGGACTTTCCACCTCATAATTGTCATTTCAAGACCAAAGCTTTACTCACTGAATAATATCTCTGGCCAGGGACCCACTCCTGTACCCGTCGGGAGCTGTCAGCAGGCAGCTGGTTTGCACTTCTGAGTACGGGTGGCAGAGAACATGCCAGAGGACGGGCTTGATACAATGGATTGTGGGCACATGTGGACAGTGGCAGGTAGGGCATACTGAAGAAGCACATATGGCCTGTGGCATCACCAGGACATGCTGGTGATGCCTGTGAACCAGGCTGAGCTCAGAGAGCACAACTGTCTGCAGTGGGATCTGTAGCCATGGCCTGTGGCTCTGCCCTTGTGCAAACCATCCCAGTGACCTCTCTCCTCCAGGTGACTGTCACTGGGCCAGATGTTATACAGTCACAGAAGTGTAAAATGCTTGGGTTGAAAGGGACCCTTAAGGATCATCTTGTCCAACCCCCCTGCAGGCAGCAGGGGCATCTCTAAATAGAGCAGGTTGCTCAGGGCCCTCTTAAGCTTGACCTGAAATGTCTCCAACGATGGAGCTTCCACCACTTCTCTGAGCCACCTGTTCCAGTGTCTCACTACCCTCACTGTGCAGAACTTCCTTCTGATATCCAACCTAACCCTGCCCTGCTCTAGTTTCAAACCATTGCCCCTTGACCTGTCACCACAGGCCCTGCTGAACAGTCCTTCCTCAGCTTTCCTGTAGGTCCCCTTCAGATATTGAAATGCAGCTCTAAGATCTCCCTGAAGCCTTCTCTTCTGCAGGCTGAACAGCTACATCTCTGTCAGCCTGTCTTTTTAGAAGAGGTTCTCCAGGCCTCTGATCATCTTGATGGTCTTGTCTGGACACTTTCCATCAGGTCCATGTCCTTCTGTTGGGGCCCCTATAGCTGGACAAAGCCCTGCAGCTGAGGTCTCCCCAGAGCAGAGCAGAGCAGAGGGGCAGGATCCCCTCTCTCCATCTCTGGTCATGCTGCTTTGGATGCTACTAGGCTACTCAAGACCTCACCCAGCCTGGCCCTAAACACCTCCAGTTGTGGGGGGCTGTGTCCAAGGCTTTAGAGAAGTCAAAATAGATCACATCCATTGGTCTTCTTCCAGTGTCCTTCTATAGGGCAGTTCCTTGATCAGTGAGACCTAGCTGGCAGAGCTTTGTACTGCTGGAGGAGGAGTGACTGTGGCAGCTGTGCCAAGCCAGTCTCAGCACAACCACCTCATGCCACAGGATAGCTGCATACCCAGGAGTGGAGATCTCACCTGCTATGACACTGCTGGAAACCATCAGCCATAGTGCCCTGCAGGCCATAGGGGTGATGTCTGCATGAGTGTTTTTCAGTCCCAGAGGCTGACATGCCTGGAGACCACCCCCCCTGCAGCACTAGCAAGGGGGAGGCCCCCAAACCGAAGGGGCTGAGACAGCATGGACAGTGCTGGTGGCACATTAACTGGATGAGGAGGCAGCCAGGGGCAAAGTCCAGACCAGTGGGGGGGGAGGGCACCAAGCCCCAGGGTCAGGGTCCATGGGGGTGCTGGGTACTGCCAGCACAGGATGTGCTGTGGTGCAGTGCTGGCTGCTGTGAGGGCAGCCTCCACTGCTCCCCTGCTCTGGGCTCAGATCCTGAAGCTGGCAAGTCACACCATGGCCACCAGCCTACTCCGTGTTCCCCCACCCCAGGGGCTGCTCCGGCCCCTGACTGTGCCAGAGAGGTTGCTGCTGGGGCCAGGGCCCAGCAATGTGCCCCCCCGTATCTTGGCTGCTGGTGGCCGACAGCTCCTGGGCCATATGCACCCCGAGGTGCTGCAGGTGAGCTGACTCAGCCCGGCCTTCCTCCCCTTCTCTTCCCCACCCTTCCAAAAAGGGCTCTGCTGGGATGAGGAGGTCGACAATGGTGTCAGGTGGTGCCCTGCTCCCCCAGGTGATGGATGAGATCAAGGCAGGCATCCAGTATGCCTTCCAGACACAGAACCAGCTGACCTTGGCCATCAGCGGCACCGGCCACTGCGCCATGGAGGCTGCCCTCCTCAACCTCCTGGAGCACGGTGACACTGCACTGGTGGCCATCAATGGCATCTGGGGACAACGTGCTGCCGACATCGCCAGGAGACTAGGTAGGCTGTAGACAGATGGATGGTGCTGATGGGACTCAGGGGGGGTGGGCTTGCAGGTGGGATGCCAGAATACGACCTCTGGCTTCAGTCCCAGCAGCAGTGATGAGTGACATGGCTTCCACAGCCAAAAAGTGCTCCAAGTTTCTTTCCAGGGCCATGTCTCTCCATTTATGGTGGTTATGGCTTTCCCACTGGGCCAGTCTGCAGGAGGTCAGACCCTGCTGAGCAGCTGTGCTCCTGGTTCATTGTGGAATAGGTTGCTGCCCCATGGGAGGTATGCCCAACCTCACCACCCTCTTACCAAATACTTCCCAGGAGCCAAGGTCCATGAGCTGCTGAAGCCGCCGGGTGAGTACTTCACTCCACGGGACATAGAGGAGGTGAGTGCCAGCCATGGCGTGGGGTAGTGAGGATGAACTAGCCCTGGAGGTAGTCACCATCCCCTCTATTTCGTGCAGGGCCTGGTGCACCACAAGCCCTCAGTTCTCTTCATCACCCATGGCGAGTCCTCCACGGGGGTGCTGCAGCCGCTGGAGGGGCTGGGCAAGTTGTGCCACCGGTCAGTGTATGGTGGGCACCTACATGGGCTGGCAGCATGCCAAGGTTGCCACTGGGCATTGGGGCACAGGGATTTACATGCTTCAAGTTCTCCTCTGGCTCTGTTGTGCTGGAAGCAGTTGATACCAGTGAAACAGCCTCGGGGGAACCAGAATTCGGGGGCTGGGCTAGTAGGACTGGCAAGAGGAGGTGGCAGAGACATCAAGCCAAGCTTTGCACTCCTACAGGCATGGCTGTCTGCTACTTGTAGACGCAGTGGCATCACTTGGGGGAGCCCCCATCTTCATGGACCAGCAGGGTAAGAGACACAGTGCCATCAGAGGCACCTGGGGAGCAAGAGAGCTCACTCCTGGGCAAGGCAGGGTAGGCAGTGGGATCAGCTCAACCACCCATGTTTCTCCAGAGGACCATCAGCAATGACAGGTGTTCCTCAAAGCAGGCCAAACACAACAGGACCTGCAGCGTGTGCCACCCTGAGCTTCTCATTCACCACTCACAGCCGGGCTGGGGGTGTGGTGTATTCCCGATGGGAATCCCAGTTTCCAAAGCAGCTGCTTCCTCTCTCAAACAGAGATTGATGCTCTGTACTCAGGATCTCAGAAAGTCCTCAACGTCCCCCCTGGCAGTGCCCTCATCTCCTTCAGTGAGCGAGCCAGGTAAGAGCATCCCTGTCCCACTAGAGGGAAAGGCAGTGAGGAGACTGTAACCCTCCTTGCTGCGCTGTCCTTCAGCTCCAACCCCACATACCCAGCAGCAGCTCTGCACGGTTAGAGCCCAACCTATCCCTGGGCAGTGATGGGCACTTGGGCCAGCCTCTGTGCCTGCTTTAGGGGTGCCCTCCCACAGGAGGGTGCCCTCCCCATCCTAGAGCTGCTGAGGCCAAGGTCTAGCTTCTTCCCAGCACTCTACTTTGCCAGGGAGAAGATGATAAGGAGGAAGACAAAGCCCTTATCCTTCTACTTGGACATGGGCTGGCTGGCAAACTACTGGGGCTGCGATGGGGAGCCACGGAGGTGAGAGTAGGCAGTCTCAAGACAGAGGGCCACGGCCACCCTTACCCACAGCCTTCGCCCAGCTTGGGGGATGACTGCCCTGCAGGCTCAGGCCCTGTCTCCGCATCACCCTGGCTGCTGCTCATGAAGTGTTCCTGGGAGCTTTGCATCCCCTCTGTGCTGGTTTAAGAGGAGGGAGGATGTAATGCCCCAGCTGCCCCCATCATGAGCTGGAGTGCTGCTCTGCCACAGGCTGGACTGAGCTCACCTGGGTGCCCCTTGGTTTTGCAGGTACCACCACACAGCACCGATCAACAGCTTCTTCAGCCTCCGAGAAGGCTTAGCCATGCTGACAGAGCTGGTGAGCAGCACTGGCCAGGCAGGGGGGCACTGACTGTGCTTGGGGGAATTGTGGATGCCAGGAGGTCCACCCCCTGCAGCAATCACCTTCTTCCTCCTCTCTGCCCACAGGGTCTGGAGAACTCATGGGAGCAGCACCGGGCTAACTGTGCCCAGCTGTGCCAGGGCCTGCGTCATCTGGGCCTTGAGCTCTTTGTGAAGGAGGAGGTGGGTATGGGGCAAGCCCACCCCCGTGGCGCAGAGGTAGGGTGAGGAGGACATGGTCTTGAGTGGATGAAGATGTGCCTGGGAAGGTTTTAATGCTTAAGAAAGAACTCCCCTTCCAGTAATGCCCTCTCCTGGCAGGCTACAGGCTTGCTGGGGATCAAGGCCACAGCAGGAGTTGCATGTTTAACCCAGTTTCCCTCTTCCCCAGAAGGCAAGACTTCCCACCATCACCACTGTCAGGGTGCCCAGAGGCTATGCCTGGAAAGATATCGTGGCCTTTCTCATGGACAACCACGCCATCGAGATTGCCGGGGGCCTGGGTCCCTCTTTGGGCAAGGTGGGCAGCATCCTCCCCTCCCACTGACTACAACGAGGCACTGAACCCACCTGTGGCCACATCGATCAGCAGCACACCCCACAAGTAGCGGCTGCTGGCTGGTGAAAGTGCAAAGCACGGGACTAGATGCATCATATAGCCTCCAGCAGTGCACAGGGGCTCCGAACCACACACCCCCACCTCGGCAGTGCACAGGGGCTCCTAACCACACGCAGCTGCTGCAGGCACCTGCATAACCCTGTATGTCACTAGTGTCACTACCAGGGTGACACGTCCTGGGAAGAAGCTCGTGTCAGGTAGGAGCGATCAGGGAGCTGTGCACACTCGAACCATGCACATGGCCACTCCTGTTTCGTCCCCTGCTCTGCATGGAAGCCTGTGCTCTGCCACTGGCCGCTCCGCTGACAGCGAGTTGGCCGCTGCAGACACCCTTCTCCTCCCAGGTCCTGCGAATCGGCCTCATGGGCTGCAACTCGACCAGCTGCAATGTTGACCGTCTGCTGCGTGCACTGCGAGATGCCCTCGCGCGCTGCCGCCGCAGCAGTCTGTGAGCAGCCCTGCAACAGGGTGGGGGAGCCAGGCGCGATGGTCCAGCACTTCTCTCCATGCCCAGCTGCAGGCAGCTGGCAAGCAGAGGGACTCCACTGCCTTCCTCAGATGCTGGCAGGAAACGCTGCAACAGTGCAATTCAAGCCAGAGCAGAAAAGATAATCTGGAAGACATGGAGGTGAGGGCTACAGCTCGGCAAACACAAGATGTGACTCAGAACTCCTTCTTGGGTCCCCCATGCAGAGTCATTCCTCACTCTGACAGCCTAGCCCCCCAGCTCCTCCTCTTTCCCCGGCCCCAAGGCATGGCAGCCCTCACTGCAAGCTGACCGGAGGGCTGGATGCAGGATACAACAGGTCCCTCCCCTCCCACCACCATCATCCCTGGCTGTCCCTGTACCAGAGTCCAGCAGTGCAGTATGCCAGCCATCCCCTCCTCACCCTGGGCTGAAACACCTGCTCTGGAGGCCAGCTCTGTTAGAGGAAACGAGAGACTGTGCACCCTACCCAGCTGCAGCCAACGTGCCCTCCCTCCCCGGTGCCAGCTTTCCTCAATAAAGCGACATGCCAGCATGCTGCTCCCTGGCTCTGCAGCTCACCATGCGTGCCCCCACTGCCACAGTCTTCCAGATGGGGCAGCAGTGGAGTCCTACTCAGCTCTGCTGGGGAATCTCTTGTCTGGACTCTGTACCCATGAAACTAAGCAGAGGCAGGAGGGAATTTAGGGGAGGCGGTTCCCTGCTCTGCTTGAGCCCCCTGCCCTAAAATTGCCGTACTCCTCTAGCCTCCACAGCTGGTAGCTGCCAGGGGTCAGAGAGCTCAGGGCTGGGGGGGTAACTTCCAGTTCATCCTAAGATGCCCAAACCAGGTGGCTTCTGGTGCTGCCTCACAAGATCAGCTGATGGACTGCTGCTATGTGGCTGAGCAAGATGTCAAAGTAGGCTGCGCCCCAGTAAGCCCCATCCTTGGCAGGATAGTGCAGAAGGGCTTGGGTGCCGTAGTCTGTCATGCAGCTTACAGTGTGTGCAGGGATGCCAAAATGGAAGTGGAGGAAGCATCAGGGGGTCCTGTCAAAGCTCTCCACCTTAGGGTAAAGGGAAGCAAGGTGTGGGGCCTCTCCTTAGATAAGGCTCTCATCCAGATGCAGAAGGTGGGGCAAGTGCTGGGTGACCAAGCAGTGGAGGAGAATCACCAGGAGCCTGAAGACAGAGAGATCCAGGTCCTGTCAGTCCTCTGGGGACAAGAAGAGCTCTCTGCTCACCTGTGTGCAGTGAGGAGGGCTGCATGCTTCCCCAGAGTGGAGGGTGGACTGGACCCCAGGGAGGGACTGAGCATGTGACTTCACCATATTGTGCCTTAACAAAGCCTGGGCTGGTCCAGCCCCCTCCTTGAGGCCAGGCATCTGTGCCAGCAGGCCAGACGTGTGTCACCTTGGCACCTCTCCCTCCTGCAGCCCACCCTGGGAGATACCTCATCACTGCTGCTGCTAGAAACCCAGGTTTGTTCCTGAAGCCTAAGCGGGGATCTGAGAGCTGCCACCCTCCACATGACCAGGATTGAGCTCCTGCAACAAATTTGCAGGGACTCCTTCAGCTGCACCTCTCCCTCTTTTCTTGAGCTGCCTGAAACCTGTCTGAGATTTTCTCCCCAGCACAGAGCACTGGGTCTAGTCATCACAAGGGGGTGACTTCACCCACCTGTTGAGATGTCCCTCCACTTTCCCACTCCCTTTCTGCCCACACCCAGCAGTGCTGCCAGCCCAGCAGGATCCTCAGCGTAAGGTCACCTCACTCTGCATGCAGCCAAGCCACCCACCTCCCGCAATGGGGAGAGCCAGGGAAGAAGAGCCATTCTCCCTTCTCACCACAGGGATAATGTCAAAGTGAACAGAATTCCAGCTGCTGTGGATCATCACGGAGATCTCTATGGCATTGTCCTGCCTATTTTTGGTGCTGAGGCCACACAGAGGAATAGCTTACCACAGTGAGTCCCACAGGCTAAACCAGACCTGTCTGTGCCACAATTCCCATCAGCACACTTCACTCAACTCAGCCCTTTCCAGAGCCATGATTCATTTGTGGTTCTCCAGCAAAAGCCATTCTCCAGATCCTGCTGGGGTGGTTTGGGGGGAAGGAGCATTGCTCCAAGGGGGCTCAAGGTCAGGCCATCAACGTAGGCACAGCAGGGAGCCCTGAGCAGCCAGAGTCATGCCACTGGGTAGATGAACAGTGCCAAGAAAAAATGACCTGGTCCAAGAAAAACAGGTAAGAAAAGGCCTCAGATTGTGAGGGCAGAGCAAACTGAAGGGCTCTGGCTTGGCTATGGAGGAAGGAGAGATTGATGAGCTTCCCAAGGCTATGTTAGGAAACTTTTTCAGAGGTGAGGTCCCCTCACGTTTCCCTTTCCATTAGGTCTGAGATTTCATCCAAGAAGCACTTTTGGATATAGAAATAGACAAAGAAGGTAACGAGATCTTTATGGCCGTTCCCAGAGTTCCTTCCCCTTTCTGGGGACACTGCTGTCAACAGGGGCTCATGTGTGCACAGTCAGACCCATGCCTCCAGGTCTCTGTCCACCTCCCATGCACTTCCAGCTGGACCTCCAGATATCCTACTGCAGGCAGCAGGGGGCACTTAGAGGCCAGGAGAGAAGGGAGGCTGGTTAGGATGAGCCAGATACTCCAACTCCCTGAGCAAACCCTCCCTGGGGACTAACCACAGGGATCCATGAAAGCTTCATGGAGCTGTCACCCACCAAGCAGGATACAATCGGCCCCGAGTGAAGACACTTAAAGATGATTCTGCTGCTGTGGGACAGCAGGAAGAAATCTGCATCTCCTCCTTCTTAGCTGAGCATAAAGCCTGAACTAGTACATAGCAGGGTGCTTGCTCACTTGGGCAGGCTTTGTGTGGGCCACAAGCCTGGGGACTTAACTCTTATCCCACTTGCACAGGAACCACCACCAAGCTGGGTTCCCCAGCTGTGCTGGAGGCAGCTCTTGGCTGGGGAAGTGCCATGCCAGTGTGCGCACCTGGCTGGAACAGGAAGCAGTGTTGGCAGCTCATGATGGCTGAAACAAGGAGCTCTTTCAGGTGCTGGAGGACTTTGACTGGAACCAGGCATCCTGCACCACCTCCTTGCTCCATCACACCTTACTGTGCTGGTCTAGTCCTCCAAGTCAGCCCCTGGAGAGAACATTTCCACAAAACAAGGCCCTAGCCCTAGGTGGTGTCGGGACGGGTTGTCCCTGGACTGACAGGTCGGTATACACTGGGCATCACCAGCAATCTGCAGGGTGATCTCCATGGCAACAGCATCTTTGGAGGCACAGAGAGCCAAGTCAAAGGCTTCCAGGTTCCTGGCATAGTCTATGAGGAGGCAGGGCTCCCTGACACAGACATCCTCCAGCAGGTCGGCAGGAAATTCTCCGGGCCCTGATGCTCACAAAACACAATCACCCCAAGGCAGCTGTGCCAGTGGGAAGTGCTGGCTGCCATGGCAGCTCCAGCACCATTTCAAATCTGCTAAAAGTAAGAGTAAAAAAAATGTGGGCAGGGAGGGCAGGGCTGGGAGCCAGGGCACAACAGGCTGAGGGAAGCTGCAGCTGTGTATTGACAAGAACCACTGCTGGGCCACTGTCAGGGAGAGCTGCTGGGAGTATCATGTGCCCACAGAGCAAATCCGGGCTGAGGCACTGAGTCACACCATAATCCTTCTTAGCAATGCAGCAAAGTGACAAGAGATGCTCAGCCCGTGGGTCATGCCAGGAAAATGCTGTGGTCCCTCATATGTCTCTCAGCCCCAGTAGCATCCCTCCACAAGCAGTGCCAGATGAAGGCAACCCACCACCCTTCTGTCCTGGCCCAGCTGTACAAGGCTGCCAGGGCAGGGCTGGTCTGCACTTGTGTTGTACCCACAGGAGCTGACAGCAGGCACCTGCTGGAGCCAGGCCATGCAGTGGTGGTGGTGGGAGGGGCTGCAGGACCCCATGCCTGCCATGTGAGTGCCCAGACCATCTCTGCAGGCCCAGGTCATGGTCAAGGTCAGGCCTGAAGGTGTGGGCAGCTCCCAATGCCCCTTGCCCAGACAGACCTCCTGGATGAAGCTCAGTCCCATGTATACACAACCCTGGAATGCAGCTCAGAATGGGATCCACCTGGCCCTCTAGAAAGGGACCTGGGAGTCCTGGTGGATGCCAAGCTCAGCATGAGTGGACAGTGGGCTGCAGTGGTGAAAAAAAACAACAACAGGATGCTTGGTGCATCACCAAGGGCATCACCAGAAGAGAAAAAGAAGTCATTGCCTCACTCTGCTCAGTGCTGGTCAGACCACACCTGGAGTACTGCCTGCAGTGTCCCCGCTGAGCAAAAGAGATGTGTTCAGAGATGGGCCAGGAGAATGATCAGATGGCTGTCAGTCCTGCTACGTGAGGAAAAGCTGATAGAGCTAGACACCCTGGTGCCCTGCTCCCATCACTGCCATCACTGCACGCCCTGCTGCCCTGCTCCCAGTACTGTGTGTGACTCCCTCAGTTTCTCACTACCTTTGGCACTGAGCTTTGCACACGTCCAGATGCCACTGTTGAGAGGTGGATGCTGAAAACTGCTGCCCTCTGCCCCTTCTCACAGACCAGTGCCTTTCCCCTTCGTCCCTTCTCTTTCCCCCTTCCTCTTTCCCCATCCCCCTTCATCTTTCCCTCTTCCTCCCTCTCTCTCCTCTTGCCTCCTTCCCCTTTTTTTCCATTCTTCAACTTCCTCCTTCCTCTTTCCCCTTCCCCCTCTCCCTTTCTTCCTTCCCCTTCTTCTTTTCCTAGAGGCATAGAATGGTTTAGGGTGGAAGGCACCTTCAGGACTATCCAATTCCAAACCCCTGCCATGGGCAGGGACACCTCCCACCAGCCTAGGTTGTTCAAGGCCTCATCCAGCCTGGCCTTCAGCACCTCTAGGGAGGGGGCATCCACAGCCTCCCTGGGCAACCTGTTTCAGTGTCTCACCACCTTCTCCTTCCTCCTTATTCTTTCTCATTTTCACATTCTCCTTCTTCCTCTCCCTTCTTCTCTCTTGTTTCCCTCTCCTCTTCCTTTTACCCTTTCCCCTTCCTTTCCCCTGCAGGCAGGGGGCCTGGCACAGGCTCTGGAGCAGCAGCTAGCCCACTCCTGCCAGGCAGTGCAGGCGGTGGCCCTACTGCAGGCACAGCAGGAGAAGGAAGAGATGGCTGCAGCATGGTGCTGGCTAGGAGCACAGCTGGCAGGACAAAGGGCCAGCTGAGAGAGTTTGGAGCAGCCCGAGGTGCTGCCACATGCTGCCTGGCACCCCACACGGGGTGGGGGCAGCTCAGCAGGGGGGTGTTAGGGTGCTGAAGTGGGTTCCCCTCCAAAGCAAGAGGATGACCAGCAGGGCCAAGCAGATTGCTCACCGCGGCAGAGGACCAGAGAGTGTGACGCCACCTTGTGCCCACTGGCATCCCTTCCTGCTGCCTCAGGAGAGTTTAATCCAAGTGCCACCATGGTAGGCCAAGGCAGATGTCCTCTCCCTAGCAGGAGGGAGAGGAGCTGCCATGGAGGGAGATTGGTACAGATCAGGATGGTGGGGAGACAGCAGGAGCTCCGTCCTGTGCAGAGGAGTTGCACTGCATGTGAGGGCAAGCAGCACAGCGAGGCACGGTGCAGCGCTGGGTGTTCGGGGCAGCAGCAGGACAGGTAACCCAGCCACAGGCTCAAATGTAAAATGTCTCTGTTGGAGGTGAAATGTAGGGGGAAATGTTCTAGCGAGGTCTCCAGGGCCATGGAAGGCATGGCTGGAGTGTGTCGTGTTTGCCTGGACCAGCCACTGAGGCTGGTGGGGAGCAGCCTGGCACTGGCAGGGGGACTGGGCTGAATGAGCTGATATCTTATTTTCCATCTCAGCATTTTTTGTTTCTGTGAATTTTTGCTCTGTTAGAAACAGCAGAAAGAAAACAATCCAAAAAATAAAAGCAAGGGCAAGTGAAAGAGAGGGAAAAACCTGGGGGGCATGGGAGCACTTGATGTGACATGAGGTGTACAAGGGAGCTGCAGCAAGTACCCAGGGTCTTTCACCCAACTCTCTAGTCTATAGGGCACTGTATACATCATCACTGCTGAACCCTGCAAGATGCCATCCCAGCAGAAAGCCATGAGGAGTTTGAGCTGACAGAGCTAGGACCTGGCAGGGCACAGGGAGGTAGGTGATGCTCTGTCGCAGCACCCAGACTCTGCACTGGCCTCGGCACCACTGCTGGCCACAAGCAGGAGGCCACCGGGAGTAGCATGGTCTCTGGCAAAAGGCTGGGATGTGATGTGGAGATGCAGGAAAGGGAGATAGAGAGGAAGAGAGAGTAAAGCAACAGGACAGGCTGTTTATTTTGGCGAAAAGGGGCTCTTTGCAAAAGATTTCAAAGCCTGGCCCTGGAGCTGGGGGGGACCACACAGAGGAGTGGGAGAGCAGGAGTGGGAGGGAGAGTTCAGTGAGGCACCCAGAGAGAGAGAGATGAAGAATCTCCGGCCTGTTTGTACGAACCGTGAGCGCAGGCTCCAGCGGAATGCGCCCCGCAGAGCGCCCCCGCAGAGTGCTCCCTGCGGAGCGCCCCGCAGATGCCCGCTGCTCTTGCACACACGTGCTGGCCCGCAGCGCCCGCACGTTCGCACGCTCCCCCAGCCCCTCTTCCTTCCTCTGGGCCAAGGCTCAGCTGGAGTCTTGGCTTCCCCCAGTGACATTTCAAAAGAGGCTGTTTATTAAAAGAGAGAGAGAATTGCTGGGACAGAAATAATGAATGGCTGCAGCGGCAGGAGAGCCTTGGCTGTAAAAGCCCTGCCGGAGTGCAGGCGAGGAGCTGCGGCTGCGAACGGCAGGGAGCACGGAGGTGGTTTTTCTGCCTTATGCTCTGTATTTTTTTTTCAGTCGCGGTCCAACATGACACCTCCCCCTCCTTTTCCTCTTCTCTATCCTGGGAAATGAAAACAATTTACTTAATGATGGATCGTCCCTTTCTCTGGTCACTGACCTTCTGGGTGAATTTCTGCTGAGCTCGGCGGAAAACGAAAGACTGGCTTGTGAATCTCCTCTGTGGGTGGGGGAGGGGAATGTGGGGAGCTCACCCTCACCCTTCTCAATGCCCCGGCAACAGTCCTGGGGAACAGGACGAGGCCAGCAGGGAGTGTCCTCATGACAGCAGGGGGCTTTTCTTTGGCCACTGTCCCCACAGCCCTGACCCCCGCGTTTTGGGAGCCAATGCAGGGGCTGCAGTGGCCCTTAGAGGCCCCCCAGTCCACCCCCTTCTCTCTCTGGAAGACTGACAAGGGCTTCCAGCACCCACTACCTCCTTCTGACCTGGCCTAAGGTGCAAGGGGAGGAGGCTGGGGTGAAGTGATGGACTGGGAGCAGGGAATGGAGTAGCTGTATCCAGAGTAGGAGCAGGTAACAGAGTGGTCTCCATCCCAGCAGCAGTCACATTTCTCCTTGCTGCCCGGTAACAGGGCGGCAAAGGGACTTTCTCAGCTCAGGGTGACCATGGCAGGTAGTTTCAGACATGGGCAAGGAGGCCAGGGACAAGACTGGGAATGCACGCAGGGTGGCATGGGACTCCTAGTACTGGCCAGCAACATTCACCCCTCAGTAAGCAGCTCGGTCCCTAGCCAGTCCTTGGCTGACCTCTGATCCCTAGGGAGAAGAAAGCTGAGGAAGTGAGGAAAAGGGGCAGCAGCACATCGACTCCCCACCTTTCACTTGGGTGGGTTGTCAGCATCCAGTGAGCATCATCACTGGGATCTGGGCACGGGTACAGCAGAGTATCTCCCACCAACCCTGAGCTGACCTGCAAAGTAGGAACGGAGCAATCTGGCATGCAACCCCCTCCCCTCTGCTCCTTCCTCTGCTATGGCCTGTTGCTCTGAGCATGGTTCTTGTAAAAACATGTAAATATTTATACAACAATAATTTAAAAAACATGGTCTGTCAAGTAATCAAAGCAGCAAAACATCCCAGGAGCTTTCAACTGGATTGGGAAATCTGGTGTTGCTTTCTGATGCCACGCTGCGATGCTGGACGTGTTCATGGACAGACTAGGCCCTGTGAGCTGCTGAACTTGCTGGCATGGCTTCACAGCAGATTTGAGGTTCCTGAGCTGCCTGCTCAGGAATCCTACCTGTGGATGGGACTTTGCTGGGCACCAATTTCAGTCTGACTTCCTGGTTTCTGCACTGTCTCCTGTACTGGGAATACATCAAGAACCAGAGAAATCTGTGTGTGAAGCACTGCATTCCTGTTCTCCCTCAGGCTGAATGACAGGGCCAGGGACTAGTGTGAGGAGTGGTAGGGTGGCACATGAGCTGGCAGGATGGCTCCTGGTGCCACAGGGTGGCAGGAGTACTCCCTGGCAACATCCCCATCCAGCTAGAGGCAGCAGTACACTCATCATTTCAAAAGCTTGGCTTTGCAGTGCTGAGGAGAAAGCCTTGGGCCGGAGTGTCCCCCAGGAAATGAAATTTGTGTCCATCTGAATGTTCCTACGTTCCCATTTGCACTGTTGTCACTGATCAGAAGCACAGCTGCAGCTCCTCTCCTGCATGCCAGTGGCACCATGCTCTCCTAGCACCACTGAGAATCCCTGAGCTGCTACCCCAGAGGAGGGGATAGAGTTAGGGGAATCTGGACATCCTGAGCACCATTTCCTTCTGCTCACTTGGGGCTCCAATGGCTGGGGTAAGGTTGGGGATGAGATTGCCACTCAGAAGCAGTGACCCTGGCACCTGCAGCTCAGCTGCAGCCCCGTGGTTGAGGGAGTGCCAGAGTGGTGAGGGAAGGTGAGCAGCAGAGAGGAAGGGGTCTCCTCTGTTGCTATGGCCCTGTGGAGCTAGGCACGGTGGAGGGCTTAGGCAGTGCAGGGGGAGTGGGAGCTGCATGCAGTAACCTCCTTCCTCCTGGCTGCCCTCCAGCCCCATCCCACCACCAGCATGTATGTGTGTGATTCATGTTCTTGCATTCTTTGAACACGGGCCAGACAACCAGTCCAAACCCCCTCCTTAAAACCTCGGATCCCCTGTAAAAGTCCCTGCACTACCTGGCTGTCTCGTCTGCCCCAAGGAGGGAGAGTCAAGGGGGCAGCTCCCCTGCTCTGGAGGTGATGCTTGTGCTGTGCACGTGTTCCACATCCACAGGGAACAATCTCTGCACTTGACCTAATTAGCTGAAAGGGAGCGGGGAGCCAAATCCAAACCATGTGCTGACCTGCAGGCCACTCCACTCGAAAGAATCTGCGCTCAATGCTCTCTGGATCGTTAATAGCTCCCCAGGTCCTGAATATATCCCCTCCCACTTCGAAACGCACAGGGCCTAGTGAGGAGTGGGTGAAGAGGGCTTTGTGCTGTTCCCCAATGTTTTTTCAGGGCTGCTTTTCCTGGAAGGTGATGGGTGATCCCAGGGCTGTGAGAAGCAGCCAGGAGGAACTGAGGAACAACTGACTATGGATTTGGGGCAACCTCAGCACTGTAGTGCTGGAGAGTCAGCCTTGGAGTTGACCAAAAGTCATCTGTCTATCCCATAGTCTTGGAGGCAGCATTCATCTCTCCTTCTGATGCAACCTTGCAGTAGGCAAGCTTGCCTTGCAGCCAGCCTGGCTCATGGTGGTCTCCTCTACCCTCTTGCCACAAGCCTGCAGAGCCCAGAAAGAAATATCAGGTCCAAACCCTGCTAGGAACTGTGCCAAGGCATTTCGTGGTGGGGCCAAAATAGGCAGCAGAAGCTTGGGATGGACACCTTAGGATGCAGCCCAGGACCTGCACAGTTCCTGTGCCAGCATGACAGCTCCACAAAATACACCCCTCAGAGCAGGCGCAATTGGCCCTGGACCTATTTTGGAGGCCACTGGACACCCTTAACACATCTGTGGGAGGAGGAAAGGGGCATTTGCTCCTTGAGAGGGAGTGGGAGGCAGAAACCAGAGCTTGGCTGGATGGTGTGGGGAAAGGGCTGCTTCTCCCCATGTTCCTCACAGCCTTCCCAGCACAGAGCCTGGCTCCGCACTGGCTCCAGCTCCTGGCCCAGAGGAAATGGCTGCTGGCAGGGGCCCACAGCTGTTTTCCCTGCTCAGCTTGCTGCTTTCAATTTAACATGCTGGGGAGCTGGCTTGGGATGGTGCAGGGGGAGTGCTGCAGTGCTTTCCCGTGCGAAGCCTGCCTGGAAGAAAATCCTTCCCTCATGCTCGGGATGCCTGCTGGCAGGGCTGCTCTCTCCTGCCTTTCCTGTCTGTCTCCAGAGAGAAAACCCACATCATAAATCTGTGATGGCCCCTGTGGGTGTCCTTGTGGTGCAGGACTGGGCAGGTTGATGCCATAATGTCCCTGTGTCCCTTGGGATATAAACTTGCAGCAGGACCTGGCATCGGACCATAGAGGCAGGAGACAGGACATTTGGTGGGTGTAACCCCAGCCATGGGAGTGAAGAGCCTGCTCTCCCGGGTATGAGTGGCAGATGGGGACAGCCAGAAGACCCTCCCATCCACTTCCCAGAAGAGATGGCCCTCAGCTGGCACCCGCGGAGCTGTAGATGGGCTGTGTGGGGAGGGTGGCAGTGCCCTACTGTGCTCTCTCGCACGGTACCCCCCAGGCTGGAGAGGGAGTGAGCAGCCTAATGCCTTCCAGAAGACCAGCTGTAAATGGCCAAGGAGGGTAATTCATATCAAACTCATAAAGCCTTTATTGGTGTCTCAGGGGAGAAATCCGGATGTGGACGTTTATTTATTTTGGATTTTGCTTTTTTTTTCCTCTCTTTTCCTTTTAACATTTTCTTGCAGGAGATTTTTAAAGGGACAAGGATGGTTTGCTGTGTTCAGCAGCAGGGCTCAGTGAGAATTGGCTGCCTGCAGGACATTTGGTCCTAGAGTGTTGGTGCTAGCCAAGGTGTCCTGGCATATCAGGGAGTTGAGCAAGATCTCCAAGTCTGGCTTCAGGGCCACTCTGAGGGAGGGGGAGAGTCCCAGTGCTGAGGGTGCCAGGGATGCCATCCTGCCCTAAGGGCATTTCAGAGCCCTGTAGCTTTGCTCTCAGTGTTGTACCCCTGCTGTCCACAAAGTCCCACCTGTACCCAACCCCACTCTTGAACCTCCACCCCACACCTCAGTTTCCCCCACTCCACAGAGAGGTGATGATCCCCACCCCAGTGCTGTCACCTCCTGGAGCAATCAGCAGTGCACGGATGAGGATTTGGGGAACACCATCAGGCCGATGACAAGGCTGGTCCCCCAGTGAGGCAGACTTTCCGTGGCAGTGTCCATAGCTGGTCCTAGCCCAGATCCACTGTTGTTTGCTCCTCTGCTTAGCTCTTTACATAATTTGTTCCTTGGCCCCTTTTCAAACGTACCTCGCAATGGTTGCAGCAGAGGATATTTATACAGCAGGGGTGTGGAATAACATGGAAAACCTCTGGAGCCAGGGACTGGATTCCCACATCATTCCAATGCCCAGGAGCAAGCTACAGCCCTCCGTTTTGCTGGGACCCTAGACTAGGCTGGATGGGGCTCCCTGTCGCCTTTCCCCCAAGCTGCACCCAGATGCCCGTGCCAAGAAGTAGGTTGGGTGCAGCCGCCGGAGCCACTTGGTCCAGCTGAATGTCTCAGCCTAGCAGCTGACCCTTGGTAGTGCGGGCAACACCCATCATTAACCGTCAGTTAACTTCCAATTAACTCTCAAAACCAGTCATGGGTTTTAGTGGGATCTCCCAGGGGCAGGCCCCCTAGTTTTCTGAGGGTGTAGATCTCTCTCGATAAAGCCAATTGTTGCTGAAAAACTCCGGGTGGGTGTGGGTTGCTATTTTTCCTTCATAGACAAAGAGCCCCTTGAGCCTAAAGCATAACTTAAAACATGGCATTCCTGAAAAGAATTTCCTGATAATATTTTTAGCACCTGAAAAAAAAAAAAAAAAAGGAGGGGGGGAGAGGGCGAAATAAAAAAGGCAAATAACATCCTTCTGGTTTTTCTTCGACTTTTTTTTCTTTTCCCCGCTCCAGTCCCGTGTTTTAAGGAACAGAAGGGACCTGCTGCTGAGCTGCATCTGGTGGGAGGAGCTGGTCCCAGAGCAGGGGCTCCCAAGCCACACGTGTCCTTGGGTGCATTGTTTTTTCCCCGGGGAGGGGATGAGGAGGCGGTGAGGGGTCTCCCCAGGAGGGCCTTGGGATGAGAAAGGCGACAGGGGACCCCCACCCTGTCCATTCTGCACCTCCCCATGCCCTCCTCCTGGGGGGCGGAACTGCTCTCGAGACCCGCCTCCCTTATTTGCATATTCCACCCCTTGACACCACCACCCCGCCCTCCCGGCGCGCCCGACGCTCATTGGCTGGCCGAGCCAGGCCTATGCAAATGAGCGGCGGTGGCGGGCGGGGCTAGCCGGGTGAGGGGCCGCGCGCGCTGTGTCTGCGCGCGGTTGGAGCGGTTGTCGGTGGCTGAGGTGGCTGCTCCGCTCCGCCTGCCACCCTTCTGCTGCCATGCCGCGGTGGCCGGCGTCGGCCTGAGAGGCTAGACACGGGTCCCAGCGGCCATGTGGGGCCTGGCGGGCTGGGCCGTGCTGGTGGCCCTGGGCGAGTGGCTGTGGGCGGGCGGCCTGGTGCCCCTGGCGGATTTCTACCCCTTCGGACCCGCGCAGGGCGACGCCGCCACGGGGAAGCAGGATGACGGCGGCTCCGAACTGCGGCCCCTCGCCGTCCCCTTCCCGTTCTTCGGCGCGGGGCACACCGGCCTCTACGTGAGTAGTGGGAGGCGGCCTCCCCTGGGGCCGGTCGTTTCATTTGTAAGCTGCGGCACTGCTCGGACGGGTCCGAGCGCGGCTGAACTTCTTTAGGGGTCGTCGGGCGGCCTCCGTTTCGCTGCGAGCGTCAGGAGTGAGAGTGTACTGAGGGCGGGCGGAGGGCTGGCGGTGCCCCTGCCTTGGCAGGGCCAGGACTGCACCGGGTGCTGCAGCGAGGAGCCCGCCATGCCGCGCTGGAGGTGCCAGGCGCCGTGCTCACCCGCAGCTGGGAGCACCGGACCCAGCCTATAGGTCTGGCTGGAGGCGGAGATCCCCGTGCCCTATGGGATCGGCTCCTGCAGCAGCCTGTCGTGAGGGTCTCAGTTACGAGGAACTGAGCAAGGCTGGAAGGTGAGAACTCGGAGCGGCTGAGCGGTGTCCCTGGACGGCAGCCCTCAGCGAGGAGCAGGCGGCGGTGGGTGCGAGGCAGAATAAACACAGCTGCCCTTTGCGTTGTGCTGCAGCGGACTTGAGTGGCCGCTGGGCGTATCCCACTCCTTCTTCCTATGCCCACCGCGGTGGTCAGGCTGCTGGGACCGCTGCCTGCATGCTCCTTTGTAGCCCTCAAGCCTCTCAGAAGGGACTGCGCTTGGGTCACACCTGGCCTCTCGTGTTCCCTGTGGCCGTCTGAGGGAGCAGCAGCCCTGAGTGCCTGGTTGTCTCTAGGGCATTTTGGGTGGTGCTGGCTCCAAATGCAAGTGTTCTAGGTTGGAGGTCTCTGCTCCCCATGCTGGCTCCCACCTGGTGCACTGGTCCCTTCTCTTCTCCCTGGTTTTCTCTGATCCACCTAATGATCCAGAGCTGGCTGACAGAAACATGGACTGGCCGTTGCTTTGGTGCCATTTTGGAGCTGAGCTTGCCTTGGCTGAGTGCAGGAGGACCTTGCTGTTATTTCATTTCCCCCCCCCGATAAAAGCACTAGCCTTGCCATCGGACAGGACAGACCTGACCTTGGAGATTGAGCCACAGCAGGAGTATAGAAGAGGCTGGGAGAGCTAGGTGATTTGATTGCCATCCCATATGGTATCCAGAGGACAGCTCTGGAAGGGTTTGCAGGGGCCAGAGGGTAGTGCATCCTTGTCCCCTAAACAGAGACCTGCCTTGGCTCTGCAAGGCCATCTGACTTGCCACCAGTATGAGGGTCTGTGTGCCAGGACTGCTTCTCACTAGGGTGCCACTGACCTGGGGGAGCTGACTCGGGGCTGGGCTCACCTGGAAACTTTCATCCTCAAGAGCTGCCTTCACCCACCCACTCCTTTTTTTGTAAAAAAAAAAAAAAAAAAAAAAGGCAACAATAACAAAACCTTCTTGGCTCCATTTCTCTCCCATCTTGCTTTAATCACAGGAAGAATGTTCCTCCACAAACACCACAGGGTTACAGAAGCTTTGGGAAACAGGAATCCTCTTACCCTTAGTCACAGCAAAGGCTGTCCCATGTTCAAATGGAGGGGCTGGGGACTCTCCCCAGGCACTGAACGAGGCTGTTGCAGCCCAGTAACCCCCTGTCTGGGCATGTGGGCAGCTGGTGTGTGGGCATGTTGGCTTCAACATGGCCCCTGGCATGATGCTGACTCCCAGCTCCTTGTCGGCATGAGCGATGCCACTGCCTGCCCCTGCCTGCTACATGTCAAGGCTGCTCTCTGCACTCAGGAGCCTTTTGACTGTGCTGTGCTTCCCCCCTTCCCACCCTGCTGAGCTTTACACACTGGGGAGCACACCTGGGCAGCTGTTTGCTCCTTGTTTGTCCTGCTGTCCCTTGCAGGCAGCACTGTGGGCAGAGAAACACAGTGATTGGGAGCTACCTGCCTTGCTGGGTTTGCCACTGTGTCAAGGTGCTGGAATTGCTCTTGGGAATTTAGGGTTTGAGTATGACAGTATTTCCCTTTGATTTCCCACCTCTGTGCTGCCTGCTCAAACAGCAGTGCAGGCAGAGGTTTTTCCAGCCCTTCCTTGCTCCCACTGTATCCCCAAGCAAGGCAGCAGCATCCAGTATCTGCAGTTTCCTTCCCTAGGCTGACGGCTACCTCCACCACGTACCCCTGGGCTGGGTGTCTCAGGACCCAAACTGCCCCATTTAATTAGTGGTGGGGAAGATCTCAGAGCTTGCCCCAGGTGTCTGACATCCCTTGCTTTTAAAGAAGGCAGCCTGCTGAGGCCCGGCCAGCAGAGGGGACTTTGCATTGCATGGTGCTGCTTGGTCACCTGGGGACCATAAGCCCTCTGTCTCCGCCTCTCCATAGCTCGCTCAAAGCACAGCGCATGCTGGTGGGTGGGTTGCTGCCTGGCAAAGCTCCCTCCACCCTAATGTGGTGGTTGCCTGCTTTTAAGCAAGACGCTCCCCCTGCCAGGAGGGTGGCAGCAATACCTAGTCCTAGTCCCCAGCCCTGCAGGCTGCCTGTGAGCCATGAGAGCAGGGAGCAAAGGAAACAGCCTCCTGTGCGCCAAGAGAACTGGTGTGAGCTGGCCAAGCGTGCTGGGCGCTGTTTGTTTAAAGCGCTGGGGCCACCACGGTTTTCTCAGCTGTTCTCCCTTCCATTGGCCGGGCTGCAGCGCCGAACAGGCCTGGGTTTGTTCAGGCGCTGCCTCCCCGCAGCCGTGCTCCAGCGAGCGCGCCGCTGGGGTGGGGGACTGCCGGCGCCAGGGTTTGTGTCTGCTTCCAAGGGCAGAAAGAAGTGCTTCAATATTTGTGGGAGGGGGGAGGTGAAGGGAAGGAAGGTGAAAGGGAAAGCAGTTCTGAAACATGGATTCCTACTGGCAGCAGGAATCAGCGGTGGCAGCTTTTCCCTCCCTCCCCATAGGTGAACAACAATGGGATCATCTCGTTCCTGAAGGAGGTTTCTCAGTTCACGCCGGTGGCCTTCCCCATCTCCAAGGACCGTCGAGTGGTGGCTGCTTTCTGGGCAGACGTGGACAACCGACGGGCAGGCGATGTGTATTACCGGGAAAGCACTGAGCAGCCCATCTTGGAGAGAGCCAGCAGGGACATCGTGCAGTACTTCCCTGAGTTCCCGGAGTTCTCCGCACAGTGGGTCTTCATTGCCACCTGGTACCGAGTCACCTTCTTCGGAGGCAATTCATTCTCCCCCGTGAGTAGCTGGCACAAAGCAGCCGTCAGTTTAGGGACAGTCTCCTTTCTCAGAAGGAGTGCCTTCTGCAGTGGTGGCACTCCTGCCATGTGCAGCAAGGTGCTGTCAGCCAGGGTCAACAGGGAAAGCTCTTGCCTCACTCCAGCCTCCTTTCAGGCAGCCGTAGAGAGCAATGGGGTCTCTTCTTACCTTCCTGCAGGCTGAAGGCCCCCAGCTCCCTCAGCTGCTCCTCACCAGCCCTGGTCTCCAGACCGTTCACTAGCTTTGTTGCCTTTCGCTGGACCTGCTCCAGGCCTTCAATGTCTTTCTTGGAGCGAGGGCCCCAAAACTAAAACCAGTATTTGAGGTGTGGCCTTACCAGTGCTGAGTGCAGGGGAACAATCACTGCCCTGGTCCTGCTGGTCACACTGTTCCTGATACGGGCTAGGACGCTGTTCTCTCAATTTTTCCTGCTCCCTTAGTAGGAGAAGCAAACTGTTCTGCTCTGGAACCTTAGGGTTAAAAATAAACCCAACTGCCTTTCTTAGCAGAGGAAGACTGGGACTCAAAAAACACTTCTAAATGCTCATTTTATTTTCTGACCATTTGTTTAGCCGATTCACCTGCCTCCCTCCTGCCTACTAAATGCTTTCTTAGAATCCCAGAATTGTCAGGGTTGGAAGGGACCCCGAGGATCATCCAGTTCTTGCCCTCCTGCCATGAGCATCAGGTTGCTCAGAGCCCCATCCAGCTTGGCCTTAACTTCCAGGGATATGGCTCCCTGGGTAACCTGTTCCAGTGTCTCACCACCCTCATGGTGAAGAACTTCCTTCCTAACATCCAATCCAAATCTCCCCATTTCTAGCTTTGTTCTATCACTACTTTGTCACTATCACTACCCAACATCCTAAAAAGTCCCTCACCAGCTTTTTTGTAGGCTCCTTTCAGATAGTGGAAGGTCACAATAAGTTCTTCTCAGCCTTCTCTTCTCTAGAATGAATAGCCCCAACCCTCTATCTGTCTCCATAGAAGAGATGCTCCAGCCTTCTGATCATCCCTGTGGCCCTTCTCTGGACATGTTCCAGCATGTCACAGAATCAGTCAAGGTTGGAAGGGACCACACGTATCATCTAGTTCCAACCCTTCTGCCATGGGCAAAGACACCTTACCCTAAATCAGGGGGATGTCCATATCCCTCTTGTAATAAGAGGTCCAGAACTGGATGCAGTACTCCCAAGTGGGGTCTCATCAGAGCAGAGTGGAGGGGGAGAATCACTTCCCTTGACCTGCTGGCCACACTTGGCTTGAGGCAGCCCAGGATCTGGTTGGCTTTCTGGGCTGCAGGTGCACACTGCTGGCTCATGTTGAGCTTCTTGTCCACCAGCACCCCCAAGGCCTTTTCTTCAGGGCTGCTCTCAAACCATTCACTGCCCAGCCTATATCAGTGCTTGGCATTGCCCGTCTCCAGCTGCAGGAGCTTGCACTTGGTCTTGTTGAACTTCATGAAATTGTCTTGGGCCCAGCTTTGCAGCCTGTCAGGGTCCCTCTGGATGGATCCCTTCCCTCCAGCATGTCAGCCACACCACACAGCTTGGTGTCACTGACAAACTTGCTGAGGGTGCACTCAATGCCACTGTCCATGTCACCAACAAAGATGTTAAACAAGACCAGTCCTGGCACTGATCAGTGTTCTTGCCCTCCCTGCTGCAGGTAAACACTTTCCAGATCATTCTCATCACAGATGGCAAGCTGTCCTTCACCATCTTCAACTATGAGTCCATTACTTGGACCACGGGTATGCATGCCAGCAGTGGGGGGGACTTTGCTGGGCTCGGCGGCATCGCAGCACAGGTAAGGCCCCCAGAGCACCTAGGCTACTCTCTGCAAGCTTGCAGCTCTTACCTTGGAGTTCTGGAGGTGGAAAGCCTCTTCCTAGATTGGTTTGTGGGTATTTTTGGGTTGTTTTTTTCGATTGGGTTGGGGTTTTTTGGTCTTTTGTTTTGTTTTTAAAGCTGTTAAATATCTGTGTGCTCTGGCTCCCACAGCTGAGACCATACAGGGAACTTTGTTACCCTGAAACCACAGGTCTTTGCCTTGGCTGCTGCCTCATAGTCCCTTTTCTTTCCTAACTTCGGCCTTTAAGAGCAGCTGCTGCAGGCAGCACAGCTTTCACTTGTGTTTGTATTTCATCCTTGTGTGTGTTGTGTTTAAAAGAAGACAAGCCAACATCCACACTCGCAAAACCCCAGTGCCCCTTTGGATGTGTGAATTTTCCGGTAGTTGAGCCGTGCTTGGCTCCCTGCTCACCAGCCTCCAGCAGGCTGCATGTGGAGAGGAAGCCTGGTGGGTTTGGATCCCAAGGGAGGGGTGGCGGCAGTGCCCCTTGTGTCAGCTGCCGTCCTGGCATGTGGGCAGTGCTGAGTGCTGGCCAGTGGCACGTGGAAGGGAACAGCTGGTCTGTGTGGCGCGGCTGTGGAGCGGCAGGAAGGACGAGCCCGTGAGCTGCAGCCACCTTGCTCCATGTGCTAGTGATACCCCCTTACCTTCTGCCCTTGTCCTCCCAGGCAGGTTTTAACGCTGGTGATGGAAAGCGCTACTTCAACATCCCCGGATCCCGCACCGATGACATCGCTGACGTGGAGATGACGACAAATGTGGGTATCCCCGGGCGCTGGGTGTTCAGAATCGATGATGCCCAGGTGCAAGTGGGGGGCTGCAGCAATACAAGTAAGAGGACAGCAGTTAGGTTTATTTAACTCCCAACCCAACCCCACACTGTTCTCCAGCCCCATCTTTCCTTGCCTCAACCCCCACCTCTGTGGTGTGGAGGATATGGCTTGAAGGGCTTGGGGAGGGAGGGAATAACAGCCATGGCAGCGGACTGTCCTCAGTGCCTGCAGTGGCTGGGAATGGCACCCACAGGTGCCCTGGGGCTGGGAAGGGACTGGGAGAGAAAATGGGGAGGGAAGGAAGACTGAGGCAAAAAGAGCCTGTGGGGAGCAATGAGGGAAGCTGGAGAAGAGACAGTGCACAGGAAGGACTTCCTGGCCTGCTACCAGACAGGGCATGAGGGGCTGGCATCATCGGGGGAGGCATCACAGGAGGCCAGCATGAGCCATGTGAAGGGCTGCTGGGTGCCACCCTCCTCTGGGCCTGGGGCTATAGGGTTGGGCCATGCTCCCTGCCCTGGGGGTCCTGATGCATCCTCTGCAGAGCCGCTGGCCTCCCATTTATTTGTCCCCACTTCCTCCCCAGCCATCTTTTACCACCTGTGATCTGTGTGTGTCTCATATTAGTGGTGGGTTTGCTGTACATGGGCTCTCCTGTCCACCTTGCCCTCTGCCCTGGGTGATAAGTGAGGGTGTGACCATGTGCCCCCCCGAGGCCAGCAGAGCTGACACTCTGCAGCCTCCTGTTTCCCCCATGAGGAGCAGACCCTGCCTGGCTGTGAGGCAGGCAGTCCCCATGGGCACCCTGAGTACACCAGGGAGCTGGGTGTATGTGACAGCAGACTGGTGCTGTGGTGGCTGGGTGGTGGCAGGTGAGCCCTGCTGGGACAGGAGCCGATGAGGGGGCACCACCTGTCCCCACAGCCTCTGTCTGCCTGACCCTGCGGCCCTGCCTGAATGGGGGGAAGTGTATTGAGGACTGCATCACGGGGAACCCCTCCTACACCTGCTCCTGCCTGGCTGGCTTTACTGGGAAGAGGTGCCATGTTGGTGAGTGCTGGCCCCATGTGCTTTGCCACGTGGAGTATGTCTTGTTCCTGCTGTCACTGCTGTGTGCTGACAGTCCCAGCCCTGAGCTCCTGCCCCTGCTCGGGGCTCTATTTCAGATGTGGATGAATGTCTCTCCCACCCATGTCAGAATGGAGCCACCTGCCTCAATGGTGCTGGCAGCTTCAGCTGCAGGTGCCCACTGGGCTTCAGAGGTGCCAGCTGTGAGACTGGTGAGTGTGGGGCTGCTGGCATGGTGGGTCTGTCTCTGCTGCCCTAGGCTTGGGGCTCTTTGAGACCAGGGTTTCTGTGGCAGCTGCTGGGCTGGAGCAATTTGGAACAGCTGGCTGGGATTTCAGCTTGCTGCAGGCAGAGGAAACTTTGTTCTGGCCACGAGCCCTTCCTGCTGCTGGCAGCCAACTGCTCTGGGGGCTTGTGTCAGTGCTGCTGCCAGCACCTTTCCCTGGCACTGCTCCACCTGTGAGAGAGGCTGGCACTTGGTGCTGCAACAGAAGCCTCAGAGGCCCTGCTTTTGCAGGTGATGCTCTGCTGCTGAGCCCTTCAAAGCCAGCGAGGATTCTCCCAGTGGCTGGAAAGGGGCTATGTTAGCCAGTTTTGCCCACTGGTGGAAGTACCAGCAAAGCATTTGGCTCTCAGTGGACCTCTGTACTGTTGGAGAAGGCAAGCAGAGACTTGATTCTCAGGGAGAGGGAGAAATGCCTGGCATAACATGCTAGCATCCAAGAGACACAGGAGGATGAAAGGGCTGAGCTGCCCAAGGGACAATCTGGGGAAGAGATGCAGCCGGGCTTGCAGTCACTGTTTCCTGCTGGAGGGTACTTTGGCTGGGAGCTACACTTTCTGCCCAAGCCCCTATCACCATGTGTGCAAGGGCATGCCATGTGCCAATCCTGCACCTGGGTTGACCTACCCCCACCCCCCTTCTCTTTCTTTGGTGTTCCACTGCAGAAGAGTTGCCATGTGAGAGCAAGGTGTGCCAGAACAATGGGACATGCCAGGTGGCAAATGGGACAGCAGCATGCTTGTGCCAACCAGGGTACACAGGAGCAGACTGCCAGACAGGTGGGTGGCAGAAGCAGATGCGAGGGGGAGATGGTGACACTTCATGCCTTGGCAAGCTACTTTCCTACCCCGCTTCACCTCTGGCTGTAGTTTTGGGAGAGGAGCACTCAGTGTTGCCAGTGGTGCTGACTGTTTGTTTTTTTCCTGGCTCACCTCCCACCCCCTGAGCATCCTCCAGGATGGGAGGCAGCGGGTGAACCAACAGCCCAGCAGTGCTTGTGCGTGGCCTGACCGCCCCTGCTGGCCTCCCCTTGCAGAGGTAAACGAGTGCGAGTCCAGCCCGTGCCTGAACGGCGGGCACTGCGTCGACTTGGTCGGTAACTACTCCTGCCTGTGCCTGGAGCCCTTCGTGGGACAGCGCTGTGAGACAGGTGTCTGCTCCTGCCTGCGCCCTGGGATGACCCCTGTCAGAGACACTCCCTCCGTCTTCTGTTGGGCCTTAGGGCCCCTGTCCCAGGGCTGGGCTCTGCTCATCACCTGTTTGCTTCCCCCCACCCCCACCCCAGACTTGTCCTCCTGCGAGGACCGGAGCTGCCGGAACCGACAGACCTGCAACTACATCCGCCCAGGCCGCTACATCTGTACTTGCTCCCCGGGTTATTATGGCAGCAACTGCCAGTATGGTGAGTGGACGCACACCTCACCAGCCTGGCACAGGAGCTAGTTGGCTAAAAAGAGGCTGAGTCAGCCACAGGTACCACCATAAGCTGGCAGGTGTGTGGTGCAGAGACATCATGGTGCTGCCAGGAGGAAGCTCCTTCCAGCAGCACTGCCTGGCTGTGGTGGTGTCTCTCATGTGAATCTGGGTGAGACCAGCTCTGCCCCAGAACAAGAGACTGTTCTAGCCCTGAGCTGGGATGATTGCGGCTCATCCTCCTCCTTCTCCACAGGTGGGCCCCGCATGCCCAGTGCCTGCCTCTCCCATCCATGCCAGAATGCAGGCAGCTGCCTGGAGACGGCGCAGGGCTACATCTGCGAATGCCAGGAGGGCTACACTGGGCAGGACTGTCGAGACAGTGAGTACCAGCGAGTCTCTCTGGTGGGATGTGGCATCTCTGGGGGCAGCCCTTGTACTCCTGAAAGGGAGCCGCAACAGCCCTGGCAAGCCTGTTCAGGGCTCCTGGTCTGAGCAGTGAGTTCATCCTGCTGGAGGTTGTCTGGCTGTTTGGGGAGTGGAAGGCTCATGGCTGCCACCCACCTGAGCTCCTCCCATGGGTGACATCTGGCAAGGCTGTTTGGCTGTCCCAGCCCTGCAAGCAGGAGGGTCCTGGATAGCTCTGGTCTCTCTTGCAGAGCTCTCAGATGGCTGCAAGTGTCGCAATGGGGGCAGTTGTCTGGAGGGGAACGTCACTGTCTGCCAGTGCCCACCTGGGTTTTTTGGTCTCGTCTGTGAATTTGGTAGGTGTGGGCTTCTCTCTTGCTGTGTTTGGCCCCCCACTGGAATGCTCGAGCCAGCTGAGGTTGCAGACAAGTGAGGAGACATTCTCATTCTGAGCCTGGTGTGGTACCAGGGGCACAGACTGAATTTGAGCTTGGAGATAGTGTCTGCCGGAGGAAGCAATGCTCCCATCTCCAACACTCGAGCTGTGCTTTTCCCATCCCCTGTCCCAGGCCAGCTCCCTTGGGTCAGGGAGAACCACAGCTTTTGTGTATTCCCCCTCTGAGGCTTGTTGAGCAAGGCTTACCCCTTGCCTTTCACAATATCTGTGGTGCACTGGGTTCCTCTTGTCTCATCATACCCTGCAAAGCTAGGAGACCCCTGTTTCTGGCCAGGCAGCTGGGTGTCTTGCCACCAGTTGACAGAGGCTGGCACTGGCCATGTGTTTGCAGAAGTCACCACCACACCATGCAACATGAACACGCAGTGCCCAGATGGTGGGTACTGCATGGAGTATGGTGGGAGCTACCTCTGTGTCTGCCACACTGACTACAGCATCAACCACAGTAAGTGTCACCTGCAGAGCTGCAGGACCAGCTTGGGAGGGACACATATTAGAGGTTGGGTGGCTGGGCAGGGAGCACCATCATCAGCTGAGGAGCAGCCCTTGCGTTCCAGTTGTACATAGATTGACAGAATGGTTTGTGCTGGAAGGGCCCTTAGAGGTCATCTACTACCAAACTCTGTGCCATGGGCAGGGACACCTCTCAGCCCAGACTGCTTGAGGCCCCATCTTATGTGGCCTTGAACACCCCCAGGGAGGGGGCATCTACAGCCTCCCTGAGCAATCTGTGCCAGTGTCTCACCACTCTCCCTGTAAAGGCTTCTGTCTAATACCCAGTCTAAATCTACCTCCCTCAACCTTAAATCCATTCCCCCACCACAAGGAGCCCTTATAAAAAGTCCTCAGCGCCACCCTGTGTTTGGCTTTGCAGCGATGCCATCCCCCTGTGACTCGGAGCCCTGCCTGAATGGGGGCTTCTGTGAGGTTCATGATGACTCGTACACCTGTGAGTGTCCTCGAGGCTTCCTTGGCAAGCACTGTGAGAAAGGTACCTGCTGGCCCTAGCACACCTGGCAGGGGGTGGGAGAAGAGTTTGGACCCATGTGGGAGGTGAGCAGCTGTCTGCTGAACTGCAGCTGGAAGTGGGTGCAGATTGTCCTGCAGCATGGAGCATTGTGTGGCTCCTTCCATAGCCCTCGTGTTGCCTGCACAACAGCATCAGTGATGGAGTTTTATTACAGTGCTGAGCCTCTGGCCTCATGAGCAGCCATTGGCTCTGTGGCACATTTTGCCTGTGCCCAGGAAGGCCCCAGCAGCTGCCTGCGCGGACACGGCTCTGGTGCTGCTGAGGTGTGGCTGCCGCGTTGTGGCAGGCTCAGCTTCCCCGCAGCAAAGGGGTTTGGTGGGGTGCTGACAGGAGGTGGCAGCAGTGGGTGATGCCCGCTCTCGGTGCTCTCTCTGCAGCCAAGCCACGGCTCTGCAGCACAGGGCCCTGTCGCAATGGGGGCACCTGCAGGGAGGCGGATGGCGAGTACCATTGCACCTGCCCCTACCGCTTCACTGGCAAGCACTGCGAGATTGGTACGGCCCCTCGGCCCCTGCCCGGGGAGGAGAGCTGGCAATTGTCCCCTGTGCTGCTCAGCCCTGGCCTGCCCTCTGCCCCCAGGTAAGCCGGACCCCTGTGCCTCAGGGCCCTGCCAGAACGGGGGCACCTGCTTCCACTACATTGGCAAGTACAAGTGCGACTGTCCCCCGGGCTATGCTGGCCGCCACTGCGAGATTGGTAGGTGTGAGCAGCGGGCAACCGTGCCGGGGACTCCCTGGGGAAGCGTTGGGGCAGCCTGGGGAGCTGCTGAGGTTGTAGGGGACAAGTTGGGGCTTGTCGGGGGCGAGCGAGGCGGGTGTCTGGGCTGTGGGCTGTGCTTTGAGTCTCCTTCCCTGCAGTTCCAAGCACTCCAGCGTTTCCCTACGCCCCAGCAGAGGGCAAGGCGGTGCTGCTGGAGGGAGAAAAGGGGTGGCTTTTGTTTTGGGGCGCTGCCATCTCCACACCGGTCACTCTTCTCTCTGCTCTTGTTTTAGTGCCCTCTCTGTGCTTCCTTAGCCCCTGTGAGAACGGTGCTACCTGCGAGGACCTTGGTGGGGACTACACTTGCACGTGCCCTGTGGGCTATGTAGGGAAGCACTGCCAGTCTGGTAAGGGCCTTGTAATGCCCCTGACCCACCATGGGCTCAGGATGCCTCTGTGGTACCCACTTACTCCCCTTGTCTTTCCCCAGAGGTTGATTGTGGTACCCCTAGCGAGGTGAAGCATGCCCAGGCCTCTTTTAACTCCACCAAGGTAGGCTCACTGGCCGAATACCAGTGTGAGCCAGGCTACATCCTCAGCCAGCACAACCACCCTCGTGTCTGCCGCCTACCAGGTGTCTGGAGTGACCCCCCCGAATGCAGTGGTGAGCACCATGGGATGGCTGAGCCCTGGGGTACAGTCCCACTAGGCTGTGGTTATGACACTGACTTGGTGACCCCTGGATGGGTACTCTAGTTCTCCCCTGCCCGAGTCTGCAGACACAGTCCCCACCCGGGGACCCCTGTCCCCTGCCTGATGCTCACATCTCTTGGCTTGTCTCTCAAATGCCTTCAGAGATTGATGAGTGTCAGTCCCAGCCCTGTGTGAACGGTGGCCAGTGCAAGGACCGTGTTGCTGAGTTCCTGTGCCTGTGTGAGCCAGGTTATGCTGGTCCCCACTGCGAGCTGGGTAAGAGACAGTGGGCTGCTGCGGGCAGCTATAGCTGGGCTGCCTGTGATTGTGTGCTGACTTCAGTCTTCTGTCCGTGCCCTCAGACCCACCTGTGGCTAGGGCTCCTGTCCCAGAGCCCTGGCCCGCTGTGGCGGTGGGGAGATGCTGCTCCCGGTCAGGCAGCGAGGGCAGACCTGTGGCAGCACATATGCTACTTGTGTCCCTAACGGATGCTGTGTGGACATCTACATGGCTGTCAGGGCAGTGGCTTCCGATGTGTTAAGCCTGTGCTCCAGGTCTTGGGATCTAGGCGGGAAGTGCTCCAAAGGTACTGGCCAGGAGACAGTGGCAAAAGGCAGCCTGAGGTGACATTTTTGGTTGTGCTGTGCTCCTGTATATACACATGTGAACACTTGTTGAAAAAGGGAGGACAGGCAGCACAGGGGCCAGTGGGACTGACAGCTGGCTCTAACCTGGCTCCCCAGAGCCCAGCAAGGGATGGTGGTGGGAGAGGGTGGGATGCCTGCTGGAAGTTAGAGGAGGGGACATGTGCCTGTAGCGTCCTATGGGACATCTTGACACAGCTCCGTGCGGTCAGCCATCCCCAGGTGTCCCTGTAGGCATGTCCCCATGCCCAGCTTCTGCCGCACAGGCCAGGTGTGAGGAAGTGGTCTCCCAAAGGCTTCAGGAGCTGTTCCTGGCTGGGCTTTGGGAACAGCAAGAGATGTAGTGTTGGTCTGTGCTCTGTGGGGGATGTGCTGCCTCTCTATGCCCCCTGTCATCTGCCCTATCACTGAGTTGGCACCTCTTCTCTCACTGCTCCTCAGATGTCGATGAGTGCCAGTCAGAGCCCTGTAAGAACAGTGGGACCTGCCAGGACCTCCCTGGGTCCTTCACTTGCTACTGTCCCAAGGGCTTTGTGGGGACCCATTGTGAAACAGGTAAGGACACTCCTTTCCCAGGGCAGTGGGAGGCTGCACTGTGGGCACTGGGACATGGCCACGCTTGGCAGTAAAGTGAGCAGCTGCTTGCTGTCTTGGTCACCTTGACCCTGAGCCATCACTGTGGATACCTGCTGCCAGTTATGCCTCTTTGCCTGCCATTTCAGGGGCAGAGCTGAAACTGCTTGAGTGGTGAGGCAGAAGGTAACAAGCTGTCTGTCAGTGATGGATCGCCTTACAAAGGCCAGGGGATGCAGCCACCACAATACTTGGGTGGGATTCTGGCCCTGGGCTGCATGGCCATCGTGGGGGTCTTTGCTGTCACTCACCTGTGGGAGTCGGCTACCAGCATGCCCAGGGCCCCTGCTCATCACTGGCCTCCTCTTGCTTCCAGAAGTTGATGCCTGCGAGTCAGGCCCCTGTCGAAATGGAGGGGAGTGTGAAAGCTACAGGGGCTCCTACCTCTGCGTGTGCCCAGAGGGTTTCTTTGGCTACCACTGCGAGACAGGTGAGGTGGGCAGGGCAGTCAGGCACAGGGTGGGCACTTGGCCATTCAGCATTGCTGATGCCGCTGGACCTGACCCCTCTCCTGCAGCCAGTGACCCATGCTTCTCCAGCCCCTGTGGGAGCAGAGGCTACTGCCTGGCCGGCAATGGCACCCACAGCTGCACCTGCAAAGTCAGCTACACAGGCAAGAGCTGCGAAAAAGGTAAAGGCCCTCAGCAGTGGCACCAGGACATGGTGCGTGGCTCGACGCTGGCCTGGTGGTGGCCATTGCCCACAAGGGGCTCGACGCTATCTGGAACCAGCAGCTATTCTTGAGGCTGGGACCTCATCTCCATGGGGGGCAGCCTGACCCTCACCAGTGCCACAGATGGATGCTGGTGTGCTGAGCTCCTGCCACGGGTGCCAGGCTCAGCACAAATATTCTGGAGGCAGGTACCTGGTCCCCTGCAGTCACAGCAATCCCTTGGCAACCCTTAGGAGAGGAGACCAAAGCATCTGAGGGAGATGCCTCTTGCTGCTGGCACCAGCCTCCTTGGAGCCCCTTGCTCTGTCTCACTGGTGCCCTGGGCCCAGTAACTAGTGGCAAGTGTTTGGCTGCTGGTGCTGTTGGGGCACAGTGATTGGGAATGCTCCTGACAGCCTGGTTCCCTCCATGCCCACTGGGCCAGTGGTGGCTGGTGCCCACAGGGTTCCCTGTCAGGTGTGCTGAGGGAGAGAGCAAGTGCTCTGTCTTGCATCGCTGCTGCTGTCTCTTGCTGCCAGGGTCTGTTCTCTAAAGATTCATGGCATTACCTCTCCTCTTTGCTTTTGCCCACACCTTGAAGAATTGCTGCCACCAACCTCATTAAAGGTGGAAAGGGTGGAGGACACTGGTGTGTTGATTTCTTGGCACCCACCTGAGGACGCAGCCGCCAGGCAGCTGATTGACGGCTACGCCGTGACGTACGTATCCCTCGACGGCTCTTACCGCAGGACAGATTTTGTGGACCGAAGTCGTTCTGCCCACCAATTGCGGGCACTCGCCTCCGGCAGAGCCTACAATATTTCTGTCTTTTCAGTCAAACGCAACGTGAACAACAAGAATGATATCAGCAGGCCCATCATGCTCACCACGCGCACTAGTGAGTAGCATCCCCAAGGGGATTGCGGGCGTGAGCGTGCATGGCCCCGGCTGGCACCAGGGCTTGGGCCTCCTCCCTGCCGCCGGCTCCAGCTGCAGCCTGGGCCCATGCTGAAACCAGCGGGTTTGGTGGTACACGTCCTAAAATCCAGCTGGGGGCCTTTGGAAAGTGCTTGGCAAAGAGAATTGCCTTTTTCTTTGTTGTGAGTAAAAAGGGACCCCTGCTGTGGCTCACTGTGTCCCTGCTCAGGGACTGAGAAGGGAGATGGCAGTAGGGACCACTCTGAGATCCTGTTAGTCAGGGCCAGGCTGCACCTGCTGCACTGGTTACTCTTTGTGACTGGGCCCAGGGTAGTGTGGGTCACCGGTGCTGCTAGCCTGAACTAGAGAAGCACCTGTGCAAACCAAGCAGCAGGGCTAGGGGATCTCTGCAAACAAGCCCCTGGGGCAGTTACCTTGCCCTCCTGCTTCCTTTTCATGGAGATATGCTAGAAGGCAGAAGCTCTCAGGATCTCCGCTCTTGTTGGCAGAGGCGAGGGGACACGGGTGGGTATAGTCACTGTGGTCTGCCCTGCTTTCTAGGGCAGATAGATGTAGAAATAGTGTCAGTTGTGGGTGGGTGAAGGAGATGAGACATAGAAAAGCTGCCCTCTAACGAGAGGGGGATAGTGGCAGGGAAGCCCACAGCATTCACCCCCAGCAGGCTGATACTGAGAGAAAATAGGAGAAGGCAGATGTGGTGCTGAGGACAGAAGGGGTCTGATCCCCTGGCCACAGCAACTCAGGAGGCCTTGAGCCAGGGCCCAATGTAGAGGCAGTAAGAACAGTGCTCAGGATGGCAGGCTGGGGCATGTGGTGGGCTTAGGGCCAGGCCTAGGGCCTGCAGACCCACTGGAGCTGGTGATGGGTGGCTGGGGCCAGAGGACAGCCCTGGAGGTGCCACAGAGATGGTACAAGGCCTTGTGGGCGGGTAGACAGATGTGCCTCCCACCTGTCCACAGGAGGTGAGGATGGGAGAGTGCAAGTCTAGCAGGGCAGGTGGCTCTGAGCTGCTCCCACTGAGGAAGCTAGTCTGGAGGAGCAGGCATGAATCCCCATGCTGGGGCATGAGGAGGGATGAGGTAACCCATGATGACTGGCAGCTGACTGCAGCCCTTTCCACTTTCTCCGGCCAGGACCGCGTCCGGTGGAAGGCTTTGAGATCGTGAACGTGACGGCCAGCACCATCATGGTGCAGTGGGCTCTCCACAGGCTCAAGCACTCCACTGTCAGTAGGGTGCGTGTCTCCATCCGCCAGCCAGGGGACCCGGTGGACCGCACCGTGGAGCTGAACAGCAGCGTGGCCAAGTATACCTTCCTGTGAGTGGGGTGGTACGTGGGCACCAGGCCCACTGGTCCTCCTGGGCTGCCCAGTTCACCTCTTCCTGCCCTGCCTTCCTGCTCTACAGGGATCTGCAGCCAGGAGAGAAGTACATCGTTCATGTCACCACACTGAGTGGCCTGGGGACGGAAGACCACCTCTCAGAGAGTCTGGCTATGGCCCCCTTCCACGTGTGGACTAGTGAGTGGGGTTGCCTTCACCACCCCCCATCACTGCAGGGGCTCTGGGGCTTGGAAGGCAAAGGGCAGCTGTGGTTCCTGGCCAGCAGGAGAGCTGCAGGGAAAGGAAGATGCAAAAGCTGTCAGCCTATCTGGCCAGCACAGTGGGTGGGCATGCAGGCCACCCTCAGGGAGGGCAGGCAAGGCAGTGGCACATCCTTCCTTGCCAGATGCTGTACACTGCACAAGATCAGTGCAAGCTCAGCCCCATGTGCAGCTCACATGGGCCTGATTCCATTCCCTGCTCTATAGCATCTAGATGATGAGGGCAGGACCTGGGTGCCAGAGTACAGTGGGGCTCTGCTTGTCTTGGCAGGGACCTGGTGCTGAGCATCTCTGTGTCTTGCACAGCTGGGGCATGCCCAGGCAAGCTGGGGCCCTGACATGCTGGTAGGGTAGTGCGTGAGCAAGCAGGGTGATTGCCATTCAGGGACACAAGTGCTGACCACTTTCTCTCCCTTCCTGCCTGCCCCAGGGCCTCTTCCCCCACAAAATCTCACTGCCTCCCGTGTCACTGTCGCTGCTGTGTCAATGGCGTGGGAGCAGCCACCTGCTGGCACTGTGGAGGGGTACATCATCAATGTCACCACCAGTCAGAGCGTGAAGAGCCGCTACGTGCCCAATGGGAAGCTGGTGTCCTACACGGTGCGGGACCTGCTCCCTGGGCAGCGGTACCGCCTGTCCGTGACGGCCGTGCAGAACACGGAGCAAGGCCAAGTGCACAGTGAGCCTGCCCACCTCTACGTCACCACCTGTGAGTGCCCAGCTCCCTGCAGCTGGGGACAGGGTAACAAGGAAGCAGGGCAGAGGGTAGGAAAGGAATTGACCAACAGGGTAATAACTCCATGGGGACCTGCTGCTCCAAACCCAGGTGCCCACACCAGGCTGTGGGGACAGGAGCAGACCTCCTTTGGAAGGGAGATGTGTGTGGTGGGGCGCCGCCTCCTTTAGTGGAGGGTGGATGCAGTGTTACAGCTCAGCGATGATTCGCTGAGATTGGCACTTGCTGTCCAGATGTGTGGAGAGTGTGCACAGCCCTAAATGATAGCCTGGGGACAAAGGGGCTGGCAGCTGGGTTGCTGTGCAGACTTGAAGCCTGCCTCCTGTTGAGCCTTACCTTTTGCTCTGCAGTGCAGAGGGACGGGGCTTTGGAGAGACGCTGGAGCCAAATGAAGCCTAACCCCCGGGTGCTGCGTAACAGGCTGCCCCCAGCTTTCCTGCCCGAGCTCCGCTTGCTCGCGGATCGTGACACCGCTGAGGAGCCCTCACCAACTCCCAGGTAAGCATTGCTCCAGTACTCCTGGCTCTCCACCAACACTTGGCTCAAGTGTTGGGCTACGCAGAGACCCTTTTCCCAGCTCCTGTCTCTGACTGCACATGGGGTCCAATTTGTTCTTCCTGGGTTGTGCCTTTTGCCTGCCCACTGGAATCCTGAGCCAGAAAGGCCTTTGCCCTGTGAATAGGTTGCTTCCCTAGCAGGTTGCCCCTCACACTGCCTGCAGGACTTGGACTAAGCCTGATGCCACCAGAGAGTGCTTTATTCAGCTACCTCCATCCCTAGTGCTTGAGGTAGCTGTGGCCTGGTTCAGTGGGTTAGGAACTTCTTCCCTCAACTGCCCAGTTGAAATTTACTGGACTAGCTCAGACGACTTGGAAGTAAGCTAAAGCTGTATTTACAGCAAAGCTAAATGTACCAGCTTATAGACACAATATATTTGCATGTCTTTACAGTCAGATATAAGTGAGAAATAATACAGAAATCCAAACTTCCCCCGCTGGACAAAGAAAAGAAGCCCCGAAGGGGCCGAAGCTACAAGGTCACCCCCTCTCTCTTCCAGACAGAAAACAGCCAGCAAGGCTTAGCTGTTACTGTTAGTCAAGGTCAGTGGAAGAGATCAGAGCAAAGGAGAAGTGAAGGGAGCAAGTGCCCAAGAGCAAAGAAGGGTGACTTGTTTGTACTTGGGCTTTTTATACCTTTTAGCAAACCAATGTATGATACAGACTGGATTTTCTTTTTACAACCAATGATCTAATTTCTCTTATTAGATTATTCCAGTGAGCCTTAAACCAGCACACCAGGGTACCTAAAGTGCCTCATACCTTATGGTTCTTCTGTGCCAGGTTCACTGAGCTGGTGGATGGCAGAGGGAGGATCAGCGCCAGATTTGGTACTGCACTGGACAAATCCATCGCTGTGAAAACACGTGAGCCCTCTGCTGCCTTTCTGGCCTGCTTCTGTCACCTAGTACCATCTCTACTGTGCCTCACACCCAGGACAGGCTGCTGTAGGGCTGGGGGAGCCATAGAGGAGGGCAGAGCCTTTATATCTCTCCCTGGACAGACGAACATCAGTACTGTTTGCTACACCTCTGCCCAGGCAGAGAGATGGTGCACAGCCAGTTGGAGGGGCCCAGAAGGGACCCTTGCTGATGTAAGGCAGTGCTGGCTGCAGCATGGGATACCTTTCTCCATTGCCAGCAGCAATTTGAGTCCAGGCCGTGACACTGTAATCACTTCCTACCCAGCAGCCTGAGCCCCTACTGCCAAGCACAGAGTTGCACTCAAAGAGGGCACCTGGACAAGAAGCCCCTTGTTTGCCATTCCAGGAACATCAGAGATACAAATGCCAGCCCAAGATACCATGTCAGGCCTGGAAGCCCCATTATCACAGGATGAGGAAGGGGCCTGCCACTCCTGACTGCAGTCCTGGACACATTTAATGTGTTGGCTCTGCCTCCCTAGGGCTCTGTGCCCACAGCCCTTCAGGAAGGGCAAGGTGGTCATCCCCTGGGGGACAGAGTGGCTGAGAGCAGCCAGGCAGAGAGGGTGCTGGGGGTGCTGGGAGAGAGGAGCTGAAGAGGAGGCAGCAGTGCCCAGGTGGGCAGCAGAGCCAATGGCATCCTGGGCTGGCTCAGGAGCAGTGTGGGCAGCAGGACAAGGGAGGTTCTTCTGCCCCTGTGCTCAGCACTGCTCAGGCCACCCCTTGAGTGCTGTGTCCAGTTCTGGGCTCCTCCATTGCAGAGAGATGTTGAGGTGCTGGGAGGTGCCCAGAGAAGGGCAGCAAGGCTGGGGAGGGGCCTGGAGCACAGCCCTGTGAGGAGAGGCTGAGGGAGCTGGGGGTGTGCAGCCTGCAGAAGAGGAGGCTCAGGGCAGAGCTCATTGCTGTCTGCAGCTCCCTGCAGGGAGGCTGTAGCCAGGTGGGGTTGGGCTCTTCTTCTGGGCAGCCAGCAACAGAACGAGGGGACACAGCCTGAAGCCGTGCCAGGGCAGGTTGAGGATGGATGTTAGGAGGAAGTTGTTGGCAGAGAGAGTGATTGGCGTTGGAATGGGCTGCCCAGGGAGGTGGTGGAGTTGCTGTGCCTGGAGGTGTTGAAGCCAAGCCTGGCTGGGGCACTTAGTGCCATGGTCTGGTTGGTTGGGCAGGGCTGGGGGCTGGGTTGGGCTGAATGATCTTGGAGGTCTCTTCCAACCTGCTTGATTCTATGGTTCTATAGTCCCCTAGTTCTAGGGGTGCCAAGTGGGAAGGGCTAATCCACTGCTTTGGGCCCGATCAGCCCTCTGGTGATGCAGGCAGGCTGGATCCTGTTAGAGAGGCTGTCTTTGTGGGTCTGGCCCTGGCTGCAGGTGACATCTGATACTCTTGTTGTGCAGAGCCAGAGGCTTCAGTGAAGCTGGAGAATGTGGAGGTGTCCAGCCAGGGCAGTCTGGTGCTGCAGCAGCACAAGTCAAAGAGCAAGAGTAAGTCTGGGGAGGGGGATACACGAACAGCAGGGACCTAGTCTGGGCCCTGCAGGTAGGCAGGGCACTTGGCATCAGCTGCTCTCCTGTTACTCTGTGAAGCACACAAGCATGCCTCTAATGGATCTCCCATCTTTCTTTGCCCACTTGAGCTCTTCTCAGGAGCATCTGGGCAGGGCTCCACTGTGGTCCTGGGGTGTGATAGCCATGTATTTTTTAGGTGAGGAGCAGAACTGCTCAGTGACCCCCTGCAGAAATGGAGGCACGTGCACTAGGGACGCTGAATCCTACCACTGTGACTGCCCCCCAGCGTTCAAGGGCCAGCTCTGCGAGCTAGGTGAGTGCTGCACTGCTACCCGAGCCCTGCGCTTGGTCACATGCCTAGAGTGAGAGCAGTCCCTGACACAGGTGGCACAGGGCACTGAGCTTACAATGTCAGCATCTAGGCCCTCGTAACTGAGGGAGTCCCACTAGGCTGGAAAGGGCTGTGCTGTGTCAACAGCAGAGAGGGCCTGGGCTCAGCCAGTTGGGGTAGTTCTGGGAATCTGGCTTCTGCTCTGCCCATGTAGTCCTCTGGACACCTTTAGGCTGGGGACTCTGCTTCTCTGGATGACTCAGCTCTGTTGAGCCCAGCTTTCCAGGACAGTAGAGGGGAAGCCAGGAGGGCCTTACTGGCCCCTTGCCATGGGGTGCAGGCAGGGCAAGAGGTGGGCTTGTTGATAGTTCCCCTCTCCTATTCCCTGAGCAGCCTGCAAGAAGGTGCCACACTCCTGCACACGGCTGTACTTGGAAACCAGGTCATTCCCCATGTGGGAAGGAGGCACCTGCCACTACCTGTGAGTACTGCCTGTGGGTTGTGCTCCCCCCTGCCCCTTGTGCTCAGAGCCAGGGATGTCTTCATGCAGCTCAGCTCCAGGGAAAGGAGAGTGAAAGGCTTTCTCAGACTGTGGCTGCAGCTGCCTCCTCCCTAGTACAGGCTGAAAAGTCTCACATGCCCTTGACTCTCCAGGTTTGCCCTGCCAGCTGCATTTCAGGGCAGGGTGAAGTGCTGACGTGACAGCCTCAGAGCAGTGTTACCCGCTTATGTGGCAGCAAGGTTATATTTGGTGTATGCGACCCCTAGCTCCTAGCAGCCTCTTCACCTGCAAGTAGAGGCCTGGGGCCAGCCCTACTGTGATACCAGGTCATGGCAGGGAGGTCTCTGCTTGCCCTGTCCCTTCAGCCTTTCTGTGATGGAGGCACAAGGGCCTGGCTGTGTGAGCTCAGCCCTTCTACCGAGGCCAGTTACTGCAGCCTGGAATGGAATGGAATGGAGGAGACACTCAAGACACCCCCTTGCACTTGTAAAAGCAGATCTGTCCCTCTTGTTCTCAACAACTTGCCCTCTGCTGTGTGTGCAGGTACAGGAGAGTCTACAAGGTACACCAGGGTATCTGCTACAAGGAGAACTGTGAGAGCACTGCTTCTAAGAAGACCACCAACAGGTACAGCAGGCAGCAGCACACTGAGTGCTGGCCTTCCTAGGGCCTGGGACAGGAATATACAGCCAGCCAGTGCCACACAGCGTTTGTGTAGTTCCCAAGCTGAGGGTAGACTTGGGAGAGGGGAGCAGGTGCCCTGTGCAGAACAGAGTATGAGCAGAGCTCTGCCTGCCCTCCCTGTGAGCAGCTGCGAGACTGATGGCATTCTTCTCCCTTTCAGAAAAACAAGCGACGGTCACACACTGAAGAAACCACAGAGTAAGTATCTGATCCAGGCCTTCCTCAGCTGCAGAGAGTCAAGAAAGTGAAGGGTAGGGGCCAGAGGGCATCCCAGGTTCATGGTGCCACATTTAGGGGGTACAAGGGCTCTCTAGCTGCTGTGCTGGTCAAGCTTGGGTACATGATTAGGGCTTGCTCTGTCTTCCTGAAGCTCTGCAGCCCCACAAACAGATTCCTGCACAGAAAAGGCCTTGGTGCTGCCTTACCAGTGCAAGATAAAGGCTGGAGCCTTGGAGGGGACAGGTTCCCTTTCCTCCAGCTTAAGATGAATGCACAGGGTGGGAAGAGGCAGCTGTGGGGCTTCTGGGCCTTCTGCACACCAGCTTATTCTTCTCCTGCTCTTTCACAGGGCTCAAAGCAGTAGAAGCTTCATCTTTCCGTATCTAAGGGTTTTTGAAACACCAGGACGATCATATCTGCCCCTTGGGTTGAATACCTGGGGACCCTTTATGCTTGGCATCAGCCTCTCCCTGCCACGCTTGCAGCTGGATAGGCATGCTGAGCAGCAGCTCCCTTCTCTCTACCAGACCAGCTCTGCCCTTGCTCCGGCTTGCCTTGCTCCAGCCACATCTTCTGCCCCCCAGAAACTGAGCACAAGTGTACCACAGCAGCTGGCTGGCTATCCTTGAGGGCACCAGCCCTGCTCTGGCCCCCTTGTCACTCATGACTGATAGGCTCCTAGCTCTGCTCAGGCACTGGCAGGTCTGAGCCTGGCGCTCCATCAAAAGCATCTGCACCAACCCATTTTCATAACTCAAGGTTATAAACTACCAATAACCCCCAAATAAAACAGTTTAATGCAGATCAGAAAGCTTTAGCTATCACCTGAGATGTGGCCCACAAAAACTGGGTTGAAGACCTTCCCTGTGCAGACCAGTTAGAAATGGCAAGCAGCTTCATTGAGCAGTGATGCAAGCATGGGCAGTAGATGGGTATCCTTGTCTCCTCTGCTCTAGTGGGGGAAACTGACTGACGGTTTTGGGGTTTTTTATTTGCATTGTAAACAATCCCTGTTTACAATTTAAACCAAATTCTCAGCTCTGAAATCAACAGAGCACCTAGAAAGAATTTAAGTGATCTTCAGGGTGAAATTTGTCAGCTGAGGTGCAACACCACGCTGGTTCTGACTAATCATCTCCAAGCTAGTGCAGGGTACAGTATGGGCTTAGTGACAAAGCAAGCTCCTTGTCCCATTGCCCTTGAACTGCTCCTAGTGTTTGCATTCCGTGTGGCACCAGCTGGTGCCAAGATGCCAGTGCTGTATTGCTTGCAGAGAGGAGCAGCACACAGTGGCTGCCCCACCAGCTGCAGCAGGACAGGGAGTCTAAGTGTAGCTTAGAAACATTCCTAGTTTTTGTGAGTTTGTATGACAGCGATAGTTAAACATAGATTTGTGTATGAGGTGCACAGTGTATATTCTAAATCCATACCAGAGAGATATTGTAGTTAGGGTTAGAGTCATGTTTTCCTAGCAGCCTTGGTGGGCATGGTGGCAGGGCAGCCCTCTCTCCTCCCAGAAGCACTGCAGGGCGCTTTATTGTTCAGCTATGTGTGTCAAGCTGCAGCCTGGAAGATGCTGAGTGGAACAAGCCTGAGAGTTTCGGTGCTTCTGGCACCACCCTCTCCCTCCCAGGAGCACTGTAAGAGTGCTCAGGCCAGAGAAGTGGCTGCTGAGGCATCCAGCAGGAGCCTGGGAGCAGCAGGAACAAGGTAAAGCCATGACAGGCTAGTCAGTGTGATGCTCCCCCCTTCCATGGGCTCTAGCTCTGCTCCCGGCAGAGAATGGAGATGGACGTGCCTTGTTTTCCACCAAGGCTGACTGATCCTGCTGCAGCCCCTCTCCTGCAAGATGAGCACAGGTGTCCTGCCTCCCCCCGCCTACCAAGTCAGCCTAGCCTGGAAGAGCAAGGCAAGGGGAAAGTCAGAATAGCTTCTGCTCTCTGGGAGGGAGATTTTGGGCCTGTGGTCAGAAAAGCCATTGCACCTCTACCTGGTCAGCCTCCACCACCACCACCAAAAGTTATGAAGGCAGAGATGGTCCTGCCCTGGGACAGTCCAGTTGCAGCAGGTCCCGGAGCCTGCAGCCACAGGACAGCATGGTTCTGCAAGCCAGCCCAGCAGCCTTCACCTCTCACCCCATGCCCAGCACACCATGCAATGCAGGTGGCAGGTCTTGACCTAGCCTTGGAAATAAATTAGCTCTTCAGGTTTGATTTTTTTTTTTTTTTTAAATAAAAACACTTTATGGAAACTGGATTATTTGTTAAAGTAATTGATTGAGGAGGAGGGAATGAGGTGGTTATATTCAGAAATGAGATCTACTGCTGCTCCTCAGAGCGCCACAGCTGCATAAAGCACCCATGAGTGCAGTGGGGCAAGGGAGTGCATGAGCATAGAAGAGCTCAGGCACCTTGCTCTGTCACCTCACTTATAGTCTGTTTTACTTCCTTCACTGTCCAAGAAATCACTTTCCTGTGGGTATAGTGCATCACTATCCTCTTCTTCTTCCTCCTTTTCTTCCTCCTCCCGAGCCAGCAGCTGCTTGAAGACCTCGTACTCCTCTGGGGTGGAACAAGCTAAGTTCTCCAAGAATTCTTTTTCTGGTAGCTGAAGGATGCTCTTCAGTTTCGGGTTACTGGTTTGCATCTGGCCTTTGAACGGGGTCTGGTAGAGCCCTCTCCGCTCCAGGAAGCCATGCCGGTTCCTGAGCTCGGAGAAGGGCACCTGGAAAAGCCGGGCCTTCACCATCTCCTTCTGCCGAACGCCCATCCTGAAGTAGGCATACTGCAAGCGGGGCGGGTCGGTTAAGGCGGGGCCGCGGGGGCCCGGAGCCGCGACGCACTCCCGCCCCGCCGGACACGTTTTCAGGGTCCGCCGCTGCGGCGAGCAGTGCGGGCCCTCACCTGGAAGTGGTGGTGGAGAAGGCGTGTTTCTTCCAGCACCACTGCGGGGCTGGTCCCCAGCACCTCCCTCAGCTGCTCCGCCGTGAAGAGGCACTGCTCCCGCAGCAGCCGCACCGCAGCCGTCATCCGCCGCCGCGGCACGGTGAAGAGCTGGGGGCAACGGCTGACGGCCCGCTGCAGCTGACCTGCGAGCAGCAAGCTGAGTGGGACGGCCAGGGCCGGGCCCCGCCGCCGCCCCGCCGCCGCGCTGCCCTACCTCCAGCGAGCCCCAGGCGCCGCAGCAATTCAGCCCGCTCACGCAGCCGCTCCGTCGGAAACCGCAGCAGCGCTGGGCTCCGCTCCAGCAAGTCGAGAGCGGCCGCGGCACTGAGCCCTAGCAGCAGAAGCTGCGCCGCCGCCGCCTCCCGGCGCTGCGGGCAGAGCTGGGGCTGCAGACCCAGGAGTCGCCGAGCCTGCTCCTCGCTGAAGCCCATGGCCCGTAGCCCCGCCGCCTCCCCGCAGCCGCGGCGGGGGCATAGCCTGGGAGCGGCGGGAAGGCAGCGGGGGCGTGGGCCCCATCCCGTTCGACCGCAGCACCACAGCACTCGCCCCGCCATGGCCCGGCACAAGCGTGGCCACCGAAGGGAGGAGCCGGATGAGGCCCCGCCGCTGTGCTCCGCCTTTGGTGCCCGGCGCGGGAGGGGTCGTGGTACCGCGGCGGACAGCGTTGGGGCGCCAAGCTCGGTGCCACAGTTAAGCTGCGTCATGCGTGTTGTCATGGAATCATAGAAGGGCTGGGTTGGAAGGGATCTGAACGACCATCCTGTTCCAACCCCCTGCTATGGGCAGGGACACCTCCCACCAGTACAGGTTGCTCAAGGCCTCATCTAACCTGGCCTTGAACACCTCCGGGGAGGGTCAGCCACAACCTCCCTGTTCGAGTGTCTGTCTCACTGAAAAGAATTCCTTCCTGATCTCCAGCCTCAATTTTCCCTCTTTCAGCTCATTGTCCCTCATCCTGTCACTCCCACCTCTTGTCCGAAGTCCCTCCCAAGCTCTTCTGGAGCCCTTCAGCTACTGCCAGGCTGCTCTGAGGTCTCCTTGGAACATTCTCCAGGCTGCACAGCCACAACTCTCCCAGCCTGGCCCCACAGCAGAGCTTCTGCAGCCTCTGAGCATCTTGGTGGCCTGCTCTGGAGCCTCTGCAGCAGCTCCAGGTCCTCCTTGTGCTGGGTTCCCAGAGCTGGAGGCAGTGCTGCAGGTGAGGTCTGAGCAGAGCAAAGGAGCAGAATCCCCTCCCTGTGCTGCTGCTCTCCTGCTCTGGCTGCAGCCAGCACACAGCTGGCTCTGGGCTGTGCCCAGTGCTGGCTCCTGGGCACTTTGGCACCAGCTGACACCCCCAAGGCCTTCTCCCCAGGCTGCTCTTGAGCCACTCCTCACCCTGCTTGCTCTTGTGCTTGGAATTGCCCTGACACAGATGCATGACCTTGCACTTAGCCTTGTTGAACTTAATGAGGCTCGCTTGGGCCCACCTCTGCAGCCCATCCAGGTCCCTCTGGATGGATCCCTTCTCTCCAGTGTGTCAGCTTGGTGTCCTCTGCAGACTTGCTGAGGGTGCCACTGTCCACATCACCGACAAGTGCATAAAATTGAGACGCCTTCAGCAAACGTTCCTGTCCTTGGTACCTCTGTCAGGGGTGCGTCCCCTGGAGGTGTTCCAGAAAACCGTGGGACATGGCACTTCGGGACATGGTTTGGTGGCCATGGTGGCGTTAGGCTGATGGTTGGACTAGATGATCTTTGAGATATTTTCCAACAAAATAATTTCTATGATCTATGATCTACATTTAGAAAATAAGCTAGGGAAGGAAGTCATCTGCAGTGCCATTTGAGTGTCCCTGTTTTTCTTTGGTGAAGATGGAATTTGTTAGGATTTTGAATGCTTCCAGCCTTCTTCCTTAATCTTAAAACAATTGATGTAGGCTTTAAATTGCAGCCATAATAATGATTTTATGACATAAGCTGAAAGAGGAGGAAAGAACTAGGTGTTACTGCACAGAGGTGTCTTTCTGGATAACCTATGTGGCATCACAGTAATCCAACAGTCACATTTTGGCTTGTTTGGACATGAGATAAGGTATAGGTCCTAATTTTGCTAGAAATGAACCCAGCCAAGCATCAGAGTTCACTGTTACAGTCCTGCAAGACTATTTTTATCCCAACTTCTCTTGGAAGGTCCTTTGATTTCTCCAGAAGGCTATTATTGTGTCCCTCTGCTAGTGCAGGATGACAAATAACTTAAGATTGAAGTTTGGTATAAAGCATACAGCCACTTCTAAATTCCTTTCGTCTTTCTGCATGATTCATGCTCCAGTGCCACAATTAAGAATAGCATCAGAATTATATCACCTTGGAGACAATCGTGATCCTCAGCACCATACTTTGAGCAAGAAAAACAGATGGCTGAGGGAGGAGAGTTTCTATTTATAACACAAAGCTCCCTCTGCAGAAGACTACTGTACAGGCTTGGAGTAACAAAGCAGCCCTACGAACTCAAGGTGGGTTTTGGAAAAGGGCCTCTCCGTCAGAAGGCTGAAGGAAGTGGCAGCCGCAGTTTGCGAGTGCTCACTGTGCAGCAGGCACAGAGAAGGTGCAGTACTTCGGCTACCATCTTCCACCAGCACCTCAGGCAAGGGGACTGTGGGCACAGTGGTGCTTTTACCACAAAGTAATTCCTGCATACCTCAGAATTTACTCTAAAAGAGGTGAGAGAGACTTAATGGGGAATTGCAATTGTGGTTTACTGTGTCCAACTCTGGGGCCCCCAATACAAGAGAGACAGGGACCTGCTGGAGTGGGTCCACAGTAGGCCACAAAGATGATTGTAGGGCTGGAGCACCTCTCTTATGAAGACAGGCTGGGAGAGTTAGGGCTCTTCAGCCATCAGACTTGATGTGGTCCTGGGCCCTGGGCAGCCTGCTCTAGTTGGAAGTGTCCCTACTGACTGCAGGGGCTATTGCCCAAGATGATCTTTGAGTATCCTTTCCAACCCAGTGCAACCTGTGAATCTGTGAACAAAGGATAGTTCAGCCTCCAGATGAGCTCCTGACTTACAGTAAACTCCCTCAAGTTATTTTGCATGATGCTACATTAAAATGATTTCAGTTCCTTACAAAGAGGAGAGCACTGTACCCCTGTAACCCAGCACTGGTTTAAGTGTGGCTTTTAATGAGGTCTGGGGCAACTTCCCTTACTTTCCTTCTGTAACAGAGGAGGGAACTCTGTTCCCCTATGGGCTGTGAGAGTTGTGGCTGTTCAATCTGGGGAAGAGAAGGCTCCAGGGAGACCTTAGAGCAGCCTCCCAGTACCTGAAGGGGAGCTATAAGAAATCCAGGAAGGGACTTTTTACAAGGGCTTGTAGTGAGAGAACAAGAGAGAATGGACTTAAGCTGGAAGAGGGGAAATTTAGACTGAAGATTAGGAAGAAATTATTTCTGGGAGACACTGGAACAGGTTGCCCAAAGAAGGCTAAATTTCCCCTCTCCCAGCTCAAAGCCATTGTCCCTCATCCTGGCACTCCCAGCCCTTATCCAGAGTCCCTCCCCAGCTCTCCTGCAGCCTTTCAGCTACTGCCAGGCTGTTCTAAAGTCTCCCTGGAGCCTTCTCTTCTCCAGGCTGAACAGCCACAACTTTCCCAGCCTGTCCCCATAGGGGAGGTTCTGCAGCCTCTGATCATCTTGGTGGCCTGCTCTGGACTTGCTCCAGCAGTTCCAGGTGTTTCCTGTGCTAGGGGCACCACAGCTGGACACAGTAATCCAGGTGGGATTTGTCATCAACTATTACCCCCAAGTCCTTCTACCTTAGGCTGCTCCTGAGCCACTCCTTACACAGCCTGGATTTGTGCTTGGGATTGCTCTGACCCAGGTGCAGGACCTTGCATTGGTCTTGTTGAATTTCATGAAATTGGCTTGGGCCTTCCTCTTCAGCCTGTCCAAGTTCTTCTTGACACTTAGATACTGAAACAAGACATAGAATGGTTTGGGTTGGAAGGAACATCCAAAGGTCATCAAGTGCAACCACCTTGCACTCAGCAGGGACATCCTCCACTGGATCAGGTTGCTTAGAGCCTTGACAAGCCTGACCTTGAATAACTCCAAAGATGGGTCCTCAATCACCTCCCTGAGCAACCTATTGCAGTGTTCCAGCAGCGTCCTGGTGCAGAACTTGGTTCTCACATCCAATCTCAGTCTGCTCTGCTCTCATTTCAAACCACTGTGCCTTGTCCTGTCCCTGCTGGCCTTTGGAAGCAGTCCCTGTGCAGCCTTCTTGCAGCTCCTTCAGCTACTGGAAGGTCACTATTAGGTCTCCCTGGAGCCTTCTCTTCTCCAGGTTGAGCAACTCCAGCTCCTTCAGCCTGTTGTTGCAGCAGAGGTTCTTCAACACCCTGATCATTTTCATGGCCCTCCTCCAGACCCACTCTATCAGGTCCATGTCTCACTTGTGTTGAGGGCTCCAGAGATGGATGCAGTACTTCAGGTGATGTCTCCCCAGAGTAGAGAGGCAGAATCACCTCTCTTGACCTCCTGGCCATGCTTCTTTTGATGCAGTCCAGGACGCCATTGGTCTTCTGAGTTTCAAGCATACATTGTTAGCTCATGTCCAGCTTCTTACCCATCGGCTCCCCCAAGTTCTTTTTTGCAGGGCTCTTTTCTATCACCTCATCCCCCAGCCTGTAGCATTGTCTGTAGCATTGACAAAAAATATTAAATACTACAGGTTCCATTATGGACCCCTGAGGGACTCGTCTTGTCACTGATCTCCATCTGTGACCACCCAGCCAATTCCTTATCCACTGGGCAGATCACCTGTCAAATTTTTGTCTCTCCAACATCTTCCTGACATTGTTTAGAAAAGTATTTCTTGAGTAGTTATTTTTAATTGGAAGAAACATAGTTTTAATGTAGTGATAAAAGGGTCTGCAAACAATCCCTGTGCATACACAAGATGTTCTCCTTGCTGCTTTTGTGTCTTGTCTCTGCCTCAGGAAGACTCAAGGCATTTTCTCCCAGCACAATGAATGTGCCAATTCTTGCATCCAGTGCCAAGTGCCTCTGAAAGGTTACTTAATGGCTATCCCATGGTGCTCCACCTCAGTAACATTGTTTGTTTCACACTGGGCATGGTAAAATACTGGCCCAGGTTGCCCAGAGAAGTGGTAGATGCCCCATCCTTGGAAACATTCAAGGTGAGGTCGTTTGGGGCTCTGAGCAAAGTGACCTAGTTGAGGATGTGCCTGCTCACTGAAGTGTGGTTGAACTAGATGACCTTTAAACACCCTTTGCAGCTCAAACCATTCAATGACTCTGTGATTCCTCTGCTCCCTTTTTTGTACTCCTCTCACCAGTGACCACACCATCACATCTGCAGCTGGGCTGTCCCCAAAACACACTTTAGTGTTATTTACCTCCCACTTCTCTGGATCAGTTTAGGAAAAGGGGATGTTTTGGTGTGATCGCAGCAGCTATGACAGCCTTTACACCTCTGGCTGTAGACATGGGGACATGTAAGCAGAAGAAGTATTTTTTCCATCTGTAGTGTCACGCTGATCCTCCAGATGAGCTCTTTCTGACCCTCTGACCCTCTGACCATGGTCCTTCACTGCAAAAGCAGAGGGAGGAGCCAAAATGGCTGGTCTACGCTGGAAGGTGAGGAGCAGAGCTGAAGAAACAACAGTTTCATTCCTCAGAGGAAGAGACACTTCTCAAATCAGAACATGTTTACTTGTAGCCTACAGACTTCATGACAAGCCTTTTATCATTGTTCTGTGACCTTGACATAATCAGCTTATGAATTACACAGAATCACAGAAACATTCCCGTTGGAAAAGCCCCTCAGGATTACCGAGTCCAACTGATATCCCTATTCTACGAGGTTCATCCTAAACCACGACCCCAAGCACCACATCAAAAGGACTTTTAAACACATCCAGAGGCTGTGACTCAACCAGCTTCTCGGGCAGCTCATGCCAGTGCCCGACCACTCTTGCTGAGAAAAAAATTGTTCCTCACGCCCAGTCTAAACCTACCCAGTCGCAGTTTGAGGCCATTCCCTCTTGCGACTCCTTGGAATGGCTGGAGCTTAGAATCAGTGCTCTTAGCAGACACTGCGGCTCAATCCTGGATTTCACTGAATCAAACGGACTGCGATTTCCTCCCTCGGCATGCAGCTGAGTGCCCGACTGTGCTCCTCCCGCCAGGGGGCACTATGGTTCTCAGAAGGCCGCGGCGCGCGCATGCGCACCAAGGGGCATAGGCCACAGTGGTTCCCTCTCCCCCCAGCGCACCGCCTACAGGGCTTGATTGGCTGCGGCTCGTCACCAGTGGTGAGCTCTGATTGGCTACGATGGCGGCCGAGGCGGTTTCCGGCAGGGGGCGGTGAGAGGAGAAGCAATATGGCGGCGGGGAGCGGAGAGGGACCGCAGGAGATGATGGAGGGTGAGAACCTGCTGCGGAGACCGAATCAGCTCGCCGCTCCGGCAGCGCTGTTCGGCGGGACGGCTGCGGGAGATGGGGCTTGTGGGCCCTTGTCCATTGAGCTGTGGGGGGTAGGATGTGTGCTGCCTGAGGCATGGCGTGATGCCTTCCCACTCCCCCGGGTGCTCCACGCCAGAGAGGTGGAAGAAGAAGTCGATATGTGGCCGTGACGCAAAAAATTAAAGCTAATACGTCAGAAATCCCTTGCGTGACGTGGCGCCTTCAGTAGAGAATAAGTAATAGCGGGAAAGGGGGAAAGGAGGAGTGAGGCTTCAGGTGCTCAGAGTCAGGGTGAGCCAGCAGAGCTGTGTCTGGGTAATGGTGAAGGGGTCCCGCAGGCTGTTGTGAGGAGGCAGTTGCTTTTGTCTGCAGAGGTGTTTTAATGCCGTCACTTTTTTTGTGTCATTGGTACTATCGTACATGAGACTGATTTTTTTTTTTTTTTTCCTGAAAGCTTTTAAAATGTAATAGTTCTACTTCCATTTCCATAATCTTTGGAACTGCACTTCATTGATCTAAGAAATTTCCTTTTTCCTCCAGTCTTCTTCCCAGATTGTGGGTTTTAGGAAGATGTGATGGGAGGAAAAAGTGCATCCAAAATCAAAGTAGAAACAAGGGGTAAGAGGCCTTTTACTTAAGACTAAACCTTTCATTTAGTTAACTTAGGATTTCTACTAACTTCGTAGTGGTAAATGTGAACCCTGGTTATTATGCCTGCTTGCTACTTCTTCCCCTCAACCCACTACTGAAAATAGCCTAATTCTGCTGTTCTGGCTCTCACGCAGTTGATAAGCGGATCGAGTCTGAGGAGTCGGGGGACGAAGAAGGGAAGAAGCAGGCAGTGCGCTTAGTGACAGACCTCAGCCAGCAGAGCCTGAGGGATGAGCAGAACGGCGAGAACTCCACAGGTACCTTCCCCACCTACCTAGTGGCCCTAGAAAGTGCCTTGCTGCTGTGTGCATACCAGCCCTTTGTGCTTCTTGTGACTACGTAATCATAGAATGGTGAGGATTGGAAGGGAGCTTTGAAGGTCATGAAATCCAGCCCCCCTGCCAGAGCAGGGTCACCCAGGATCACGAGATCCAAGTGGGTTTTGAAAGTCTCCAGACAATGAGACTCCACAGCCTCTCTGGGCAGCTGTGCCAAGGCTCCAGCACCCTTACAATAAAGAAGTTTCTCCTCACGTTGAGGTGGAGCTTCCTGTGTTCCAGTTTGTGCCCATTTTTCGTTGTCCTGGCAAGGACACTGTGAAAAGAGGCTGGCCCCTTCTTGACAACTGGCTTTCAAATCTTCATTAATAAGAGCTCCTCTCCATCTTCTCTTCTCCACACTGAACAGTCCCAGGTTGTTTGTATCAGTGTTATTGAACAGAGTAAATCTATGAAGTCTGCCCTAGAGCAATCTTCTTTATAAATAAATAAATTACAGTGTCTCGATAAAGTGAAGCCGACTTCAACCACTGATACCTGTCCTTTCTTTTTTTCTTATTTATTTATTCATCCACATTTCTGTCTGACATTTTTACTGTCAAAATGCAAACCATCTTTATTTGTTCTGTGTTTCAGGGGAAGAGTGTCGGATATGTTCTTTAGAAATAAAAAGAAGCAGCTTTTCAGAATTCTGCTATAGGGTATTTATTTTTTTACCTAAATAGTTGGGAGATTCTTTTGGAAGGCAAAGATCCTGATCCCACTGGAGAGGTCTCTACTCACTGCACTGGGGTTGGACAAAATGACCTTTGAGGGATCACTAAGGTCTCTTCCAATCCAAGCCATTTTGTGAAGGGTTTCTCAGTATATTGCATAGAGTTAGAGTGGATCCATTTCTGAAGACCCAGTATGGTTTGAGCTTCTGGTGCTAGCTAGCAGTCAGAGATGAAATAGCATCCTTTTGCTAGAGATGTTCATGCCACTGTGCTGGTGTGGAAATTGAAATTAAGTAAAGCAGCAAATTTTAAACGTTTTTTTTTTACTGTGCATCTACTGCAGGACCTTCCTAATCTTAGTCTTGCCCATTAGAATTTGCAAAAGTATTTTGTAAACTGCTAAAATTATGATGAGAATTTAAAACCTTACTTCCTGATTAAATGAAGAAACCCCTATACATAAAAAAATGTGTGACTGTAAAAGGTGTGCCCTTACATCTGAAACACCACCTGAGTAATCCAACTTCGCAGGTCAGACTGTCACAGCTTTCCTTTGCGTGCCATAACATGGAGCCTTCATTCAGCTGATGTCATTTAACTGGTTGTTGAGGTTGCATCTTGTATGTTGTTCCCCTGGAAGCTGTAATGTTAAAGAAAATACCTCAGGTGGTGTGCTTTCAGTTCCAATTAAAGCAGAAAAAACACATTCAGTAGGCACGAAGGAAAAGACTCGGGGGCGTTGATCAATGCAAAGCTCACTGTGAATGCCCTCATGAAGCTCATAAGGCAGCTAGCTGTGTGCTGGGCCATATCTAGAGGAGTGTGGCCAGCAGGGCAGGAGAGGGGGTTCTGCCCCTTGACTCTGCTCTGCTGAGACCTTGCCTCAAATATTAAATCAAGTTCTGGCATCCCGAATATAAGGACACAGAGCTTTTGGAGAGAGTCCAGAGGAGGCCACAAAGGTGATCCAAGGGCTGGAGCACCTCTGGTATGAGGACAGGCTGAGGGAGCTGGACTTCATCCTGGACAAGAGAAGACTCCAGAGAGACTTTAGAGCTGCTTTCCAGTACTTGAAGTGATCCTACAGGAAGGCTGCAGAAGAACTTTTCATCCACTAGGACAAGGGGGAGCAATTTGAAGCTGAGGGAGAGCAGGACTAGACTGGGTCTGAAGAAGCAGCTCTTCAGTCTGGAGGTGGTGAGACTCTAGAACAGGTTGTCCAGGGAGGCTGTGGATGCCTCCTCCCTGGAGATGTTCAAGGCCAGGTTGGGTGAGGCCTTGAGCAGCCAAGTCTAGTTGAGAGGTGTCCCTGCCCATGCAGATGGAGTGGAATAGATGAGTTTTAACAAGTCAAAGTGCAGGGTTCTGCACTTTGGTCACAACAACCTCATGCAGTGCTACAGGCTGGGGACAGAGTGGCTGGAGTGCAGCCAGGCAGAGAGGGACTTGGGGGTGCTGGTTGGCAGCTGAACAGAAGCTAGCAGCATGCCCAGGTGGCCAGGAGGGCCAATGGCATCCTGGCCTGTATCAGGAATAGTGTGGCCAGCAGGACCAGGGAAGTCCTTCTGCTGCTGTACTCAGCACTGGTTAGGCCACACCTTGAGTGCTGTGTCCAGTTCTGGGCCCCTCCTTTCAAGAGAGATGTTGAGGTTCTGGAAGGTGTCCAGAGAGGGGCAGCAAGGCTGGGGAGGAGCCTGGAGCACAGCCCTGTGAGGAGAGGCTGAGGGAGCTAGGGGTGTGCAGCCTGCAGAAGAGGAGGCTCAGGGGAGAGCTCATTGCTGTCTGCAGCGACCTGAAAAGAGGCTGTAGTCAGGTGGGGTTGGGCTCTGCTGCCAGGCAGAAAGGGACAGGACAAGGGGACACAGCCTCAAACTGTCAGGGCAGATTCAGGCTGGATGTTAGGAAGAAGTTCTCCACAGAAGGAGTGATTGGCATTGGAACGTGCTGCCTGGGGAGGTGGTGGAGTCACCATCCCTGGAGGTGTTTAAGAGGAGGCTGCATGAGGCGCTTAGTGCCAGGGGTTAGTTAATTAGAAGGACTAGGTGATAGGTTGGACTGGATGATCCTAGAGGTCTTTTCCATCCTGCTTAATTCTGTAATCTCTGAAGTCCCTTCTGACCTTAGCCATTCTATGATTTGGTTGCTGAATTATACTGGTTTCTATTTAATTTAATGGTAATTTTATTACTTCTTCCAAACTCTTAGGATTTTGGAAACTTCTAAAGCAGAAACCAAGCAGAGGAATCATTTTGAAACGTTTGAGTTGGTTTCTGTAGCCAGCTATGAGTTTCTCAGCTGAAAAGAAAACAAAGAATTTTCCACATTTTTCACAGAAGATCATGAATAGGAGGGACTCAGGCAGCTGAAATTTCAAATTTGTTATTTAATGGTGAATTCCTAATCTCTGAGGAATAGAATTCTCTAAGGAGCAGGGCCTCTGTTTAAAAGACTTCTAACTTAGCTCTCGATAATATAGTCGAAGTGTAGCTGGGCCTTGAGTGGCTGTAAATACTCGTGGTGCTGTGAAGTTATGTAACAAACTACAGAATTTGGGTTTCCTGAATGCTGTCAGGTTTTCCCCCACATCTGCAAAGCTCTGTAGCTTGCAGGCACAAAATTCACTTTGCTGATTGCACTGCTAGAGCAGCGTCTGTTCTCCTGAGAAACCTGCTGCGTTTAAAGCTGCTAAAGCACAACCACTGTTTGCTTGCTTACTGCATGCAAGTGAAATTGTTCTGTTCGTAAAGTGATTTTAGAAAGGTCAGTGTAGAGTGTGTTCTGTCTGCATGGTTCATAAATGAAATGTTGGTTGGCAATTAAGGCTGTTCAGCCTGGAGAAGAGAAGGCTTTGGAGAGACTGTAGAGCAGCCTTCCAGTACCCAAGGCGGGGGCTACAAGAAAGCTAGGGATGGACTTTTGCCAGGGGCTGGGAGTGCAGGACAAGGGCAGTGAGCTGCAGGAGGAGAGATGGAGAGTGGAGATGAGGAAGAAATTCTTGAGAGCGAGGATGGGGAGACAGTGGAACAGGTTACCCAGGGAGGCTGTGGGTGCCCCTTGCCTGAATGTGTTCAAGGCCATGTTGGATGAGGCCTTGAGCAATTTGGGTGAGTCGGAGGTGTCTCTCCTAATGGCGGAGGGTTGGAACTGGATGGTTGTTAATGTCCCTTACCACCCAAACCATTTTGTGAATCTACGAATTGATAAAGCTGTCAATTTTCTAGAACCACTTTTGTTTCTTGCCTTAGAGAAAGCTTCCTTTACCATCCTCTGACCAATCCTGATTCATCCGTGCTATCAATGCACACTGTGGATACTCTCTCAGCCTGCCTTGTGGATAGTGTTTTATACACAGTACATGCACCTTTGGCTTTGTTACGTCAATACCAGTGCCTGCGTGTTCGGTTTTAAATTGCTTTTGTTTCAGTGAATTCAGTGCATGTGTTTTGTGTGCTTTGGTTTTGCACAACTGAACTGAAGTCCTGCCTACCAGGGCTGGTTACTCAAAGCCATTTGGCAAAAGAAGGAGGAGGTACTCCTTTGACAGTTCCCAGAGCAGAGTATTTAACACATTGACACAACCAAATGTGTGTAAATACTCTGCACTGGGTGTTATGATAACACACAATTTTCTGGAGAAACTTGCCAGCCAAACAAGGTCAAAGACTTTTTTTCTACTTGATTTTTTTTTAACAATTTTTTTTTACTGCATACATGACTGACTTTACTGCTGGACAGCTTTAAGGAGAAAGTCATTCACCATGAGCTCTAACTTACTGCTGGTACAACTTAGTACAAGGCAAATAGTTTGGGTTTTTCTTGTGGTATCTCAAGTGCTTGTTGTTACAAACCTGAGCTGTGTTCCTGTTGGCTGCACATTCATCTGTGGCGCCTGTGTGGCTTGGAGGACTTTGTGCTTGGAGCCTTTGCACCCTAAAAGTCGCCCTTGGTAGCAGCAGCGTAGAGTATCTCAGTCCTATGCTGAAGTGCGTAGCTCCTGATGGAGAAGGAAGATGTAAAAATTCAAGTGTTGCACATTGCTAGAATGCTGTCAGGCAACATTCTGTGATATGTTCTGCATGTCAGTTATTGTGGCATTTCTGTGCTGCCAATGAATGTCACCAAGCCTACCAGCTCATTTTGCATCCCCTAAATTCAATTTATGCTCCCTGCTAACTGATGCTATGAAGAATATTAAAAGAGGAGTGCAAATGATTGCTTTTCAGTCTTCACAAATCACAGAACCTTAGAGTTTGGAAGAGAGAGATCATTGAGTCCAACCTCCTTGCCAAGGCAGGATCACCTAGGGTAGTTAGCCCAGGAACACATCCAGGCGGGTTTTGAAAGTCTCCAGAGGAGACTCCACAACCTCTCTGGGCAGCCTGTTTCAGGGCTCCGTCACCCTCACTGTAAAGAGAATTCTCCTCATGTTGAGGTGAAACCCTCTGTGTTCCAGTTTGTAGCTGTTGCTCCTTTCTTACTGCTGTGGAGCACTGAAAAGAGATTGGCCCCATCCACTTGACACCCATCCCTCAAGTATTTTTGCACAAGATATTTGTCTTGTGTGAGTTACTTCAGTTAGTGCTTTTTCAGGTTGGAATGCCCAGGCAAAAGCAAATTCAGCAAAGGAAATGATGGTGAGTGGAGCTTTCAAAAGGAGTTTGATGTTAATATTAAAAAATGTAATGATTGTGCTGTTCATCCTTAAATTGGTGCCTGCAGTAGGCAGAGCACTCATTAAGAGTATCAGACAGTTGGCATCCACAACGATCGTTAGCATAGAACATCTGCGTTAATGAACAAGCTTGCATTCAGTAACACAAGAGTTAAGGCAGAATCTTTGGGATCTGCCTGTAATTAAAGTTTGTGGGAGTTCTGGCGGTAGGTACAGAAGCTACACACATGAAACGCCAAGGGCGTACATGTTCTAGGTCTGGTTTACAAAGGTGAACTAGGCTTCCTTTGGAAACTGATGCAACCAGCTCACAATCTTCAGTGAATGGGCATCAGATAGGAATTATTCAGCATGAATTTATCCTGTAGACTTCTCTCCCTCTTGTGCTGTGATAGCCCAGTATTTGCTGTGCTTCTGTCTTCCAGACCTGGACAGGCATTTTCTAACGCTGTGTAGCATGATAGCCGTGCGTTTTCTAGCATACTAGTGAGTTCAGGCAACCAAAGGAAGGGAGAGTAGTGCAAAAATACACCCAACATTGACATAAACTGGCAGTATTTATGAAAGAAAGCAGAAGAGTGGGGTTGCTGAGGTGCATGCTCATTCCTGGCACTATCACTAGGCAGTTTAGATCCCTTCTTGGCCATGTTTTCTTAGGTTGGAGGAGGAATAGAGACAATTTTGAATCGTGTTATCTTCAGAGGGATGCTGGCTGTAACTGTAAAGAAAAGGAATCCTGCCCAGGTCAGTCTTAAGCCAACACCACTCAGCAGCCACACAGGTAGGCTGAGGAAGGTGCTGTTCTTTCTCTTGCACCTAGGCATCTAATTCTCTTGCTTAGAAAGCTTTTTTCCATGACTAGCTGTCACAATGAGAGTCAGAATAGGCAAAATGTATTTTTAATGTGGATTTTAATTGGATATAAGAATATCCAAACTGTGAATTTTGTGTTTCTTCTTCTGAGAAAGATTTGCTCCCTTTGTCTTCCTGAATGTTAGCCACTGTTACTTTACCTTTAGCAGGTAACAGAAGTTTATAAAGTGTTTTTGCTTCTCCTGCAGGAGAAGCAGAGACACCAGTGGACATGGAGACAGTTAACCTGGACCCAGAAGCTGAGGTAAAGGGACATTTTTGTCCTTATGGGCTTTACAGGGTGGACAGAAAAGGTAGGCAGAGTATTGAAACCTGATTAGAAGATTGGATTCTTCCAAAGGTGCTGGCTACCACAGTTTTCCCCAGAATTAATTCAGAGCCTTTAGAGGTGAAGTGAAAGTGTTTTAATCAGCAGCTGAAACATCTCATCAGTAACTTAGAATTGTAAATGAAGCTTGCAGGCACTGAAAGTCAGGCTGTGCTGCAGTCATTTTGAATGGGTGGTAGTATCTAATGAACTGATTGCTACTGTCAGCCCTGTGAGTTAGGATCACAGAATCACCTGTCTGGAAAAAAGACCTTAGGATCATCGAGTGCAGCCATAATCTCGCTATACACAACTGCAGTATGCACAGTGCCTTAGCCAGCCTTCTGCTTTGGCACCTGCAGCTTCATGAGCTTGTTAGCTGGAGTGTTTTTGAGCTTGGGTGGGGAAGTGCTCAATTTCTCCTGGACTGACTGACCAGCAGAGCAAGTAGCTGGGGCTGGACAGTATGAATGTGAACTGGATCATCTTATAGCCACTGCAGAGTTAACTTTCACAAAGCTGCCAGATTATTTGAACTGTCAGTGGTTCCTGCCCATCTGATGCCTCAAGCTGGAAATAACAGGGTTTGTTCCTGTTAGGTCCTAGCAAAGCAAGTAAGAGAATTTTATGCAACACTTTATTCGTGCTAGAGAGTAGAATGTGTCTGTTTCAGTAAATACAGAATTTACTGCAAAATATTGCTGTTTGGTAAAACTGCTCAGACTCAGAAGGGAGCTGTGGCCTTTATGCAGATGCTCTGTTTGCAGTTGACAGGCTTAGGCCATAGGCATATAAAACCTTGTGCCAAACCCAATCTTCACAAGCTCTTTGAAGTGAAGTTTTAATGAATTACACTGTTTCAAGACACCTGCTGGATCCTTCATTTCTCTTTCAGGATGTTGACTTGAATCATTTCCGAATTGGCAAGATTGAAGGATTTGAGGTGCTCAAGAAAGTGAAGGTAACAGTCCTAAAGAGTGTCTCTTGGAACTGGAGATTTTCCATATCTAACCTGTAAGAGGACAGATAGAGGACTCTCTTTTTGTCTGAGATCCTAATGAATTCGCTTCATGTTTAACTGAAGAAGGTAGTGATAGTTCTGCCCCTTTGTCAAGTAGTAATACAAATCTTGTTTTTTTTGTAAGTTCTTTTTGGAAGTGAATGAGAGACAATCCTGAGAAGTATATTCAGGCTTAACATAGCTGGAGCATCTCTGCTATTACAGGCTGAGGGAGCTGGAGTTCTTCAGCCAGGAGGAGACTCTAGGAGGGCCTCATAGCTGCCTTCCAATACCTGAAAGGAACTTACAGGAAGACTGGGGAGGGACTTTTCATGAGGATAGGCAGAGATAGAACAAGGGGGAATGATTTGAAGCTGGAGGAGAGTAGGCTTAGGAAGAAGTTTTTCAGTATGAGGGTAGTGAGACTCTGGAATAGGTTGTCCAGGGAGGTTGTGGATGTCCCATCCCTGGATGTGTTTAAGGCCAGGTTGGATGAGGCCTTGAGCAACCAAGTCTGATTGAGAGGTGTCCCTGCCCATGGCAGGGGGGTTGGAGTAGGTGATCTCTTAGGTTGCTTCCAACCTAAGCCATTCCATGTTTCAATTAGATTGGAAAGGACCTTTGGAGGTCTGTAGTAAACCTCTGCTCAAAGCATGTTGCTTAAAGCCTTCACCAGTCAAGCTCTTGAGTATTTCCAGCGTCTCTGGGCTGCTCTTACAGTGTCTGACTGTCTTTGTGCCAAAAAGATGTTTGTTAGAGTTAAAACAAGAAAATATTCTGTTTTAAAATACCAACAAAACCCAATGAAACTTAATGAGGGGGGTGTAGGTGAATACCCTCAACCTTGTTGTTTTTGTACCAAAAGACATTCCACACTGTCACTCATGCATTTTCCTGTTTGCTTTTAACCTTCTCCCCAACTCTTAGACTCTGTGTCTCCGTCAGAATTTGATTAAGCGCATTGAAAACCTGGACCAGTTGCAGACCTTGCGGGAACTGGATCTTTATGACAATCAGATTCGGAAGATTGAGAACTTGGAGTCTCTGATGGAACTTGAGTGAGTCTGAGGGAATTACTAGGATGAATTTGAGGATGGTTTGCCACTAATTGAGCTACTCATGCTGTACTTATTCCAGTGCTTATCACCCTGGCCTTCCTCGTGATTCACTTGAGTGCTCTGTGAAGGATAGTGTGTTCTCCATTGATACTAAACCTGTGCAGTAAGCAGTCAGCTGGAAATAAAGCATGCTGTGTAAAGCAGCAAGTGTAGTAGGTGGGTACAGTTCCTGTGCAGGTGTGGAAGCGCTCAGGACCCCCTTGCTTTTGGCAGCCAGAGCTCTGTATGACAGCTTTTTATTCCTGCAAAAATGGCAGGAGATTTCAGGTGACATGATGACTTTCTTGGAAGGGCGTTAGGGAACAAGCTTCTGGCAGGTTTTTTTTTTCCCAGTCTCTGTCAGTTGTCTCATCACTCTGGAGGTATCTTACAAAACTGTTCCTACTAGGGTGAGGAGGCCTGACCTACTTCTCATGCTTACAAGAGGCCTTGATGTCCTCTCATAGGCAGATCTTGTGGGCAGGGATCTTTCCCAAGGAATATGAAGTAGCTTCCTCCCACATTGGCAGCTCCACTGCTGGACAAAATAATGTCTGTCGTCTGCATGTAACAGATCACTTTAGGTTTTTTTTTTCCACTGTCACATTATAGAAGGATTTCGAAAGCCATTTTAGTTGTCACTTCTGATTAAAAGAAAGGACACTTAGGACCTTTAGCTTCAAGGCCTAGCAGAGTGCTTGATCTGTACTGATAGTGAGGTTCCCCACCAATTTACAATCACTCTTCCAGAATCATCCATGCCTGATGGACTGGAGATACCTTTGTTTTGCTTTCCCTCAGGATCCTGGACATCTCCTTTAACATTCTGCGACACATCGAAGGACTAGATCGGCTCACTCAACTTAAAAAGCTCTTCCTTGTCAACAATAAAATCAACAAAATTGAGAATTTGAGCAACTTGCAGATGCTACAGATGTTGGAGTTGGGATCCAATCGAATTCGGGTAGGCTGGTTCTGCGTGATGATAGCTGGAGAGTTTTGAGCTCTGGCTTGAGATTAACTTTTCCTGAAAGTGCAGTTCATTGACCCTTGCTGGCAATTTTGTTACTCCTGTTGTTCTAATAATTTAATGTGTAATTGCTTATTGCTGCACGTCCTGGTTCCGTGAATTAAGTACGCATGTACTTAATTCAGTACAGTACAGTATCGCCAAGGTTGGAAGAGACCTCACAGATCATCAAGTCCAAGCTGTTACCACAGAGCTCAAGGCTAGACCATGGCACCAAGTGCCACGTCCAGTCCTGCCTTGAACAGCTCCAGGGACGGCGACTCCACCACCTCCCTGGGCAGCCCATTCCAGTAGCCAATGACTCTCTCAGTGAAGAACTTTCTCCTCACCTCAAGCCTAAATTTCCCCTGGCGCAGCTTGAGGCTGTGTCCTCTTGTTCTGGTGCTGGCTGCCTGAGAGAAGAGAGCAACCTCCTCCTGGCTACAACCACCCCTCAGGTAGTTGTAGACAGCAATAAGGTCTGCCCTGAGCCTCCTCTTCTCCAGGCTAAACAATCCCAGCTCCCTCAGCCTCTCCTCGTACTCTCCTGCATCCCACATGTGTTTCCTTTTCCAGAGTGTGGTTTCCATCTGCTAGAGAGCCAAGCCTATCAAAAGTGGCAATTACTGTTTTCCCTTCCTGGAGCTGGGCACTGTGTCCATCAGAGTAGTGAATGCAAATTTAATCCTAGTTTGATTTCTATGTATAGAATAATAGAATCATAGAATGGTTTAGGTTGGAAGGGACCTCAAGGATCATCCAGCTCCAACCCCCTGCCACAGGCAGGGACACCTCCCACTAGAGCAGCTCGCCCAAGGCCTCATCCAGCCTGACCTTAAACACCTCCAGGGAGGAAGCATCCACAACCTCCCTGGGCAACCCATTCCAGTGCCTTACCACCCTCACTGTAAAGAACTTCCTCCTAACATCCAGTCTAAATGGCCCC